>CM077080.1:177195690-178405670 GCA_039513925.1 Platanthera zijinensis | reverse complement strand
AAAAATTTCAAGTCATTTAGGAGGCTGATTTGGCTGATTTAGTGGTCGTCCAATTCATTCTTGGTCAGCCCTAATGTATAGATCTCGCCCCAAAATGAGTGCTGTGATCTAACCAGTATTTTAAATTGACTCAAATAAATTTTAAAATAAAGTAGATCATAGATGTACAATTTTCATGTTAACAGTTTTTCATGATCTAGCTTTTTAAGTATTTTTCCTAATTTATTTAATGTGACAGATAATTTCATTCAAAAATTACTTTAAAAAAATATAATCTAATCTTTATGGTACTGTTCATCTTCCTTAACAGCCCGAACAGAGCTTTAAAAACTCATTTTCCTGTAGCTTTTCCGTGAGCTACTGCTGGCCATCCGGCCACTTTCCCGGCCAGCCACCACCTCCGTTGAGGCGAGGGCTACCGTCGGTGGCGGCACGGCCGGCCGAGAGTGGCGGTTTCCGGCGAACCCGAACACCATTTTTTTGGAAAAACCATGGAAAACTTCACCCGATCCAGCTCTTTAGAGCCCGATTTTCTCTCCTAATAACTTCTAAGATCTATCCATAGAAGAAGGAGTAGAGGAGGACCTGTGTGTGGCGGCTGTAGCCTGGCTGATCGTCGGATTGGCATGGTGGTGGTCGGGTGGTGGTCGGGATTGTTCAAAAATGCAGGATAGGGCTCGGCTTCTTCAGGAAACTGGTGGGAAATGCTCCTTGGAGTCCAATGGAGCTTTTAAAGAGGAGAATAGGGGTGGTAGTTGGCTGCAAGCTCCATTGCCATTATTGGCTTCCTTGGTCAAAGATTTCGGCCATGGTAGGTAGGGGATGAAGCATGGATCACACCAGTCAAAGCTAGCTGGTTGAATTGGGTCTGCTTCCCTTGTCCTAGAGGAGTGAATGGAGGGGTGGGGAGGGGGAGGATGAGCCCAAAAGTCCTCCTCCCTTTTCTTCCTTCTCTTTCTCTCTCTTCCATGGGTGACTTTCTCTCTCCTAGTCACCAAGCCTGAATTTTTGGCTCCTACATGTCCTATGGCAGCCCACAAGTCCATTTGGTCACTTAAGTCATGGTTAGCCCAATTGAAATGGGCTTGGGCTTGAGTTAGCCCATTTGGGCTAACTTGACCCAAAGTTGGACTAGGGCCCACCTAGGTCAATTTGGTCCTTGAGATTCCTTTAATGGGTCCTTGGTGACCCATTAGCCTCCCCTAGGGTCAAGGTGGGGTTGGATTGGCCCTTGGATGTCACTTGGCCCTTAACTAGGCATTTTGACCATTTAAGGTCAAGGGTTGACTTTGGTCAAACTAGCCCTTTTGATTGGTCCCAATGGGTCCTTGGTGACCTATTGGCCTCTTACTAGGCTTATGAGGGTAGAGGTGGGGTCCATTTGGCCAATAGACTACAATTGACCCTTATGTAGGTCAATTTGACCCAATTAGGAATATAGTTGACTTTGGTTAACTTAGCCCTATTGACTACTTTCCATGGGTCCTTAGTGACCCATTGACCTCTCACTAGGTCTAGGAGGGTATGGGTGGGGTCCACTGGGCTAAGGGACTGCAGTTGACCCTTGTGTAGGTCAATTTGACCCAATTAGGGTTATAGTTGACTTTGGTCAACTTAGCCCCATTGACTACTCTCCATGGGTCCTAGTGACCCATTGACCTCTCACTAGGTCTAGGAGGGTATGGGTGGGGTCTACTGGGCTAAGGACTGCAATTGACCTTTGTGTAGGTCAATTTGACCCAATTAGGGCTATAGTTGACTTTGGTCAACTTATGTCCTTTGATTGCTCTTCATGGGTCCTTAGTGACCCATTGATCTCTTTCTAGGGTTATAAGGGTATGGGTGGGGTCTTGGAGTCTTGGTGAAGCCCATGATCACTTTTAACCAAAGGTTTAGAGATCTGCTAAGTGCAGACCATAGTGCCCCTATCCACACCACCAGGTCCACTTGACTCTTCCTTGGGCTTCCTAGGTTTTGTTATGACAAAACCACTCTAGGGGTCTAGTTGGAAATGGGATGTTACAAATACCAATAAACAAAACAAAGATTTCGTCCCCGAAATCCAGTTAAGCCTACGGGGACTCCTATCAGGGAGGAAGAAACTTGTAACATCCCATGAGAGTTGAAAGTTTTACGTCACGACCTCATGTTTGTCATGTGAGGTTTAAAGGTGTTTGTCAATTTCAAGACCAAGTAGCCCAAATGGAAAATCTAGACCCCAATAAACAAAAGTTTAGCCCATAACCTTGAATTTTAGTTAAATTAGGAAGGAAAATGAACATCTTGAGTAGTCGCGAGAAATACCTGACTGAAGAGTTCCGGATATCTTTGTCGCATCAAGTCCTGGGGCTCCCATGTGTGCTCCTCTCTTCGTGATTTCTCCACAGGACCTTAACTAACGGAACCCTTATGTGGCGCAAAACTCGTACCCCCTTGTCGTCAATCCGGACAGGTTCTAGATGAACTGACCGATCAGATGTTATCGGTCCATCTGCGTTTGTAACTTGCTTCTCTGGACGTAGTAGAGCTCTCCTAAGAGAGGATATATGGAATACATCGTGCAGACTCGCCAGCTCCGGTGGCAGTTCCAGCATGTATGCCAAGGGACCGATCCGCTCCTGGATCCTATAAGGCCCCATGTACCTTAGGCTGAGCTTCTTCCTCTGTCCGCGTACCCGAGTAACTCCATGCATGGGTCGGATCTTCAAGAACACCTGATCTCCTATCTGGAATTTCCACCTGACGGTGCCGGAGCGTCGTAATACTTAGCCTGTCGGCTCTGTGCTTCCAGCATTCTGTCCCGTATCAATCGTACTGAGCCTCGGTGTTCTCGACAAACTCCGAACCCAATGCCTTAGGATCCTCGTCCTGTATCCATGACAGAGGAGTCATGCACTTTCGTCCATACAACGCCTCAATAAGGAGCCATTTTAATACTGGACTGGTAGCTGTTATTATACGAGAACTCGATCAGTGGTAATAACTTCTCCCATGGTTCACCGCGATCTAATACGCAGAGTCGTAGTAAATCCTCTAAAGTCCGGTTGGTCCGTTCTGTCTGTCCATCTGTCTGGGGATGAAAAGCCGTACTGAAGGTTAGTCGAGTGCCTAAGTAAGTTTGCACTGACCTCCACTCCCTGGATGTAAATCGTCGTCCCGCTCTGACACAATCGACTTGGGTACACCATGGTAGCGGACGAACTGCTCCACAAATTTCCGGACTAACACCCCCACCGAGTCATCCTTCCTGATTGGAATAAACCTCGCCACCTTCGTTAGTCGGTCGATGATCACCCATATCGAATCGTTCCCTGTCCTGGATCGAGGAAGTCCATGTATAAAATCCATGGCGATATCATCAAACTTCCACTCTGGTACTGGGAGTGGCTGCAATAATCCTGCGGGGTTTCTGCACTCTGCTTTTACTAATTGGCACGTCTTGCAACGGGTCACAAGTAGGTGATATCTTTCTTCATGCCGGGCCAGAACATAGTCTTTTCAGATCTGCAGTCATCTTCGTAATTCCCGGGTGTACCGAATATCGACTGCAATGAGCCTCCATCATGATGTCCTCCCGGATCTGGCCTCCCTCTGGTATGTAGACTCGTCCTCTGAAGCATACTAAATCATCCCTCAGTGTGTAATCTCCCGCAGTGCCTGCTTCTAAGGACCGAAAATCGGCTCTAGCTGAGTATCCTGCCTCTGTCCATCCTTGACCCGTTTTCGTATGTCATCCGTGGTGATTAATGACGACAGATATTCTCGATATAACCAGGGTGATCCTCAGATACCAGGGATACTTGCATCTTATCAAACATCTGTATTAACTCCAAGGCCATCAACGGCGTTCCTACTCCAGCGTTTGCGGTCTTTCGGCTTAATGCATCTGCTACCACATTCGCCTTTCCAGGGGGTAGTGCATCTCATACTGGTAGTCTGCTAAAAATTCCACCCATCGTCTCTGTCTAATGTTTAGCTCCTTCTGTGTGTCCACATACCTCAGATTTTTATGGTCGGAGTATATGTCGCAGTGGACACCGTACAGATAGTGATGCCAGACTTTTAGTGCAAAAATGACCGCTCCATCTCTAAGTCATGAACTGGGTAGTTTTTCTTGTGCTTCTTCAGCTGCCGAGAAGCGTAAGCTATCACATGGCCATTCTGCATAAGTACTGCACCCATGCCCTGATAGGAGGCATCGGTGTAGACCTGGAATCCTTCTTTCCCTGAAGGGAGGGCGAGTATAGGAGCCGAAGTGAGTCGCCCCTTAGCTCTTGAAAAGCCTCTTCACATCGTGGGGTCCAGATAAAGGGTACCTCCTTCCTTGTCAGAGATGTGAGTGGGAGGGCGATACGAGAGAATCCCTCCACAAATTTCCGTAGTAACCGGCAAGTCCTAGGAAACTTCGTACATCTGTGGCCGTCTTTAATTGTGGCCAGTCCCGAACCGCTTGGATCTTTGCCGGGTCCACTGCCAACCCAGCACCACTAATAATATGTCCTAGGAAGGCCACCTCCTTCAACCAAAACTGGCATTTGCTGATCTTTGCATAAAGCTTGTGCTCCGTAGTCTCTCCAGGGTCAGCGTCAGATGTCGTGTGTGCTCCTCCTCTGTCCTTGAGTAAATGAGGATGTCATCGATAAACACGATGACAAACACATCTAAATATTCTTCGAACACCTGATTCATAAGGCTCATAAATGCCGACGGCGCATTTGTGAGCCCGAAGGGCATCACTGTGAATTCATATAACCCATATCTGCTACTGAAAGCAGTCTTCGGAATGTCCTCCTCCTGGATCCTTAGCTGGTAGTAAACAGACCTCAAATCCAATTTGGAAAGAAATGCGCACCTTCTAGCTGGTCAAACAGCTCATATATCCTTGGCAACGGATATGTGTTTCGGACGGTCAATCGGTTAGTGCTCGGTAGTCGATGCACAGTCGAAGTGTCCCATCCTTCTTCTTCACAAATAAGACGGGGCTCCCCAAGGCGAAGAGCTCGGTCGGACAAATCCAGCCTCCACCATTTCTTGGAGTTGGCTTCGAAACTCTGTCAATTCCTTCGGGGCCATCCGGTAAGGGGCCCTAGCTGCCGGCTTAGCCCCCGGCACCAGCTGTATCCGGAAATCCTACTCACGGTGTGTGGGGGTAGCCCAGGCAGTTCTCCGGGAATACGTCGGCAAAATCTCGCACCACCGGAATATCCGAGGTGGAGACCTTGTCTCAGTCATCTCGAATATTACCTCAAACACTTCTTCCCCCTGTAAGTTAGCCTTGACGGCTTGTACAGACGACAGTATGAGAGGGGGAATGGATTTAATACCTTCAATGACGAGGTAGGAATCCCCATGTCTTACGGTAACTCTTTTTGGACGTGCAGTCAATCTGAGCATGATTCCAGTTCAACCACGTCATCCCTAGGATCAAATCAAAGATTGGCATCTTTATGATCGTCGCTGGAGCTTCAAATATCCTTCCGCCGATCTCCGCCTCCATGTTGCAGTGGGCAGAGGTGAACAAAACTCTGATCGTCGGGTAGTCATATCTCATTCATGATCAGACCCGTGAATCGTTCCACACGCCTTCCAATCCTTCTATGAAGGCCTCCGATACAAATGAGTGCGCAAGCACCCGTATCAAATAGCGTATATAGCGGGTTTGCCGCTGATGAAAACTATTCCTGGGGTTTGGAAAAATAAAGTCTCAGAATTCTAGTATGTTTTCTTTCCTAGAATGTCACTTCTTATATCAAATTTAACTTCATGAGGAAAATACCTTTAACCAAAATTTTCATATGTACCAGTGATTACTTGCTCCGGGTTTTGGGGCTGAGCCAGATCCAGTGTATAAATTTGCTCCTCTCTTACTGCCTATGATCCTTACACCCTGGGAAAACCGTCCTCGACCACGTCTCTCGTCCTCCAAACTGCTGGGCATGCGGGGCATCCTGGGGTGCTGGTAAAGGTGCTCCCCTCATGGGCATTTCTCCGAATGTGTCCTATCTTGATGGCAGTTGTAGCACTCCGGGGGGGGAAATGCCATACCCCCGGGCTCGGTGCTGTCCCTCATCTGAAGAGGCTGATGGGCCAATATCACCTGCTCCCTCGGCTCCTGCCTAACTTCCTGTCGAGGCTGGTCCTCTGTCCTTCTCCCACCTGGTTATAGCACCTTGTCGCTGATCATTCTGGCTCTCCGGCCCATGATCCTCCGCTTGCCGCTTCCGCCCGAGTGGTGTGCCAATCGGCCTCGATCCTCTTTGCCATTTCCAAAATCCGGGAGATAGGCCGTCGGATACAAACAACAAAGCCTCCCTCAAGTCCTCCCGCGGCCCTTATAGAATCTCTGATGTATCCCGCTTCGTCCAGATTGGTAAGAATCTGCATATCGAGCCAAAATGGTCGAACTCCCGATGTACTCTACCACTGTCCGGGTGCCCTGCTTCAGCTGTAGGAACCGCTCCTCCAACTCATCCCTGGCCGACTGTGGAACAAAATTCTCTAGCAGCGCGGTCCTGAACTCTTCCAGGTAACTTCCGCAACCTCCCTATCAGCAAACCTTGTGTCCTCAGCAGCGTCTTCACCACCTCTTGGCATGGGACTCCAGGCAGGAGACGACCAAGGCAACCTCTCCTCCCAGGGACACCGTAATCCCAATAGCATTTGCATTTCGGTACATTAATATCTAGCCATTTCTTCTGTCAGTCATAGCGATTCTGTCCCCAAGTAAGATGGAGGGGAGAGTCCTCGAAAAGATGCTCAGCAATTGGCCCCCGGGTTTGGCTGCTGAGCCGGAACCTGCGAGCCCTGAAAGCCATCTAGAATGGCCGTCAGCCTTTGACCCATCTCCGAGTGTAAGAATAGAGCGTGGGGACCGGGGAGAGGTGGTGCAACAGTCGGAGTTTGCTGAACTCCGCCTTGTGGTGTTGGCTGCACTGGGGGCGCGTAATAGAAGACATTATAAGAAGTCTCACTGATTAACTAAAAAGTGGACAATTTTCATGTGATTCCATATGGGCCCACCACGCTTTCGCTGCTTAGTTTGTCCTCAAACTAAACCGAGCGGGGGTGTCCCAGGTTAGTGTGACGCTACTTTTTCGATCGATAATTTTTTTTTGCCTCTGATACCACTTGTAAGACCCCCATTTTTTTTCGACACCGGGGTCTTAGGCTCAGAACCGCCGCCTTGCGGTGATACCTTCTCACCCGGGAAGGTCGTTACTACAAGACGCCGGTTCTGCCGGCCGAATCGATCTCTACTGTAGCATAAGTATAAAAGTAAGTCCACAGAAATCACATATATAGAAATAAACTCCACGAAGGGAGTGTCCACAGATAGTACATATAATGAAAATCTCGGGCTTATGCCGGTACATCAAGTCCTCACTACAATTCACTCATCGCGGAAGCAAACTAATACGACTACTATAGATCGGGACTCACTGTCCCTGCTGTCTGGACTCAGTGCTAGACTGTCCGATCTCCAAGCGTGCCGACCTCCGGGGCTGCTCCTCCATGCTGGGCTCTGTGGTCCCTAAATGATATGGTTCGAAAACCGTTAGTATAAAAGACTAAGTCCTATCGTCCCCCACCCCTTCCCCCAAGGCTCCTAAGCACCGAGCGGGGAGAAGGAAAGGAAGGACATGAAGGTGGAGAATAGTCAAATTCATATGGCAGCGGAACTAAACTAACAGTGTACGCACGATAATAATTATACAAAATTAAATAAGTAACCTTAACTTATGTGGGTACACATAAGCTAGGGGATCTTTTGCAGGGCTCCTATCGTATAAAAAGTCCCATACCGATTTATACGATAGGGTGTCGTTTTTTTTTCTAGCAGGACAACATATAAATAATACTGAAAGAGAACCTTGACTTATAAGCACGCTCGCACGAACTTATAGGCCAAGGGGTCGTTTTGCAAGGCCTAATGTATAGAGCGTCCCATACCGCTTATACATTAGGTGTCAGTTTATGCAATGGTTATGCTATGAAATGAAAATATGCTATGATGTGAACATGCAAGTGCAACTCACCCACTCGACTCTGTGTACACAGACCTTTAGTTCCCCCTTTTGGAGCCGTTACCTCCCAGGATACCTCCGTAGTGGCAGACGGAAGCGGTGGTTGGACCTCGCCCACCTCTAAACCAGTAAAGCACTACCGGTCAGACCTATCGTACGCCTCAACGCTTGGTGCACTAAGCGGACGTCTGCGTACTCTTGCCGGCTGGCGCACCGGACTTCTTTTGGCGAAGTGCTAACCACACTTGCCGAGTCAGCGTATTGGCGTCGGTGCATCGACCCTCCAATACCGAAGACCCACCACCTTATACCTTTTATGCACATGCAATAGTTATGAGTCCAACCAACAACCGAGCTAAAGCTCCCCGGACTATCCCGTCCGTCAACAACCGAGCCAAAGCTCCCCGGACTATCATGTCCGTCATAGTCAACAACCGAGCCAAAGCTCCCCCGGACCATCCCGTCCGTCATAATCCACAATCGAGCTAAAGCTCGCCGGACTAACCCGTCCGTCACAATCAACAGCACCACCCAACCTAATGAAATTTTGACTCTTCCTTACTACGAGAAAGACGATTTTTCGTCGATCACGAGCACCACCTAACACTAGCCAATCCAACTCTCACTACTCTTCCTATCTTTTTATTGTGAAATCATCCACATCTAACCACCCAATCAAAATGGCTAACTCCAATAATTATCCCAGATCATGTCTTATTGCAATTTAGCAATTTTGCTATATGCAGACCAACCTAGACGATACGTTGAACCGGATAGGAGATATTCTAAATAATCATCCGAATGCCCTAAATTATTTTCTGGAGACTTATCATGACACAAATGGACTAAATCCAGAAGATTATAATTTTCCTAATTATTCTGATATTTAATTAATTTTCCGTAAAGCTTCTAAGGGCTACCCATTGAGCATGAAGTGCACTTTTCAGAGATGTATAAAGCCTCATAAATTCATGATAAATTCTAAACAACCATTTAACAGTAAATCCAAGATATAACAATTTTTCAAGTATTCTAATGACTCTAATTTAATTTTGAGAATAAATCCTTTTTCCTTTTATTAATGAAGTAAGTGCAGTAAATATTCATTCAAAAATTCTTAATTAATCTTCTAAAGCAGATACTGTCCTAAAAACATCATTGGCCAAATTTCATAATTATTCAATGGGTATTGAGCCCTAGAATAAATATTTACTAAAACCTCAAAGAGCTATATTTGTGAATGAAGTATTGTAAATATTCTCCTAAAAATCATGAATAAAATTATACATCTAGATGTTAATCTGAAAACATCATTGCCAGGTTTCATAATTTTCAATAAGTAATTTGCTCTAAATGATTTATTGGCCATAATTTCCCTTTTAAAAACTTGTGAAGGAAGTGCTAGATATAGTCAACTAAAATTTGTAATAAAATTCAGGGATATTAATATTGACATAAGGCATCTTCTGATCAAGTTTCATCAGATTCAAATGAACAGAGTAATCAAAATACTTCTAGCACCTGTTTGAGCAAATTGTTACTTAACACATGATGTACTTGAAATATAATCCATAAAATCCTAAATAAATTACTAAGGGTGATTCCTAGTCTAAAACTTACCCCACCCAAGTTTCACAACCTTTAAATAAGGTTTAGTGACTGTTCTTTCAAAGTTGAGCTTCTACACTAAATTTAGGGTTAGGGTTTTGAGGTGTCTACCTGCCTCAAATCCTCTAAGACTCCTTCCAGAGGACTTAAGTTATGCTAACATCAACTCTACTGAGTTTCAAGGTCATACAAGGGCATTTGCCCCTATGTCCTTCACAACTCTCAAAAGCCCTTCCTTAGGGTTTGAGTTTGTATTCTAGAGTAAAATCAACCCTAAAACATCCCATTTTCCCTAAGGGGGTTTGAGTTTGTATCACTTATGTCGAGGTGAGTTGACCACTCAAAACCTCAAGTACACTGTTACTTAAAAATCCTTCTTTAAGGTAGAACTAGGGATAGATAATTCCCTAACCAAAACACCTTAAAATGAGGTGAAATTATTACCAGAGCAATAACATGCCCTATAAGACCACCCACCAAAATTTGGGGGAGTTTTGAGATGTTTGGGACACCTAAATAATTTATTCATGGATTATTAAATTTTTCTAAAAACTATAAAAAAATGTTCTCCAAAAATTCTAATTTTTGGATATGTCCTAGATATAGATAATAATAGCCCATACCCCAAATTTCAAGTCATTTGGAGGTCTGATTTGGAGTGGGCGTCCAATTCATTCTCTGGTCAGCCCTATGTATAGATCTCGCCAAAATGAGTGCTGTGATCTAACCAGTACTCTAAATTGACTCAAATCAATTTTAAAATAAAGTAGACTCATAGATCTACAATTTTCATGTTAACAGTTTTTCCTGATCTAGCCTCTAAGTATTTTTCCCAATTTATTTAATGTGACAGATAATTTCATTCAAAAATTACTTTAAAAAAATATAATCTAATCTTTATGGTACTGTTCATCTTCCTTAACAGCCCGAACAGAGCTTTAAAAACTCATTTTCCTGTAGCTTTTCCATGAGCTACTGCTGGCCATCCGGCCACTTTCCCGGCCAGCCACCACCACCACCTCCGTTGAGGCGAGGGTTACCGTCGGGTGGCGGCACGGCCGCCGGAGTGGCGGTTTCCGGCGAACCCGACCACCATTTTTTTGGAAAAACCATGGAAAACTTCACCCGATCCAGCTCTTTAGAGCCTGATTTTCTCTCCTAATAACTTCTAAGATCTATCCATAGAAGAAGGAGTAGAGGAGGACCTGTGGTGGCGGCTGTAGCCTGGCTGATCGTCGGATTGGCATGGTGGTGGCCGGTGGTGGTCGGATTGTTCAAAAATGCAGGATAGGGCTCGGCTTCTTCAGGAAACTGGTGGGAAATGCTCCTTGGAGTCCAATGGAACTTTTAAAGAGGAGAATAGGGGTGGTAGTTGGCTGCAAGCTCCATTGCCATTATTGGCTTCCTTGGTCAAAGATTTCGGCCATGGTAGGTAGGGGATGAAGCATGGATCACACCAGTCAAAGCTAGCTGGTTGAATTGGGGCTGCTTCCCTTGTCCTAGAGGAGTGAATGGAGGGGTTGGGGAGGGGGAGGATGAGCCCAAAAGTCCTCCTCCCTTTTCTTCCTTCTCTTTCTCTCTCTTCCATGGGTGACTTTCTCTCTCCTAGTCACCAAGCCTGAATTTTTGGCTCCTACATGTCCTATGACAGCCCACAAGTCCATTTGGTCACTTAAGTCATGGTTAGCCTAATTGAAATGGGCTTGGGCTTGAGTTAGCCCATTTGGGCTAACTTGACCCAAAGTTGGACTAGGGCCCACCTAGGTCAATTTGGTCCTTGAGATTCCTTTAATGGGTCCTTGGTGACCCATTAGCCTCCCCTAGGGTCAAGTTGGGGTTGGATTTGCCATTGGAGGTCACTTGGCCCTTAACTAGGGCATTTTGACCATTTTAGGTCAAGGGTTGACTTTGGTCAAACTAGCCCTTTTGATTGGTCCCAATGGGTCCTTGGTGACCTATTGGCCTCTTAATAGGCTTATGAGGGTAGAGGTGGGGTCCATTTGGCCAATAGACTGCAATTGACCCTTATGTAGGTCAATTTGACCCAATTAGGAATATAGTTGACTCTGGTCAACTCAGCCCTATTGACTACTCTCCATGGGTCCTTAGTGACCCATTGACCTCTCACTAGGTCTAGGAGGGTATGGGTGTGGTCCACTGGGCTAAGGGACTGCAGTTGACCCTTGTGTAGGTCAATTTGACCCAATTAGGGTTATAGTTTACTTTGGTCAACTTAGCCCCATTGACTACTCTTCATGGGTCCTTAGTGACCCATTGACCTCTCACTAGGTCTAGGAGGGTATGGGTGGGGTCTACTGGGCTAAGGGACTGCAATTGACCCTTGTGTAGGTCAATTTGACCCAATTAGGGCTATAGTTGACTTTGGTCAACTTATGTCCTTTGATTGCTCTTCATGGGTCCTTAGTGACCCATTGATCTCTTTCTAGAGTTATAAGGGTATGGGTGGGGTCTTGGAGTCTTGGTGAAGCCCCATGATCACTTTTAACCAAGGTTTAGAGATCTGCTAAGTGCAGACCATAGTGCCCCTATCCACACCACCAGGTCCACTTGACTCTTCCTTGGGCTTCCTAGGGTTTTGTTATGACAAAACCACTCTTAGGGGTCTAGTTGGAAATGGGATGTTACAAATCCCAATAAACAAAACAAAGATTTCGTCCCCGAAATCCAGGTTAAGCCTACGGGGACTCCTATCAGGGAGGAAGAAACTTGTAACATCCCATGAGAATTGAAAGTTTTACGTCACGACCTCATGTTTGTCATGTGAGGTTTAAAGGTGTTTGTCAATTTCAAGACCAAGTAGCCCAACTGGCAAAATCTAGACCCCAATAAACAAAAGTTTAGCCCATAACCTTGAAATTTCAGTTAAATTAGGAAGGAAATTGAACATCTTGAGTGGTCGCGAGGAATACCTGACTGAAGAGTTCCGGATATCTTTGTCGCATCAAGTCCTGGGGCTCCCATGTGTGCTCCTCTCTTCCGTGATTTCTCCACAGGACCTTAACTAACGGAACCCTTTTGTGGCGCAAAACTCGTACCCCCTTGTCGTCAATCCGGATCGGTTCTAGATGAACTGACCGATCAGATGCTATCGGTCCATCTGCGGTTGTAACTTGCTGCTCTGGACGTAGTAGAGCTCTTCTAAGAGAGGATATATGGAATAAGTCATGCAGACTCGCCAGCTCCGGTGGCAGTTCCAGCCTGTATGCCAAGGGACCGATTCCGCTCCTGGATCCTATAAGGCCCCATGTACCTTGGGCTGAGCTTCTTCCTCTGTCCGCGTACCCGAGTAACTCCATGCATGGGTCGGATCTTCAAGAACACTTGATCTCCTATCTGGAATTCCACCTGACGGTGCCGAGCGTCGTAATACTTAGCCTGCCGGCTCTGTTCTTCCAGCATTCTGTCCCGTATCAATCTTACCTGAGCCTCGGTGTCCTCGACAAACTCCGAACCCAATGCCTTAGGATCCTCATCTTGTATCCATGACAGAGGAGTCCTGCACTTTCGTCCATACAACGCCTCATAAGGAGTCATTTTAATACTGGACTGGTAGCTGTTATTATACGAGAACTCGATCAATGGTAATAACTTCTCCCATGGTTCACCGCGATCTAATACGCAGAGTCGTAGTAAATCCTCCAAAGTCCGGTTGGTCCGTTCTGTCTGTCCATCTGTCTGGGGATGAAAAGCCGTACTGAAGGTTAGTCGAGTGCCTAAGTAAGTTTGCACTGACCTTCACTCCATGGATGTAAATCGTCCGTCCCGGTCTGACACAATCGACTTGGGTACACCATGGTAGCGGACGAACTGCTCCACAAATTTCCGGACTAACACCCCCACCGAGTCATCCTTCCTGATTGGAATAAACCTCGCCACCTTCGTTAGTCGGTCGATGATCACCCATATCGAATCGTTCCCGGTCCTGGATCGAGGAAGTCCATGTATAAAGTTCATGGCGATATCATCAAACTTCCACTCTGGTACTGGGAGTGGCTGCAATAATCCTGCGGGGTTTCTGCACTCCGCTTTTACTAATTGGCACGCCTTGCAACGGGACACAAAGTAGGTGATATCTTTCTTCATGCCGGGCCAGAATATAGTCTTCTTCAGATCTGCAGTCATCTTCGTAATTCCCGGGTGTACCGAATATCGACTGCAATGAGCCTCCATCATGATGTCCTCCCGGATCTGGCCTCCCTCTGGTATGTAGACCCGTCCTCTGAAGCATACTAAATCATCCCTCAGTGTGTAATCTCCCGCAGTGCCTGCTTCTAAGGACCGGAAAATCGGCTCTAGCTGAGTATCCTGCCTCTGTCCATCCTTGACCCGTTTTCGTATGTCATCCGTGGCGATTAATGACGACAGATATTCTCGGTATAACTCAGGGTGATCCTCAGATACCAGGGATACTTGCATCTTATCAAACATCTGTATTAACTCCAAGGCCATCAACGGCGTTCCTACTCCAGCGTTTGCGGTCTTTCGGCTTAATGCATCTGCTACCACATTCGCCTTTCCAGGGTGGTAGTGCATCTCATACTGGTAGTCTGCTAAAAATTCCACCCATCGTCTCTGTCTAATGTTTAGCTCCTTCTGTGTGTCCACATACCTCAGATTTTTATGGTCGGAGTATATGTCGCAGTGGACACCGTACAGATAGTGACGCCAGACTTTTAGTGCAAAAATGACCGCTCCTATCTCTAAGTCATGAACTGGGTAGTTTTGATCGTGCTTCTTCAGCTGCCGAGAAGCGTAAGCTATCACATGGCCATTCTGCATAAGTACTGCACCCATGCCCTGATAGGAGGCATCGGTGTAGACCTGGAATCCTTCTTTCCCTGAAGGGAGGGCGAGTATAGGAGCCGAAGTGAGTCGCCCCTTTAGCTCTTGAAAAGCCTCTTCACATCGTGGGGTCCAGATAAAGGGTACCTCCTTCCTTGTCAGAGATGTGAGTGGGAGGGCGATACGAGAGAATCCCTCCACAAATTTCCGGTAGTAACCGGCAAGTCCTAGGAAACTTCGTACATCTGTGGCCGTCTTTAATTGTGGCCAGTCCCGAACCGCTTGGATCTTGGCCGGGTCCACTGCCAACCCAGCACCACTGATGATATGTCCTAGGAAGGCCACCTCCTTCAACCAAAACTGGCATTTGCTGATCTTTGCATAAAGCTTGTGCTCCCGTAGTCTCTCTAGGGTCAGCGTCAGATGTCGTGTGTGCTCCTCCTCTGTCCTTGAGTAAATGAGGATGTCATCGATAAACACGATGACAAACACATCTAAATATTCTTCGAACACCTGATTCATAAGGCTCATAAATGCTGACGGCGCATTTGTGAGCCCGAAGGGCATCACTGTGAATTCATATAGCCCATATCTGCTACTGAAAGCAGTCTTCGGAATGTCCTCCTCCTGGATCCTTAGCTGGTAGTAACCAGACCTCAAATCCAATTTGGAAAAGAAATGCGCACCTTCTAGCTGGTCAAACAGCTCATCTATCCTTGGCAACGGATATGTGTTTCGGACGGTCAATCGGTTTAGTGCTCGGTAGTCGATGCACAGTCGAAGTGTCCCATCCTTCTTCTTCACAAATAAGACCGGGGCTCCCCAAGGCGAAGAGCTCGGTCGGACAAATCCAGCCTCCACCAGTTTTGGAGTTGGCTACGAAACTCTGTCAATTCCTTCGGGGCCATCCGGTAAGGGGCCCTAGCTGCCGGCTTAGCCCCCGGCACCAGCTGTATCTGGAAATCCTGCTCACGGTGTGGGGGTAGCCCAGGCAGTTTCTCCGGGAATACGTCGGCAAAATCTCGCACCACCGGAATATCCGAGGTGGAGACCTTGGTCTCAGTCATCTCGAATATTACCTCAAACACTTCTTCCCCCTGTAAGTTAGCCTTGACGGCTTGTACAGACGACAGTATGAGAGGGGGAATGGATTTAATACCTTCAATGACGAGGTAGGAATCCTCATGTCTTACGGTAACTCTTTTGGACGTGCAGTCAATCTGAGCATGATTCCAGTTCAACCACGTCATCCCTAGGATCAAATCAAAGATTGGCATCTTTATGATCGTCGCTGGAGCTTCAAATATCCTTCCGCCGATCTCCGCCTCCATGTTGCAGTGGGCAGAGGTGAACAACTCTGATCCGTCGGGTAGTCATATCCTCATCATCAGACCCGTGAATCGTTCCACGCCTTCCAATCCTTCTATGAAGGCCTCCGATACAAATGAGTGCGAAGCACCCGTATCAAATAGCGTATAAGCGGGTTTGCCGCTGATGAAAACTATTCCTAGGGTTTGGAAAAATTAAATGTCTCAGAATTCTAGCTATGGTTTTCTTTCCTAGAATGTCACTTCTATATCAAATTTAACTTCATGAGGAAATAACTTTAACCAAAATTTTCAGATGTACCAGTGATTACTTGCTCCGGGTTTCGGGGCTGAGCCAGATCCAGTGTATAAATTTGCTCCCTCTGCTGCCTACGATCTGCACCCTAGAAACCACGTCCTCGACCACGTCCTCGTCCTCCAAACTGCTGGGCATGCGGGGCATCCTGGGGTGCTGGTAAAGGTGCTCCCCTCATGGGGCAGTTTCTCCGAATGTGTCCTATCTGATGGCAGTTGTAGCACTTCGGTGGGGGAAATGCCATACCCCCGGGTCTCGGTGCCTCCCTCATCTGAAGAGGCTGAGGGGCCAATATCACCTGCTCCCTCGGCTCCTGCCTAACTTCCTGTCGAGGCTGGTCCTCTGTCCTTCTCCCACCTGGTATAGCACCTTGTCGCTGATCATTTCTGGCTCTCCGGCCCTGATCCTCCGCTTGCCGCTTCCGGCCCCGAGTGGTGTGCCAATCGGCCTCGATCCTCTTTGTCATTTCCAAAATCCGGGAGATAGGCCCGTCGGATACAAACAACAAAGCCTCCCTCAAGTCCTCCCGCAGGCCCTTATAGAATCTCTTGATGTATCCCGCTTCGTCCAGCTGGTAAGAATCTGCATATCGAGCCAAATGGTCGAACTCCCGATGGTACTCTACCACTGTCCGGGTGCCCTGCTTCAGCTGTAGGAACCGCTCCTCCAACTCATCCCTGGCCGACTATGGAACAAAATTCTCTAGCAGCGCGGTCCTGAACTCTTCCCAGGTAACTTCCGCAACCTCCCTATCAGCAAACCTTGTGTCCAGCAGCGTCTTCCACCACCTCTTGGCATGGGACTCCAGACAGGAGACGACCAAGGCCACCCTCTCCTCCCAGGGACACCGTATCCCAATTAGCATTTCATACATAATATCTAGCCATTCTTCTGTCCGTACAGCGGATTCTGTCCCCAAGTAAGATGGAGGGGAGAGTCCTCGAAAGATGCTCAGCCAATTGGCCCCCGGGTTTGGCTGCTGAGCCGGAACCTGCTGAGCCCTGAATGCATCTAGAATGGCCGTCAGCGTTTGACCCATCTCCGAGTGTAAGAATGGAGTGGGGACCGGGGGAGGTGGTGCAACAGTCGGAGTCTGCTGAACTCCGCCTTGTGGTGTTGGCTGCACTGGGGGCTGCGTAATAGAAGACAATTATAAGAAGTCTCACAGATTTAACTAAAAGTGGACAATTTTCATGTGATTCCCATATGGGCCCACCACTGCTTCCGCTGCTTAGTTTGTCCTCAAACTAAACTCGAGCGGGGGTGTCCCAGGGTTAGTGGACTGCTACCTTTCGATCGATATATTTTTTTTTGCCTCTGATACCACTTGTAAGACCCCCATTTTTTTTCTTTTTCGACACCGGGGTCTTAGGCCCAGAACCGCCGCCTTGCGGTGATACCTTCTCACCTGGGAAGGTCGTCACTACAAGACGCCGGTTCTGCCGGCCGAATCGATCTCTACTGTAGCATAAGTATAAAAGTAAGTCCACAGAAATCACATATATAGAAATAAACTCCACGAAGGGAGTGTCTACAGATAGTACATATAATGAAAATCTCGGGCTTATGCCCGGTACATCAAGTCCTCACTATAATTCACTCATCGCGGAAGCAAACTAATACGACTACTATAGATCGGGACTCACTGTCCCTGCTGTCTGGACTCCAGTGCTAGACTGTCCGATCTCCAAGCGTGCCGACCTCCGGGGCTGCTCCTCCATGCTGGGCTCCGTGGTCCCCTAAATGATATGGTTCGAAAACCGTTAGTCTAAAAGACTAAGTCCTATCGTCCCCCACCCCTTCCCCCAAGGCTCCTAAGCACCGAGCGGGGAGAAGGAAAGGGAAGGACATGAAGGTGGAGAATAGTCAAATTCCAGATGGCAGCGGAACTAAACTAACAGTGTACGCATGATAATAATTATACAAAATTAAATAAGCAACCTTAACTTATGTGGGTACACATAAGCTAGGGGATCTTTTGCAGGGCTCCTATCGTATAAAAAGTCCCATACCGATTTATACGATAGGGTGTCGTTTTTTTTTCTAGCAGGAACAACATATAAATAATACTGAAAGAGAACCTTGACTTATAAGCACGCTCGCACGAACTTATAGGCCAAGGGGTCGTTTTGCAAGGCCTAATGTATAGAGCGTCCCATACCGCTTATACATTAGGTGTCAGGTTATATGCAATGGTTATGCTATGAAATGCAAATATGCTATGATGTGAACATGCAAGTGCAACTCACCCACTCGACTCTGTGTACACAGACCTTTAGTTCCCCCTTTTGGAGCCGTTACCTCCCAGGATACCTCCGTAGTGGCAGACGGAAGCGGTGGGTTGGACCTCGCCCACCTCTAAACCAGTAAAGCACTACCGGTCAGACCTATCGTACGCCTCAACGCTTGGTGCACTAAGCAGACGTCTGCGTACTCTTGCCTGCTGGCGCACCGGACTTCTTTTGGCGAAGTGCTAACCACACTTGCCGAGTCAGCGTATTGGCGTCGGTGCATCGACCCTCCAATACCGAAGACCCACCACCTTATACCTTTTATGCACATGCAATAGTTATGAGTCCAACCAACAACCGAGCTAAAGCTCCCCGGACTATCCCGTCCGTCAACAACCGAGCCAAAGCTCCCCGGACTATCATGTCCGTCATAGTCAACAACCGAGCCAAAGCTCCCCCGGACCATCCCGTCCGTCATAATCCACAATCGAGCTAAAGCTCGTCGGACTAACCCGTCCGTCACAATCAATAGCACCACCCAACCTAATGAAATTTTGACTCTTCCTTACTACGAGAAAGACGATTTTTCGTCGATCACGAGCACCACCTAACACTAGCCAATCCAACTCTCACTACGCTTCCTATCTTTTTATTGTGAAATCATCCACATCTAACCACCCAATCAAAATGGCTAACTCCAATAATTATCCCAGATCATGTCTTATTGCAATTTAGCAATTTTGCTATATGCAGGCCAACCTAGACGATACGTTGAACCGGATAGGAGATATTCTAAATAATCATCTGAATGCCCTAAATTATTTTCTGGAGACTTATCATGACACAAATGGACTAAATCCAGAAGATTATAATTTTCCTAATTATTCTGATATTTAATTAATTTTCCGTAAAGCTTCTAAGGGCTACCCATTGAGCATGAAGTGCACTTTTCAGAGATGTATAAAGCCTCATAAATTCATGATAAATTCTAAACAACCATTTAACAGTAAATCCAAGATATAACAATTTTTCAAGTATTCTAATGACTCTAATTTAATTTTGAGAATAAATCCTTTTTCCTTTTATTAATGAAGTAAGTGCAGTAAATATTCATCCAAAAATTCTTAATTAATCTTCTAAAGCAAATACTGTCCTAAAAACATTATTGGCCAAATTTCATAATTATTCAATGGGTATTGAGCCCTAGAATAAATATTTACTAAAACCTCAAAGAGCTATATTTGTGAATGAAGTATTGTAAATATTCTCCTAAAAATCATAAATAAAATTATACATCTAGATGTTAATCTGAAAACATCATTGGCCAAGTTTCATAATTTTCCAATAAGTAATTTGCTCTAAATGATTTATTGGCCATAATTTCCCTTTTAAAAACTTGTGAAGGAAGTGCTAGATATAGTCAACTAAAATTTGTAATAAAATTCAGGGATATTAATATTGACATAAGGCATCTTCTGATCAAGTTTCATCAGATTCAAATGAACAGAGTAATCAAAATACTTCTAGCACCTGTTTGAGCAAATTGTTACTTAACACATGATGTACTTGAAATATAATCCATAAAATCCTAAATAAATTACTAAGGGTGATTCCTAGTCTAAAACTTACCCCACCCAAGTTTCACAACCTTTAAATAAGTTTTAGTGACTATTCTTTCAAAGTTGAGCTTCTACACTAAATTTAGGGTTAGGGTTTTGAGGTGTCTACCTGCCTCTAAATCCTCTAAGACTCCTTCCAGAGGACTTAAGTTATACTAACATCAACTCTACTGAGTTTCAAGGTCATACAAGGGCATTTTCTCCTATGTCCTTCACAACTCTCAAAAGCCCTTCCTTAGGGTTTGAGTTTGTATTCTAGAGTAAAATCAACCCTAAAACATCCCATTTTCCCTAAGGGGGTGATAATGATCATACCAAGTCAGTGGTCAAAATATCAGCTTATGTTGAGGTGAGTTGACCACTCAAAACCTCAAGTACACTGTTACTTAAAAATCCTTCTTTAAGGTAGAACTAGGGATAGATAATTCCCTAACCAAAACACCTTAAAATGAGGTGAAATTATTACCAGAGCAATAACATGCCCTATAAGACCTCCCACCAAAATTTGGGGGAGTTTTGAGATGTTTGGGACACCTAAATAATTTATTCATGGATTATTAAATTTTTCTAAAAACTATAAAAAAATGTTCTCCAAAAATTCTAATTTTTGGATATGTCCTAGATATAGATAAGAATAGCCCATAACCCAAATTTCAAGTCATTTGGAGGTCTGATTTGGAGTGGGCGTCCAATTCATTCTCTGGTCAGCCCTATGTATAGATCTCGCCAAAATGAGTGCTGTGATCTAACCAGTACTCTAAATTGACTCAAATCAATTTTAAAATAAAGTAGACTCATAGATCTACAATTTTCATGTTAACAGTTTTTCCTGATCTAGCCTCTAAGTATTTTTCCCAATTTATTTAATGTGACAGATAATTTCATTCAAAAATTGCTTTAAAAAAATATAATCTAATCTTTATGGTACTGTTCATCTTCCTTAACAGCCCGAACAGAGCTTTAAAAACTCATTTTCCTGTAGCTTTTCCATGAGCTACTGCTGGCCATCCGGCCACTTTCCCGGCCAGCCACCACCACCACCACCTCCGTTGAGGCGAGGGTTACCGTCGGGTGGCGGCACGGCAGCCGGAGTGGCGGTTTCCGGCGAACCCGACCACCATTTTTTTGGAAAAACCATGGAAAACTTCACCCGATCCAGCTCTTTAGAGCCTGATTTTCTCTCCTAATAACTTCTAAGATCTATCCATAGAAGAAGGAGTAGAGGAGGACCTGTGGTGGCGGCTGTAGCCTGGCTGATCGTCGGATTGGCATGGTGGTGGCCGGTGGTGGTCGGATTGTTCAAAAATGCAGGATAGGGCTCAGCTTCTTCAGGAAACTGGTGGGAAATGCTCCTTGGAGTCCAATGGAACTTTTAAAGAGGAGAATAGGGGTGGTAGTTGGCTGCAAGCTCCATTGCCATTATTGGCTTCCTTGGTCAAAGATTTCGGCCATGGTAGGTAGGGGATGAAGCATGGATCACACCAGTCAAAGCTAGCTGGTTGAATTGGGGCTGCTTCCCTTGTCCTAGAGGAGTGAATGGAGGGGTTGGGGAGGGGGAGGATGAGCCCAAAAGTCCTCCTCCCTTTTCTTCCTTCTCTTTCTCTCTCTTCCATGGGTGACTTTCTCTCTCCTAGTCACCAAGCCTGAATTTTTGGCTCCTACATGTCCTATGACAGCCCACAAGTCCATTTGGTCACTTAAGTCATGGTTAGCCCAATTGAAATGGGCTTGGGCTTGAGTTAGCCCATTTGGGCTAACTTGACCCAAAGTTGGACTAGGGCCCACCTAGGTCAATTTGGTCCTTGAGATTCCTTTAATGGGTCCTTGGTGACCCATTAGCCTCCCCTAGGGTCAAGGTGGGGTTGGATTGGCCCTTGGAGGTCACTTGGCCCTTAACTAGGGCATTTTGACCATTTTAGGTCAAGGGTTGACTTTGGTCAAACTAGCCCTTTTGATTGGTCCCAATGGGTCCTTGGTGACCTATTGGCCTCTTACTAGGCTTATGAGGGTAGAGGTGGGGTCCATTTGGCCAATAGACTGCAATTGACCCTTATGTAGGTCAATTTGACCCAATTAGGAATATAGTTGACTTTGGTCAACTCAGCCCTATTGACTACTCTCCATGGGTCCTTAGTGACCCATTGACCTCTCACTAGGTCTAGGAGGGTATGGGTGGGGTCCACTGGGCTAAGGGACTGCAGTTGACCCTTGTGTAGGTCAATTTGACCCAATTAGGGTTATAGTTTACTTTGGTCAACTTAGCCCCATTGACTACTCTTCATGGGTCCTTAGTGACCCATTGACCTCTCACTAGGTCTAGGAGGGTATGGGTGGGGTCTACTGGGCTAAGGGACTGCAATTGACCCTTGTGTAGGTCAATTTGACCCAATTAGGGCTATAGTTGACTTTGGTCAACTTATGTCCTTTGATTGCTCTTCATGGGTCCTTAGTGACCCATTGATCTCTTTCTAGAGTTATAAGGGTATGGGTGGGGTCTTGGAGTCTTGGTGAAGCCCCATGATCACTTTTAACCAAGGTTTAGAGATCTGCTAAGTGCAGACCATAGTGCCCCTATCCACACCACCAGGTCCACTTGACTCTTCCTTGGGCTTCCTAGGGTTTTGTTATGACAAAACAACTCTTAGGGGTCTAGTTGGAAATGGGATGTTACAAATCTCAATAAACAAAACAAAGATTTCGTCCCCGAAATCCAGGTTAAGCCTACGGGGACTCCTATCAGGGAGGAAGAAACTTGTAACATCCCATGAGAGTTGAAAGTTTTACGTCACGACCTCATGTTTGTCATGTGAGGTTTAAAGGTGTTTGTCAATTTCAAGACCAAGTAGCCCAACTGGCAAAATCTAGACCCCAATAAACAAAAGTTTAGCCCATAACCTTGAAATTTCAGTTAAATTAGGAAGGAAATTGAACATCTTGAGTGGTCGCGAGGAATACCTGACTGAAGAGTTCCGGATATCTTTGTCGCATCAAGTCCTGGGGCTCCCATGTGTGCTCCTCTCTTCCGTGATTTCTCCACAGGACCTTAACTAACGGAACCCTTTTGTGGCGCAAAACTCGTACCCCCTTGTCGTCAATCCGGATCGGTTCTAGATGAACTGACCGATCAGATGCTATCGGTCCATCTGCGGTTGTAACTTGCTGCTCTGGACGTAGTAGAGCTCTCCTAAGAGAGGATATATGAAATAAGTCATGCAGACTCGCCAGCTCCGGTGGCAGTTCCAGCCTGTATGCCAAGGGACCGATCCGCTCCTGGATCCTATAAGGCCCCATGTACCTTGGGCTGAGCTTCTTCCTCTGTCCGCGTACCCGAGTAACTCCATGCATGGGTCGGATCTTCAAGAACACCTGATCTCCTATCTGGAATTCCACCTGACGGTGCCGAGCGTCGTAATACTTAGCCTGCCGGCTCTGTGCTTCCAGCATTCTGTCCCGTATCAATCTTACCTGAGCCTCAGTGTCCTCGACAAACTCCGAACCCAATGCCTTAGGATCCTCATCCTGTATCCATGACAGAGGAGTCCTGCACTTTCGTCCATACAACGCCTCATAAGGAGCCATTTTAATACTGGACTGGTAGCTGTTATTATACGAGAACTCGATCAGTGGTAATAACTTCTCCCATGGTTCACCGCGATCTAATACGCAGAGTCGTAGTAAATCCTCCAAAGTCCGGTTGGTCCGTTCTGTCTGTCCATCTGTCTGGGGATGAAAAGCCGTACTGAAGGTTAGTCGAGTGCCTAAGTAAGTTTGCACTGACCTCCACTCCATGGATGTAAATCGTCCGTCCCGGTCTGACACAATCGACTTGGGTACACCATGGTAGCGGACGAACTGCTCCACAAATTTCCGGACTAACACCCCCACCGAGTCATCCTTCCTGATTGGAATAAACCTCGCCACCTTCGTTAGTCGGTCGATGATCACCCATATCGAATCGTTCCCGGTCCTGGATCGAGGAAGTCCATGTATAAAGTTCATGGCGATATCATCAAACTTCCACTCTGGTACTGGGAGTGGCTGCAATAATCCTGCGGGGTTTCTGCACTCCGCTTTTACTAATTGGCACGCCTTGCAACGGGTCACAAAGTAGGTGATATCTTTCTTCATGCCGGGCCAGAACATAGTCTTCTTCAGATCTGCAGTCATCTTCGTAATTCCCGGGTGTACCGAATATCGACTGCAATGAGCCTCCATCATGATGTCCTCCCGGATCTGGCCTCCCTCTGGTATGTAGACCCGTCCTCTGAAGCATACTAAATCATCCCTCAGTGTGTAATCTCCCGCAATGCCTGCTTCTAAGGACCGGAAAATCGGCTCTAGCTGAGTATCCTGCCTCTGTCCATCCTTGACCCGTATTCGTATGTCATCCGTGGCAATTAATGACGACAGATATTCTCGGTATAACTCAGGGTGATCCTCAGATACCAGGGATATTTGCATCTTATCAAACATCTGTATTAACTCCAAGGCCATCAACGGCGTTCCTACTCCAGCGTTTGCGGTCTTTCGGCTTAATGCATCTGCTACCACATTCGCCTTTCCAGGGTGGTAGTGCATCTCATACTGGTAGTCTGCTAAAAATTCCACCCATCGTCTCTGTCTAATGTTTAGCTCCTTCTGTGTGTCCACATACCTCAGATTTTTATGGTCGGAGTATATGTCGCAGTGGACACCGTACAGATAGTGACGCCAGACTTTTAGTGCAAAAATGACCGCTCCCATCTCTAAGTCATGAACTGGGTAGTTTTGCTCGTGCTTCTTCAGCTGCCGAGAAGCGTAAGCTATCACATGGCCATTCTGCATAAGTACTGCACCCATGCCCTGATAGGAGGCATCGGTGTAGACCTGGAATCCTTCTTTCCCTGAAGGGAGGGCGAGTATAGGAGCCGAAGTGAGTCGCCCCTTTAGCTCTTGAAAAGCCTCTTCACATCGTGGGGTCCAGATAAAGGGTACCTCCTTCCTTGTCAGAGATGTGAGTGGGAGGGCGATACGAGAGAATCCCTCCACAAATTTCCGGTAGTAACCGGCAAGTCCTAGGAAACTTCGTACATCTGTGGCCGTCTTTAATTGTGGCCAGTCCCGAACCGCTTGGATCTTGGCCGGGTCCACTGCCAACCCAGCACCACTGATGATATGTCCTAGGAAGGCCACCTTCAACCAAAACTGGCATTTGCTGATCTTTGCATAAAGCTTGTGCTCCCGTAGTCTCTCCAGGGTCAGCGTCAGATGTCGTGTGTGCTCCTCCTCTGTCCTTGAGTAAATGAGGATGTCATCGATAAACACGATGACAAACACATCTAAATATTCTTCGAACACCTGATTCATAAGGCTCATAAATGCCGACGGCGCATTTGTGAGCCCGAAGGGCATCACTGTGAATTCATATAGCCCATATCTGCTACTGAAAGCAGCCTTCGGAATGTCCTCCTCCTGGATCCTTAGCTGGTAGTAACCAGACCTCAAATCCAATTTGGAAAAGAAATGCGCACCTTCTAGCTGGTCAAACAGCTCATCTATCCTTGGCAACGGATATGTGTTTCGGACGGTCAATCGGTTTAGTGCTCGGTAGTCGATGCACAGTCGAAGTGTCCCATCCTTCTTCTTCACAAATAAGACCGGGGCTCCCCAAGGCGAAGAGCTCGGTCGGACAAATCCAGCCTCCACCAGTTCTTGGAGTTGGCTTCGAAACTCTGTCAATTCCTTCGGGGCCATCCGGTAAGGGGCCCTAGCTGCCGGCTTAGCCCCCGGCACCAGCTGTATCCGAAAATCCTGCTCACGGTGTGGGGGTAGCCCAGGCAGTTTCTCCGGGAATACGTCGGCAAAATCTCGCACCACCGGAATATCCGAGGTGGAGACCTTGGTCTCAGTCATCTCGAATATTACCTCAAACACTTCTTCCCCCTGTAAGTTAGCCTTGACGGCTTGTACAGACGACAGTATGAGAGGGGGAATGGATTTAATACCTTCAATGACGAGGTAGGAATCCCCATGTCTTACGGTAACTCTTTTGGATGTGCAGTCAATCTGAGCATGATTCCAGTTCAACCACGTCATCCCTAGGATCAAATCAAAGATTGGAATTTTTATGATCGTCGCTGGAGCTTCAAATATCCTTCCGCCGATCTCCGCCTCCATGTTGCAGTGGGCAGAGGTGAACAACTCTGATCCGTCGGGTAGTCATATCCTCATCATCAGACCCGTGAATCGTTCCACGCCTTCCAATCCTTCTATGAAGGCCTCCGATACAAATGAGTGCGAAGCACCCGTATCAAATAACGTATAAGCGGGTTTGCCGCTGATGAAAACTATTCCTGGGGTTTGGAAAAATTAAATGTCTCAGAATTCTAGCTATGGTTTTCTTTCCTAGAATGTCACTTCTATATCAAATTTAACTTCATGAGGAAATAACTTTAACCAAAATTTTCAGATGTACCAGTGATTACTTGCTCCGGGTTTCGGGGCTGAGCCAGATCCATTGTATAAATTTGCTCCCTCTGCTGCCTACGATCTGCACCCTGGAAACCACGTCCTCGACCACGTCCTCATCCTCCAAACTGCTGGGCATGCGGGGCATCCTGGGGTGCTGGTAAAGGTGCTCCCCTCATGGGGCAGTTTCTCCGAATGTGTCCTATCTGATGGCAGTTGTAGCACTCTGGTGGGGGAAATGCCATACCCCCGGGTCTCGGTGCCTCCCTCATCTGAAGAGGCTGAGGGGCCAATATCACCTGCTCCCTCAGCTCCTGCCTCACTTCCTGTCGAGGCTGGTCCTCTGTCCTTCTCCCACCTGGTATAGCACCTTATCGTTGATCATTTCTGGCTCTCCGGCCCTGATCCTCCGCTTGCCGCTTCCAGCCCCGAGTGGTGTGCCAATCGGCCTCGATCCTCTTTGCCATTTCCAAAATCTGGGAGATAGGCCCGTCGGATACAAACAACAAAGCCTCCCTCAAGTCCTCCCGCAGGCCCTTATAGAATCTCTTGATGTATCCCGCTTCGTCCAGCTGGTAAGAATCTGCATATCGAGCCAAATGGTCGAACTCCCGATGGTACTCTACCACTGTCCGGGTGCCCTGCTTCAGCTGTAGGAACCGCTCCTCCAACTCATCCCTGGCCGACTGTGGAACAAAATTCTCTAGCAGCGCGGTCCTGAACTCTTCCCAGGTAACTTCCGCAACCTCCCTATCAGCAAACCTTGTGTCCAGCAGCGTCTTCCACCACCTCTTGGCATGGGACTCCAGGCAGGAGACGACCAAGGCCACCCTCTTCTCCCAGGGACACCGTATCCCAATTAGCATTTCATACATAATATCTAGCCATTCTTCTGTCCGTACAGCGGATTCTGTCCCCAAGTAAGATGGAGGGGAGAGTCCTCGAAAGATGCTCAACCAATTGGCCCCCGGGTTTGGCTGCTGAGCCGGAACCTGCTGAGCCCTGAATGCATCTAGAATGGCCGTCAGCGTTTGACCCATCTCCGAGTGTAAGAATGGAGTGGGGATCGGGGGAGGTGGTGCAACAGTCGGAGTCTGCTGAACTCCGCCTTGTGGTGTTGGCTGCACTGGGGGCTGCGTAATAGAAGACAATTATAAGAAGTCTCACAGATTTAACTAAAAGTGGACAATTTTCATGTGATTCCCATATGGGCCCACCACTGCTTCCGCTGCTTAGTTTGTCCTCAAACTAAACTCGAGCGGGGGTGTCCCAGGGTTAGTGGACTGCTACCTTTCGATCGATATATTTTTTTTGCCTCTGATACCACTTGTAAGACCCCCATTTTTTTTCTTTTTCGACACCGGGGTCTTAGGCCCAGAACCGCCGCCTTGCGGTGATACCTTCTCACCCGGGAAGGTCGTCACTACAAGACGCCGGTTCTGCCGGCCGAATCGATCTCTACTGTAGCATAAGTATAAAAGTAAGTCCACAGAAATCACATATATAGAAATAAACTCCACGAAGGGAGTGTCTACAGATAGTACATATAATGAAAATCTCGGGCTTATGCCCGGTACATCAAGTCCTCACTATAATTCACTCATCGCGGAAGCAAACTAATACGACTACTATAGATCGGGACTCACTGTCCCTGCTGTCTGGACTCCAGTGCTAGACTGTCCGATCTCCGAGCGTGCCGACCTTCGGGGCTGCTCCTCCATGCTGGGCTCCGTGGTCCCCTAAATGATATGGTTCGAAAACCGTTAGTCTAAAAGACTAAGTCCTATCGTCCCCCACCCCTTCCCCCAAGGCTCCTAAGCACCGAGCGGGGAGAAGGAAAGGGAAGGACATGAAGGTGGAGAATAGTCAAATTTCAGATGGCAGCGGAACTAAACTAACAATGTAAGCATGATAATAATTATACAAAATTAAATAAGAAACCTTAACTTATGTGGGTACACATAAGCTAGGGGATCTTTTGCAGGGCTCCTATCGTATAAAAAGTCCCATACCGATTTATACGATAGGGTGCCGTTTTTTTTCTAGCAGGAACAACATATAAATAATACTGAAAGAGAACCTTGACTTATAAGCACGCTCGCACGAACTTATAGGCCAAGGGGTCGTTTTGCAAGGCCTAATGTATAGAGCGTCCCATACCGCTTATACATTAGGTGTCAGGTTATATGCAATGGTTATGCTATGAAATGCAAATATGCTATGATGTGAACATGCAAGTGCAACTCACCCACTCGACTCTGTGTACACAGACCTTTAGTTCCCCCTTTTGGAGCCGTTACCTCCCAGGATACCTCCGTAGTGGCAGACGGAAGCGGTGGGTTGGACCTCGCCCACCTCTAAACCAGTAAAGCACTACCGGTCAGACCTATCGTACGCCTCAACGCTTGGTGCACTAAGCGGACGTCTGCGTACTCTTGCCGGCTGGCGCACCGGACTTCTTTTGGCGAAGTGCTAACCACACTTGCCGAGTCAGCGTATTGGCGTCGGTGCATCGACCCTCCAATACCGAAGACCCACCACCTTATACCTTTTATGCACATGCAATAGTTATGAGTCCAACCAACAACCGAGCTAAAGCTCCCCGGACTATCCCGTCCGTCAACAACCGAGCCAAAGCTCCCCGGACTATCATGTCCGTCATAGTCAACAACCGAGCCAAAGCTCCCCCGGACCATCCCGTCCGTCATAATCCACAATCGAGCTAAAGCTCGTCGGACTAACTCGTCCGTCACAATCAACAGCACCACCCAACCTAATGAAATTTTGACTCTTCCTTACTACGAGAAAGACGATTTTTCGTCGATCACGAGCACCACCTAACACTAGCCAATCCAACTCTCACTACTCTTTCTATCTTTTTATTGTGAAATCATCCACATCTAACCACCCAATCAAAATGGCTAACTCCAATAATTATCCCAGATCATGTCTTATTGCAATTTAGCAATTTTGCTATATGCAGACCAACCTAGACGATACGTTGAACGGATATGAGATATTCTAAATAATCATCTGAATGCCCTAAATTATTTTCTGGAGACTTATCATGACACAAATGGACTAAATCCAGAAGATTATAATTTTCCTAATTATTCTGATATTTAATTAATTTTCCGTAAAGCTTCTAAGGGCTACCCATTGAGCATGAAGTGCACTTTTCAGAGATGTATAAAGCCTCATAAATTCATGATAAATTCTAAACAACCATTTAACAGTAAATCCAAGATATAACAATTTTTCAAGTATTCTAATGACTCTAATTTAATTTTGAGAATAAATCCTTTTTCCTTTTATTAATGAAGTAAGTGCAGTAAATATTCATCCAAAAATTCTTAATTAATCTTCTAAAGCAAATACTGTCCTAAAAACATTTTTGGCCAAATTTCATAATTATTCAATGGGTATTGAGCCCTAGAATAAATATTTACTAAAACCTCAAAGAGCTATATTTGTGAATGAAGTATTGTAAATATTCTCCTAAAAATAATATATAAAATTATACATCTAGATGTTAATCTGAAAACATCATTGGCCAAGTTTCATAATTTTCCAATAAGTAATTTGCTCTAAATGATTTATTGGCCATAATTTCCCTTTTAAAAACTTGTGAAGGAAGTGCTAGATATAGTCAACTAAAATTTGTAATAAAATTCAGGGATATTAATATTGACATAAGGCATCTTCTGATCAAGTTTCATCAGATTCAAATGAACAGAGTAATCAAAATACTTCTAGCACCTGTTTGAGCAAATTGTTACTTAACACATGATGTACTTGAAATATAATCCATAAAATCCTAAATAAATTACTAAGGGTGATTCCTAGTCTAAAACTTACCCCACCCAAGTTTCACAACCTTTAAATAAGTTTTAGTGACTATTCTTTCAAAGTTGAGCTTCTACACTAAATTTAGGGTTAGGGTTTTGAGGTGTCTACCTGCCTCTAAATCCTCTAAGACTCCTTCCAGAGGACTTAAGTTATACTAACATCAACTCTACTGAGTTTCAAGGTCATACAAGGGCATTTTCTCCTATGTCCTTCACAACTCTCAAAAGCCCTTCCTTAGGGTTTGAGTTTGTATTCTAGAGTAAAATCAACCCTAAAACATCCCATTTTCCCAATTTATTTAATGTTAACAGTTTTTCCTAATCTAGCCTCTAAGTATTTTTCCCAATTTATTTAATGTGACAGATAATTTCATTCAAAAATTGCTTTAAAAAAATATAATCTAATCTTTATGGTACTGTTCATCTTCCTTAACAGCCCGAACAGAGCTTTAAAAACTCATTTTCCTGTAGCTTTTCCATGAGCTACTGCTGGCCATCCGGCCACTTTCCCGGCCAGCCACCACCACCACCACCTCCGTTGAGGCGAGGGTTACCGTCGGGTGGCGGCACGGCCGCCGGAGTGGCGGTTTCCGGCGAACCCGACCACCATTTTTTTGGAAAAACCATGGAAAACTTCACCCGATCCAGCTCTTTAGAGCCTGATTTTCTCTCCTAATAACTTCTAAGATCTATCCAAAGAAGGAGTAGAGGAGGACCTGTGGTGGCGGCTGTAGCCTGGCTGATCGTCGGATTGGCATGGTGGTGGCCGGTGGTGGTCGGATTGTTCAAAAATGCAGGATAGGGCTCGGCTTCTTCAGGAAACTGGTGGGAAATGCTCCTTGGAGTCCAATGGAACTTTTAAAGAGGAGAATAGGGGTGGTAGTTGGCTGCAAGCTCCATTGCCATTATTGGCTTCCTTGGTCAAAGATTTCGGCCATGGTAGGTAGGGGATGAAGCATGGATCACACCAGTCAAAGCTAGCTGGTTGAATTGGGGCTGCTTCCCTTGTTCTAGAGGAGTGAATGGAGGGGTTGGGGAGGGGGAGGATGAGCCCAAAAGTCCTCCTCCCTTTTCTTCCTTCTCTTTCTCTCTCTTCCATGGGTGACTTTCTCTCTCCTAGTCACCAAGCCTGAATTTTTGGCTCCTACATGTCCTATGACAGCCCACAAGTCCATTTGGTCACTTAAGTCATGGTTAGCCCAATTGAAATGGGCTTGGGCTTGAGTTAGCCCATTTGGGCTAACTTGACCCAAAGTTGGACTAGGGCCCACCTAGGTCAATTTGGTCCTTGAGATTCCTTTAATGGGTCCTTGGTGACCCATTAGCCTCCCCTAGGGTCAAGGTGGGGTTGGATTGGCCCTTGGAGGTCACTTGGCCCTTAACTAGGGCATTTTGACCATTTTAGGTCAAGGGTTGACTTTGGTCAAACTAGCCCTTTTGATTGGTCCCAATGGGTCCTTGGTGACCTATTGGCCTCTTACTAGGCTTATGAGGGTAGAGGTGGGGTCCATTTGGCCAATAGACTGCAATTGACCCTTATGTAGGTCAATTTGACCCAATTAGGAATATAGTTGACTTTGGTCAACTCAGCCCTATTGACTACTCTCCATGGGTCCTTAGTGACCCATTGACCTCTCACTAGGTCTAGGAGGGTATGGGTGGGGTCCACTGGGCTAAGGGACTGCAGTTGACCCTTGTGTAGGTCAATTTGACCCAATTAGGGTTATAGTTTACTTTGGTCAACTTAGCCCCATTGACTACTCTTCATGGGTCCTTAGTGACCCATTGACCTATCACTAGGTCTAGGATGGTATGGGTGGGGTCTACTGGGCTAAGGGACTGTAATTGACCCTTGTGTAGGTCAATTTGACCCAATTAGGGCTATAGTTGACTTTGGTCAACTTATGTCCTTTGATTGCTCTTCATGGGTCCTTAGTGACCCATTGATCTCTTTCTAGAGTTATAAGGGTATGGGTGGGGTCTTGGAGTCTTGGTGAAGCCCCATGATCACTTTTAACCAAGGTTTAGAGATCTGCTAAGTGCAGACCATAGTGCCCCTATCCACACCACCAGGTCCACTAGACTCTTCCTTGGGCTTCCTAGGGTTTTGTTATGACAAAACCACTCTTAGGGGTCTAGTTGGAAATGGGATGTTACAAATCCCAATAAACAAAACAAAGATTTCGTCCCCGAAATCCAGGTTAAGTCTACGGGGACTCCTATCAGGGAGGAAGAAACTTGTAACATCTCATGAGAGTTGAAAGTTTTACGTCACGACCTCATGTTTGTCATGTGAGGTTTAAAGGTGTTTGTCAATTTCAAGACCAAGTAGCCCAACTGGCAAAATCTAGACCCCAATAAACAAAAGTTTAGCCCATAACCTTGAAATTTCAGTTAAATTAGGAAGGAAATTGAACATCTTGAGTGGTCGCGAGGAATACCTGACTGAAGAGTTCCGGATATCTTTGTCGCATCAAGTCCTGGGGCTCCCATGTGTGCTCCTCTCTTCCGTGATTTCTCCACAGGACCTTAACTAACGGAACCCTTTTGTGGCGCAAAACTCGTACCCCCTTGTCGTCAATCCGGATCGGTTCTAGATGAACTGACCGATCAGATGCTATCGGTCCATCTGCGGTTGTAACTTGCTGCTCTGGACGTAGTAGAGCTCTCCTAAGAGAGGATATATGGAATAAGTCATGCAGACTCGCCAGCTCCGGTGGAAGTTCCAGCCTGTATGTCAAGGGACCGATCCGCTCCTGGATCCTATAAGGCCCCATGTACCTTGGGCTGAGCTTCTTCCTCTGTTCGCGTACCCGAGTAACTCCATGCATGGGTCGGATCTTCAAGAACACCTGATCTCCTATTTGGAATTCCACCTGACGGTGCCGAGCGTCGTAATACTTAGCCTGCCGGCTCTGTGCTTCCAGCATTCTGTCCCGTATCAATCTTACCTGAGCCTCGGTGTCCTCGACAAACTCCGAACCCAATGCCTTAGGATCCTCATCCTGTATCCATGACAGAGGAGTCCTGCACTTTCGTCCATACAACGCCTCATAAGGAGCCATTTTAATACTGGACTGGTAGCTGTTATTATACGAGAACTCGATCAGTGGTAATAACTTCTCCCATGGTTCACCGCGATCTAATACACAGAGTCGTAGTAAATCCTCCAAAGTCCGGTTGGTCTGTTCTGTCTGTCCATCTGTCTGGGGATGAAAAGCCGTACTGAAGGTTAGTCGAGTGCCTAAGTAAGTTTGCACTGACCTCCACTCCATGGATGTAAATCGTCCGTCCCGGTCTGACACAATCGACTTGGGTACACCATGGTAGCGGACGAACTGCTCCACAAATTTCCGGACTAACACCCCCACCGAGTCATCCTTCCTGATTGGAATAAACCTCGCCACCTTCGTTAGTCGGTTGATGATCACCCATATCGAATCGTTCCCGGACCTGGATCGAGGAAGTCCATGTATAAAGTTCATGGCGATATCATCAAACTTCCACTCTGGTACTGGGAGTGGCTGCAATAATCCTGCGGGGTTTCTGCACTCCGCTTTTACTAATTGGCACGCCTTGCAACGGGTCACAAAGTAGGTGATATCTTTCTTCATGCCGGGCCAGAACATAGTCTTCTTCAGATCTGCAGTCATCTTCGTAATTCCCGGGTGTACCGAATATCGACTGCAATGAGCCTCCATCATGATGTCCTCCCAGATCTGGCCTCCCTCGGGTATGTAGACCCGTCCTCTGAAGCATACTAAATCATCCCTCAGTGTGTAATCTCCCGCAGTGCCTGCTTCTAAGGACCGGAAAATCGGCTCTAGCTGAGTATCCTGCCTCTGTCCATCCTTGACCCGTCTTCGTATGTCATCCGTGGCGATTAATGACGACAGATATTCTCGTTATAACTCAGGGTGATCCTCAGATACCAGGGATACTTGCATCTTATCAAACATCTGTATTAACTCCAAGGCCATCAACGGCGTTCCTACTCCAGCGTTTGCGGTCTTTCGGCTTAATGCATCTGCTACCACATTCGCCTTTCCAGGGTGGTAGTGCATCTCATACTGGTAGTCTGCTAAAAATTCCACCCATCGTCTCTATCTAATTTTTAGCTCCTTCTGTGTGTCCACATACCTCAGATTTTTATGGTCGGAGTATATGTCGCAGTGGACACCGTACAGATAGTGACGCCAGACATTTAGTGCAAAAATGACCGCTCCCATCTCTAAGTCATGAACTGGGTAGTTTTGCTCGTGCTTCTTCAGCTGCCGAGAAGCGTAAGCTATCACATGGCCATTCTGCATAAGTACTGCACCCATGCCCTGATAGGAGGCATCGGTGTAGACCTGGAATCCTTCTTTCCCTGAAGGGAGGGCGAGTATAGGAGCCGAAGTGAGTCGCCCCTTTAGCTCTTGAAAAGCCTCTTCACATCGTGGGGTCCAGATAAAGGGTACCTCCTTCCTTGTCAGAGATGTGAGTGGGAGGGCGATACGAGAGAATCCCTCCACAAATTTCTGGTAGTAACCGGCAAGTCCTAGGAAACTTCGTACATCTGTGGCCGTCTTTAATTGTGGCCAGTCCCGAACTGCTTGGATCTTGGCCGGGTCCACTGCCAACCCAGCACCACTGATGATATGACCTAGGAAGGCCACCTCCTTCAAACAAAACTGGCATTTGCTGATCTTTGCATAAAGCTTGTGCTCCCGTAGTCTCACCAGGGTCAGCGTCAGATGCCGTGTGTGCTCCTCCTCTGTCCTTGAGTAAATGAGGATGTCATCGATAAACACGATGACAAACACATCTAAATATTCTTCGAACACCTGATTCATAAGGCTCATGAATGTCGACGGCGCATTTGTGAGCCTGAAGGGCATCACTGTGAATTCATATAGCCCATATCTGCTACTGAAAGCAGTCTTCGGAATGTCCTCCTCCTGGATCCTTAGCTGGTAGTAACCAGACCTCAAATCCAATTTGGAAAAGAAATGCGCACCTTCTAGCTGGTCAAACAGCTCATCTATCCTTGGCAACGGATATGTGTTTCGGAAGGTCAATCGGTTTAGTGCTCGGTAGTCGATGCACAATCGAAGTGTCCCATCCTTCTTCTTCACGAATAAGACCGGGGCTCCCCAAGGCGAAGAGCTCGGTCGGACAAATCCAGCCTCCACCAGTTCTTGGAGTTGGCTTCGAAACTCTATCAATTCCTTCGGGGCCATCCGGTAAGGGGCCCTAGCTGCCGGCTTAGCCCCCGGCACCAGCTGTATCCGGAAATCCTGCTCCCGGTGTTGGGGTAGCCCAGGCAGTTTCTCCGGGAATACGTCGGCAAAATCTCGCACCACCGGAATATCCGAGGTGGAGACCTTGGTCTCAGTCATCTCGAATATTACCTCAAACACTTCTTCCCCCTGTAAGTGAGCCTTGACGGCTTGTACAGACGACAGTATGAGAGGGGGAATGGTTTTAATACCTTCAATGACGAGGTAGGAATCCCCATGTCTTACGGTAACTCTTTTGGACGTGCAGTCAATCTGAGCATGATTCCAGTTCAACCACGTCATCCCTAGGATCAAATCAAAGATTGGCATCTTTATGATCGTCGCTGGAGCTTCAAATATCCTTCCGCCGATCTCCGCCTCCATGTTGCAGTGGGCAGAGGTGAACAACTCTGATCCGTCGGGTAGTCGTATCCTCATCATCAGACTCGTGAATTGTTCCACGCCTTCCAATCCTTCTATGAAGGCCTCCGATACAAATGAGTGCGAAGCACCTGTATCAAATAGCGTATAAGCGGGTTTGCCGCTGATGAAAACTATTCCTGGGGTTTGGAAAAATTAAATGTCTCAGAATTCTAGCTATGGTTTTCTTTCCTAGAATGTCACTTCTATATCAAATTTAACTTCATGAGGAAATAACTTTAACCAAAATTTTCAGACGTACCAGTGATTACTTGCTCCGGGTTTCGAGGCTGAGCCAGATCCAGTGTATAAATTTGCTCCCTCTGCTGTCTACGATCTGCACCCTGGAAACCACGTCCTCGACCACGTCCTCGTCCTCCAAACTGCTGGGCATGCGGGGCATCCTGGGGTGCTGGTAAAGGTGCTCCCCTCATGGGGCAGTTTCTCCGAATGTGTCCTATCTGATGGAAGTTGTAGCACTCCGGTGGGGGAAATGTCATACCCCCGGGTCTCGGTGCCTCCCTCATCTGAAGAGGCTGAGGGGCCAATATCACCTGCTCCCTCGGCTCCTGCCTCACTTCCTGTCGAGGTTGGTCCTCTGTCCTTCTCCCACCTTGTATAGCACCTTGTCACTGATCATTTCTGGCTCTCCGGCCCTGATCCTCCGCTTGCCGCTTCCGGCCCAGAGTGGTGTGCCAATCGGCCTCGATCCTCTTTGCCATTTCCAAAATCCGGGAGATAGGCCCGTCGGATACAAACAACAAAGCCTCCCTCAAGTCCTCCCGCAGGCCCTTATAGAATCTCTTGATGTATCCCGCTTCGTCCAGCTGGTAAGAATCTGCATATCGAGCCAAATGGTCGAACTCCCGATGGTACTCTACCACTGTCCGGGTGCCCTGCTTCAGCTGTAGGAACCGCTCCTCCAACTCATCCCTGGCCGACTGTGGAACAAAATGCTCTAGCAGCGCGGTCCTGAACTCTTCACAGGTAACTTCCGCAACCTCCCTATCAGCAAACCTTGTGTCCACCAGCGTCTTCCACCACCTCTTGGCATGGGACTCCAGGCAGGAGACGACCAAGGCCACCCTCTCCTCCCAGGGAAACCGTATCCCAATTAGCATTTCGTACATAATATCTAGCCATTCTTCTGTCCGTACAACGGATTCTATCCCCAAGTAAGATGGAGGGGAGAGTCCTCGAAAGATGCTCAGCCAATTGGCCCCCGGGTTTGGCTGCGGAGCCGGAACCTGCTGAGCCCTGAAAGCATCTAGAATGGCCGTCAGCGTTTGACCCATCTCCGAGTGTAAGAATGGAGTGGGGACCGGGGGAGGTGGTGCAATAATCAGAGTTTGCTGAACTCCGCCTTGTGGTGTTGGCTGCGCTGGGGGCTGCGTAATAGAAGACAATTATAAGAAGTCTCACAGATTTAACTAAAAGTGGACAATTTTCATGTGATTCCCATATGGGCTCACAACTGCTTCTGCTGCTTAGTTTGTCCTCAAATTAAACTCGAGCGGGGGTGTCCCAGGGTTAGTGAACTGCTACCTTTCGATCGATATATTTTTTTTTTGCCTCTGATACCACTTGTAAGACCCCCATTTTTTTTCTTTTTCGACACCGGGGTCTTAGGCCCAGAACCGCCGCCTTGCGGTGATACCTTCTCACCCGGGAAGGTCGTCACTACAAGACGCCGGTTCTGCCGGCCGAATCGATCTCTACTGTAGCATAAGTATAAAAGTAAGTCCACAGAAATCACATATATAGAAATAAACTCCACGAAGGGAGTGTCCACAGATAGTACATATAATGAAAATCTCGGGCTTATGCCCGGTACATCAAGTCCTCACTACAATTCACTCATCGCGGAAGCAAACTAATACGACTACTATAGATCGGGACTCACTGTCCCTGCTGTCTGGACTCCAGTGCTAGACTGTCCGATCTCCAAGCGTGCCGACCTCCGGGGCTGCTCCTCCATGCTAGGCACCGTGGTCCCCTAAATGATATGGTTCGAAAACCGATAGTCTAAAAGACTAAGTCCTATCGTCCCCCACCCCTTCCCCCATGGCTCCTAAGCACCGAGCGGCGAGAAGGAAAGGGAAGGACATGAAGATGGAGAATAGTCAAATTCCAGATGGCAGCGGAACTAAACTAACAATGTACGCATGATAATAATTATACAAAATTAAATAAGTAACCTTAACTTATGTGGGTACACATAAGCTAGGGGATCTTTTGCAGGGCACCTATCGTATAAAAAGTCTCATACCGATTTATACGATAGGGTGTCGTTTTTTTTTTCTAGCAGGCACAACATATAAATAATACTGAAAGAGAACCTTGACTTATAAGCACGCTCGCACGAACTTATAGGCCAAGGGGTCGTTTTGCAAGGCCTAATGTATAGAGCGTCCCATACCGCTTATACATTAGGTGTCAGGTTATATGCAATGGTTATGCTATGAAATGCAAATATGCTATGATGTGAACATGCAAGTGCAACTCACCCACTCGACTCTGTGTACACAGACCTTTAGTTTCCCCTTTTGGAGTCGTTACCTCCCAGGATACCTCCGTAGTGGTAGACGGAAGCGGTGGGTTGGGCCTCTCCCACCTCTAAACCAGTAAAGCACTACCGGTCAGACCTATCGTACGCCTCAATGCTTGGTGCACTAAGCGGACGTCTGCGTACTCTTGCCGGCTGGCGCACCGGACTTCTTTTGGCGAAGTGCTAACCACACTTGCCGAGTCAGCGTATTGGCGTCGGTGCATCGACCCTCCAATACCGAAGACCCACCACCTTATACCTTTTATGCACATGCAATAGTTATGAGTCCAACCAACAACCGAGCTAAAGCTCCCCGGACTATCCCGTCCGTCAACAACCGAGCCAAAGCTCCCCGGACTATCATGTCCGTCATAGTCAACAACCGAGCCAAAGCTCCCCCGGACCATCCCATCCGTCATAATCCACAATCGAGCTAAAGATCGCCGGACTAACCCGTCCGTCACAATCAACAGCACCACCCAACCTAATGAAATTTTGACTCTTCCTTGCTACGAGAAAGACGATTTTTCGTCGATCACGAGCACCACCTAACACTAGCCAATCCAACTCTCACTACTCTTCCTATCTTTTTATTGTGAAATCATCCACATCTAACCATCCAATCAAAATGGCTAACTCCAATAATTATCCCAGATCATGTCTTATTGCAATTTAGCAATTTTGCTATATGCAGACCAACCTAGACGATACGTTGAACCGGATAGGAGATATTCTAAATAATCATCCGAATGCCCTAAATTATTTTCTGGAGACTTATCATGACACAAATGGACTAAATCCAGAAGATTATAATTTTCCTAATTATTCTGATATTTAATTAATTTTCCGTAAAGCTTCTAAGGGCTACCCATTGAGCATGAAGTGCACTTTTCAGAGATGTATAAAGCCTCATAAATTCATGATAAATTCTAAACAACCATTTAACAGTAAATCTAAGATATAACAATTTTTCAAGTATTCTAATGACTCTAATTTAATTTTGAGAATAAATCCTTTTTCCTTTTATTAATGAAGTAAGTGCAGTAAATATTCATCCAAAAATTCTTAATTAATCTTCTAAAGCAGATACTGTCCTAAAAACATCATTGGCCAAATTTCATAATTATTCAATGGGTATTGAGCCCTAGAATAAATATTTACTAAAACCTCAAAGAGCTATATTTGTGAATGAAGTATTGTAAATATTCTCCTAAAAATCATGAATAAAATTATACATCTAGATGTTAATCTGAAAACATCATTGGCCAGGTTTCATAATTGTCCAATAAGTAATTTGCTCTAAATGATTTATTGGCCATAATTTCCCTTTTAAAAACTTGTGAAGGAAGTGCTAGATATAGTCAACTAAAATTTGTAGTAAAATTCACGGATATTAAAATTGACATAAGGCATCTTCTGACCAAGTTTCATCAGATTCAAATGAATAGAGTAATCAAAATACTTCTAGCACCTATTTGAGCAAATTGTTACTTAACACATGATGTACTTGAAATATAATTCATAAAATCCTAAATAAATTACTAAGGGTTATTCCTAGTCTAAAACTTACCCCACCCAAGTTTCACAACCTTTAAATAAGGTTTAGTGACTGTTCTTTCAAAGTTGAGCTTCTACACTAAATTTAGGGTTAGGGTTTTGAGGTATCTACCTGCCTCCAAATCCTCTAAGACTCCATCCAGAGGACTTAAGTTATGCTAACATTAACTCTGCTGAGTTTCAAGGTCATACAAGGGCATTTGCCCCTATGTCCTTCACAACTCTCAAAAGCCCTTCCTTAGGGTTTGAGTTTGTATTCTAGAGTAAAATCAACCCTAAAACATCCCATTTTCCCTAAGGGGGTGATAATGATCATACCAAGTCAGTGGTCAAAATATCAGCTTCTGTCGAGGTGAGTTGACCACTCAAAACCTCAAGTACACTGTTACTTAAAAATCCTTCTTTAAGGTAGAACTAGGGATAGATAATTCCCTAACCAAAACACCTTAAAATGAGGTGAAATTATTACCAGAGCAATAACATGCCCTATAAGACCACCCACCAAAATTTGGGGGAGTTTTGAGATGTTTGGGACACCTAAATAATTTATTCATGGATTATTAAATTTTTCTAAAAACTATAAAAAAATGTTCTCCAAAAATTCTAATTTTTGGATATGTCCTAGATATAGATAAGAATAGCCCATACCCCAAATTTCAAGTCATTTGGAGGTCTGATTTGGAGTGGGCGTCTAATTCATTCTCTGGTCAGCCCTATGTATAGATCTCGCCAAAATGAGTGCTGTGATCTAACCATTACTCTAAATTGACTCAAATTAATTTTAAAATAAAGAAGACTCATAGATCTACAATTTTCATGTTAACAGTTTTTCCTGATCTAGCCTCTAAGTATTTTTCCCAATTTATTTAATGTGACAGATAATTTCATTCAAAAATTGCTTTAAAAAAATATAATCTAATCTTTATGGTATTGTTCATCTTCCTTAACAGCCCGAACAGAGCTTTAAAAACTCATTTTCCTGTAGCTTTTCCATGAGCTACTGCTGGCCATCCAGCCACTTTCCCGGCCAGCCACCACCACCACCTCCGTTGAGGCGAGGGTTACCGTCGGGTGGCGGCATGGCCGCCGGAGTGGCGGTTTCCGGCGAACCCGACCACCATTTTTTTGGAAAAACCATGGAAAACTTCACCCGATCCAGCTCTTTAGAGCCTGATTTTCTCTCCTAATAACTTCTAAGATCTATCCATAGAAGAAGGAGTAGAGGAGGACCTGTGGTGGCGGTTGTAGCCTGGCTGATCGTCGGATTGGCATGGTGGTGGCCGGTGGTGGTCGGATTGTTCAAAAATGCAGGATAGGGCTTGGCTTCTTCAGGAAACTGGTGGGAAATGCTCCTTGGAGTCCAATGGAGCTTTTAATGAGGAGAATAGGGGTGGTAGTTGGCTGCAAGCTCCATTGCCATTATTGGCTTCCTTGGTCAAAGATTTCGGCCATGGTAGGTAGGGGATGAAGCATGTATCACACCAGTCAAAGCTAGCTGGTTGAATTGGGGCTGCTTCCCTTGTCCTAGAGGAGTTAATGGAGGGGTTGGGGAGGGGGAGGATGAGCCCAAAAGTCCTCCTCCCTTTTCTTCCTTCTCTTTCTCTCTCTTCCATGGGTGACTTTCTCTCTCCTAGTCACCAAGCCTGAATTTTTGGCTCCTACATGTCCTATGGCAGCCCACAAGTCCATTTGGTCACTTAAGTCATGGTTAGCCCAATTGAAATGGGCTTGGGCTTGAGTTAGCCCATTTGGGCTAACTTGACCCAAAGTTGGACTAGGGCCCACCTAGGTCAATTTGGTCCTTTAGATTCCTTTAATGGGTCCTTGGTGACCCATTAGCCTCCCCTAGGGTCAAGGTGGGGTTGGATTGGCCCTTGGAGGTCACTTGGCCCTTAACTAGGGCATTTTGATCATTTTAGGTCAAGGGTTGACTTTGGTCAAACTAGCCCTTTTGATTGGTCCCAATGGGTCCTTGGTGACCTATTGGCCTCTTACTAGGCTTATGAGGGTAGAGGTGGGGTCCATTTGGCCAATAGACTGCAATTGACCCTTATGTAGGTCAATTTGACCCAATTAGGAATATAGTTGACTTTGGTCAACTTAGCCCTATTGACTACTCCCCATGGGTCCTTAGTGACCCATTGACCTCTCACTAGGTCTAGGAGGGTATGGGTGGGGTCCACTGGGCTAAGGGACTGCAGTTGACCCTTGTGTAGGTCAATTTGACCCAATTAGGGTTATAGTTGACTTTGGTCAACTTAGCCTCATTGACTACTCTCCATGGGTCCTTAGTGACCCATTGACCTCTCACTAGGTCTAGGAGGGTATGGGTGGGGTCTACTGGGCTAAGGGACTGCAATTGACCCTTGTGTAGGTCAATTTGACCCAATTAGGGCTATAGTTGACTTTGGTCAACTTATGTCCTTTGATTGCTCTTCATGGGTCCTTAGTGACCCATTGATCTCTTTCTAGGGTTATAAGGGTATGGGTGGGGTCTTGGAGTTTTGGTGAAGCCTCATGATCACTTTTAACCAAGGTTTAGAGATCTGCTAAGTGTAGACCATAGTGCCCTTATCCACACCACCAGGTCCACTTGACTCTTCCTTGGGCTTCCTAGGGTTTTGTTATGACAAAACCACTCTTAGGGGTCTAGTTGGAAATGGGATGTTACAAATCCTAATAAACAAAACAAAGATTTCGTCCCCGAAATTCAGGTTAAGCCTACGGGGACTCCTATCAGGGAGGAAGAAACTTGTAACATCCCATGAGAGTTGAAAGTTTTACGTCACGACCTCATGTTTGTCATGTGATGTTTAAAGGTGTTTGTCAATTTCAAGACCAAGTAGCCCAACTGGCAAAATCTAGACCCCAATAAACAAAAGTTTAGCCCATAACCTTGAAATTTCAGTTAAATTAGGAAGGAAATTGAACATCTTGAGTGGTCGCGAGGAATACCTGACTGAAGAGTTCCGGATATCTTTGTCGCATCAAGTCCTGGGGCTCCCATGTGTGCTCCTCTCTTCCGTGATTTCTCCACAGGACCTTGACTAACGGAACCCTTTTGTGGCGCAAAACTCGTACCCCCTTGTCGTCAATCCGGACCGGTTCTAGATGAACTGACCGATCAGATGCTATCGGTCCATCTGCGGTTGTAACTTGCTGCTCTGGACGTAGTAGAGCTCTCCGAAGAGAGGATATATGGAATACGTCATGCAGACTCGCCAGCTCCGGTGGCAGTTCCAGCCTGTATGCCAAGGGACCGATCCGCTCCTGGATCCTATAAGGCCCCATGTACCTTAGGCTGAGCTTCTTCCTCTGTCCGCGTACCCGAGTAACTCCATGCATGGGTCGGATCTTCAAGAACACCTAATCTCCTATCTAGAATTCCACCTGACGGTGCCGAGCGTCGTAATACTTAGCCTGCCGGCTCTGTGCTTCCAGCATTCTGTCCCGTATCAATCTTACCTAAGCCTCGGTGTCCTCGACAAACTCCGAACCCAATGCCTTAGGATCCTCATCCTGTATCCATGACAGAGGAGTCCTGCACTTTCGTCCATACAACGCCTCATAAGGAGCCATTTTAATACTGGACTGGTAGCTGTTATTATACGAGAACTCGATCAGTGGTAATAACTTCTCCCATGGTTCACCGCGATCTAATACGCAGAGTCATAGTAAATCCTCCAAAGTCCGATTGGTCCGTTCTGTCTGTCCATCTGTCTGGGGATGAAAAGCCGTACTGAAGGTTAGTCGAGTGCCTAAGTAAGTTTGCACTAACCTCCACTCCCTGGATGTAAATCGTCTGTCCCGGTCTGACACAATCGACTTGGGTACACCATGGTAGCGGACGAACTGCTCCACAAATTTCCGGACTAACACCCCCACCGAGTCATCCTTCCTGATTGGAATAAACCTCGCCACCTTCGTTAGTCGGTCGATGATCACCCATATCGAATCGTTCCATGTCCTGGATCGAGGAAGTCCATGTATAAAGTCCATGGCGATATCATCAAACTTCCACTCTGGTACTGGGAGTGGCTGCAATAATCCTGCGGGGTTTCTGCACTCCGCTTTTACTAATTGGCACGCCTTGCAACGGGTCACGAAGTAGGTGATATCTTTCTTCATGCCGGGCCAGAACATAGTCTTCTTCAGATCTGCAGTCATCTTCGTAATTCCCGGGTGTACCGAATATCGACTGCAATGAGCCTTCATCGTGATGTCCTCCCGGATCTAGCCTCCCTCTGGTATATAGACCCGTCCTCTGAAGCATACTAAATCATCCCTCAGTGTGTAATCTCCCGCAGTTATTGCTTTTGTGCGTGAAAAGGTGGCAGCATGCATGGTTGGCGGCTTGTAATAGGCTAGCTTGAAATGAATCCTGCGGTTTTTTTAGGTGACAGTTAAGGCTGAATAGACGTGTCTATGTATATATAGTCTTAAGTTAAAAACGATACTATTCATCGCCTCCTTCCGTGAAAGAAAACTGTTGTCCTGTTAGTGAGCTGAAGAAAACCGGCGGGCAGCTGTGCCTTCCACCGCCGATTCCCGGAGTTCTAGCGGTCGGATTTTCGTTCCGAGGGTAGATCTGGACTGCTCTCCCCTAGATCTTCATTTCGTCGGTAAGCTTTCTCCATTTCGTGCCCTTCTATGGTGTTGTAGAATTTCGTTTGACCCCTCTCCCTCTCCGAAAAATGTCCAGTCAAGCTAGGTTAGGTGTTTGCTGCCAGATCCGTGGGGAAGCAGAAAAGTCGGTCGAGACCTTTCTGGAAATTGAGGCAAGTAGTGCTCCTAGCCCTTGCCAAGTAGAAATTTCTTATTGTTATCTCTGTTTTCCGCCATTAATGCTTCTAGGTTCTTGTTAAAACCCGGTTTAGCCATGACAAATATTGCTTAAGCATGCTAATTATACTCTTGTCCAGATGTTTCCTTTCAGAAGTTCGTTCTTTTTACATCTTAATTTGAGAGTGTTCTAATCCCTGCTAGTAGATATGAGTTGTAAGCCTAATTTATAAAGGCTGAGTGTAGGAGAGACATTCTCTGAGTTGTAGGTCTTGAAGAAAGACTGAGGTAGGGCTGAATTGCCTAAGCTGTAGGAGTGTGGACTCACTCTGAGTTGTAGGAATCCATTTGGATTCTGAGCTGTAGGATCTGAGAATCTGAGTTATAGAAAGGAGTTTGGCTGAATCTAGCATACTGCTAGATAGGCGAAGGGGGAAAGTGGATGTACCCAGACCCTGGGGAACCACTATAAATTCTGGGTGCAATCAATGATGTTTAACTCTAGATTGTGTGATTGTGTTTGCTAGAGTAGTTGCTGAAATAATTCAAAATAGTTTATAATTTGTGAGTCATTCTGCCTTACATTTGAAAAGAAAATAAGAACCTATTCACCCCCCCCCCCCCTCTAGGTGTCTAGGTAATCTTGAAAGTAAAACTATCACCTCATCGACGAATCTCAGTTCTGGAGGCGCGAATGGCCAAGGTGGAGGGACTTCAGGCCACTTTGGAGAGCTACGAGGCTCGCTTTCACATGGTGAAAGAGAATGATCGCCAGCTGGAGTTGAACAACCACCGCCTGCAGCTTGTCCTTGATGAGCTGGCCGGCATTCGTGCGAGTATGGGTTCCGTGGGGCGACTGGCAAGAATGGAGGAGCAGTTGCGGCTTGGCGATGCCGCGATGGCGCTGGCGACGGAGCACTACCAGCGGGCGCGCGAGATGGGATGGGCCGGGCGACATCCTCATCCTCCGGAGCGGCCACCTAGGGCATAGATTCTTTTTTCCGAAAGCTGAACTCGCCACCGGCGATCTTGTAGCAACTTCGTTGATTATATATTTTATTATTATTATTATTATTTCTTGTTTTTTCGGCAATTATTCATCTCGTCACATGTTTCTCCGCGCACGCTTTCATTTCTTCGACATGCCGAGTTAGCTTGTGCAGGTTCGGGCGGATATCGCAGCGCCTTTACTTTATAGCGTGAGGTAGTGTTAATGTTACCTACGCTCCTCGACCTGCAACGCAACTTTCTCTTCTACTCGCCGAGACGGGCAGACCCCCCCCCCCTTTTCTTCCTTTGCCTTTGCCTATAGATAGAGGGGGTTGGTGGGTCATAAGTATACTTCTGCGATTTCCCCTTCCTCCCCGCGAGTACTCCACATTCTCGCGTTTTCTTCTCTCCTTGCCTCTTCTTGTACGAAACTCGTGATCATGGTGGGAGATGACGCTAGCGCTCGCCGACAAGCTCATGCTATCAAATTCGCCGACGCGGCCTTCAAGAAATCAATTACCTCAGAAAGGGATCTGACGAGCTTCAAGGAACGCCTATTGCCAGAGGGATCCTTGGCGAGGTTTCCTACTCGCGGCGAGCGACTCAACACCTATGTTGAGGGCGCACTAGTTTTGTCGCTGCGCCATTTTAACGCGGGCCTGCGACTCCCTTTCTGTCCCGAGTTCTGCGAGATTCTGCGGTACTTCAGGATCGTCCCCGCGCAGATCAACCCTAATGGGATGACGATCATCATGGGGTTTCTCTGCTTCCTTCGGGAGGAGACGATCTCCTTTGACCTCTCTGTGTTTCGCCGAGTTTTTGCCTTCGTCGCGACTTCGGAGGGGGTCTTCTTTTTCAGCAGTCACGTGTGCACCTTGGTCGGGACCGCGAACAAAATCCACCGCTGGAGCGAGCAACTGGTGATCATTCACGGCGACTTCGAGGGCATTCTTGGGAGTCCGCACCAACCCGCAGATGTCGCCTTTCTCCCGCCGATTTTAGAGGGTGCCCGCGAGCAACTATTCGAATCCTTCCGGGGTCGTCGGTTCGACATTATCTTCTGGCGACTCAATGTCAACTCGCTGTAAGCGGTTCATCCTCACGAGGGTAAGGCTATAGTGAGATGCTGGCAGCTCGTTCGCTCGCTCTCATTTTACTGAAGCTCGCGCTAACTTATCTTACATGCTTCTTGCAGTGCCCAACGAGCTTCCGGAGAAGTCTCTCCCTCTAGCGAAGGAAGTCGCCACCCCGCACATTGAGGCTCGCCCTCCGCCCGACGTTGGGGAGAAGAAGAAAACGGCCAAGGGAAAGGCGAGGGCCGGGTCGCCGGGGCCCGCAAGCAAGAAGGCGAAGGTGTCGTCGCATCAGTCTAACAACCGAGAATCGCCGATGGAAGCTCGGGCACCTCGCTTCCACCCCAATTACACTCTCGGGCACGGGGTGGTGGATACCCATGGTCGCCGCGGGTGACCTGGTCGGCGGAGGAGAACTTGGTGTCGCTGAGCACAACCCTCACGTCCTGGTCGATGGACTGGGAGGACAAGGGTGAGGCCTTTACCGTTCTCCATGCTCTGTACGGGCGAGTAGATGCTGAGTCGATGCTGGAGCTCACTCCGTCGGAACTCGCCCATCAATCCGCCTGTGCGCTCGCGCGATATGTCGAGCTAGGACATTATACGGAGAGGAAGTTGTTGGATACGACGGAGGCTCTGAAAGTCGTCTCTAAGAAGGCCATAGATCTTGGCATGCAGTCGGCCCGCTGGAGGGACTTCGAGGTGAGTCTTCTTTGGGTAGTAATATCTGGTTCATCTAGTCGGTAAGGCCTGACGTCTGATATCTCGCAGGCTACCGAGATCGAGGCCGCGAAGAAATTATCCGAGTGTGAGGAGAAGCTTTCCACCTCGCAAGCTGAGCTGGAGGCGGCCCAAGTTCGTGCAGTCAAGATGGAGACGCGGCTGATCGCCGCCGAGGGACGCGCGAGCTCCTCTGCTATGCTGCCGGAGGCGTCGCGGCCAGTGGATGATCCGGCATGGGCAGTGAAGCGGTCTCGCCTTCTTTGGGAGGAGAGGTCGTCCGTTCGTCACGAGATTGCACGGGCTGCGGGGAACGTGATACTCGCGCGGCTCAGAATTAATGGTCAGCTCGTCGAAGGGGAGACGTCGCTCACCGTCGACGACCTCATTCCTTAGCTACTCGTCAAGGGGACGATCTCGCCAGATCACGTCCCATCGCCGTTGTCTGGCTCCAGCGACTCTAGCAGCAGTAGTGGTGGAAGCTGCAATGGCGAGAGCGGGGATGATGATGTAGACGTCGGGGATGAAGAATATCGGCCAGATACTGGCGACGATGAGTCCTAGTTGCTCGCCGATATTCATCTGTGTAGCAATTTTTGCCACTTGTAATCTGTACACGATATGAATTTATGCAAGTCGTCATTCTATTCTTCGCACTAGTCTAATATTGCTCGCTAGGCTCATAGGCTCGGGTAGGAGTGCTCGCAATGCGACTGTTCAACTCGTGCGTGTATGTTATTGCGAACACCCAATCGCGCGCTTGCCACGACGTGCTCGCTCGTACGCCCAAGGAACACTCGCCCACACGCCCGACATATACTCGTCTACCCGCGCGAGGTATACTCGCCTACTCGCCCAAGGCATATTCACACCTCAATCTGGATCCAAGCTTAGTGGGCGTCGTGTAGTTGATTCTCAGGGGCCAAACGTGATTACGACAATTTTTCTAAACGGGGCTTGATTTCCCTCGAGGAGATCGGCCGATCCCCGAGGAGAGCACGTGGAAAACCGGTCTTACGATACTTCTACCACTCGAGGTCTTCATTTCAATCGAGGAGATCGGCCGATTCCTGAGGAGAGGAGCTCGTGGGAAACCGGTCTTACGATGCTGCTACCACTCGAAGCCTTGATTTCAATCGAGGAGATTGGCCGATTCCCGGGGAGAGGAGCTCGTGGGAGACCGGTCTTACGATGTTGCAACTACTCGAAGTCTTGATTTCAATCGAGAAGATCGGCCAATTCCCGGGGAGAGGAGCTCATGGGAAACCGGTCTTATAATGCTGCTACTACTCGAAGTCTTGATTTCAATCGAGGAGATCGGCTGATTCCCGGGGAGAGGAGCTCGTGGGAAACCGGTCTTACGATGCTGCTACCACTCGAAGTTTTGATTTCAATTGAGGAGATCGGCCGATTCCTGGAGAGAGGAGATCGTGGGAGACCGGTCTTACGATGATGCTACTACTCGAAGTCTTGATTTCAATCGAGGAGATCGGCCCATTCCCGGGGAGAGGAGCACGTGGTAAACCGGTCTTACGATGTTGCTACAACTCGAAGTCTTGATTTCAATTGAGGAGATCGGCCGATTCCCAGGAAGAGGAGCTCGTGAAAAACCAGTCTTACGATGCTGCTACCACTCGAAGTCTTGATTTCAATCGAGTAGATCGGCCGATTCCCGGGGAGAGGAGCTCGTGGGAGACCAGTCTTATGATGCTGCTACTACTCGAAGTCTTGATTTCAATCGAGGAGATCGACTGATTCCCAGGGAGAGGAGCTCGTGGAAAACCGGTCTTACGATGATGCTACCACTCGAAGTCTTGATTTCAATCGAGGAGATCGTCCGATTCCCGGGGAGAGGAGCTCGTGGGAGACCGGTCTTACGATGCTGCTACTACTCGAAGTCTTGATTTCAATCGAGGAGATCGACCGATTCCCGGGGAGAGGAGCTCGTGGGAAACCGGTCTTACGTTGATGCTACCACTCGAAGTCTTGATTTCAATCGAGGAGATTGGTCGATTCCCGGGGAGAGGATCTCGTCGGAGACCGGTCTTACGATGCTGCTACCACTCGAAGTCTTCATTTCTATCGGGGAGATCCTGTTACTTGGGATATGTTGAGAGTTAATCGCGTGGATATCTCGGTGAGAATGTAATCTTTTCCTTTCGGAGAGACGCTCTTGAACCTGCCAAATCGGGGGGGGGGGTGGCGTCCAGAGCTGTTCCTAAGAATTCCTCTAGTCGGAAGAGAGATGCACTCGAGGAGACATAGGCCGACATGCAAGGGAGAGCTGATCTCGGCCGACAATGCAGAGGCTCGATCTTACAAGAGCGCTTAAAATCCTGAAGCATCATCCTATCATCCGTACTGGGCTATTCGGTAAGAACGGGTTGAAGGCACGTATCTCAATTTGGTAGTGAAGATTGCTTCCAGCTACGCTTAATGGTCGCGAGTGCTAGCGTCCGGACGGGGGTGATGTTCATCGAGGGTCCTTTTCGGATGCACTCGAAACCAACACACACCCCTGGGCTCGTTCCCGCCCTTTCTGCTGCAGGCTATCCTGCTTTGCCGATAACTCGAAATCCTCATCTTATGGGTGCTTGACGAGGTCGGCCTCTCTTCGAGTCCGGGGGATCAGGGTGCAAATTCGTTCCTAGTAGTTCCTCTAGTTGGAAGAGAGATGCACTCGGGGAGACATAGGCCGGCATGCAAGGGGGGAGCTGATCTCGGCCGACAATGCAGAGGCTCGGTCTTACAAGAGCGCTTAAAGTCTCGATGCATCGTCCTATCATCAGTACTGGGCTTTGTATAAGGAACAAATTGACCACTGGTCCTCGGAGTCGACTGCGAGGCGGATCCTAGGAGCACTTAGAAGCCTTAAGGGATATTAACACAAAAAAGGAGAATAATCCAGCCACCATTGTATATCAATCAACATGCTTATAAACTAAATACAAGCGTTACCACTAGGGGTAGAATCTTTTCAGATTGTCCCCACTCCAGGTTCCGTTTAGTTGCTCCCCTGTTTGATCTTGTAGGTAATAGCCCCCCGTGACCAGGGCTTCTTGGACAATGAAGGGTCCTTCCCACAGCGGCCCCCCGCCTAGTGGCGTCTACCTTCTTCATAATCAGATCTCCCGCAAGGAAACTTTTTAGGCGGACATTTTTGTCGAAGTGACTCGCCATGTCCCTTTTGATCTCCTCCTGCCGTATGGAGGCCAAGTCCCGAAGCTCTTCTATGTAATCCAGGGAGAGCCTCTGGGCATCCTCGTTCTCCAGTCGTCATTCTTCGCTTCCGCCTTCGGCCGTAATGACCCTCGGACTCTGTACCTTGAACTAGACTAGGATGAGTGCCTCTGATCCATGGGATAGCTTGAAAGGCGTTTCCCCCATGGCCGAGTTTTGGGTTGTTCTCAGAGCCCATAGAACTAAAGGGAGTTGATCGGCCCAGTTCCCTTTGAGATTAGTGACCTTCTTCTTCAACAGGTTAATGATAAGCTTGTTGGCGGCCTCCACTTGCCCATTGCTCCGAGGGTGGTGTACCGAAGTGAACCGAAGGTCCGTTCCCAATTGTTTGAAAAAGTCTCCAAGCTCCAGACTGGTGAATTGTGGCCCAATGTCGGTTACGATGGCCAAAGGGATCCCGAATCTGCACGCGATTTCTCCCCAAATGAAGTTCTTGACGATCTGGGATGTGGTCCTAGCTAAGGCCTTGGCTTCGATCCATTTGGAGAAGTAGTCGATCATCACCAGTACGAACTTCCTCTATCCGCTGGCTTGAAGGAACGGGCCGATCAGGACCATCCTCCAGATTGTAAAGGGCCACGGAGTGGTGATCGAGCAAAGGTGCTGAGCTGATTGAAGCATGAGGGGCGCAAAGAGCTGACATTGGGAGCACTTTCTGGAGAAGGCTTCCGCGTCCTTTCGGATGGTCGTCCAGAAGTAACCATGCCTCAAAATTCTCTGCTCCAGAGTACGAGTCCCGGAGTGGCTGTCGCACTCTCCTGAATGAATCTCCTCGAGAACCCGGGGGACCTCGATCTCTGACAAGCATCTGGCCAAGGGTCCCGAGATGGTCTGGCGATAAAGCTCGCCGTTCTGCAGCAGGTAATATGCCGCCTTGTATCGGAACTTTCTTCGATCTTTCCCGTCTGAGGGCAGCTGACCTGTTGTCAAGAACATAACGAACGGGTCTTTCCCCGAGGATCGCTGCTCACCGCATCAAGTGTTGAAGCCTGGGAAAATTCCCTACCTCAGAATCAGAATCGGACTAGGTGGCCTAAGGCTACTGATCGAGCAGTTAAACTAGACGGCCCACATGGGCAAGAACGGAAAGGAGTTTTAGAAACAAGACCCCAAGTTGCTTCGGCAGGAAAGTCCCACCACGTACCCAGTTTCTTGGAAGAAGCAACCCCTTCTCAACCAAAATGTCTGAGCTAGATACGAAGGAGGCAAGTGAGCAATGAGGTATCCAGTCGCGGCTGGTTCTCTGAGGAAAAAGAATCCAAGGAGCTCGCGAGTATCTATCCGAGATTTTTCTGTCCTCTCCTTCGTACCCCTGGGGTCCTATTTATAGGGAAATCCAAAGAGGGGGGGTCTTACTTATACCCCCACCCTGGCGATTGGGCGACTTCCTGGGGAGCTTGCACGGGCTAGGCGAGTATACCGCCTTAGTCGCCACCTGGCAAGTATGTCTAGGGAGCTCGCCATACTTGCACGAGTCTTCCACGGCCTGGGGCGCTGATCTTGACCCCCGTCTTGACTTGTTGACCTTGACTCCTGATGAACTGGCGGTGGTAGGGTCCACCCTCGTCGAATACGGGTTGTATAATATTGAGATACACACACAGTTTAATATGTCTATTAAAGTTCTTTGCACTGACCTTGACAAGGAGTATCTCAGTCATCAATTTTTGGATTTTTGCGCAAGTCAGGTTTTAATTCATTAAACTACTTGCTCTTATACTTCTCAACAAAATGGCATTGCTGAACGCATGAATAGACATCTCCTGGATGTTACTCACAGCCCTCTCATACAAATGTATATTCCATAATCTTATTGGGGTTATGTCGTTCTCCTCTCATGTTATCTCATAAATTGCATTCCCTCGTCGATTCTTCAGGGCAAGCCCCCATTCTCCATCTTGTATCCAGGAGCCATCCCGTTTCCTTTACCGCAGTGTGTTTTGGGTTGCACGACATTTGTCCACATACCTTCTTCTGGTCATGACAAACTTTCTCCTCGCTCTGTTAAGTGCATCTTTCTTGATTACTGTCTAACTCAGAAAGGGTATCGATGCTTTGATCTTCGTCTCCGCATAACGGTTATATTCTTTGAAGATGTACAATACTTTCCTCCTGCTTCTTCTCTCTTTCCATCTGATGCTTCATCATATATACTTATTGTCTTAGCACCTTTTCCTGGGACATCTTTTATACCTATTGTCTTAGCATCTATGCTTGAGCAACTTCTTCGAACATATATTTCGGTTACACCATCTCTTTCTATTGATACTACTTTTTTCCCTTTTGAGCCATCTTTGCTAGTCCCGAGCCAGCTACATCTGCAACAGGTGGATCTGATACTGACACCAAGAAAGATTTTGATCTTTCCATTTCCCTACGAAAGAGAGTTCAGACATGCACTAAGCATTCCATTGATGATGTGGTCTCTTATGCTCGTCTTTCCCCGGCTGAAAAGCATTTTGCTCTTACTATCTCTACTACTGTTACCCCAGCCACATATCAAGAGGCTCTTGTCATTCCCCATTGGAAGTCTGCTATGAATGAAGAAATGAAGATCTTAATCGAGAAGAGTACTTAGAATCCTGTCCCTACTCCTTCAGGAACAGATGTGATTGGTTTTCGGTGGGTCTTTGTTATTAAGTATCATCATGATGGTACTATAGATCGTTATAAAGCTAGGCTAGTTGTAAAAGGCTTTACTTGGACATAAGGCGTGGATTTCTTTGACATCTTCTCCCTAGTTGCTCGCATTAACACATTCTGTGTCCTTTTCTTAGTGGCTGTTAACAAGGATCGGGAGATGTTTTAGTTGGATGTCAAAAATGTCTTTCTTTATGGCGATCTACAAGAGGTGGTATATATGGAGCAACCTCCTAGTTATGTTGCTCGGATGGTCTCAGGTATGCAAGTTGCAAAAGGCAATATATGGCCTAAAGCAAAGTTCACAAGCCTTGTTTTGCAAATTCAGCAAGGTTATCTCAGTTATTGGTTTTGCTCAGAGTTCTACAGATCATCCTCTTTTCATATTCAAAACTTCTGCAGGGTTAGTTGTTCTCGCTGTCTATGTGGATGACATTCTCCTTATAGGAGATGATAAAGAGGGAGATGATTTAGCGAAGAAACATCTTCGATAATATTTTGTTACTTAAGATATGAGATCTCCGAAGTACTTTATGGGAATAGAAATATCACAAAAACCTGGTTCTGTAGTTCTCTCTCAACAAAAGTATGCGTTAGATCTTTTGAAAGAAACTGGTCTTCTTGGAGCAAGACCTGTTCGTTGTCCAATGACAGTTGGTGATGATAATAGTTGGATTGAGGATTCTCCACTTCTTCTAGACAGTACCAGATACAGACGACTGGTGGGAAAACTCATCTATCTGACTATCACTAAACCATACATCTGCTATGTAGTAGGAAAGGTGAGCCATTTTATGAAGGCATCTAGAGAATGTCATCTTCATTCAACTTTGAAGATCTTGTAGTATATGAAAGATCTCCTGGAAAGGGGTTACTATTTCAAAAATGTAACCATCTGAGGATTGAAGTCTACTCTGATGTCAGCTATACTGATAATAAAGAAGATAAGAAGTCTACATCTGGTTATTGCACCTTTGTAGGAGGAAATCCGGTTAGCTAAAAAAGCAAGAAGTAGTCTGTTGTTTCTAGGTCGAGTTGCTGAAGCTGAGTACATAAGCATGGCTTAAACAACATGCGAGTTGAAGTGGTTACAAGCACTTATACTTGACTTGGGGCAAGTTTATGATCATTCTTTTCCGATGTTTTGTGACAACAAAACCTCTATCTACATATCCAAGAATCCTGCTTTTCATGAAAGTATGAAACATATTGAAATAGACTGCCACTTTATTAGAGAATAAATATTGAAGAATCAGATCTACACTCTTCTTGTCACTTCTGACAAAAAACTAGCAGATATCTTTACAAAACTAGTGTCCGCTTCTCTTTCAGACGTCTGTGACAAGCTGGACATGGTTGACATATATGCTCTAGCTTGAGGGGCAGTGTTAGAACTCCTCTAGTCTTAGTGGTTTGTCGTTTGCGGATTGGCGGTTAGAAGTGGCAGTCTGCCCTTAGCGGTTTGGTGGACAGACTTGGCGGGCAGACATGACGGGCATACTTGGCGGATAGGCATGATGGACATACTATTGTAATGATCGGCCCTTGGAGACCAGATTATTAGCCTTAGAGCCCTAGCAGTGTTGATGTTTGATTCCAGACAGTCTGGTCCTAGATATTCTTGGATGATAGGTAGTCTGCTGTTGTGGTCTATACTTGGAGATCTATCCACAGTTGAGATGTAATGCCCCGAAACTCAAAAGAGTGACGAGTGGTGTTTTGAGCCAAATCTGGGATTTAGTAGAGGTGACACGGCCTGGGACACGGGCGTGTCCCAGGGCATGTCGTGCTCGGGTTCGACAATGGTCGTGTGGTCGACAAAAGTCCAGTCAGCGGTCGTTGGGGCAGTGAACACGGCCTATGACACAGGCGTGTCCCAGGGCGTGTCAGCCACTCAAAGCCTTTCACTCAACGATCGTTGCGTTAGGGCACACAGCCTGAGACACGGTCATGTCAATGGTCTTGTCCTGCTCGAGTCATTTGGCTAGTTGTGCTAAGGTAACTACACGGCCTAGGACACAGGAGTGTCCCAGGGAGTGTCTAGCACACGACATGTGACACGGGCGTATCACATGGCCGTGTCGTGCTATGGACATTTTGGACCTGTGTCATTGGAGGAACACGCCCAGCTACACGGGCGTAAACTTGATGACACGGGCGTATACTTGATGACACGGGCGTGTCAAGCCTGACACGTGTGTGTCGAGTGCCCGTGTTCTTTTCGGGACGCGATGGTTTCGGTGTTGATTGAGGCACACGGCCTTGGACACGGGCGTGTTGCAAGCCGTTTTCGGCCCAGGAAGTTTATTTTTGGGCTTAATCGCAGCCGTTTGTTCCCTTATTTTAGGATCTAATGGCTCAGATCTCTCCATGCTAGGGTTAAGGCCGGGATTGAGTGCTTAAACCCTCATTTCTTTTGGGTTCAATCTCTTTCTAACTTATAGAGAGAGGGGAGAGCAAGGAGGAAGAAGGAAGAGAGATCCGGTTGCCAGAGGAGATTCGGAGTGCCAAATCGCAAACCGAGCCCAGATCTGTGAAGGAAAGATCATCGCGGTGCTTTTCATCCGCGTAGTTTTCCATGGCGCCGAGGAGAAACGATAGGGTAACGATTCTCATCTTGAGCATGTGAAGCTCTTCCTCCTTTGCATAGGAAAACCCTCTCACGCGAGTGTGCAGTGAGTTTGCGGTATTCCTTGGGGTAGATATGTAAAGTCCTCCTTATTTAGAGTCCGAAATCGAAACGGACATAGACATGGTGTGTGAAGCCTACCCGGATAAGTTGGTCTGGATTGGTGTTGTTGCATTACATGAGTAGCCTTTGATTGTTTTCGAGTTTCTATGGGGTAGATTGCAGCAAGGATCCTTGGGGATTAACCCAAAGGTGCACCCGGAAAACTGGGCGGAAACACATTTCTACCATCTTGGTGGCCTAAGAGCCAACCTTGAACATAACTGGGTTATGTGCTTATTTGATCGATTTTTTTGGAATCCGGGAGAAGCTTGGCCCGCGCATACGTCTTAATGTGACTAGGCGGAGTGAGCAACGGACAAGTGGAAATGGACCCGGGCTGTGTGGTTTGGTGACAGATACCTGATAAAGGGACTGGCCATTGGCATAGTTGTGCGAGTCTTAGGCTTGGTCCGAAAAGACTAAAATGCTCACGAGATTTGCCATCCAAGGGATGGTGGTGAGACCGCGGTTTTGACCGGGTTCACCGAGTTCGTGCCCTGAGAGCATGAGGTGTATGGCTGTGTGAGCCTGCACTTGTAGTGTTGTGCCTATTTACTATATTACTTGCTATGCTAACAAGTGCAGGGAAGAAGCTTTGCCGCCCCGAGTTTGGGGGCAGAATCGTTATAATTTGGTCAGCTTTAGCTGACCGTTATTCTTGTTTGCCACCATTGTAATGAATTGTGCTTGCAGGTACTGCTGAGCCGAGCGGCAAATAGCGGGTCAAAGTCCAAGTTGCTGAGCCGGCCCTTAAAGGCCTTGTTTGTTTACTTTGTTTAAATTATGTGTGGACGGCCTGCGAGCCGAATTCTGTAAGACACTGCTTAATTTGGTTAACTATTGTAAGGCCATAAGGCCAGTACTTTTTGTACTTTGTATTTCACTCCTGTTTGGTTTGTTAGTGGACATTCATGCTTGTTGGCAGTGTTCTTTTTATTTCAACTTAATAAATTGCTTCCGCTAGATGCTCTGTGTAGGACATGTGTATTGGTTGAATGGTTTCATTGAGTAACCCACCGGTCTGTCCGTGGCATATGGCGTCGGGCCCCGGTCAAACCTACTGCTATATATTATGTGACGGATAGGTGTGTTACAATTTGGTATCAGACTATCGGTTTCGGTCAGGCTTAAATTAATTCGTGGACGAATTCACTTTAAGGGGTGGTGAGCACATGTGTGTGCGTCATCGTTATAACATGAAAAGAACCCATGAATGTCCACTTAGGAATGAAAATACACATGTTTGAGGAATCTTCGTGTTCCTACAATTGCGTTTCGCAATGTTGTTTGGTCGCTTATCGGTTTTTTGTACGATTATAGGTGACCAGGAGTGGTGCGGGGCCGTTAGAACGTCTAGTTTCTGAGGCGAGTAGCGCACCAAATGATGCGCCGGTAACACCTCCTTCGGCTGAAACCATACGATTGGTGGCGGAGGCAGTGTTTGCGATGATTAACGCACATCCTGCGAGACAGGTGCAGCAGCCTGCCCCTACTGTGGAGCAAGTACCGCTCCAAGTAGTGGAGCTTAGGAGGGTGGAGCAGGTTGTAGTGGATCCAGTGTTGCCTAGGAGAGCAATGGATAAACAGTTTAAGCATGTGATGGGCTTCAATCCTCCAGTGTTCTCGAGGACGGGAACCTCAACTCAAGCAGAGGATTGGCTCTCTAGAATTAAGAGAGTGCTGATAGCTACTGAGACTGAAGAGTGGCAGAAGACCACAATTGCCACGTTCTTGCTGGATAGTGACGCAAGGCTATGGTGGGAAGGCTTGGAGTTACACCATCTGAGGGATAGACAGCTTACTGACGTCTCGTTATAGGAATTTTCGAGACTGTTCTTGGCTCGATACCTCCCCTTAGCTCAGGGGATAGCAATGGAAAATGAGTTCCAGAAGCTAGTGCAAGATGAGAGCAGCGTGGATGACTATCTCCATGAGTTTACTCGATTAGGTCGGTATGCAAGCGCTACCTTCGATGATGAGGAGCGAAAGACCAACCGATTCTACGAAGGTCTAAGGGATGACTTGAGACCGTTACTATCGGGGTCGATGACGCAGGGTTTCCTGACCTTGGTCAACACTGCCCAGTATTTAGAGAAAGACATGAAAAATGTTCAGGCAAAGAAGGACTCCAGTGGTAGGAAGTCAGAGTTCAAGGTGCCGACTTCAAAGTCTGGTTTTCGAAGGTGGAATAAGAAGGCTAGGACGTCGGGTCCAGCCCCTTCCTCAGGTGCTTCGGGGGAAACTAACCGAACCCCGAGCGCTTGCTTTACTTGTGGTAAGATGGGGCATTTTGCCCGTAACTGTTGGAGCGGACGTGCAAAGTCCGAGAGGAAGTAGGGAGCCACCTATAAAGAAAAGGGCAAGGTGGTGGAGTCAACCGCATCCCATTATGCTCCGACTCAACCAAGAGTCTACAATTTGGGCCAGCAGGAGGCCATCAAACAAGCGGATGTGGTGACAGGTATGGTTTAAATTTATAGCAAGCTAGCTTTAAATACTGTTACCTAGTGCTTGTTAGCTTATTACTGTTTGTATAAGCTTGTTCTGATTTGCGATAGTCCGGCAAGAGCACTATTCGATACGGGAGCTTCGCACTCCTTTTTGTCCGAAAGTTTTATATCGCGCATCGGAGTCCCTTCTTTGATGGCGAAGGACAAATTAGATGTGCTGCTGTAGAATGGGTGTTCTATGCGTGCGGACAGAGTATGCGTCATAAAGATCCGTATTGGAAGTCAGGAGTTCGACTTACTAGCGTCATTACTGCCGCTAGTAGAGTTTGACGTCATCTTCAGTATGGACTGGCTTTCGGATTAGAAGGCTTTCATAGATTTCAACCGTAAGGAAGTCAAGCTGGGTGCATGGCGGGAGACAACGTCTGCGGGTCTGAAGGGGTCGAGCAAGACGTTAATGTCTGCTCTTCAGGTAGTCAAGGCAGTTCGTGCTGGCGCAAAGCTGTTCTTTATGTTAGTGGAGGCTGTAATGCCTAAGCCCACTTTGGGTAGTATCCCAGTGGTATGCGAGTACCCCGACATGTTCCCGGACAATCTTCCCAGAGCCCCACCGCAGCGAGAGATCGATTTCACGATCGAGCTAGTTCCGGGTGCCAAACCTGTGTCATGCTCTCCTTATAATTTGGCGCCTAAGGAGATGGCGGAGCTAAAGGTTCAACTGGAAGAGTTGATGGAGCAAGGTTATGGGCGTCCAAGTTTGTCGCCTTGGAGCACACCGGTCCTCTTCTTTAAGAAGAAGGACGGAATTTTGCGGCTGTGTATCGACTACAGAGAACTGAACAAGTTAACCGAAAAGAACAAATACCCGATCCCAAGGATTGATGATCTTTTTGATCAATTAGTCGCTTCGTCAGTATATTCAAAATTGGATCTGAAGTCATGGTACTATCGCCTGAGGATAAGGGAGAGTGATATCCCAAAGACAGCTTTCAGCACAAGGTATGGGCATTTCGAGTTTATGGTCATGCCGTTCGGGCTGACTAATGCGCCATCTGTATTCATGGATCTGATGAACATGACGTTCAGGGAGTACTTAGACCATTTTGTGATCGTCTTTATTGACGACATATTGGTGTACTCGCAAAGCGAAAAAGATCACTTCAAGCATCTGCATTTGGTTTTGGAGACCCTAAGGAGGAACGAACTATACGCAAAGTTCTCCAACTGCGAGTTTTAGTTATCCTTAGTGGCATTCCTTGGTCATATAGTCAGTGGAGAAGGGATTGTGGTGGATTCGGCAAAGATTGTTACGATACGAGAGTGGTATGTGTTGTCTTCGGTAGCAGAAGTCCAGAGTTTTTTGGGGCTTGCTGGCTATTACAGGCGCTTCGTAGATAACTTCTCGCAGATAGCGTTACCTTTCATGACATTGACAAGGAAAGATCAGAAGTTTGTATGGACACAGGAGTGCGCGCAAGAATTCTAGGAGTTGAAGAGTCGATTGACCACGACGCCAGTGCTAAGTTTTCCAAGTGAGACCGAAAGGTTTTGAGATATATAGCGATGCCTCAGGCAGTGGTTTGGGCTGCGTGCTGCTGTAGCATGGTAGTGTTATTGTGTATGGCTCGGTCAGCTAAAAGTGCACAAAAGGAATTATCCGGTCCACAACTTGGAGTTAGCGACCGTGATTTTCTGGCTAAAACCGTGGAGGCATTATTTGTATGACGTAAAGTTCGATATTTATACCGACCACAAGAGCCCGAAATACCTGTTGGATCAGAAGGACCTGAACTTGAGGCAGTAGAGATGGATGGAGTTCCTGGGAGATTATACATTCAAAATCCATTACGTGCCTGGGAAAGACAATGCAGTTGCGGATGCGTTGAGTCGCAGGGCTCCCGCCCAAGCCAACTGGTTGTCGGTTCATGATGAGAGATTGATTTGGGAGTTAGAGGCGTTAGACATCTGTTGTGTTGACAAGCAGACTAGCGTCGAAGCGCTATTGAACTAGACAGAAGTTCAGTATGATCTTGCTGATCGGATTCGGCAGGCTATAGATTTGGATAACAACATGATGGGAATCATGGATGCAGCTTCGGATGGGTCAAATTCCCAATTTACAGTTGAAGATGGACTGCTAAGGAAGGACAATCGTTTGTGCGTCCCAAATGTGGGTAATCTACGGGTGGAGTTGATGTACGAGGCTCATCATACCAAGTACTCAATTCACCCAGGGAGCACGAAGATGTACTGAGATCTAAAGAAGTTGTTCTGGTGGCCAGGACTCAAGAAGGATGTGGCACTATTGGTGGCTAAATGTCAGACTTGCGTCTTAGTGAAGGCAGAGTGTCAAAAACCAAGAGGTTTCTTGAAATCTTTTCCTATTCCGGAGTGGAAGTTCGATGACATTTCGATGGACTTTGTGCATGGCTTGCCAAGGTCGCAGAAGGGAAACGATGCCATCTGGGTGATCGTAGATCGGTTAACAAAAGTGTCGCACTTCATTCCGCATAGGAAGGATGATTTTGTGGAGAAATTGGCAAAGTTATATGTGGATAATATTGTGCGGCTTCACGGTGTGCCCCGCAGCATCGTGAGTGACCAAGATGGGCGGTTCACGTCCAATGATTGGAGGTTGGTGCAACAGATGCTGGGAACTAAGTTGAAGTTCAGCACAACCTTTCATCCGCAGACGGATGAAAAGACCGAGAGGGTCTACAGGACGATGGAAGACATGCTTCGCATGTGCGTTCTAGAATTCGAAAAGCAGTGGGAAGACCATCTGTATTTGGTGGAGTTTGCGTACAACAATAGCTACCAATCAAGCATACAAATGGCGCCCTTCGAGGCCTTATATGGTAGAAAGTGTCGCACGCCGTTGTCGTGGCTAGAAACGGGTGAGGCAAGGTTGTATAAAAAGCAAGAGGTAGAAAGCACCACTTCATTGGTACAAACCATTCGGGAGCGTTTGCTGATCGCTCAGGATAGGCAATCTAAATACTATAATGCCAAACATCAGAACGTGGAGTTCGCGGTTGGCGATTGGGTGTATCTGAAGATAGAGTCGTTATAGGGTGCGTCATGGGTACGACGCTTGAAGAAGCTGAGCCCGAGATACCTTGGACCGTTTGATATTCTGGAGCGGATCGGTGAAGCGTCTTACCGTCTGAGGCTATAAGTGGAGTTGAGTGGTCTACACGATGTGTTCCACATATCAGTGTTGCGGAAGGCGGTACAAGAGCCTTCACATATGATCACAGTTGATCAAGTACCGGTGGACGAAGGGTTGACGACGAGGGTCAAGCCCGTTCGTATTGAGGACTCTGAAGTCAAGTGACTTCGTAATAAGGAGATCAGAATGGTCAAGGTCCGTTGGGACAATTGCAGTCGCGAGGAGCTCTCTTGGGAACGGGAGCAGACCATGCTTGAGGAGTACCCAGAGTTATTTCACTCAGGTACCTCTTTTGGTTTTCTGTTGTCTTTCCTTTGGTAATTTCGTGAACAAAATTCTTTTAAGAGGAAGAGAGTTGTAACACCCCGAAACTCAAAAGAGTGACAGGTGGTTTTTTGAGCAAAATTTGGGATTTGGTAGAGGTGACACGGCCTGGGACACGTGCGTATCCCAGGGCGTATCGTGCTCGGGTTCGACGATGGTCGTATGGTCGACGAAAGTCCAGTCAGCGGTCATCGGGGCAGTGAACATGGCCTGGGACACGGGCGTGTCCCAGGGCGTGTCAGCCACTCAAAGCCTTTCACTCAACGATTGTTGAGTCAGGGCATACGGCCTGAGACACGGGCGTGTTAATGGCTTTGTCCTGCTCGGGTCATTTGGCGAGTTGTGCTAAGGTAGCTACACGGCCTGGGACACGGGAGTGTCCCAGGGCGTGTCTAGCACGCGGCATGTGACACTGGCGTGTCACATGGCCGTGTCGTGCTCTGGACGTTTTGGACCTGTGTCGTTGGAGGAACATGCCCAGCTACACGGGCATGTACTGGATGACACGGGCGTGTCAAGCCTGACATGGGCGTGTTGAGTGTCTGTGTTCTTTTCGGGACGTGATGGTTTCAGTGTCGATTGAGGCACACAGCCTTGGACACGGGCGTGTCACAAGCCGTGTTCGGCCCAAGAAGTTTATTTTCGGGCTGAATCGCAGCCGTTCGTTTCCTTATTTTAGGATCTAACGGCTCAGATCTCTCCATGCTAGGGTTAAGGTCAGGATTGAGTGTTTAAACCCTCATTTCTTTTGGTTTTAATCTCTTTCTAACATCTAGAGAGAGGGCAGAGCAAGGAGGAAAAAAGAAGAGAGATTCGATCGCCAGAGGAGATTCAAGGCGCCAAATCTCAAACCTAGCCCAGATCTGTGGAGGAAAGATCATCGCAGTGCTTTTCATCCGCGTAGTTTTCCATGGCGCCGAGGAGAAACGATAGGGTAATGATTCTCATCTTGAGCATGTAAAGATCTTCTTCCTTTGCATAGGAAAACACTCTCACGCGAGTGTGCGGTGAGTTTGCAGTATTTCTTGGGGTAGATATGTAAAGTCCCCCTTGTTTAGAGTCAGGCATGGTGTGTGAAGCCTACCCAGACAAGTTGGTCTGGATCGGTAATGTTACTTGGATGAGTAGCCTTTGATTGTTTTCAGGTTTCTACGGGGTAGATTACAGCAGGGATCCTTGGGGATTAACCCCAAGGCACACTTGGAAAACTGGGCGGAAACGTATTTCTGCCATCTTGGTGGCCTGAGAGCCAACCTTGAACATAACAGGGTTATGTGCTTGTTTGATCGATTTTTTGGAATCCGGGAGAAGCTTGGCTCGCGCGTACGTCTTAATGTGACTAGGCGGAGTGAGCAACGAGCAAGTGGAAACGGACCCGAGCTGTGTGGTTTGGTGACAGATACCTGATAAAGAGACTGGCTATTGGCATAGTTGTGCGAGTCTTAGGCTTGGTCCGGAAAGACTAAAATGCTCACGAGATTTGCCGTCCAAGGGATGGTGGTGAGACCGCGGTTTTGACCGGGTTCACCGAGTTAGTGCCCTGAGAGCACGGGGTGTATGGTCGTGTGAGCCTGCACCTGTGGTGTTGTGCCTATTCACTATATTACTTGTTATGCTAACAAGTGCAGGGAAGAAGCTTTGCCGCCCCGAGTTTGGGGGCGGAATCGTTATAATTTGGTCAGCTTTAGCTGACCGTTATTCTTATTTGCCACCGTTGTGGTGAATTGTGCTTGCAGGTGCTACAGAGTTAAGCGGCAAATAGCGGGTCAAAGCCCAAGTTGCTGAGTCGGCCCTTGAAGGCCTTGTTTGTTTACTTTGTTTAAATCATGTGTGGCCGACCTGCGAGCCGAAGTCTGTAAGACACTGTTTAATTTGGTGAACTATTGTAAGGCCATAAGGCCAGTACTTTTTGGTACTTTGTATTTCATTCCTATTTTGTTTGTTAGTGGACATTCATGCTTGTTGGCAGGGTTCTTTTTGTTGCAACTTAATAAATTATTTCCGCTAGATGCTCTGTGTAGGACATGTGTATTGGTTGAATGGTTTCATTGAGTAACCCATCGGTCTATCCGTGGTATATGGCGTCGGGCCCCGGCCGGACCTACTGTTATATACTATGTGACGGATAGGGGTGTTACATGAGATCAGGGGGTCAGGAGGCTGAAGGATTTGTGGTCTGGGAAGTTAGAATTGTCTAACAGCATAGTTCACTATTTCTTGCTTTATATTCACATGATGTTTTAGTCCCACATCGTCTATTGTATTTTCTTTCTTTCTTTTCTCCCTATAAATAGGGGGTCATACTTATGTAACTTAATCCTTTGAGGAATAATAAAATTTCCTTTTTAGCCGCTGTTTCTAGTCCCATTAGTTGTTACTAGCCATTTTTTATGGCATACACGAAGCTGCACTCACCCAGAGACTCGAAATCATCTTGATAGGAGAGCCAAGGCAAGAGCACCACGCACGCGCGCACGCACGACATGCACGGGCGAGTGCGCACGCACGACGTGCCCGGGCGGGTGCGCACGTACAATGCGCCTTGAGATGCGCACACGACACACTAAGACGAGCGCACAGTACCCCTGGTTGGGCGCGCATGCTTCCTTATGCGTGCGCTCTGTGCGTGCGTACCTCGAGTGTGCTACGCGCACTCTGCGCCCTAATGAGTTCGATATTTATATAGTTTTTCCAACTCAGCTAGACTCATTTTCGCGCACAAACACTTCACTTTTGGTCATTAAAAGCTTATATTTCACTTGGTATTCACTTTCACACGAAGTGAACTTATTGATAGTTGTGGTGCGCAATTGCAGTCACTTTTGCTGGGGGTACGCACATGGTGCTCCCCGTTGTGTTTTTCTGCTTGTATTGTTGTTTTAGATGTGTGGGGCAGAGCCCAAACCCTCTTGGGAATTTTGTTTATTTTGCACAGCCGTGTGATTTTCCTTCACACACTGGTGTTTTGCTCGTGCGTTCCCTCGTCCTCGATTGGGGTGTTAATTTTCATGTTCGCACGTTCGTGTGAATTCCTTCTCCCACTGGCTATTTTGCCCGCACGTGACCATTATGCTGAAATTTGTGGTTCTGTCATCGCTTGTGTGTTTTGTCACGTACGGTTGATTCTAATCGTGGGAGAGCAAATCGCACGAGCAGCCTGCTTGGTCTTAAATTTTATGTTTTTATTGGTCGTGTGTTTCCTTCACGCACGGTTGAATTCAACCTTGCGAGAAGAAAATCACACGAGCTGGTGTTCGACATGAAAATCATAGTTCTGTCGCTACTCATGCGTTTTTGTCCACGTACGGTAGTTGCAACAGTGCGTGAGGAGAAATCGCACGGGCGGGACCCTTAACCTGTAGTGAAAGTTTTTTGGTAAATATCGCACGGTTCGATCGCACGACCGTGCGTTCGTTCGCGCGTGACCAATTTTCTAACAATTTCATATTTAAGCGCAAATTTTCGCCCGACAAAGGAGTCTAAGTTCCTTTTCCCGCTCATAGGTTTCTCTCCGCCCATTCCGCCGCTCCTTTGCCCCCCACTATCGGGAGGTGCTTCAGCCACGTTTTTCGTGCAAATCCAAGGCTAGGGCATCCTCTTGGCCTCCTCCATCATTTGTGTGCTTCCAAACTCCATTTCAAGGGATTTCTCGCTACATACTTGGAGTTCTCCGGCGAGATCGTGACTGAAGGTGATTGACGAAGAAGACGGGGTCATTGGAAGGTGGTGACAACCCTTCTCTAGCCCGGGCGACAGACAAAGACCGTGCACAGACGAGAATTGACAACCCTCCGACTCTGACTGCAAATCTCTGGCGAGTTTTCATGGTTTGGTTGAGTTCTTGCCTCTTCTTTGTTGTAGTCATTTTCCGTTTGAATATTTTGTTGTATGGATTATTTGCTCAAACCCTAAACTTGTTATAATGTTATTTTTCCATGTCTATGTGGAATGGTTTGTGGTTTGTGTGAAGTGAGTAGCGCCTTTATTTTGCATTTTTCCTCCCACTAACGTGTGAGTTGCCGCACTAGCAATTGCTAGTGTCGTGTTTTGCGATGAGATGCTTACGACCCTTACTCTCCTTGTATGATCCATCCATCCGCTATCCTTCTCGCCCATCCACATGGATTGCATAATTTCCATCCGTCGAGCGAAGCGGTGATTGCGACCCGCACTAGCGTTAGATTTTTGTTTTAACTTGCAAAACAAATCCAAAGCCCTTTCTTGAGTTTAAATCTTTATAATTACTTTTCTAAATGACGGAATTATGCAACCCAACCTGCATTCCTTCGAGATTGATACTTGAGGAAATCTTCATATTTTATATTACTTGAACGATGAGTACACTTGTCGTGAGTGCGTCAGGCGCCTCCCTCACGTGAGCGCTGCGCGCGCCTCCTTCACGCGCACACGCGCACGCGGTGGTCGTTGTCATCGCGGAGCAAGCTGCCCGGGGGGGGGGGACTTTTGCATTTTTGTTAAAATTGGTGATCCAGGTGACCGAAACAGAGCTACGTCATTAGGCAGCACAAATTCCGTCCCGACGCAATTACTGGCGCATCCCTCCATAAAACTATAAAGTGCCCCCAGACCCTCATTTGAAGACAAGCAACTCCAAAGGCTAGTGAGAGCTCTGAGATTTTTCGACGAGAACTTGAGACTTAAGATCGTTCCTCCACTCAGAATTCACCTTCCTCCCTCTCTAGTGTGAAGGCATCTAAAAGCTTCCAAGATGTTATGTTCTTTCCCATAGGAGCGTTCCCATCAAAGCTCTGACTCAATAGGAATGCTTCAATCGAGACTTTGTGAACTTAGCGATTTTTCCTGCCGGAGAGCTTCCATTAAGACTCCGATGATTTAGTTTCTTTTTCATTGTTTTCATATTTTGTACTTGTAACAGAGAAGCTATCTGGCACCCTCCGAGAAATCATCTCAACTCTTGTAAACCCCAATAAAATAGTGGATTATGTCCCGACACAGATCCAGAAATGTGGGTTTTCACCTTTTATGGGTTTTGCACGTCAAATTTTTTTTGCCATTTGTTGCTGTTTTTCATTAACTGTTTGCGCGCCCGTCCCAGTTCTGAGCTAAAGTGGTCCGATTCTCCAGACCGGAGAAAAACCGGGTGACCTGTAACAATAGTGGTGCACATAAAAACCGGTCCCATCCGTCCCGTGGGATCGGACCGATCGGGACCGGACAGGGTCCGGTCCCAGTTAGGACCGGTCCGATCCCGGATCGGTCCAGTTGTCCCTGACAGTCCCCCCTTTACGGGGAAAAGCCGGTCCCGGACCGGGACCGGTTTCGGGACCGGTCGGGACCGGAATACATACAAAAGAGCCGTTCCGGCTCTTTTATTTTTAAATTAAAAACTTAATTAAAATATAATAATAACCGGTCCCGGTCTGGGACCGTTAGGACCGATCCTTCCGGTCCCAGGCGGTTCCGGTTTTCAAAGAAAAAATTGATCCCGGACCGAGACCGGTTTGGGCAGGACCGGTCCGGGACCGGTGTCCCAAGGACCGGGACCGGGGTCTTTATATGCAGGACTACGTAACAAGTATATATTTAATTAGATTGTATGCCTTTTTTAATTAGAAGATTTTTTTTTAATGCGTTATTTTGATAATTTATAGGTCTAAGTATTATTATTTAAGTTACTTTTCATTAGTCGATTCCATTATGTAGGACTGATTTATGATTTTTAGTAAAGTTTCGGACTAATTTTCAGCTTTTAAATTTTTAAAGATTAATTTCATCCATGAGGAGAATTTTGAGCATTGATTATTATTTAACTTAATGCTCATCTATACTATATTAAAAGTAAAAAACATCCTTTTAATTAAACATTCTTTTCTATTTTGCCCTCCCTTTATTTAAAATTTTTTTATTTTTAAAATTTTTATTTTTTTTATTTTAAAAAATGTGATTTAGAGAGATAAAGTTCTCTAGGTACAATAAAAAAATACTCTCTCCGTCGCTCGCAAACCCCCGTATACACGAAAAAAATGAGCGACGAGCGTAGTATAACACACAGAAATTTGCGAGCGATCGGAGCGATGTCATGCCGGAACAATGTCATGGCCGAATAGACGGAGCCCCGTGCCTATCACCCATATTTTAAATAAATCTATACTTTTTTAAGGTGCATGTAATGCTAAAAGTCTCTCAGAGTTGAATAACTGATTCAGAATATAATTAAAACGACAAATAGTGTACGTCTTCTTTGATTGTGGTCAAATGCCAGCCTCGAGAATATGAAATAATGTAACCACTTGAAAACGTGTCAATGTTAAGAATTCAACGAGGGCTCGGTTTGGGGGACTTATTTTCACCGGTCAAGCGGTTACGAGCGCATGAATCAGACCTTAATTACGGTCCGATTCATGCGGTCGTAACTGCTTGACCGGTGAAAATAAGTCCCCGCAAACGGACTCGAAATCTAGGGCCACTAGATACTACAAGACTCGGTTTGGCCTAGAATATAAAAATTGTCGTTTGTTGATATCCATCTAAAAAATTTCATCCACTTTTATGTCCAAAGAGATCATCAAAATTCACGAGTTAAAATAGTTTTAAAAAATTGATATACGACCGGATTTTAAAATGCACGAAATTTGATTAGTTTTTTTAAATAATAATTTTTTATGGGAAAAGAAAATGTTAAAATGATGATAAATTATCTTAATTAATATTTTACAATTTATTTTAGAGAAAAATAAATTTGAGTTTAATAAAAATAGATTTTATTGGTGTCCAAGCGAACCTTCCTCTATGTCCGCGGAGTGGACCAAATTTGTTTTCCCTGTTATGTTAAAAAAAATCTCAAAATTATTATATGTACTATAATTGATAGGAGTTTTCTCAATTTATAGAAATTTCAGACTTCAATTAGTCGAAATTTCATTTCTCAATTTATAGGAATTCGAGATTCCAATTAGCCGAAATTTCATTTCTCAATTTATAGGAATTCCAGACTCCAATTAGCCAAAATTTCATGCCCCACTAACTTCAGGGGGGGGGGGGGGGACGAGGAAACCGCCACATGCACGATTCGTGCACCCGATTCACGTGCAATCTGCACGACCCCCCGCACGATCCACTCACCAAAACAGCTCCCAATCTTTGCGACAACCATCGAGCAACCACCACCTCGCAAGCTGCCTGTGGCCGGCATCACGACCGACTACTGCCTCGCCCCGCGACCGCAGGCCCGTGGACGCGAGTGCCTGGGCCGGCCTCCCGGCCGGGCGCTGCAACATCACGTGGCCACGCGACCGCAGCCGCGCGGGCCTGTGACTAGCCTCATGGTCGGTCGGCGCCGCAACTTGCGGCCGCAACCCCGCAGCCGCAAGCGCTCGCGGCCGGCTTTTTGGTCGACCGTCGCAGCGGCTCGCGGTCGCGTCCCCGGCCGGCCCTCGTCAAGGCTCTCGGCCGACCCCCGTTGAGGCTAGAGGCCGGCCCCCGTCGAGGCTCGCGGCCGACCTCACAATTGGCCTATGTTGCCTCCCGCGGCCTCGAAACCGTGACTACAAGGGAGCGCGGGCGGCCTCACGACCGACCATCGTCGCGCATTGTGACCGCACGCCTGCGGTCGCGAGGGGTCGCCGCGGACGGCCGCTCTCTCCTCCCCGGGAGACTTCTCGCCGCTGGGGGCTCGCAATCGGGCGTCGCCGCTGGTCGACCCCTCTTCTTTGTTCTACGATCGTCCTCACACAATCTTCATCGTTTGATGTATGGGTAACCACCCGTGTAATAATCGACATAACCACCCATTATAGATGGGTGTATATAGCCAAAGATATATTATTCTGCGCACAGTAAATATGTTAGAAAATGGGCATCGCGAACTATCATAATTTACCATGCAAATAATAATTAAGATAGCTATGGTCTGCCGATAGCTATGTAATCACCATAACCACCCTTAAGACCTATAAATAGGACAACATTCTTTTCTTCATTTCCATCTTTTTCTCATCCGCTTCTCCTCCTACGTACTTGAGTGCTCCTTCAGAAATCTCCTTCGTCTTTGAAGGCCTCCTTGAAGACATTCAAGCACTTCGAAGATCGCTCGAAGATTTCCATCTGCCTTCAAGATTTCTTCCACGAGCATTTCGCGCCCAACACGCTCAACGTTTAGCGCGTCCAAGTCAACAGCAAGCTCCGCACTCTAGACTTCATCCGCAGCAGTAACTGCAGGATGGACATTATACTTTTCAGTTCCCGGACGCTGATAAAAATTGACATGTGGAGTAAGCTTTGGAGATGCTTTGACTTGCGTGACTCAATATGATTCCAAGTGCTAGTAAAAGTCTGTAACACAGTTTATTATGGAAAGATGGCCCAAAAATCGAGAAGGATCAAAACACACTGTACTCAATTCACCCTGATTACAAGGACATGAGGTGCAGGCTGTTTGACACGGCTTTGGTAAAGGCTGGGAGTGGTTTCACGGGCGTGTTTGAGGATATTTCTATGGATTTCCAGGATTGCGTGTCGACTCAATCTGGGGTACCGGTTGACGGCCTGAATAAGGACACGGGCGTGGCAAAGCTCTATGTGGAGCAGATTGTTCAGGGCGGAGCATGTTCAGGGGCGCTTTATGGTCGATGTTGAGCGATCGGTGGTCCAAACTGACGAACCAACAGAACGATATAGTCGAGCCTGGGAAGAATGGGAAGAGCACGGGTGGAATTTGCATATAATAATAGCTCAAGCGAGTGGACACGGCCTTGGACACCAAACTTTTAGGGCGTGTCCCAGCTCTATTCGGCTCCTAATAGCCCAGGATGTCACTCAAAAAATGGCCGGACTGAGTCAGGGAAGTACAGTTGGGGAAGCGCCTTTCGCCCGGAATTGAGTGGATTGCATGATGTGTTTCAAGCCGCAAAGCAGTTGAAGTAATTGACACGGCCGTGTCTAATGACGAGCCTATACGGCGTGTGCCTACGGGATGGTCCGTGGGACAATTGTGGCCGAGAAGAGCTGCGCGAGCAGACCATCGAGACGAGTGTTATTTTCGTAACTTGTTTTATATATAATAGAAACATATAAATATTTTGCTCGTTTCAAATTTCGAGTATTAAGGAGGGGAGGATTGTAACCCCAAAAATCTCAAAACTGTGTAGGCTGTTTGACAGGGGGACACGGGCGTGACGTGTCGGGGGTACAGGCGGGACACGGGCGTGTCATTTGACTGGTGGTCGACACGGGCGTGGACACGGGCGTCAGATTCGACACGGGAAGTACGTGTCGGCCGTGTCATGCCCGTGTTCTGGTAGATTTCAGTCGGTGCGTGTGCCACGGGCGTGTGTGCCGCTTAAGGGTGCGTGTGCCGCACACGGCCTATGACACGGGCGTGTCACAGGCCGTGTCGGCCAAAAAGTATAGTTTTTCAGGCAGATCTTGGCCGTTCATTTTCCTTGAAGAAGATCCAGTGGTTGGGGCTAATTCCTGGTTTGATAAGGCCGGGAAAGGAGAAGGCTAAGCTCATTTTGAGTTTCATATTCTCTTTCTAAATCTAAGAGAGGTGAGAGCAAGGTGAGGAAGAAGAAGTGGAATCCGGCTGCCGGTGGTGCTACGGTGGTCCAAATCGCGAGCCGAGTTCGGGTTTGCGAAGGCAACACTGCTGCGAAGGCTTTCATCCGTCTCAATTTCTCTCCATGGCTCCGAAGCGAGTTCCTAGGATAACGATTTCCTTCTTGGACATGTGAAGTCCTTATTTCCTGCATTGCATATGGAAAACCCTTCCCCGCGAGTGTGCGGTGGGTTGTGGCGTCCCTTGGGGTAGATATGTGAAGTCCCCCTTGTTAGAGTCCGGAATTGGAGTACGGATCTAGGCATGCTGTGTGAAGCCCATCTGGACATATTGGTCTGGATTGGTGATGCTTGTTTGCATATCGGAGAAGACTCCGTGATTATTGCTTGTATGCATGATGGATAAAGTACTGGAGGAAGTCCAGGAAATTGTGAGAGTTGGGTGCAACTCTTGTGGCCGTGAGTTGCCACTTTGTGTGCGGTTGAGCGTTGGGCTGCAACTGTATGAAAAGGCTTCGTGCCGAACAGGCAAGGTGAAACCGACCCGCGCCTTTAAATGTGGCCTCAGGTACGATGTACTTGGTTAGGCAAGGCAATTTGAGCAACGGGGGGTGGCTGATCTGTACCTGCGTTATGTAGGCTGGACATGAGAGCGCCAAGGCATTGGGCTTTCGTCAGCGGCATAATGAGAGTCTTGGGCCTGCGTGCCGGACTAAATGCTCAATGGTGAGATCTGGTGTTTCCGGTGCACCCGAGAGTGCCATGAGTGCACGGGACGTCGGGCCGTCGTGCCGGCGTTTGTGATATGTGACTGTGCGGTCGTGCACATCTTGGTTGAATTGCTATATATCATTTTGGACGATTGCTATACAGGGATGGAATTCCGCTGTCCCGTGCCAGGGGTAGGGTCATTATAATTGGTCAGCTGAATGCTAACCGTTGCCCTGTTTTCCACCGCTTGGTGGATTGGTTCTTACAGGTACTGGAGGTGCTGGTCCGAGCGGGACTTAGCGGGCTGAAGCCCAAAGCTGTGTTGCTGCCCTCGGAGGCATTGTTTTGTTTCTTTTGTTCATGTGTGGCCGGCCTGCGTGCCGATGTCTGTAATCCACACTCTTATTAAGAGAATTATTGTAAGGCCTTAAGGCCAGACTCTTTTGATGTTTGTATACATTACTATGTTATAGTGGACAGTGTTCTTTATCTTGAGTTCAAAGATTCAACCGTGAAACTTTCGCTAGAATGCTCTGTGTTAGGATGCGTTGGATATGATATTAGTTCGTAGCGTCTCCGCCTGTTTGTGGAATATGGTGTGGGGCCCCGGTCGGACCCTCTATTATATTCTTCTTGACGGGTAGAGGTGTTACAAAAAGACTATCCGGTCACTAAATCACAGTGCTCCCCACCGCTGCAAGGAAAAAGACTTAAATTCAAGAGCGATGGTCAGTCACCCTCCAAACACATCTCTCCCTCTCTCTTCCCTTGCAAGTTATAAGAAGGAGCGATATGTCGCCCTCACATTCTCTAAAGAGCCTTATAATGCACAATTGGTACTGAAAGTTTGGTCGGCATAGTCCTTGCCACGTGGGTTTTCACCCCTTCTTGGGGTTTTCCATGTAAGAAAACCTTCTTGTCAGTTGTCTCTTTTCTCAATGACTATTCATCCACTCGGCTGCATCAGAGCTAAGACGGTCCAAGTTAATTTGGTCTGCCAAGAGCCTTGAGTGAGCCACAATAATTTGGCGCTGTCTATTGGAAGGAGTTCCCAGCATCCTCAGAAGATCCAAAAGACAGTATCCTCTACACATTCATACAGAAAGCAAGTGACCATGACAAGAAGAAGCACCCAAAGGACACAAAGATCAGCCTGCGTGGGACACATCGATCTCGATTTATTCCCCTCCCTCGTCAATGCACCTCGACTGGAGGAGATAGTTTTCACACATGAGAATGCAGTTACACGATGCATCGTCTGAATAGAAGAGCAGCAGGATGAAATGTCGACTCTCCTGAGAAACTTAAGGGCATATCAGGCTCCACGGTCGCTCCCCTCCCCTCTCCCCCTCCATCCCTCCCCCCACACCTATCAATCTGCCTCCACCACCAAATCATGCACCAATGACCAAGAAGTGGACTTTGAGTTCTCTGAAGCAGCTAGTACCGTGCACCCCGCTCGTGTAGCTATGGCCATAGAAAGTGGCCCATAGTGTTGCCGACAGAGGGCGAATGCCCCTGAAAACCTCACTGGGAGGTTAACTCGAGAAGAAATAAGGGAAATGATGGTAGATGAGTACAACCATACGAGCCTCCGAGCTTCGCACATCCACCGCCCCATCCACAATGGTTATCCATTGGCGCCTAAGGTCTTGGCGCACCCGATCCCAGCAGGATTCAAGCTCCTGAACATCAAATCTTACAATGGAAAGGATGACCCTCTAGAGTACGTGAATCTCCACAATCCTCCAAATTTAGAACGCCCCCAATCTGTTACTCTATCAGGTTTTCAGACCACTTTGAAGGACCAAGATAATACTTGGTTTCACTCCCTTCGGGAATGAACCATCTGAAACTTGACCGAGCTGACTCAGAGATTTCTTGATCAACTCATCGCCAACTGGAGGATAGTTAAGGACCTATCCCCTCTCTCAGGGATTAGGCAAAGTGAGGGGAAACCCTCAAGAATTTCTTCTGTCGGCTCACCATCGAGGCCCGCCAGATCCCTATAGTGTATCTTGAACTTCTACGGGGAGTCTTCCTTTGAGGTATCCGCCCGAGTGGACTCTACTCTGCCTTTATGAGGGATATGGTCCCCAGCTATCCAGATCTTGTGCATAGGGTCGATACAAAGATCACGACTAACGAGGTAATTGAAGCTCATCGTCGATAGTTTGAAGGAGGCGTAAATAAAAATGGAGAAGATCTAGCCCCACGACGATAAGTAAAATGTCGGAGAAAAGTGCAACATCAGTGGAGCAGCGAGGATTGCCCTAGAGTTTATTAGGAATACAAACCACCTAACACCTCCCGAGAAAAGGTGCTCTACGCAATACCGGATATCCTAGCAATATAAATGCGTAGAGAGATCCCGCAAAATAAGGGAGATCGATCAGAGTATTGCGAGTTCCATAGAGGAATAGGGCACACCACTAATGAATGCGTAATGCTTAAGGATGAGATTGAACTCCCCCTCCAATAAGGCATCCTCGGGAGGTTCTTACAGGACCAGACTTGAGACCAGTCAGCACAGGTAGAAGAGAGCAGCCACCTACATGCCAAGATGAACAGGGGGGACATGCGAGTAGTTGGAATAGTAGAGACCATGTCCGGCTGCCCCTTTGCCACCATCAATTCTATCGCCCATCATTAGGGGGTGGGGAGTCAGAATGTGCATCTCACGAAAATCCTTAACTTCAAGGACGAGGACTTAAAAGGACTGCTCGTGCCATACCAGAATTTGCTGGTCATTAGCATAATGATCGGTGACCCTAGCTTTCGTGTCAAGAGAATTCTGGTGGACAATGGCAGTTCGATTAATGTCGTATTCATACTTCCTCTTCGCAGCATGAAGATCCCAAAAGAAATAATCCAACAAGCATCCAAAACATTCTACGAATTCATTGGCGGGCCTATCCCAGTAGAAGGAACCATTACTCTCCCAGTAACCTTAGAGGAGTTCATGAAGTAGGCCACCCATAATATATAGTTCATGGATGTTGAATCAGAATCGTCGTACAACACGATATTTAGCTGACCTTCCAAGGCAGCTTTCAGAGACATCCCTTCCATCCCACACCTTGCGATGAAGTTTGTCACTCCAACTGGGGTCCAAGTCGTCTGCGGAAACCAAGAAGCACAGCGCATGTGCTTACAATAGTAGATGCAGTCAGATAAGGTGCATCCTCGTACGCCACCTTAGCCAAGATCAGGTACGCCATCAGAGCACAACGAGCATGTGGATCGGGAAGATCTTAACAAGACGTACCTCGAAGTAAAACTAGGAATTAGGCAGGAATGCCTTACCATATTCCGACTTCATGTAATTTACTTATATTTGTTGTATGTATTAAAACAATTGCTAAACTTTATAAAGTTGCAAGCGCGTGTCTGTGCATATACAATTATCAATTTCAATACAATATGTTTTATCTGCTTCTAACTCTTCCATTACAAAAATGCTTTGAGGCTGGTCTCCTAGTCATACATAGACTGTAACACAGTGGCCTTGACCTGGTTATCTCAGCTCGATGGTCTGCACTTCGCCCGCATAGTAGGATTAGACATCGTCAGGGGACAATCTATCCAGTCAAAATAAGATCATAGCATGGTTTTCTTTAACTTGCTACCAAGGCTAGAAGGTTCTCCCTTCACCCGCGTAGTAGGTTATGACATCGTTATGGGCCAGCCCTCTTGTTCACATCCACAAATTAAACCACGGTGGCCATGACCTTACAACCCCAACTCGAAAGTCCGCACTTTACCCTCATAGTATGTTACAATATCATGAAGGGACAGTCCATCCAGTCACAATCAAACTGTAGCACGATGGCTTAGACCTCACAACCCCTACTCAAAGGTTTGCCCTTCTCCATTGTAGTAGGTTATGACATTATTAGGGGCCAGTCTCTTCCTTCACATTCAGACTGCATAACGACCTTTACCACACTACCTCATCTCGAAGGGTTTGCCATTCACCCTCATAGTAAGTTGCGTTGTTATCAGTGATCAGATCCCCTGATCACACACAAACTGTAGCACAGAGACATTGATAATAATATCTCAGTTTGAAGGGTCTACCCTTTTCCCTCATAGTAGGTTATGACGTCGTCAGAGATCAGATCCCCAAGTTGTGTGAAGCCCGCAGCACGGTGGACCTTCCCTCATTACCTTGACTCGAAGGTTCGCCCTTCCCCCGCATAGTAGTGTATGCCATCGGGTCTCCAATGATCTCACACTACAGCAGATTAAAGGTCCGTCATTCTCCCCCATAGTAGATCACAACGTTGTCAGGGCCTGCCTCCATCATACTTGCCAGTAGTTTGAAGCGTTTACCCTTCACCGTCTTTCCAGTGTTATGCCACTGTGACCTCCCACTGCTTATGATCGAAGTTCATCCATTCTCCCTCGCGGTAGGTCACGACACTGCGAGGTCCTGCCCCTCTCACAGAAGCCTAGGTTTGAAGGTTCGCCCTTCACAACTATATCTCGGGACGATTGACAACACAGTGGCTCTGACCTCTCACTACCCTGGCTCGAAGTATTTGCCCTTTGCCAAAGTAGTAGATTGTAGCATCATCAAGATCTTGTCTTCCTGCCTCCCAGTCGCGGCTTGAAGGTCCTCCTTTAACCCCATAATAGGTCCCGCCATAGCAAGGGACAACCCGCAGCACGGTAGACTCAACCTCTAATTACCTTACCTCGAAGTGTCTGCCCTTCCCCGCATGGTAGGTTGCAACATCGTCAGGGTATCTTCCTCGTGCTTCCGGCATCAAAAAGCAAAGAACACTAAAAAAATTCACATACAAAGCAATATCATTAAAACCATGATAGCCAAATAACTATATGTTGGGTATTTTATCCACAATAGTCTAGATTTGTGTGAAGTCACCCTTGAACTAAGATGAATTAAGTGTGTATTTGATGTTATTCTTTAGTTGAGTGCTTGGAGGTCATTATTGCTAAGTGTAGACCAATGTCAATTTACAATGAGTCACTAAACACAGGACCATACACTGTAATCTCTCATTGTGTGATCCATGGTGTTGACTCATGTGTAACCTCTCTATTGGGATGCACTTGATTTTCAAGTACTAAAATATGGAAGAAAGGAAGGGTTGCTAGTTTTCAACAAAGAAGAAAAGAAATTTTTTCTGAAAAATTTCTAAGTCCATTTCTCGAGAAATGACATGTGTTTCTCGAGAAGTCTAAGTATATTTCCCGAGAAAGCAAAGCTGTGCTCGAGAGACCTTAAGACTTCTCGAAAAACTCTCAAAAACTATCTAAGTACTTTTTCTCGAGAAAGGCCTTGAAGATTTCTTGAGAAATCAAGTTTATTTCTCGAGAAAGGAAAGTAGTTCTCGAGAAGTCAAAATTGTTTCTCGAGAAGCTAAGTATTTTTCTCGAGAAATCAATCCTTTAGTTCTAAGAATTTACGTTAAATACTTTCTCTCGAGAAGACTAGGCCATTTCTCGAGAAAGCAAATCTTTTCTCGAGAAATCAAATCTTTCTCGAGAAATCAGTTCTTTAGTTCAAAATTTGCGTTAAGTATTTTTCTCGAGAAGACCACACCATTTCTCGAGAAAGCAAATCATTTCTCGAGATATTAAATCCTTCTCGAGAAATAAGTACTTCAGTTCAAAGAATTTGGGTTAAGTAATTTTCTCGAGAAAGCCATGTCATTTCTCGAGAAAGCACATCTTTCTCGAGAAATTACAAGTCTTCTAGAGAAATGCAGTTGAGAAAATTTCTTTTTAAACAAGTCTGACGGGATTTCGATATAATCTAAGTACCTCATAATTGGTTCACGTGGATAATTCCTTAATTCTTTTAGACCATTAGACAATGTTCTATATAAAGTATTTTCAAGGAATCACTAACCCTAATTACAGAAATCGAATCGTACCGCAATTTGAATATCGGGAGAAGCCATGCCATCTTCATCATCGTTCTTCTCTGCCGCTCCTCTCTCGATCCAGCAACTCAAAAGGAGAAAAGATTCGATAGATCATAGATTCAAGATTCTTCAAACATCAACTTGATCGTGTCGGATCCTAAGTTTTTTAGATCGTGTTTTCTCGGGATTTCTTTCTCAACATCTTCTCAGGGATTTTCATTCTTTCAAGAATGAAGAACCCATAAGATTTCAGATCTGGAAGTGTAACATTTTTATTGTTATTGTTGTAAATTATTTTACCTCTTGTAGGAGATTTGTCTCCGAGATTGTAAAAAGTTTGTTCTTCTGAGTATAGATCCCGTTTTGTGGGATCGAGTTTGTAGGAGTGTATTATCTCCGAGTTATAGGAGCATTGCTCCGAGGTATAGGATTGTTACAATCCGAGAATAGTGAAGTAGTCGAGGCTAGTCGTGGTGCTAGATAGGCGAGGTGGAGAGTGGACGTACCCAAGATTGGGGAATCACTATAAATTCCTTGCGTCTTCTTGATTGTGCTTGATTATTTTCTATGTTGTTACCTCTCAATTTTTTATTCCGCAAAAGATGCAGATCTCACCAATTCACCCCCCTCTAGGTGATTTACATAGGCAACTAGATACTTTCAATTGATATCAGATGGAAGGCTGTTCACAAAAAGGTTCACACCTTGAACAGATCTACTTCTAGTTATCGAAGTGATTATCAAGCATGGACAAATCCAAGGATTTTGCAAAGCTTCTGATGTGAACCAAGGCTAACTTTCCCATATGGAAAGAGAGAATAAGATTCTTCATGGAAGCTGCTAATCCCCGCATCTTCATGATAGTGGAAGAAGGTCCCTATGTTCCTATGATTGCTTCCACTATCGATCCAACCAGGAAAGTGCCAAAGAAATTGATGGATCTTGACAAAGATAAGATTGCCCTTATCTCTCTAGATAAGAAAGCTAAGAAAATCATCGCAAGTGCAGTCGATGATTCAATGTTACAGAACCTAATAAACTGCCAATCTGCCAAGAAAATGTGGCAGGCTCTGATTGTTTGATGGAAGGCACCGAAGAAGTAAGGGATGACAGAAGATCCCTTCTGAATCAAAAGTATGAGGCTTTCAAGCAAGGCCCCAAGGACACAATAGCTGATACATTTGAAAACTTCTTCAAGATCATCAACAACCTGAAGAGCTACGACCGAGTTTTCACAAATGGAGAACTAAATGACAAGTTCCTAAGATCCTTAACTAAGGAATGAGACAATAAGATTTGTGCTATCAGGGAGTTTGAGAGACTGGCTGACACTGACCCCCAGAACCTCTTCGGGAAGCTTATATCCTATGAGCTTCTAATCAATGCCAGAAAATCTGAAGAAGAGGGCACTAGATCTTCATCAAAGGAGAAGTTTGTTGCACTGAAGGCAGATAGCTCAAGGAAAGCTAAAGCAGCATCTCCTGCTCCCACTCTAGAAGAATGTGAAGAAGAAGACTCAGAGCCAAACACCTCAGGTTCAAAGTTATCTGATGGAGAGTTCTCTCTTCTATCCAAACAGTTCAAGAAGTTTCTCAGTAAGAAGAAAAAGATGAGAGGCAAAGAATCGTCTTACAGAAGATCACGTCACGATGGTGATCATCAAAAGAAACGCCACACAAATGATTGGTATAAGCCCAAATAGAACAAATATATTTCCACTGACATTGTGTGCTATTGCTGTAATAAGTCAGGTCACGTGATCGTCGACTGCCCTCATAAGAAGACAAAGGGTGGAAGAAGAGAAGAACATAAGTCCTCACATGGAAAAATGAAGGAGAAGTGCTTCATGACAAAGAAGCAGAAGACCTTTAGTGACACTGACACATCTGAGTCAAGTGAGAATGAAGAAGCCTACTTCGGGCTCATGGCTCACTCCAACGAAGAAGAAGCTGACCCCCAATTTCATGAGGAGGTAAACTCTCACACCATTCTTTCAGAGTCTAATGCTCCAGACGATGTTCATGAGGACTGTTCCTCTGATGATGAATTAGAACTCATGGCTCAGTATAAAGAGCTGATCAAGGCCTATGATCGGTGTAGAAAAGTTGTTAGAACTCAGGCCAAGGAGATCAAATCTCTTAAGGCTGAGGAGATCACTCTAAGGGAGGAAGTTGCAAGAATGAACTCACTCAGAGAGGAACTCCACGCCCTTGCTGATGATAACAATAGTTCACACGAGCTCCTTAACCAAAAGGAGAAAATCATCGAGAAGCTGGAAGAACAGCTTGCCGCTGAAAAGAAACTTGTTGAAAGTTTCTCCAAGCCCAAGACAATCCTTCCATTTGTTGTTGAATTCTCTGCTCAGGCTGAAGGAGCTGGCTTAGGTCATATGGCTGGTCCTAGTAAATCCTCCAGGAAGGCCAAGGCTAAAAAGAAAAATAAGGCTGCTACAAAAGCAACCGCCGAAGAGAAAGGGAAGGGCCCTATAAATCAGACCACGTTTAAGAAGGTTATTTTTCATTCCAACAAATTTGACTTTGATAGCTCCTATGGTCACTTGACAAGACTAATTCAGTTTGAACTGTCAAGGACTATAAGGGTTGGACTCGTCCCTGAAACTTCGGTGGAAGTGTCTTCAAGGCACCTTTTGAAGAGATCACTCTACAGAGCTATGGTCCTTATATTCATGACCATAACTATAAGAAGGCACCTAAAGCCAAAACTGGTGTGCCTAAGGCTAAGGAGATGGGAAGCCCCTATATATGATGCAACCAGGAGGCCTCCACCTCTAAGAATGCTGCCCCTGCTAGATATCACGTTCAAAGGGTAAAGTAGGAGTACAAAAGGAGGTACAACAGATTCGACTGTTGGTACTGCGGAAAAATTGGTCATTTTGGCGCAGATTGTTGGTACAACCCTACCAATTTGGTAACCCCGCGAGTTAGCTATGCGAGACCGACCACTCGCAAGGTTAATGTTCCAAGGGGGAGTATGCTGACTAGGAACCAGGGACCCAAATACGTTTGGGTTCCTAAGATAAATTGATCTATTTTTGCAAGTATGTCAAAAGGCCAACAAAACGCCCATATGGTATTTGGATATATAGTTGATGCTCTCGACATATGACTGGGACAAGAAGCCGACTTCAAAATTATACTCTAGTCAAAGATGGTCCAAAGGTTATCTTTGGTAGTTCTGACCGGGGAATTACAAAAGGCTACGATATGATTACTAATGGTGTAGTCTCATTCACTGACGTGGCTTACGTTAAAGGATTAGAACATAATCTAATTAGCATAAGTCAGTTATGTGATAAAGGCTTCATTGTTACTTTCTCCAAGGATCCGTGCCTGATAAAATCATCCTCTACTATGTAGACCGTGTTTACAGGAACTAAGAGCAGAAATATCTTTTGTCTAAATTTTCTATGTTTAGACACTTCTACACCAGTGTGTTTTGTTATAAAAGATAGTGCATCTCTTTGTGACCAATGTCACAAGAGACTAGCACATATTAATTTCAAAAGTATTTCATATGCTATTTTCTCAAGACCTAGTACGTGACACACCGACTATTAAGTGCATTAAAGAGAGTTCATGTCACGCATGCTAAATGGGCAAGAAGACAAAGGCTACCTTTAAGGGCATTGTTGATAAAGATTTCTCAAGGTGCTTGTATTTACTGCACATGGACTTATTCGGTCTAATGCAAGTTCATAGCTTAGGAGGAAAGTTATATACGCTGGTAATTGTTGATGATCACTCATGTTTTACTTGGGTGTTCTTTCTGAAATGAAAGTCAGATACCTTTGATGTGTTCACGAACTTTATCAGGCAAATTCAGAATGAATTAAACTATTCACTGGTCAGAATTCAAAGTGATCATGGAACAGAATTTGAATCTAGTGCCATAACAGAATTATGTGGAAGTCTAGGTATCTTTCATGAGTTTTCCTAACAGCGTACTCCACAACAAAATGGAGTTGTAGAGAGAAGGAATTGAACACTCATTAAAGCATGTACCATAATGCTGACTGACTCCTCTCTACTAGAGTACTTCTTGGCTGAGGCCGTTAATATAGCTTGTCATGTGAAAAACAGTGCGTTGATCAACAAGAATCATCGTAAGACTCCCTATGAGCTACTGAAAGGCAAGATACCGACTGTGTCCTACTTCAGGATCTTTGAAAGCAAATGTTATGTACTTAATAATGAGAAATATCATCGTACAAAGTTTGGAGAAAAATATTTTGAAGGTATTTTTGTAGGTTATAGTAGCCAAAGTAAGGCTTATAGAATATTTAATAAGAAAACTCTGGTGGTAGAAGAGTCAATACATGTTATATTTGATGAGACGAGCATGCTACAAAGCAGCTCTTCTAGTGTTTTCGTTTAAGATGCAGGTTTAAGATGGAAAGAGTTAAGCTTGGATGAGATAGTTGAAGAAAATGCTCAAAAGTTCATCAAGATTACTCATCCAACCTCAATTGGAGAGGAAGATCACCAAGATGTAGAAGTTATCCAAGTTGAAGAAGAAACTCTAGAAATAGTAGAAGCTCCCGATGTAAGGACCCTAGAGCTCAGGAACTTGAGGGATCACCCGATTGATCAAATCATAGGAGATCCTCGTGATGGTGTAAGAACTCGAAGAGGTACTACTAATAAAAATATGCATTTGAGTTTTCTCTCGCAGTTTTAACTAAAGAAATTCGAAGAAGCAAATCAGGATGCATCTTGGATAGTTGTAATGGAAGAAGAACTCAATCAGTACAAGCGCTGCCAAATCTAGAAGCTTGTACCAAGACCCAAAGGCAAAAATGTAATTGGAACAAAGTGGGTCTATAGGAACAAGATGGATGAAGATGGAACCATCATCAAAAATAAAGCCAGACTCGTAGCTAAAGGATATAGACAGGAAGAAGGAATTGATTTTGATCAGACTTGTGCTCCAGTGGAAAGACTCGAAGCCATCAGGTTGTTCCTCATATATGCTGCTCTCATGGGCTTCATTGTCTATCAAATACACGTGAAGTTAGCCTTCCTCAATGGTAAAAATAAAGAAAGAAGTGTATGTGGAACAACCCTCTGTTTTTGTTGATTCTAACCATCCTGAGTGTGTTTATTTATTATTTAAAGCTTTATATGGTTTAAAACAAGCTCCACGAGCTTGGTATGAAATGCTGTCTAACTTTCTTCTTGAGAACAAGTTCACAAGGGGAAAGATAGATAAGACATTATTTTTTAGGGACGTAAAAAGCAAGATTTTGCTAGTGCAAATCTCTGTCGACGACATTATCTTTGGCTCTACTAATGATAACCTTTGCAAGAAGTTTTCCAAACTTATGTAAGGGAAGTTTGAAATGAGTAGTATGGGTGAGCTGAAGTATTTCTTAGGACTTCATGTGAAGCAATCTGAAGATAGAATTTTCATCTCTCAGACGAAGTTCACCAAGGAGTTGCTAAAGAAATTAAAAATGGAGAATGTAACCTCTATGAGGACTCTAATGGGTTCAATAGTGTCTATGGACAAGGATGAGAAAGGGAAACCTTTTACAGAAGCATAATTGGATCCTTGCTCTATCGTACTGCTTGCAGGCCTGACATAATATTTTCAACATGTGTGTATGCTAGATATTAAGTGAACTCTAAGGAATCTCACTACACAGCTGAAAAGTGGATTTTGAGATATCTTAAGGGAACACCAAATCTTGGCTTATGTACCCAAGAAGTAATGATAGAGAACTAATTGGATTTTCAAATGCAGACTTGTAGGTAGCAAGAAGCCAGAAAGAGCACTTTTGGGACTTGCTAATTCCTAGGAAGAAGGCTCATATCTTGGAGTAGCAAGAAACAGAATTGTGTTGCAATGTCAACCGCCGAGTCAGAATATATTTCTGCAGGTAGTTGTTGTGCACAACTTCTCTGGATAAAGAATTAGTTTGAATACTACAACTTGAAGTTTAGAGACATTCCTATGTTTTGTGACTCCTCTAGTGCTTATGATGCTTCTGCCAGCAGGTGATGATGCATCTGCCAGCAGATCTATCCCCAGTCAAGGTGCTGCTAAAAGGAAAGAATAGGAATTTGCTGAAGTTTGGAGTCCACCTTCTAAGTCTCTTATTCTGGATACTCTGAAGCTGGTTGTGGAATTTAATGAAAATAAAGATGATCATTATAGTCACAAGGAGTGGGAGCTATATGAGAAGTCAATGACAAAAAGAAGGATTTATGATCGTAAATATGGCCGTAATAATCCTACTGCTCCTCCTCAACCACCAAAGTACTATCCCAAGCCGTTTAGTTATCAGAAAAGATAAAAAGAGAAGAAGGAACGACATCACCAATAATAACACAAATGATTTGAGATATCAGTGTTATAGAATTTTGTGGACCTAGATATTCTTATGGATAAATTCTATATATATATATATATAAATTTTAATTTTGATGATCTTATTATCTCTTATCTATCATTACATATATTGTTTTACTTGTTAGTTAATTATTTGATTATCTTGATATAATTCACCTTAGTGTAGAGGGTTCTGATTTCTACAAATCGGGGGAGATTTTTGGATATTGTATCCACAATAACCTAGATTTGTGTGAAGTCACCCTTGAACTAAGATGAATTAAGTATGTATTTGATGCTATTCTTTAGTTGAGTATTTGCAGGTCATTATTGCTAAGTGTAGACCAATGTCAGTTTACAATGATTCACTAAACACAGGACCATGCAATATAATCCCTCGTTGTGTGATCCATGGTGTTGAATCATATGTAACCTTCTATTGGGATGCACTTCATTTTCAAGTACTAAAGCATGGAAGAAAGGAAGGTGAAAGTGAGGGATAGATAGGTTTTACTCTAGAGGGGGGGGGTGAATAGAGTATTAAAAAAAATTGTTTAGATTTATTGCAGAATTAAAATACTAATAAAAGTAACTAGAGAAAAGAAATAAGCTAGACTACCACAACAACACAACACACAAAGAAATTACAGAGCAACACAGACGACACAAGAAAATTTATAGTGGTTCCCCAAATCTGGGTACATCCACTCTTCTACCACCTAGGTAGGAATCCACTTAGGTTTTTGATCAGGTGCCCTATCACCACAAGATCTGTTGTAGGTAGATCTAGAGATCCTTTGAGCTTTTAATCAAGAGCTCAAAATCCAATAGGTTTTTGATCAGGTGCCCTATCACCAAAGAGCTCACTTTTGAAGGGAGAGATAACCCTGTACATATGGAGGTAGAAGAAAAGGTTTATGAGAATCTTCTCTTTCTCAGACAAGTGAGATGATTATGTGGATTGAGAAGAATGTCCAAGCTCCCCCTGAGATATTGTATGGATCCAGGAAGATGAAGCTTGGTCTTGGGTGTAGGTATTCAAAGAGAAAAAAGTTGTAAAGCCTTTTTGAATCTGATAATAGTTGTTGATTTTGCGACTCTCTGTGAATCTTTGAAGACTGAAGAGAGAAGAAGACTAGAGAGAAATGTCTTTCAGAAAAAGTTTTTTTTCTTCTTCTGTTTAGCAAAGCATGCAATATCCACTGAGAGCAAAGGAAGATTCTTTTCTTTTTGATTACTGACTGATTCCTGTCTATCTTCTTTTTTTTGTTATATTGAGATATATGTTCTGTCAGTATGAAGAAAACGACTAGAATTTGAATTCCCGAGGCAAGGCATAAATTACTGCAAGAATTGAGGAGCCCAAACGGCTAGAATGGCTAGCAGTCATAAATACAATCCATAACTGTCTCTATACAATATTCTGTGAATACCATAATAAATGCTTCAAGAAATATGGCTATCAGCCTTGGGAGCATCAACATTTATTATCAGAATATATCTTGCCTTAAAATAAATTTATCATAACCAAAATAAAACTTCTGACTGATCTGAGAACAATGATAGAAGAAGGCAGCATAAAATCGTAGGGCTCGGTTCAGAGATCGTCGACCAGAGATAAGAGATCGTCGACCAGAGAATGACTATCGTCGAGCTTCGATTACTGCAGAGAAACAAGAGATCGTCGACCTGAGCTCGTAGATCATCGAGCTCAGTTCAGAGTAGGAGACTCTGAGATCGTCGATGGGAGATCGACGATCTTCGAGCTGAGTTCAACTATAGTCGAACTGATATAGATAGTTCACAACATTTTTTGAATCTGAGTCTGAGTCCATTACAATGCTGGTCTGCCCAAACCTGATCTAAAGGGGATCTAACTAAGACTTAAAATAGAGACCCTGGCTATACAAGAAGGTCTAAACATCCTAAGAGTGAACCTATCACAAATCAAAACAAGGGTTCCAACAGAAGGGTTGCTGGTTTTCAACATGGAAGAAAAGAAAATTTTTCTGAAAAATTTCTAAGTCCATTTCTCGAGAAATGACATGTGTTTCTCGAGAATTCTAAGTATATTTCTCGAGAAACCTTCAAACTTCTCGGAAAACTCTCAAAAACTATTTAAGTCCTTTTCTCGAGAAAGGCCTGCTGAAATTGGTGAAGTGAAAGTGGGTGATTGGGAGCCCTGGGCGACCTGGGCGACCTGTCCGCGCGGCCTATGCGGACAAAACTGGCGGTTAGCCAGGTCGGCCGAGTTGTTGCAGTCAGCATGTTCATTGGTGGTCTGGGCTGTCTGTTCACGCGGACTGTGCGGACAGAGGCGGCGGCCAGCTTATGCTCAGCCAGCGGTTTGGTCCCAGAAGGTAACCGGGCGGATAACCTCTCTATCCGCGGAGTCTGACAAGATGCAGACTAGACTAGAGCTTGGTTGACAAGCATGGCAGATGTCTTGGTCTAGCTCTGGTAGTGCGGCTAGAGGAAGACACAGGGATCACCGGTTAGAGTGGACTAGATCTGGAGGTCGCCGGGATTGGTGGACTGTTTCTAGTGTCTGCCAGTAAGCGCGGACTGGCCCTTGTTGCCAGTCCTGTGGACTTGGTTGGTTTTGAACCAAGTCCAAGTTTGGCTCAGTCCGACGAGATCGCACAGTTAAGCGGTCTGCTTCTCAGTCTGCTAAGCTCGGCAGCAGTGCCATGTTCCTTTGTTTCAAGCATGGGATATGCGAACTAGAGGTGAGTCCGCAGGGCGCGTGGACTGGAGCGATGTCCGCTGATAGACGGACAAGGTGTTGCTGCAGAGTTTGGCTATTGACGACGTCCTAGCTAGGCCTTTGGTGACAAGGAGGTTAGAGGTTGCTGTCTGGCTTTGGTAAAGCTACTTGGCGGGCTGGCTAACAAGGACAGGTTGCGACGGACTGGATGTGTATCCGCGACTTACGGATACACTTGGTTCTTATTGCGGGATGAGGTGGTTATCCTATCAGCTAGGGTGGTGACCAAAATCCTCATTGTGCTTATAAATAGGACCCCCTATCACATCAATGATAAGCAAATGAATAGTAAGTGAACTCGCGGATAGTTACTGCAGACTGGTTTTTTGTATCCGCGCGGTTTGAGAAGGTTGACCGGGTTGTGCTGTGTAGGTTGTGCGGATAGCGCTTGAAGGCAAGGACTTGGTTCTGATTGCGGTCAGGGACAGTGCGGACTCTGCAGATAGCAACCAACGGTTAACAGCCGGTCGCGGGTTGCGTCTAGGCAGTCTCACTTCTGCAACTAGTTTGTCGGTTCAATAAGCTGTCCATTTCTGGCAGCCTGTTCAGTTCGATAGTAGCAGCTTGCGCGGTCTGGCGGCTAGGCAACCTCGTGGTTAGGTTGCTTGCAGATCGGCAGTTAGAGTTCAGCATTGGAATAATGGGCAGTCCGCGCGGCTTGGTTGTGGTCTGGCGACTAGGCGGGTTGAGCGGACTCCGTAGATCAGTGGTGCAGTAGCGGCTTGGCGGTCTCGGCGGACTCGGCGGTCTTTGGGGCAGTCCGCCCAACTTAATTGTCTTGTTTTCTTATTTGCTTCTCGTTTGTACTTGACGAAATCATGTCTCTCCATGTATGTCTCTCCTTGTAAAGATGGTTTAGTACAAGATTCTTTATCTTCTGGTTTGCATCTGGTTTATTTGGGCTCGGATAAGTTGAGTGTTCCTGCGCCTGGTTTCCCGTCTTCCGTTATATTAAATTTCAACATAGTATCAGAGGGAATAGATGCTTGTGTAGTGGATGAACCGGCAGTTTACTTCAGTGATTTTGTGATTCTAAGTGAACCAGGGATGAGTGCAATGGAAGGTGCTTTAACAAGAGATCTTAGAATGGAGCTTCTTACATAAACTAACTTTGGTAAGTGAAAGTCATGTATGGAAAGCTATCTTCTTGGCGAGGACCTCATGGAGGTTGTTTGCAGAGATGAAAGACAAGAGGTTACTGCTGGCAATGCTGAAGTGATTAGAGCTTGGAAGGAGACAAATGCGAAAGCAGAGTCTATTCTCAAGCAGGTAATCTCATCGGAACTCTTGGACCACATCGGTGGATGTCGCCAGCTGCGAAGGTTTGGACTTCCCTCGATGGATTGTTCAATAAGGAGGTAAAGTTGGCTGTGGAGCTTGGTCCCTCTACTTATGATCAACAAGAAAGGAGTGTTTCTCTTAGGCGTGATGGGAAGAGGAAGGAAGGACCGAGGTGCTATAGATGCAAGCAGCTGGGTTACCTCAAGAAGGAGTGTAAGGTTTTCTTGCACTCGGTGAACGTCACTTATGTAGGGAGCAAAGGGAAGGACTTAGTTGAGTTATCAACAAGTTTTGATCCTGATCGGTTGAAGGCCGGTGATAGTGGAGATATTTAGCATGAAAGACTGGGGCACGTGGGGATGGACAAGCTGAAATTAATGGCGGTGAGAAGCCTTGTGAGAGGTTTGCTTAGCATGTCATCCTTTAGCGACGGTCAAGCTTACACGGGATGTCAACACAGTGAAGTTTATCGTTTTACGTTTGATAAGGCACAGCCCTAGTGTAAGGCACTACTGGAGGTTTTTCATGGTGATTTGGTGGGACCGATCATCACCGCCAGTCTTGGAGGCAGCAGGTACATGCTGATATTGGTTGATGATTACTCAAGGTATACTTGGGTGTACTTCATGAGGGAGAAGTCGAACGTGTTCCGGTTGTTTGTGGAGTTTAAGAAGCTTGTGGAGGTCCAACTTGGTCTGCGGATCAAGAAGTTGAGAATGTGCAACGAAGGTGAGTTCGGCTCAACCGCGTTCTCTAACTTTTGTAGGAAGCATGGAATCTGAAGGGAGCTATATTGTGGACATACTCCAAAACAAAGTGGAGTAGCCGATCAGAAGATCCGTCTTTTGACGGAGACCTGCAAGTGTTGGCTTCAGTGCAAAGGCATTCCTAAGGCCTTTTGGGCTGAAGGGATGGCCTGCACGGCTCATGTCATCAATCGATGCTTCTGAGTCCGATAAACATGAAGACTCAGTATAAGCTGATGTTCAGGATAAAGCCCAGCGTGAAGCACCTTCCGGTGTTTGGATCTATCTGCTATGTACACGCTCTGAATGCTCTCAAGACAAAGCTAGTATTTGTTGGGTATGATGAGCAGAAGAGGATATGGATGTGTATGGATCCTGCGACGAAGAAGTTCATCGTGTCGAAAGACGTTGTCTTTGATGAGCTGACATCGTATTGGGGTAGCTCAGATATGAAGCTAGAGGTGAGCAGGTCAGATGGTGGGCTGGAGGAGGCTGCTGCTAAGGTTCAGATGGAGTTGTCTGTGTCATCAGGAGCTCCAGGTTGTTTTAGCTCTGGGGAAGAGGCGTCTGGGTTGGGAAGCAGGGGGAGCGATGATTTAGGTGCTTCTGGCTCGAAGATGGTTGTTTCTGGTTAAGGAAATAAGGGGAGCGTTACTCCAGGTGCTTCTTGTTCAGGTAGCAAGGGGAGCGATGTTCTGAGCAGTTCTTGTTCAAGAGCGGAGGCTTTTGGTTCAGGTAGTAGGGGTAGCATTGCTCCAGGTGCTTCTGGTTCCAGTGTGGTGGCTTCTTGTTCAGGAAGCAAGGAGAGTATTGTTCCGGATTTTACCGGGAATGGAGCTGGTATAGGAGCAGTGGAGGTGGTTAGCCGTGATCAGACTCTTTAGAGGTCGAAGAGAGTCATCAACCCACCAAATCGATATTGCGGAGGAAACACGGTGAGCTTGGTCTCATGTTTTCTCGTAGGCCCTCAGATCGAGCAAGGGTCTTCTAGTTGTGACGACACCACTAGAGTCAAGGAGGTGAATGACGCTAAGGCTGAGGAGGTGACTACTCTCAGAGGAGATGAGGCTTGGGGCCTTGTGCCCAAGATCGTTGGTGATACTCCTGTGACGTACAAGTGGAGGTCGAGGCTGAAGAAGAAGGTAGAGGGAAGCATGGCTCCTTTTGGGAGATGTTGGAGGGATTACTCATGGTCTAGTATATGCGTGGCGGGGACTATGTCTCGGACATCTTCTCGAAGGTGCTATCAGAGGGACAAAGTGCAAGGTTACGAGAACTTCTGGGGTTGCTCACCACTTCTCACTTCAAGGAGGCGTGTTGAAAATGGTGAAGTGAAAGTGGGTGATTGGGCGACCTAGGCGACATGTCCGCATGACCTATGCATACATGACTAGTGATTAGCCAGGTCGGCGGAACTGTTGCAGTCAGATTGTTCTTTGGCGGCCTGGGCTGTTTGTTCGCGCGGACTGTGCGGAAAAAGGCGGCGGCTAGCCAGGTCGGCTTATGCTCAACCAGTGGTTTTGTCCCAGAAGGTAACCGAGCGGATAGCCTCTCTATCCGCGGAGTCCGGTAAGATGCGGACTGGACTAGAGCTCGGCAGACCAGCATGGCATATGTCTTGGTCTTGCTCTAGTAGTGCGGTTGGAGGAGGCCGCAGGGATTGTCAGTTAGAGCGGACTGGATCTGGAGGTCGCTGGGATTAGCGGACTGTTTCCAATGTCTTCCAGTAAGCGCGGACTGGCCCTTGTGGCCGGTGGTGTGGACTTGGTTGGTTTTGAACCAAGTTCAGGTTTGGCTCAGTATGGCGAGGTCGCGCATTTAAGCGCGAAATGCTTCTCAGTATGCTAAGCTCGGTAGTATTGCCATGTGCCTTTGTTGCGAGCTTGGGATATGCGGACTAGAGGTGAATCTGCAGGGCGCGCGGACTTGAGAGATGTCTGCTGATAGGCGGATAAGGTGTTGCTGTAGAGTTCGGCTATTGGCAGTGCCCTGGCTAGGCCTTTGGCGACAAGGAGGATAGAGGTTACTGTTCTTCCTAGGTAAAGCTACTTGGCGGACTGGCTATCCGGGACAGTCGCTGCAGACTGGATTTTGTTCCGCGGCTTGCGGATACACTTGGTTCATGCTGCGGGATGGGGAGGTTATCCCATCGGCTAGGGCGGTGACCACACTCCTCACTGTGCCTATAAATAGGACCCTCTATCACATCAATGATAAGAGAATGAACAATAATTGAACTCGCGGATAGTTGCTGCTGACTGGTTTTTTTATCCGCACGGTTTGAGAAGGTTGACCGGGTTGTGCTGTGCAGGTTGTGCGGATAGCGCTGAAAGGTCAGGAATTGGTTCTGACTGCAGTCAGGGACAATGTGGACTCTGCGGATAGCAACTAGCAGTTAACAGCAAGTCGCGGGTTGCAGCTAGGCGGTCTCTCTTCTACAACTAGTTTCCCGGTTCAATAAGCTATCAGTTTCTGGCGGCCTGTTCAGTTCGATAGCAGATTGCGCGGTCTGGAGGCTAGGCTACCTCGCAGTTAGGCGGCTTGCAGATCGACGGTTATAGTTTAGCATTGGAATAACGGGCAGTCCGCGCGGCTTGGTTGCGGTCTGGCGACTAGACAGGTTGAGCAGACTCTGTAGATCAGTGGTACAGTAGCGGCTTGGCTGTCTCAACGGACTCAGCAAACTCGGCGGTCTCTGAGGCAGTCCTCTCAGCTAAATTCTCTTGTTTGCTTATTTGCTTCTCCTTTGTACTTGGAGAAATCATGTCTCGCCAGGTATGTCTCACCTTGTAAAAATTGTTTAGTACAAGATTCTTGCTCTTTTGGTTTGCATCTGGTTTATTTGGGTTCGGATAGGTTGAATGTTCCTGTGCATGATTTCCCGTCTTCCGCTATATTAAATTTCAACAAGGCCCTGAAGATTTCTCGAGAAACCAAGTTCATTTCTCGAGAAAGGAAAGTAGTTCTCGAGAAGTCAAAATCGTTTCTCGAGAAGCTAAGTATTTTTCTCGAGAAATCAATCCTTCAGTTCTAAGAATTTACGTTAAATACTTTTTCTCGAGAAGACTAGGCCATTTCTCGAGAAAGAAAATCTTTTCTCGAGAAATCAAATCATTCTCGAGAAATCAGTTCTTCAGTTCAAAATTTGCGTTAAGTATTTTTCTCGAGAAGACCACGCCATTTCTCGAGAAAGCAAATCATTTCTCGAGAAATCAAATCCTTCTCGAGAAATCAAATCCTTCTCGAGAAATAAGTACTTCAGTTCAAAGAATTTGGGTTAAGTAAATTTCTCGAGAAAGTCATGTCATTTCTCGAGAAATCATATCCTTCTCGAGAAATTACAAGTCTTCTCGAGAAATGCAATTGCAGAAAATTTCTTTTTAAACAAGTCTGACAAAATTTCGATATAATCTTAGTACCTTATGATTGGTCCACGTGGATCATTCCTTAATGATTTCAGACTGTTAAATAATGTTCTATATAAAGTCTTTTTAAGGAATCGCTAACCCTAATTACATAAATCGAATCGCACCGCAATTTGAATATCGGGAGAAGCCACACCGTCTTCATCATCGTTCTTCCGCGCCTCTCCTCTCTCGATTCAGCGATTCAAAAGGAGAAAAGATTCAACAGATCACAGATTCAAGATTCTTCAAACATCAACTTGATCGTGTCGGATCCTAAGTTTTTCAGATCGTGTTTTCTCGTGATTTCTTCCTCAACATCTTCTCAAAGATTTTCATTCTTTCAAGAAGTAAGAACCTTGAAGATTTCAGATTTGGAAGTGTAACATTTTTATTGTTATTGTTGTAAATTATTTTAACTCTTTTAAGAGCTTTGTCTCCGAGATTGTAGGAAGTTAGTTCTTCAGAGTGTAGATCCCGTTTTGTGGGATCGAGTTTGTAGGAGTGTATTATATCCGAGTTGTAAGAGCATTGCTTCGAGGTGTAGGATTGTTGCAATCCTAGATATAATGAAGTAGCTGAGGCTAGACATGGTGCTAGATAGGCGCTGTGGAGAGTGGATGTACCAAAGATTGGGGAACCACTATAAATTTCTTGCGTCGTCTAGATTGTGCTTGGTTATTTTTTGTTGTTGTTACTTCTCATGTTTTTATTCTGAAAAATACACAGATCTCACCTATTCACCCTCTCTAGGTGATTTAGGTAGACAACTAGATAATTTCACTATACAAGCAGCTCTCCAAACCAGAACAATCAATGAAAAACAATCCAGTGAAAAAAGCATTTAAAGCGCTACAACAACATATAAAGTAACCATGAAGTACAAAGGTACAAAGTGTAAGCACAACTACAAAATAAAAATGAGTAAATATACAATAAAGGCAGAGCTACTTCTCACCGCCGACATTAACATCAGAGCCTCCACTCTCATCCTTAGAGAGGACATTAAAGCCAGGAAAGCATGCAATAATCTCGCATAAAGTCAATGGAGTCCTTGTATTCGGAACCTCCAACAGCCTTCAATTGAAACATCCGCTCCTATGAAGAAAGGTACTCCACCTCGACCTTCGAGGACCCCAGCTCAGTCTCCAAGCAAGATAAATCCCATGTGTGCTCTCCAGTAGCCATAAAGTCTTCTCTGCAAAGGCATTCTCCATCTAAAGCTCCTCCCTCGACGGCTCCACCTCAGCTTGCAGAGCAGACTCGATTTGCTAGAAGCGAGACAAGTCATAGTCTCGTCTTCTCCTCGAGTCAAAAAGGGAGCTCTTCACTCCCCGAAGCTCCTCCTGAAGTGCGAGGTATCCATCCTTCATGCTCACGTAGCGATCATTCTACGTGAGAGAGATATTGGTCTGAGCTTCGATCTGCAACAAGAAGGAAGAAATCCAGAATCGTTGCAAGGCTAAGAGCAAAAAAGGCAAAAATGTTGCACTTATAGTGTTGTTCATTGCCTCATAGGAGGAAGACACACACTTCTCCTTAGCCTCCAGCTGCACAGGAGTCCTCTTGGGAGGTACCTGGGGGCATAAGAACCCAGAACCTCAAGGTCGAGATCAATGGATGCAATATCAAATTTGGAACTAGAAGGAGCCGTCTCATCAGTGCGCTCTTTTGACGAAGAAGAAGGTCGAGCACCAGAATATGAGGTACCACACTTAAACACTAGCTACCTATTTTGATCGCAATCCAACAACATAATGTTAAGGTTCAGTAGACAACCAACACAACAATAGACGCTTCTCCTCCACGAACAAGGAAATGACAAACAAGGGGTTCGCCAATGCACGAGGCTCGAAGAACCCAAACACCGATCTTAACTCTCATTCCTATCCCTTCACATGACATCGGCATTTAAGAAGTGACTTACAATGTACTAGCAAGCCCTAGGAGTTCCTAATATAAAAAAATAGGACATTCCCGTGGCGATGGTCCACTCGTTCTCAAACTCAAGCGAATGTTTATTACTAGGGACCTTGATGCGCCCACCTTCATCGGTGCGCATCTCACGCCAGTCTTTAAAAGCTCCACGAAAACCTTGAGTCATGCTCCATAAAGAGAGCAATCAGGCCTATGATATGCATCAATCCGACAGAGGTAAATTGGGACAAGGGCATGCCGCAATGCTTCAATATCTCAACCATCTCCTCACATAGTGTCTGATGGAACCCAGACCTCAGCAACGACTCGCACAACGTCATCCAGCCCGTTGGAGGATTTAACACTCACTCCTCAATGCACAAAACCTTCACTTCTAGCTTTCTAGGAATCCCGTACCGCTTCCTCCAGACATCAATTTACTTGACAGTGAACGAAGAATACAACAACATTAGCCGGCCTTTTGTGTAGTGCCATAGTTCCTGAAATAGCAATATACATCAAAATTGTCAAAAAATGCCTAAAACATCATCAAAGCCCGCATACACATACATCCCTCCAAGCACAAGGAAATAAGTAACAACCCGCACATGGAAAACACGTGGCCTGCATGCGCAAACCACGAAAACGTGCGCGCGACACCGACTAGCAAGCGCACCCTGCGCGCAGCCTCGCTTGTGAGAGCCCTGTGTGCGGGTGCGTACCATCCTCTCTTCATGTGCACCCGTGCGCCCACGTGCGCCCTAAGCGCGTGTGCGTCCATGCACGCCTTGAGCGCGGGGTTACCACGCATGCCCTACGTGCGGATGCGCCCGTGTACGCGCGGTGCATCCACATGTGTCCTGCGTAGGGGTGCGTGCCCTATGCACGGGCGTGACTTGCGCATAGATGCGCCAGTGTGCACCCTGCATGCATGCGCGTACGAGCTAGACCTGCGCACGGGTTGGCCAAACGTGCGCCTTGCGCATGGATGGGCCCGACATATGCCCTGTGTATGATTGTGCCAGGCGCGCGGGTTTTCCCGACAAGCCCCTTGCATGCAACTGTATCCCACCTTCGTGCCCAGTACACAGGCGCTCCCAACGCCCTTATAGCCTCAGGTACACATTACCTTTTCTACAGCACCGCTACCACCCGCCTCCTTCCGCGCCCTATCGTTTGCCTCAGCCAAAGTTACCATGACTCATTCATACGTAAAAAGTTCCAGCTCTCCTCTAGCTCTAGCTTCAGACTCCAATGACTTAGGGGGCATATAATGGGGTCTTCTTCAATTAATAGGAATTCCGGGTTGGAATTCCTTGTCCCACTACCTTAGTGGGAGTTTTGAGGAAACTGCCACGTGCATGAAACGCGCACCCGATCCATGCACCCAATCTACACGCAATCCATGCACTAACCACCACACGCAATCCCCCCGCGCGATCTACTCACCAAAACCGCTCCCAACCACAAAGACAACCGCCGTGTAAACTACTGCCTCCCAAGACACCTACAGAAAACATCTCAATCGACCGCTACCCTGCCTCACGGTTGGCCTCATTGACGACTTCCACCACAACTCATGGTCGCACCCCCCGCGATCGCGAGTGCTTGCGTCCAGCCTCACAACCGACGCCGTCGATGCTTGCGGTCGCGCACTCGCAGCAAGACTCACTACAAGTTTTCATCGAGGCTCGCAGTTGAACGCTCGAACCCCTGTGATTGCGAGTGCCACAACCGACGTAGTTGAGGCATGCGGGCGTGCACTCGCAGCCGTACTCACTACCGGTTGTCATTGAGGCCTGCGGTCGCACGCCCGCACCCCTGTGATTGCGAGTGCCCCCGACCGATTACTGTTGAGGCTTGCAACCTCATACTCATGGTTGCGAGAATCCACGGCTGGCCCCACGTCCTACCGTCGCCACTTTCCACGACCGTGAGACTTCAAATGCATGGGTGCACGACCGACCTCATGGCCGAGCGCAGCCGCGCCTTGCGGCCGCACACCTGCGGTCGTATGTGAAGCGTCATGGCCGACCCCCAACCGATCACTCCCTCCTTCCCGGGAGGCCTCCCACTATGGGGAGCTCATCGTTGGCCACTGCCGTCAGTCGATCCCTCTCTTCTGCCATTTGATCGTCCTCACGTGATCTCCACCGTCCGATGTATGAGTAACCACTCGCGTAACCACGGACGTAACCACCCATCATGGGTGGGTGCACATAGCTGAATATATATCGATTTCCACATAGTAAAATTATTAGAAAATTGTACAACCTCATATCCGACGAGTAGGGATTGACAGGAGCCAGACCAGCCAAGTCATCTTGTTTAAGTCCTAGGCAAGCCGGGCCCCTGACATCGAGTCCACTCGACACCTCCCGCTGGTGTTGAGTCCACTCGATTCCTTCTTCCCCAGCGTCAAGTGGGACGACCTCACTCAACGCCTTTTGATCTCGGCATTGAGTGAGGCTTGTGATGAGTCCCTATTTTATACTATATTTTGGACTCATCTAGGCCTATTTCCATGTCTTTGCACACCGTTTAGCGCCATTTGCACTCCTTTTGGTTCGCTACGGTTTTCCACGCCCTGTGCACCTTTTTAGCCCATTTCCGTGCTTGTGTGCATTTACTTTCTTGCTATGTTTATCACTGTTCGCTGTGGCTGCCGCGATCGATGCCCCGTGCAGTTTTCCTGCAGGTTTGGGGATCGTGAGGGCATTCGGGATATGCGTTTCACTATTTTTGGCAAAGGAGTCAGTGGTCTTGCGTTTTTGCCCACGCACGACCATCGACCTCCTGGCGCACGATCACTGATCGTGCGCAGCCCGGTCTCATTTGTGAAACTCTGTCTTGAACCTTCCGCACGATCACTGCCATACCGCGCACGACCACTGCTCGTGCGCCGCCGATCGTGCGCAGTCATATCCATTTTGCAAAAGTCTGTCTGGCTATTTCCGCACGATCATCAGCCTTGCCTCGCACGATCACTGATCGTGCGCTGCTGATCGTGCGCGACTACTAATTTTCTGATGCAGGTCTGCAGGTTGCTCACGCACGGGCGCTGACCTTGGTCGCGCACGACCACTGGTCGTGCGCCAGTGGTCGTGCGCGCTATTTATTCTGCAAGCTATAAATACGCTGTTCCGCGAATTAGGGCGAGACAATTGTTACGGAACCTTCGCCGGTCCGCCGTTTCGCCCTCCAGCAAGTCCCATTCACCTCCACCTTCATCCATACCAACGGGAGGATCTTCTCCGGTGATTCCGAAGCATTTCGCATCCTCCGGCGATCCTCCCGGCCATTGAAGCATTCTTCTCCGAGCTTTCCACCAAGGAAGAAGACGAAGCACCCCTAGAGAACGGAGTTACAGGCCCTCGAGGTGACAGCTCGGTGGTACCGGAAGCCCTCCTCGGACTGCGCTTGGAAGCGGATTGACAACCCGCACCTCCGGCCAACAACCGCGGTGGATCTTCAATCTCTTGGTTGTGCATTTTCTCTCTTTCTCTTGTTGTATGAAATGCTTGTGCTTGTAATGGACATCAACTTCTAGCATTTTTGTTATTAGTTGTATTTCATCTTGCTCTTGAGATTTATTCTTCGATGCGCCTCGCTCCATCTCACTCCACTCCACACATTAGTTTCACTCAAGCTTGCTCCGCACTAATCACCTCACTCGCTAGATTTCCGTCCACTCGCCAATCGAAGTACGGCATCGCGGCCGCTACATCCATCTCGCCTTGAGAAGCGGTGATTGCGACCCGCATAGTTTAATTAGTGTAATCGGTCGTAAGACCACCAACCAAAGCCCCTTTCTTTTTCTGTTTATTTCAATTAACTCTCATAACGATAGTTTCAGAGTCTAAATCGTTCGACGCCAATTGCATTCCTCAAGAGACCGACATCTGGGGATTCATTCCCAACTTTATTACTTGAGCGACCGGTACGCTTGCCGTATTTTACGCGCATCAAGTTTTTGGCGCCGTTGCCGGGGAATGCAACTGTTGAACGATTATGATTCTGGAAGTATTGTTATAAGAGTTAGTGCTCTTTGATTTTTTTTCTTTTGTCTTGTTGTTTCAGTGGATGCAGGGACGTGCCGCGAGAGATCTCGTTGCTTACGATCCTGAGATCGAGCGAACTCTTCGTGCGCAAAGGCGTGCCGCTGCAATTGATCCAATCACAATGGGAGACCAGTTGAACCATGACAACGGAGTCCGTGTTGGAGGGAACCTCCCTGATAACCGTAACGGGGATGAGAATGAGGTGCAACCGCCGCATGTCCGAACCATGAGGGATTACACTACCCCCACTGTTGGGAGCATTTACCCTGGGTTTGGACCGGCGATCGCAAACCAACAGTTCGAGATCAAACCGGCAATTCTTAACATCATCCGGAACAACGCACAGTTCTCTGGACTGGCTACAGAGGATGCCCATCTACACTTGGCAGACTTCTCAGAAATCTGTGCCACCTTCCGTTATGCTGGGATTCCTGACGACACGGTCAAGCTCCGTCTGTTTCCCTTCTCGCTACGTGACAAAGCCAAGTCATGGCTTCATTCCCTTCCTCCTGGAACTGCCACAACATGGGATGCTCTCACCACGAAGTTCTTAGCCAAATTCCATCCAGTCGACCGTATTGTGAGCATGCGACGTGCCATCGCCAATTTCAGGCAAAACGACCAAGAAAGCTTAGCGGAGGTGTGGGAGCGCTTTAATGAATTGCTGCGGAAGTGCCCAAATCACGGTTTCCAAACGTGGAATCTCGTGGAGAGCTTCTACTTCTCCATCGAGCCTCAGCACCGCGCCATGATTGATGCCGCCTCTGGTGGAACAATTATGAACCTTGCTCCTGAGGATGCTTTGAGAGTTCTGCAGGACACCGCCACGCACAGCGCCTTTTGGACCGCGGGAAGGAATACCCCCCGTGGGACAAGTGGAATCTTTGCTGTGGAAGCATCAAGGCCCGCTGCTGCTGCTCCAGTGTTGGCCATCTCATGTCAAGGATGCGGAGGATCCGATCATCACAGCTTCGAGTGCCCTGGACCGGAGGTAACATATGATCCCGCCTTATCTAATGAAACAGTTAATTTTATTGCTAATCAAAACAGGGGTGCGCCGTATGGAAATGTGTATAATCCGGGCGCGAGAAATCACCCGAACTTTTCGTGGAATCAAAACGCGCCAGGCCAACGATGGCAACCGGGGCAGCATCAAAATGATGTCGCCGCCTCCGGAAGCCAACCGCGGCCGCCACACCCGAATTACACCCAAGGCCCTCCCGCTGTGAAAACCAACTCTTTGGCTGAAATGTTTGAGAAATTTGTTGAAGTGTCCCATACTAATATGACTAACCAAGCCGCTTCTATGCGTAAGCTTGAGGCGCAGTTGGGCCAATTGGCTCAAATGGTCTCCGAGCGCACGCTTGGTACCCTCCCAAGCAACACAGAAAGAAATCCCCATGAACAAGGGAAAAGCTTGGGAGAGGAAAGGCTAGGGAACAACAACGAACTCGTGATTAATTGTATGATCAATGATGTGAAAACGACCGCACTTTGTGATTCCGGAGCATCGAGCAACATCCTCACTCTGCAGGATGTTGAGAAGATGCAATTACAAATTAACACCGATGACCGGAAGTCACTCATTTTAGCTAATGGAGATGTAGTTGCTACCGAAGGCGGTGTGAGGAAAGTTGAGATCGAGGTGAATGGAAAACATTTTACTACTGATTTTCAGGTTATGGGACCTAAAGAAAACGACTCCATTCCAATACTTGGGGTCCCATTCCTGACGGCCAGTGGCGCATCCTTGGATTTTTCCAAAGGATGTGTCATCTGGCCGACCGATGCGTCCGCCATCGATGATATTTCCGCACACCCCTCCAACATTCAAAAAATTGTTTTGCTAAGAAATGCAGGATCCAAGGAAAATTTGGGACTTCAAGTTTTGAACGCCGCCCGTTTGGACGAAATGATCAAGGAAGCACCTCCCGAGAAGACCGATGTAGAGCAAGTGGTAGTGACCGTGAAGGAGATCGAGTCAGTGGAAGACACGGCGATTGTTCCATGTCCCCCAAAAGCGACTGAAGACAATGACATTAGTAGTTTTATTCGGGAGAAATCCCTGAACAATTCAGTTTGTAATAATTCTAATGACTGTGTTAGGCGTAATGTTGCTTGGGCCGATCCGGTCGCCGTCGCGGTGCCGGACATGACGCCATTGATTTCAAAATCTGCGAAAACTGTGGAAAAATCTGCGTGGAAGTCTCCCACGGTGGAGAAGATGAAGGAGGCTAAGCGCCTACGCGATAAGCGTTATTCCACCTTCCGGCGCGAGGAAGCGTATAAGCTGAGCAAGGGGAAATCCCTCCCTCATGATTCCATGAAAAATTCTGCTCCCCCCTCGCACTCCACCGGAGAGACTCGCCCCAAATCGGCGCCGAGTTGATTGCTTTTTCGTCGCTCTGCTTAGACGTTATTCTGTGTTTTATATTCTTGCACTTTTATTTTCTTTTTCTGCACGAACATTATTTATAAACTGCTAAAACAGGTATTTGGTCCACCTTAAGGACGGTAAACAAAAGGGCTATCCGGGAGACAACCCATGCTCGGACCATTCGGTCCCCTTTCTTTTTCTAATTTTCTATTTTTGTATTTTCTTGTCTTTGGCCCAAATCGCAGGTTCAGCTTCTCTTTGGTGCGGCGCAGCAACTCCATCAACTCATAACGCCATCTTCCGGTATGCTCCCTCTGCGGAGCATAGGTACACTCTTCCCTGTAGACTTTATTCTAGTGCTATTTTGCATGTTGTTCTTGTTTTCATTCAAGTTTGGGGGGAAGAGCCGCCTATGCACTCACGAGCACATTTCATTCGCACACCGGTAGATTTATTTATGCTTCATGTTTGTAGACTCCTGCTGTGCGCACACATTTGCACCCACATGAGCGCGCACTCTTACCACGCGCGCGGCTCGGGTTGAGTACTTATGTTGTGTAAGTTTTAAGATTGTGGTGCTGACGTAGGATTTTGTCGTACAGTAGTTCGAAACTCGTGCAGTGCTCCTAATCGAGTGCTCACGTTGTGTAGGAATTGTATAGAGCTAGTTTCTTCTCATGCTTGCATTTTATATTTTTTCTATATTCGTAAATACTGTCTGTCCTACTCAACTTCTGAATCCGGAGTGATCTCGCGGTAGTGTAGGCATGTGTGTAAGCGTCGCTGGCTTTGTTTTGCTCGAGTCGGGAGGACGGATCACTTTTCTCGGTGGCTAAGAACTTGCCCCAAGCGACTTTCGAAGCATTGGTGCCCGGTTAGTCGAGCGTGAGCGTGACGTAGGCCATCATTTTGGCCCGGTTGATCCTTGCACCCGTCCTAACATAGCCCTCGCTAGCCCCGTTGAGCCTACCTTCCCTTTTGATCAGCTCCACATGCAAGTCACCAAAGCCTCAAGCCACTCCTAGTCGCACACCCGCATTGAGCTCTTGTTTCGTTAATTTCTCGTTGGGTTGTTGTGATGGGCGGATTTTGTGAACGTGTGGATATGCCGCAAAGTTTTTAAATGCTGAATTATTGAGAAAAGAAAAGAGAAAAGAAAAATGTGACCAAGAAAAGAAAAGAGAAACGAAAAAGTATAAATGAAAAAATCTGAAATTGAGAAATTTGTTTTATGGTAGGCGGTGCACCCACTCATGTTGTAAAAGCTAAGTTTGGGGGTGTGGTGCACTCGCATTCATGTTGTTAGCGAGAATTCTGATGTGTGCGAGCTCCGTTGGGTTGTGCGTAGCCTTCGTCTTCATCTTGTCCATCCATACCTACATCTACACCCAAGCCCCACTCTTCACCTCAAGTCCTACGGATTTACGCTCGAGTCAAACCCGCATCGTGGAGAAAGTGCGAACGGGCAAGCGTATGGCCCCCGACATTGGTGGATTCCTTTGGAGGTGATCATGAGCCCCGGTCTTTGGCAATACCTCGCCATCCGACTTGCCTACTTTCTGCCTTCCCATGACCGTGCGATTCTCCGGAATTCATTCTTTGAGTAGTGACAGTATCTATTTACGTTTTTCGAAAATTATAAATTGCATTGCATGATTAGAAACTCTTTCTATTATATTTTTTTACGCATGTGAGCTTCTCGATTTCTCGTCCTACTGTAGGTTGTAATTACTACGTCAGCTAGCCGTTTTAGAGCCCACAACGTGATTATTTGCCCGGGACGTGCAAATGGTTAAGTTTGGGGGTGTGATGAGTCCCTATTTTATACTATATTTTGGACTCATCTAGGCCTATTTCCATGTCTTTGCACACCGTTTAGCGCCATTTGCACTCCTTTTGGTTCGCTACGGTTTTCCACGCCCTGTGCACCTTTTTAGCCCATTTCCGTGCTTGTGTGCATTTACTTTCTTGCTATGTTTATCACTGTTCGCTGTGGCTGCCGCGATCGATGCCCCGTGCAGTTTTCCTGCAGGTTTGGGGATCGTGAGGGCATTCGGGATAGGCGTTTCACTATTTTTGGCAAAGGAGTCAGTGGTCGTGCGTTTTTGCCCACGCACGACCATCGACCTCCTGGCGCACGATCACTGATCGTGCGCAGCCCGGTCTCATTTGTGAAACTCTGTCTTGAACCTTCCGCACGATCACTGCCATACCGCGCACGACCACTGCTCGTGCGCCGCCGATCGTGCGCAGTCATATCCATTTTGCAAAAGTCTGTCTGGCTATTTCCGCACGATCATCAGCCTTGCCTCGCACGATCACTGATCGTGCGCTGCTGATCGTGCGCGACTACTAATTTTCTGATGCAGGTCTGCAGGTTGCTCACGCACGGGCGCTGACCTTGGTCGCGCACGACCACTGGTCGTGCGCCAGTGGTCGTGCGCGCTATTTATTCTGCAAGCTATAAATACGCTGTTCCGCGAATTAGGGCGAGACAATTGTTACGGAACCTTCGCCGGTCCGCCGTTTCGCCCTCCAGCAAGTCCCATTCACCTCCACCTTCATCCATACCAACGGGAGGATCTTCTCCGGTGATTCCGAAGCATTTCGCATCCTCCGGCGATCCTCCCGGCCATTGAAGCATTCTTCTCCGAGCTTTCCACCAAGGAAGAAGACGAAGCACCCCTAGAGAACGGAGTTACAGGCCCTCGAGGTGACAGCTCGGTGGTACCGGAAGCCCTCCTCGGACTGCGCTTGGAAGCGGATTGACAACCCGCACCTCCGGCCAACAACCGCGGTGGATCTTCAATCTCTTGGTTGTGCATTTTCTCTCTTTCTCTTGTTGTATGAAATGCTTGTGCTTGTAATGGACATCAACTTCTAGCATTTTTGTTATTAGTTGTATTTCATCTTGCTCTTGAGATTTATTCTTCGATGCGCCTCGCTCCATCTCACTCCACTCCACACATTAGTTTCACTCAAGCTTGCTCCGCACTAATCACCTCACTCGCTAGATTTCCGTCCACTCGCCAATCGAAGTACGGCATCGCGGCCGCTACATCCATCTCGCCTTGAGAAGCGGTGATTGCGACCCGCATAATTTAATTAGTGTAATCGGTCGTAAGACCACCAACCAAAGCCCCTTTCTTTTTCTGTTTATTTCAATTAACTCTCATAACGATAGTTTCAGAGTCTAAATCGTTCGACGCCAATTGCATTCCTCAAGAGACCGACATCTGGGGATTCATTCCCAACTTTATTACTTGAGCGACCGGTACGCTTGCCGTATTTTACGCGCATCAGCTTGTTCACCTGACGCCTCTTTCCTTGGTGTTGAGTGAAGCCTAGACACTCAATGCCTCTCTCTTGGCATTGGGTGAGATCTCAGCAGCCCCGTCGGCTCGTCCAGGTGGGGTGGGGGCAGAACAGTTGGCTAGTGGAGCAGCAGGCTCGCACTCGCCCATGGATCTCGGCGGGCAGTTGGCGAGTGGGGCATTTCTGGCCTGCACTCGCCCAGGGCTATAGGGAGACGACGAGTGCTAGAACAATCGAGCACTCGCCACCCCATGTGAGTGGAGGTTTTCAAGGGCCACTTGCCTAGTATTATATGATGTATTTTAACCATCTTACCCTTGCTGGCATGCCCATATCCCTTTATAACAGCGGAGTTACGCTGTTGGCAGGCTAATCTGGACTGTATATAGCTGTTTAGAATAGCAGAGATTGGTTGTTGGCAGACAGTTTTCAGAAAACTATAAATAGACCCAAGGGGGTACCTCAGAAGACATGCTTACTTGTGCACTGGTCTTCTTGGCCTTTTTGAGGTATCCTTAGCTCAGCACTTGGATAAAGAGGGGAAGCGCTCTAAGATCTTCCGGGTCTGTGGTGGGACCTCCGCGCTGGAGCCTTGAGTCCGTTTCTTATTCTAAGTCCCTAGCTGTTTGAGTTTGTGAGGGAGAAGTAAGTGCGAGATCACCCTCCCCCAAGGGTTCGAACTCCATAGAAGCCAAATTTTTGTTTCAAGAAAAATGGGCATCACAAACTATATTAATTTGACATGCAAATAATAATAATGGTGGCTATGGTCTGCAAATAGCCGCATAATCACCCTTGAAGCCTATAAATAGGACCCAAGTCTCTCCTTCATTTCTTTCTTTCCCCCCTTGCTTTTCCTCTTATGCACTTGAGAGCTCCTCAAGAATCTCCTTTGTCTTCAAAGCCGCCCTTGTGTACTTTCAAGCACTTCAAAGATTACTCGAAGATCTCCATTCCCCTTCAATCTTTCTTCCACGAGCATTCTACCGGCAACACGTTCACCATTCAGCGCCTCCAAGTCAACAGCAAGCTCCGCTCACCAGACTCCACTACAAACTGCAAGATAAAGTTCACAGACATCAAGACGCGCAGAATGCTCTACTTAATATTCCAAGCGCATGTAGAAGACCGTTGTAACGCCCCCGATTTTCCTGCAATTATTTAATTCTTGCTTGGCGTTACGTCGACGCGTTTTCTTGGCTTGTTCCATCTGTGGAGTGTGGTCTTAACTCCTTAGAACTGAGTGGCCCATTTTGTAGCCTATTGATAAGATCTCCCTAGCAAGCCGAGTCGTTTTGGGTGACCCGGTGTGGCCTCTCAGGGGATGCTTGTGTTTTGGCTTTGGGTAGGTATAACTCGAGTTCTGTCAGTCGAAAGTTAATTTCGACTTCGCCGTTGTGTTTGTAGCGTGGATATTTAGCTACGGTGCGAATTTCGTCGAATTCCGAGGATGTTAGGTTTTTGCGTCGTTTTGTATTTTATGAAAAATAAAACTATTTAATAAATATTATATTAAATATTATTTTTCTGAAAGGGTGCGGGTGCTTGGCGGTTGTGCCTTGTCTTTTTTTCATTATTAATTAATTAGCTAATTAAGATTAGTAAGGGTGCTATATATAGGATAGTTTAGACTTAAGATGTAACCGCTCCAGTTCACCTTCTTCCCCCGTCCGCTGCACCTGTTCGCGGAAAACAGAGAAATTGCCGGAACTTCTCCCCTTCGGAAGCCGAATTCGGGAGCGTTTGTGGATGGAATTCGATTCCGAAAGCGGATTTGGATTGCTCTCGCTTAGACCTTCGTTCCTAAGGTAAGAAATTCAGTTTTCGTGGTGTTTCTAGGGGTCTCGAATTTCTTGGGTTGTCTGTTTCCGCCATTAAAGCCCCAGATTTCTGCTTTAGGTGTTGCTGTTGCTAGTACCGCGTGAGAGTAAAGGAGGCCAACCAAGCTTCGCCGTAAATTTGAGGCAAGTGGTATTCTTGCCCTTGCCGAGTAATTCTTTTTATCTATCTCCTTGTTACCTTGTTAGCCCTAGGTTAGAAACCCTATTCTTGCTTGAAATCGGGTACAAAACCCAACTGTTGATAGAGAAGCCTAGTTCTCGGGAAATGTGAGGGCTTGAGGGTTGGGTTAATTTCTTTCCTGTGCAGTAGTGGTAGCCGGGTAGAGGAGAAATGCTATAGTTTAATTTTTTATGCAAACCGATCTTGCTTAGGCTCGGGTTGGGGTGTATGTGTGCTTGCCTGTGTAGTGGCTGTAGTATAAGCCTTCCCTGTACTTAGACTTACTGGAGTTTTGATGGAGACGAAATTTCTGCGGCTAAGTACTTTGGAGTTGAGTGAGTCGACCTCACTCAACGCCAAAGCTATTTTATCGTTGAGTGTGGTGGACACACTCAACGCCGCAGTCTGTTCTTTCTCAGCTAAGTAGTGTTGAAAGTCCACCTAGTGTCAACTACCTTCACCTATGGGGGGGATAGGTGTCTTTGCAGCGTATATGCGGAATTAAAATTGTACCTGCACAAGAAATCAAACCAACACAGCACAACAAGTATGCAAGCAAATTATAGTGGTTCCCCGAGTTGGGTACGTCCACTTTCCCCCTTCGACCTATCTCCCAACCTGGGATGACTCGGTCACTTCACCAACCGGATTGAAATCCAATCCTTGCACTAACGGAATGAACCCTTCCTCACGTAGGAGTCAACACTCCCACAACATGTGTTGCACACAACACTACAACTAGAGACCAAACGGTCCTTTACAAAGAAATGAAAATAGCTTGTAAGAAATACAAACAACGTATGAAGACCAATGTGTCCCTCTTCGTTCGACGACGTGTTCTTGAGGTCAACAAAGAGTCCACAACCTAGATCTCACTTGGAGAGAATCTTCTCTAGATCGACGGCTTCAACAATAGAGGCGGTGATGCTATGTAGATCCAATCTTCTTAGCCAAATCGGCAAGGTCTTCCAACGGTCACACTAGGATCGATCGTCTCGATCGATTCGGATGGGAAAGGTTTCCCGATCACAAATCAAGAGATAAAAGATCTCTGGATAGACGCGTGAGACGCTGTGCCCGACTAGACTTCTGTCGCCGGGAGAGGTAACGAAATCCTCGATCAACGGTGGCGAGCAGCTAGCGAGAGGCGGAGCGGGTCGGCCGAGCTCGCTTCTAATCTAGGGCTTGACGGCGGCGTCTTTTTCGTTTTTCTATGATCCGTAGTTTTACTGTTCACAAATACAGAGTATTTATACACTAGGTCAAGAGATGACCGTTGTGGGCCCCACCAGCAGAAAGACCGAAGTCCGGTTCAAAATCCCGCAGATAACGTGGACCGGTCCAGACAGACTTGGAAAAATGCCTAAGTCAAATTCGGCGAGAATCGTGAGTGATTCTCGACGACTCGGCGAGAATCACTTACGATTCTCGCCGAATTCTACTTAGAGAATTCTGGCTGCACAGGTTATAGAGGCCGGGGAGAATCGGTGGGAATCACCTTGGATTCTCGCCGACTCGTCGAGAATGCAAAGTCATTCTCGACGAATCGGCGAGAATCACTTGGTGATTCTCGACGATTCTGCCTTAGATTATTTTTCTGACTGCGTCGCGACAGCCGACCCAACCCGGCAAGAATTAACTAGTGATTCTCGTCGACTCGTCGAGAATCACTAGTGATTCTCGACGAATCGGCGAGAATCACTTAGTGATTCTCGACGAATTATACTTAGACGAATTCTCGTCTTTCCACCCGTGAGCAGGTCTTTGGTCCATCCTTGCTCCTTGTCTGCTCTTGCTTTATCATAGCCCTGTACTTGAAATTAAGTACACCCCAATAGAGAGAGTACACGTAGGCTAACACACTGATCTGCTCAACGAGGGATTACGTTGCACAGACCCGTGTATATTGACCCACTGCACCCTGACATTGGTGTGTACTTAGCGTGGAATAACTGCAAGCACAACTAGAAAATATTTCATCAAATACATTGTCTATTTACCTTGGCTTGCACAGGGGCTTCTTCAAATCAGGTACATTGAGGATGCAATACCCAACAATCTCCCCCTATTTGAAGAAGCCTAAACCCTACAAGCTAAGGTGAATAGAGCATATAGGAATGAAAAACCGAAACTTAAAAGTGAGGTGATAAGGATATGCATTACCAGTTACTTGAGAGAAGACTAGAACATTGAGCTACCTTAGCCTTAGCCGAGAGGGTAATCTCCCCCTTTTCGGCTTCTGCAAATCTGGGTCTGGTGCACCTGACACCATGCTCCCCCTCAGTTCGTGCACTTATGTTTTCACTTGAGTTTCTGATAGATGCTCCCCCTAGATGCACGAGCCAGGAGCGTCTGGAGTCTTCATTCCTCATAGTTGAGCATCCCCAATTCAGTTTTGAAGAGACTGAACTTGGCCTCGTCTAGGGGCTTTGTGAAAATATCTGCAATCTGCTTGTCCGTGGGGACATAGCAGAGAGAGATGTCCTTGTTCTCCACGTGCTCCCGAATGAAGTGGTAGCGCACTTCAATATGCTTCGTTCTGCTATGCGATACTGGATTGTTTGCGATAGCAATTGCACTTGAGGAGTCGCAGTAGATTGGTACTTCCTTGAACTGGAGATCATAGTCTGCTAACTGGTTCCGTATCCATAGAAGTTGTGCGCAACAGCTTCCTGCCGAGATGTACTCAGACTCTGCTGTGGAGGTTGCGACACAATTTTGCTTCTTGCTGTTCCAGGAGATAAGCCTTCTTCCGAGGAATTGGCACGTCCCGGAGGTGCTTTTCCTGTCATCCCTACTCCCTCCAAAATCAGCATCTGAAAAACCTATTAGCTCGACATCATTGTTTCTCGGGTACCACAAGCCAAGATTGGGAGTACCTTTAAGGTATCTAAAAATTCGCTTTGCAGCGACATAATGAGATTCCTTAGTGTTCACCTGATATCTGGCACAAACACATGTGGAGAACATGATATCCGGTCTACTGGCAGTAAGGTAGAGCATGGATCCAATGATGCTTCTGTATTTGGTTTCATCGAAAGGTTTACCTTTCTCATCCTTATCCAGAGACATAGTGGATCCCATTGGAGTCCTCATAGAGGTTGCATTCTCCATTTCGAATTTCTTGAGGAGTTCATTTGTGAACTTTGTCTGAGAAATGAAGATTCCTTCCTCAGACTGTTTCACTTGAAGTCCCAAGAAATACTTCAGCTCTCCCATACTGCTCATTTCAAACTTTCCTTGCATAAGTTTGGAAAACTTTTTGCAAAGATTATTGTCCGTTGAGCCGAATATAATGTCATCAACATAGATTTACACCAGCAAAATCTTGCCTTTGACTTCCCTAAGAAACAATGTCTTATCTATTTTTCCTCTAGAGAACTTGTTCTCAAGAAGAAAACTAGACAATGTCTCATACCAAGCTCGAGGAGCTTGTTTTAGGCCATATAGCGCTTTATTAAGAAAATATACATGATTAGGATAAGTAGGATTGACAAAACCTGGAGGTTGAGCAACGTATACTTCCTCTTTCAAATCTCCATTCAAGAAAGCTGATTTCACGTCCATCTAATAGACTATGAATCCTTTGTGAGAGGCATAGGCTAGGAATAGCCGGATTGCCTCGAGCCGGGCAACTGGTGCAAACGTCTGGTCAAAGTCAATCCCCTCCTCCTGTCTGTATCCTTGAGCCACCAGTCTGGCTTTGTTCTTGATGATGACTCCATGTTCATCCAACTTGTTTCTGAAGATCCACTTGGTGTCAATCACATTTTGCGTCTTTGGTCTGGGAACCAGCGTCCAGACTTCGCATCTTTCGAATTGATGCAGCTCCTCTTGCATGGCCAAAATCCACGATGCGTCTTTGTTCGCTTCGTCGAACTTCTTTGGCTCCACCTGCGACAGAAAGCTAAGATGCAAGATCTCGTTAAGAGTACCTCAGCGAGTTCTGACACCGTCTCGGGGATCTCCAATGATTTGATTTCTGGGATGATCCCTCACGTGTCTGAGCTCTAGAATTCTTGCATCAGGAGCTTCAACTATTTCTTGGGCATCTTCTTCTTCTAAAGGATTTGCCTCATTTTGAGCTTCAACTTCTCCGATCGGCGTTGATGTGGAGACCTTGACATACTTTGGAGTTGCATCTTTCTCGGGATCATCCAGTTGTAGCTTTTCGAGTCTGGCACCTGCAGCTTCAGGAAGACAACTAGAAGTCTTGCAGTCAAGCAAGCTTCCTTCATCAAATACAACATTTATTGATTCCTCTACCACTAGAGTTTTCTTGTTGAAAACTCTGTAAGCCCGGCTGTGGCTACTATAGCCCATGAATATGCCTTCGAAGCATTTTTCACCAAACTTAGTACGCGGGTACTTCCCATTATTCAGTACATAACATTTGCAGCCAAAAATCCTCAGATAGGACATGGTTGGTTTCTTGCCTTTCAGTAGCTCATAAGGAGTCTTACGATGGCTCTTGTTGATCAATGCCCGGTTTTGTACATGACAGGCCGTGTTGACAGCCTCGGCCCAGAAGTATTCTGGGAGAGAAGCGTCATTCAACATTGTCGTGCACACTTCAATGAGTGTTCTATTCCTCCTCTCCGCCACTCCATTCTGTTGAGGAGTGCGAGGGGAGGAGAACTCATGAAAGATACCAAGCTCTTCACAGAACTCTGTCATAGCCCCAGACTCAAACTCTGTTCCGTGGTCACTTCTGATTTTGACCACTGAGCAGTTAAGTTCGTTCTGTATCTGCTTGACAAAACTGGTGAAGATGTCAAACGTATCAGACTTGCGTTTTAAAAAGAACACCCACGAAAACCGAGAGTGATCATCTACAATCACTAGCGTATACGACTTCCCTCCTAAGCTATGAACTTGCATTGGACCAAACAAGTCCATGTGCAGAAGATATAGACATCTGGAGGAATCTTTGTCTGGGATGCCCTTAAAGGTAGCCCGAGTCTGCTTGCCCATTTGATAGGCAGGACATGGACTATCTTTGATGCACTTAATAGAGGGAGCATCCCTTACTAAGTCTTTGGAAAACAGCATATTAATTGTCTTGTAATTAATGTGTGCCAATCTCTTGTGCCATTGTTCACAAAGAGATGCACTGCCTTTAGCAACGAGGCATACTGGGGTAGAAGAATCTAAACTAAGAAAGTCTAAATAGAAAATATTTCTGCTCCTAATGCCTGTTAATACGGTCTCCGAAGAGTCACATGATATTATCAGGCATTTATCCTTGCAGAACTTAACGTCATACCCTTTATCACATAACTGGCTTACGCTGATCAGGTTATGATTTAACCCTTCAACATAAGCTACGTTAGTGATAAAGAGTATACCGTTGGAAATCGTACCGTAACCTCTGGTGACTCCCCGATCAGATCCCCCAAATATGACTTTGGGTCCATCCTCGACTGGAGAGTACTCCCTCAGCAGGCTTCTTGTCCCGGTCATGTGACGGGAGCATCCACTGTCCAAATACCAAATAGGAGTTTTGTTGGCCTTTGGACATCCCTGCAAAACAGAATTAATTTGCCTTAGGAACCCAATCAAACTTGGGTCCTAGATTCCTTGTTAGCATACTCCCCCTCGATTGGTTAACTCTACGAGTGGTCGGCCTCGCATTGCTAACATAAGGAGTCTCGTTATTCCTAGGATTAAACCAACAATCCACGGCAACATGACCAATTTTGCCACAGCACCAGCAGTCAAACCTGTTATACTTCCTCTTGGGCGCCTGCTTTACCCTTGAAACGTGGGGTTCAGCTGGGGCAGAAGACCTGGAGGTGGAGGCAACATGATGACCACAGTCACATGACTTCTTCACCTCTTGGCTTTTCAGTGTAACATGCTTGGCCTTTGGTGCCAGCTTCCTATTATGGCCGCTAGAGAATTGACCATAATTTCCCAAGTGGATTTCCTCATAAGGTGCCTTGAAGACACTCTCACTGAAGTTACGGGGAAAGGTCCACCAATCATATCGGCTCTTCGACTTAGCAACCGAGGGCCTGAAGTGATGCCCATATGTTGACTCAAAGTCATGTTGGTTACAGGGAAAGCTAGGCTTTCTGAACTCAATTGAGCTGAGTGGGGCCTTTCCTTTCTCATCAACAGAGGCTTTTTTGGCAGCCTTATTCTTTCTTCTGTTCCTGTTTCTCCTGGATGAGGAGCTAGATACCCCTATGTGCCCCAAGCCAGCCCCTTTGGCTTGAGCAGAGAAGGTATCAACTAATGGAAGAATAGTTTTTGGCATAGAGAAGCTCTTGACGATCTTCCTTTTTGCCGCAAGTAGTTCTTCCAACTTGTCGACTTCCTCCTACTTAAGATCAAGGAGCTTAAGAGACTCTGAATGCTTTGAAGTCAGGTCCAAGTGCTCCTGTCGGAGGGAGATCACACTGGTGATCTCTTCCCTCAGGGATACACTCTCACCTTTAAGGAATTTAACTTCCTTTTTCTCCGCCTTCAGTTTCTTTCGACATTTCAGGAATGTATTGAGCAGAAGCTCATACTTATCTCGGAGCTCAGCCTCAAGGGCAGAGGGGCTATCCTCAGCATCATCATCCTGAAACTCAGGATCAGAGTCAGAGTCGGAGAGAGGGGTGTGAGCTTTTATCTTCCCAGTAAATGGGGGGCATTCTCCTTCTGAGTCAGAGCGACCCATTAGCCCAAAGTAGGCTTCCTCATCATCACTGGTGTCTGACGTGTCAGATTCACTCAGCGTCTTTGGCTTCTTTGCGATGTAACCCTCTCCTTCTTCTTGTCTTTTGAGGACCTGTGCTCCTCTCCCTTTCCCTTTTCCCTCTTGCCTTGATGGCAGTCGGCCACGACGTGTCCTGGCTTATTGCAACCAAAGCATATAATGTCAGAAGAGCGGTGTTTGTTCGGTTTGGAAACATACCTGTCAGAGGAATAGTTCTTCTTCTGATCCCTTGAGGAGGAGCCGTTTCTCTTTCTCTGATTCCTCAGCTTGAGGAACTTCTTGAATTCCCGTGTGATAAGGGATAAATCTTCCTCAGAGAACTCTGATCCGGAGGAGCTTGGCTCAGAGTCTTCCTCTTCATCCCTCTTCCACGCACGGGAGGAAGCGACACCCTTACCTTTTCTGGATTGAATGGCTTTCAGAGCCACCGTCTTTTCCTTGGCCGCGGCTTTCTCTGCTTCCTCTTCAGCCTTCCTTGTGTTCAACTGAAGCTCATAGGACATGAGCTTCCCGAACAGAATCTGAGGGTCGGTTTCCGCAAGTCTGCCAAACTCGCGGATGGCGCAGATCTTTGTGTCCCATTCCTTAGTGAGTGACCTAAGGAACTTATCATTGAGTTCACCGTCAGTGAACACTCTTCCATATCCTTTGAGTGCATTGACGATCTTGAGGAAGTTTTCGAAGGTGACTCCGATCTCCTCCTTTGGCCCTTGTCTAAAGGCCTCATATTTCTGATTGAGGAGGGATCTCCGATCGTCCCTCACTTCATCTGTGCCCTCCATTAGGACAATCAGACAGCTCCAGAGATCCTTGGCTGTCCTGCAGTTGCTGAAGTTCTGCATCATAGAGTCATCAACTGCGCTCACCAGGATGTTCTGAGCTTTCTTGTCGAGTTCGAATAGCACCATTTCATCCTTGTCCATTTCCGAAAGTTTCTTGGGTACTTTCTTGGTAGGATCAATGGTGGAGGCCTTAGTGGGAATGTAAGGTCCCTCCTCCACTATCATGAAGAGCCGGGGATCGACTGCTTCCATGTAGAATCTGATTCTTTCCTTCCAGATAGGAAAGTTCAGTCTGGTGCATACTGGGATTTTGCCGGAGTGCTTGAGTCCGTCCATGGAAGATATCTGACTGCTTCTTGACACTGGTGGCAGTATTCTACTCAAGGTGTGAACCTTTTTGATGAGCAACCTCCCTCGGATACCACTTGAAAGTCCACCTAGTGTCAACTACCTTCACCTATGGGGGGGGGGGGGATAGGTGTCTTTGCAGCGTATATGCGGAATTAAAATTGTACCTGCACAAGAAATCAAACCAACACAGCACAACAAGTACGCAAGCAAATTATAGTGGTTCCCCGAGTTGGGTACGTCCACTTTCCCCCTTCGACCTATCTCCTAACCTGGGATGACTCGGTCGCTTCACCAACCGGATTGAAATCCAATCCTTGCACTAACGGAAGGAACCCTTCCTCACGTAGGAGTCAACACTCCCACAACACGTGTTGCACACAACACTACAACTAGAGACCAAACGGTCCTTTACAAAGAAATGAAAATAGCTTGTAAGAAATACAAACAACGTATGAAGACCAAGGTGTCCCTCTTCGTTCGACGACGTGTTCTTGAGGTCAACGAAGAGTCCACAACCTAGATCTCACTTGGAGAGAATCTTCTCTAGATCGACGGCTTCAACAATAGAGGCGGTGATGCTATGTAGATCCAATCTTCTTAGCCAAATCGGCAAGGTCTTCCAACGGTCACACTAGGATCGATCGTCTCGATCGATTCGGATGGGAAAGGTTTCCCGATCACAAATCAAGAGACAAAAGATCTCTGGATAGACGCGTGAGACGCTGTGCCCGACTAGACTTCTGTCGCCGGGAGAGGTAACGAAATCCTCGATCAACGGTGGCGAGCAGCTAGCGAGAGGCGGAGCGGGTCGGCCGAGCTCGCTTCTAATCTAGGGCTTGACGGCGGCGTCTTTTTCGTTTTTCTATGATCCGTAGTTTTACTGTTCATAAATACAGAGTATTTATACACTAGGTCAAGAGATGACCGTTGTGGGCCCCACCAGCAGAAAGACCGAAGTCCGGTTCAAAATCCCGCAGATAACGTGGACCGGTCCAGACAGACTTGGAAAAATGCCTAAGTCAAATTCGGCGAGAATCGTGAGTGATTCTCGACGAATCGGCGAGAATCACTTACGATTCTCGCCGAATTCTACTTAGAGAATTCTGGCTGCACAGGTTATAGAGGCCGGGGAGAATCGGTGGGAATCACCTTGGATTCTCGCCGACTCGTCGAGAATGCAAAGTCATTCTCGACGAATCGGCGAGAATCACTTGGTGATTCTCGACGATTCTGCCTTAGATTATTTTTCTGACTGCGTCGCGACAGCCGACCCAATCCGGCAAGAATCAACTAGTGATTCTCGTCGACTCGTCGAGAATCACTAGTGATTCTCGACGAATCGGCGAGAATCACTAGTGATTCTCGACGAATCGGCGAGAATCACTTAGTGATTCTCGACGAATTATACTTAGACGAATTCTCGTCTTTCCACCCGTGAGCAGGTCTTTGGCCCATCCTTGCTCCTTGTCTGCTCTTGCTTTATCATAGCCCTGTACTTGAAATTAAGTACACCCCAATAGAGAGAGTACACGTAGGCCAACACACTGATCTGCTCAACGAGGGATTACGTTGCACAGACCCGTGTATATTGACCCACTGCACCCTGACATTGGCGTGTACTTAGCGTGGAATAACTGCAAGCACAACTAGAAAATATTTCATCAAATACATTGTCTATTTACCTTGGCTTGCACAGGGGCTTCTTCAAATCAGGTACATTGAGGATGCAATACCCAACAAGTGTGGCATTGAGTGAGAAAATTCTTCTAAGTCAAAATCGACGGGAATCACTTAGTGATTATCGCCGACTTCAACAAGAATCGTTAGTGATTCCCGCCGATTCGACGAGAATCAATCTGCATTCCCGCCGACCTCTTCCGGATGGCGTTGAGTGAGTGTGCCTCACTCAACGCCATTGAGATTTAGGCGCTGAGTGAGGCGGGCTCACTTAACGCCGCAACCCTTTCCTGCGGGTAAGTACTTTGGCGTTAAGTGAGTCGACCTCACTTAACGCCAAAGCTGTTCTATCATTGAGAATGGTGGGCGCACTCAACGCCGCAGTTTGTTTTCGCGGCTAAGTACTTTGGCGTTGACTGAGTCGACCTCACTCAACGCCAAAGCTGTTTTGGCGTTGAGAGAGGTGGACTCACTCAACGCCACAATTGGGTTTTGCGGTTAAGTGCTAAGGCGTTGAGGGAGTGGACCTCACTCAACGCCATAGCTATTTTGGCGTTGAGTGAGGTTAGCTCACTCAACGCCACAACCTGTGTTGCTGAGGGCGTTGAGGGAGTGGACCTCACTCAACGCCATAGCTGTTTTGGCGTTGAGTGAGGTTAGCTCACTCAACGCCACAGCCAGTGTTGCAGAAGCCATTGAGTTAGTGAACCTCACTCAATGCCATTGCTGTTTTGGCGTTGAGTGAGGCTAGCTCACTCAACGCCACCGTCTGTTTAGGCGTTGAGTGAGTGAGGCTCACTCAACGCCATGCCGTGTTGAGTCATCTCAACGCTTTTCACTTACCTTGATTTTCTCCCCCGAGTGAATTCCTTGATTTGAGGTTCCTTATCAGCTATTTTCTTTTTTTCCAAAAAGGTCGAATCGTGGGTTGTGGTTAGTAGTGGTGGTTTGAAGCTCTTATTGGGGAAGGTGTTGTGTAATTTAGCCAAGGCCACCCTTTTTCTTTTATCTTGCTCCAGGTACGGGCTGGGCAACGGGGTGGGAGGTCCCTAGTGCTTTCACATGTAGACCCCTGAGCTTTGTTTCTTGGAAATGGTAGGGTGGGGGCCGAGTTTGCCTCCAATTCAAATCCGCGTTGTTTTTGCTACTACCATCTCTCACAGCTTAGGGTGTTAGACGTTTCTTCCTTTGTAAATTTGCAACGTTTGGGCTCATGGTAGCCTGGTAAACTCTGCAGGATTTATTTTTGGGCAGGGTTGTTGCTGTTTCCTCGCACTTAGTGCTTTTCTTTTATCTTGCCTTGGACAGTGGTGCTTATTTTCGGTTTGCTTACTCTTCTTGCTTACCTTATAACCTAACATTTTCATACAGCTTACTTGTTTAGCTTGCTGAGGTATTCTTTTCTTCTTTGAATGCCTCAGGTTCTGGTTAGTAGCTGATTAGGCGGCTAGTTGTGCTGTGCTGATGCTGGTGGTCTCTCGTACTGTGGAGATTAGTTCCTTGGTCTTGTGAGGTAGTTTTGTACTTCTTTCTTACAGACATACATACTTGCTAGTGGATTCGTGTCAGTTTGTTGGCGCCCACTAGTAGTTTTACCTTGATACTAGATATGTTATCTTTTTGCTGCTACCTTTTTTGGAGATAGTCTACTTGCTTTGGGGATGATTTATGCTAGGTTGCTAGTTACTTTTAAACCTAAAAACACTATTATAAGTATACCTCATGATCATCATGTTTTATAAAACTCATCACTATTTTCCAAATAACGTAAAAAGATCATTTTCCTATATATATAGTATAAATCAAAAGTAGGGTCCTGCATAGTATAAGTTGTCCTCTGGGGACACTTATGCACTCTTTTAGGATGTCGAACCTGAATAAAGTATTTTCCGCAGCGTATAAGTATAGTTTTTAAATTGTGGACTAGGTGATCCACCGAGCTGAGAGATACGGCCTTTAAAAAATATAACCGATTTTCTAATCATATAACTTATTAATTTTCTTAAAGTATAGTTGATAGTGGTTTGCCTGAGCGTCGACAGTTATCCACTGCTCGACGTGGCATCATGACGCGTGTTTTCTCCTACTCTGATAATCCGTTTTCCTCGGAGAAAATGCGGGTTGTGACAACAGTCTAGGCTCCAGAGCACGGTGCTCCCTACCACGACCAGGAAAAAGGCTTAGCTTCGACAGCGGTGGTCTGTCACCCTCCGAACGCATCTCTCCCTCTCTTCCCCCTGTAAGTTGTAACAAGGAGCAGTTTGTCCCCCTCACATTCTCTCAAAAGCTCTGTAAAGCAACAAATGATAATGGAAATTGGATGGACACAGTCTTGGCCACATGATTTTTCACTATTTCCGGGGGTTTTCACGTAAAAATCCTTCTTGCCAGCCGCCTCTTTTCTCGGTAACTATTTGCATGCTCGACCTCTCCAAAGCTAAGACGGTCCAATTTAAACCGGTCTACAAAGAGAATCGAGTGAGCCAAAATATTAATAATTATAGAAACACTAGAAGTACTTATTAATATAACTCACTTTACCAGGTAATATAATTTAGATGACATTCTATTTGATGCAAATTGAAATATCGATTACTTATGAAAAATGCAATAAAAATTAATCTTCTCCCACTTTCAGTTCTAATTCTACTTAGTGAAAGTTTAGTCGGCATAGTTCCGACCACGTGATTTTTCATCATTTTCAGGGTTTTCCACATAAAAAAACCTTCTTGCAAACAGACTGTTTTCTCAGTAACTGTTTACACACTCGACCACTCCGAAACTAAGACGGTTCAATTTAGAATGGTCAAACAAGTGCCTCGAGTGAGCTGCAACAATAATAATTATAGAAACACCAGCCCTCATTAAAAAACTCACTTTACCAAGTAACATAATTTTGATGACAATCTATTTGATACAAATTGAAATATTGATTACTTATGAAAAAAAATACAATAAAAATCTATCTTCTCCCACTTCCGGTTCTAATTCTACATGTCACCTAGCAACTCATATTATTCATAGTGATAGAAGATTACTAACCACTTTATACTGAACAGCTCTACATGGTTCATTAAGGGTGTTTTTTGGAGGGTTGTTGCAACCGTTATCAGGATTGTGATTCAGATCGTAGGATCGTAAGATCCTGCTATCCAGATCGTAGGATGGTAAGATCGTAAGATCCTGCGATCCAGACCTTGTAAATCGATCTGGATCTTATCTAAGATCTAAATTGGCACATCTACGACTGAGAATCCAGATCTTAGGATCTTTAGGATCGCGATCCTGACCCGATTCTACCAGTCTAGCCAAAGGTAATTATAAACATGTCCAACCCTATTCCGATCCCATTCAACCGATCCAACGCTCATAACCCATTGTTTAACCTTATCTCAATCCCGCCTCATACTCCATCACAAAATCATATCATGATGTTTTACCGTATCCCAAGTGTCGATTGCTGACTGCAAACTGAGGCCATGAGTGGCTTCTTCGGTCGCTTTCAATCCAGATTTGTTTTTAATGTTAGTAAACATTTAGTGTCTTACCTGAAACTGAAATTTAACTTAATATAATATTATCTTATTGATTTAATTCTTCAAAAAAGTTAATATATTTATTCACATACTACTCAATTTTTTAATTTTTTTGTTAATTGAGCATGAAATTTAATGATACAAAATTCAAATTTTTTTTAGTCTAATTTATGAATATTGTAAGATCTTGCGATCCACGATTCGATCATACAATCCGATCCGACCCAACCCCAAAACGATCCCACCTAAGATTTCGATCCTGACAACTTGTTGTTGGAGATAAAGATATAATGTTGTCTTTGAATATGGCTCCCTCCCTATCATTAAAATTGAACCTAAAATGGTATTTTTTTGGATCTTGGGTTTGAAAATGAGGATCATCCCAAAAATGACATTTGTGCTGTTTCAAAACAAGTGGAAAAACCCAAGTTATCAGAACCTATATTACGAAACGAGCAAACCAAAATTTATAAATAACTCTCATATAAAGAGCTTTGGAAGGAAGAGTGAGGAACCTGATACTGAATTAATAGCATTCACAGACGTTTGAAAGAAGTTCGCGCCAGACATCTCCATCTCAAAGCACTATTCTTTTTCTAAAACAGCAATGAAAGAATCTCTCTCTCATTCTCTCTCTTTATATATATATATATATATACTAGCATCTTCGAACGGGCTCCGCCCGTTCTCGATGCGTCGCTGCGGGCTTCGCCCGCAACCAAGCGGGCTTCGCCCGCTTGGCAACAACATTGGTACTGGCCGACATGTGTTGTGGGCGACAATATTGGACGTGGGGGCGACATTTATTGTGGGTGGCGACATTGGTCGTGGGCGTCGACATTGTTCGTGGGCGGCGACATTGTTCGTTGGCCGAGACATTGTTCGTGGGCGTCGACATTATTAGTGGGTGGCGAAATTGTTTTGGGGCAGCGACAATGTTCGAGGCCTGCAATATTGTTCGGGAGAGACGACATTGTTTGGGCTCGGTGACATTTGTCGGGAGTGCCCGTTCTGCGGCGACATTCATCGGAAGTATACATGTACGGCAAAGCCCGCAGCGACGCATCAGACGGTTTATATAACTTTATAATAAGATAATATATTATATATTATAACTTTATATAACTAACAATACATATATATATATTCTAGGCTGACAGCTTGACACTCATCCTCTCTCCCTCTCCCTCTCTTCTGCCCTCTCTCTTTCTCACTTTCTCTCTTTCTTCATTAAAGTGACCCACGTTCTTAACTTTTCTCTCCCCTACCCTCTCTCTCCCCCTGCCTCTCCCTTCCACCATCTCTCTCACATTCTCTCTTTCTTCATTAAAGAGGCTCATCTTCTCCTTTCTCCCTCTTTCTTTTTCTCTCTCCCTATTGTCCCTCTCCCAGCGCTCTCTCTCTCCCGCCCTCTCTCATTTATCTGGATTTCGGGAGCTGGGACAAATTAATTTCGGGGGTGCACTTTAGCTGAGTGCCTGAGTCAGAGACCTTATATTTTTGATAATTATTATTTCATCAATTAATTATTTATAATTGATGATTTTAATTACACATTTATAGATTTATTTCTGTTATGTATAAGAAATTAGAAACAACTGCGTAATAGGTTGGAGTCTATCATTTAATGGGCTGATCTGCACCAGGACGCGTTCCTTCTCCACAACCACCTCCGTAGTTTGGCTGATCAGCCACCGGCGGTTCTACAACCATTCTCTTTCTCTCTCTCTCCATCTCTCCCTCTTTCTCCCTCTCTCTCCCTCTCTTTGTCTCTCCCCTGTGCCCCGTCCCTCTCTCTTCTCCCCCTCTCTCTCCCTCTCTATTTTTCTCTCTCCCCTCCCTCTTTTTTCTTCCCTCTCTCTCTCCCCCAACTTAATTTGCCAATGACAACCGCCGGCTGTAGCGTTTTTTTAACCTGCTGAACCTGAGCGCTCCTTTGAAGGGAGGTGGAACCGCGAGGAGCCGTTTGGAGGAGGCGAGGCTTTGCGGAGTACGCGTAGCTGAGGAGGCGCCGTCGAGGAGGAGTTGCGGAGGAGAATCTATGGTGGAGGAGCTTTGGAGGGGTCGACGCTCTGCCAAGGAGGAAGATATATTTATGCAGGAGCTGTGAGAGAGGGTTAGAGAGGAAGCGTGACACAGGACTGACAGGAGCGGCGTGACATAGGACTGACAGGAGCCGTGTAGCAGTGGGTTTTGGCTTGCCGTATAGCAGTGGGTTTTGGCTTGCCGTGTAGCAGTGGCTTTTACTTTTGCGGGCGGGATTTGCTATAGAAGAGTATCAGAATTTGGAATTTATTTGTTTGGCATAAATCGGACGGTGGCAAATACATGTAGCATTTTGATCGTGTGGTTCAGCTCAGAAGTATGGTGTGCTCCGTAGATATGTATATTGGTTTATATAATAAAGATATATATATATATATATATATATATATATATATATATATATCTTTATACTATAAGGAAACCCCTAATCTCTCAATGGTGTAACATTTTAGTCCCGAAATGCCCTCATAAAAACTGTTTTGGTGAGTTAATTTGGGGGTATTTTGGTCTTTTGGGCGGATTAGGACTTAATTCTTTAAAATTCGCCAACTCCGCTCACCTCAAAATCCCGATATTCACGATTTCTTACTCATTTCTTCCGCGCAGGTTTAGGGCAACGCGATTTCTCCTCCCGCGCCAATGTCAGAAGCGACTCAATATCCCGCATTCCTCCTCCCGCAGCTTCAGAGTCGGCGATGGAAAGGGATTTCGCGACTTCAGAGTCGGCGACTGAAATGGCCGGCTTCTTCCACGGAAAGGGCTTCTTCCCTCCGCCGGCGACAAAAATGTCAGTCTTCTTCCACGGAAAGGGCTTCCTCCCTCGGCCGCCTACCAAGGTTAGCACCTCTTCTTCCCATTTATAGTTTCTAATATTTGCAGGTACCTCTCCAAATTCTGTTTAGGTCTACCTCCTCCGCCTACCAAAGTTGGCCCGGCTTCTTCAACGGAAAGGGCTCTATCCAAATGTGGATTTAGGGCTCTATCCAAATGAACTTGATGGCTCTATCCAAATGTGGATTTAGGGCTCTATTGGCATTGGATTTGTGGATTAATAGTTTCCTTTGCCCTGTCATCCTGTTCAAGGTTCGTGTGAAATTTATGAAAGAAAGTTTGGGAAATAACTTATTTTTTAGAAAGTTTGGCATTGGATTTCTGATCTCATTATTTTTTTGTTTTGGATGTCTTTATACAGTGTACCGATTTCTTAGATTTCTGATCAGGAAGGAGTACGTTGCATCTCTTAGAAGGTAATGTTTTTTTAATTTTCACCGAGAAATAAGCTTGGGCTTTCTTTTTCTACAACTCATGTAATGGGGTGATTTTTCATGACTGCAGTGAGATGTTTTACATAATTTGATTTTGACCTTTTCTCTATTTTTTAAGCCTGCAATGACATATTTTACATACTGCTTAAGTTCCAACAAATATTTTGCAAGATAATCAGTTTACAGGTCCTATAGATGTGCTTGCTAATCTTCCCCTCAATGATCTGTAAGTGCTTTCTGTTTAATTTATTGTACTAGATGCAGGAAATTTTTCATATCTCAGTTTTTTGATGTCTACTTTTGTAAATCTGTAGTGGGATGTTTTTTTTAAACCAAAAACATTTCAATTTACTTTTTCTTCATATATGTGATTCAATTTGTTGTTAACTGCACAATATTATTGCCAGATTACTACATTCTTTTGTATGCGTTGTTTTGCTGTTAATTGTAAAATATTAGTGCATTCTTTTGTGTAGAATATCATTGTTTTATAGTAAAAGAGAATTAATATGCAAGAGATTTTATGAATAGTCAGAATAGTACTGTTGGAGTGGGGTTTTATTTTGGGGAATGTTGTGTCGATCAATATTACAACTATTACAACTTCACACTCGATTTAGCCATCTTCCTGTTAGTGTTCTATTGTTCTTTCTATCAAAAAAAGTTTCAAAATTTGTTTCCAACGTTGTTATTCATTGTAGAAAAAACAGATTCTCTTGATTTTGATGATTACTTCCCTGATTATTTTCAAACCTGTGCTCGATTTAGTGGTGCATTTGTTAAGAGACTTATGTTCTTTCTAGATCATGAAGTCTCAAATTTTGTTTCTAAATTTGTTATTTATGAATATTGAATGTTTTTTGTGTTATTCTTACCTTCAGCTTACTTTGAGTTTTCTTGCATTCCTCTACAAACTTGCTAATCCTTTTTATATTCATATTTGTCGGGAGATTTAGATTCAGAAGAAGGATCTTCTTAATTGTTATTGAATTAGGAGCGTGCAACTTCATGCTTATTGCACATTTTAGATCCCACGACCAATGTTTCCGCCCTTGACCAATGTCGCCTCCCACGACTCATGTCGCAGCTCACAACCAATGTCGCATCCCACGACCAATGTCGCATCCCACGACCAATGTCGCATCCCACGACCAATGTCGCCGCCCCCGACTAATGAACAATAAGCCCCCGACCAATGTCGTCACCCCCAACCAATATCGCCGCCCCCGACCAATGTCACCCTCAACGACCAATGTTACAACCCACGACTAATGTTGCCGCCCCCGACTAATATCGCCTCCCCGACCAATATCGCCTCCCCGACCAATATCGCCGCCCCTGACCAATATCGCCGCCGCCTACAATTGTCGCCACCCTTGACCAATGTCGCCTACCACGACAATTGTCTCCACCACAATAAATGTCGCCCCCACGACGAATGTCGCCCCCACGACGAATGTCGCCCCCACGACGAATGTCGCCCCCACGACGAATGTCGCCCCCACGACGAATGTCGCCCCCACGACGAATGTCACAACCACAACGAATGACGCCCCCACGACAAATGTTGTCCCCACGAGAAATGTTGTCCCCACGAGAAATGTCGCCCCACGACAAATGTCGCCCCCACGAAAAATGTCGCCCCCACGACAAATGTCGCCCCCACGACAAATGATGCCCCCACGACAAATGATGCCCACACGACAAATGTCTCCCCTACGACAAATGTCTCCCCCACGACAAATGTCGCCCCCACGATAAATGTTGCCCATCGACAAATGTCGCACCCACGACGAATGTTGCCCGCACGGGGTCCCCCGTGCACGACTGCTTGTATATATATATAAAAGAATATGAGCAGCTAATAGGATTGCACGGTGTAACAATGAGGCCCTCCAAAGTAATCCCAACCGTTCATATGCGGGCATGAGATTTTGGGGGTCAAGGAGGCTTCAAACCGAAAAGTGATCAACATGAAAGTTGTAGATCTCGGCGATCCGAACAACTTTCATGTTGATCATTTTTTGATTTGGAGCCTCCGTGACCCGTTCATATGTGGGCATGAGATTTTGGGGGTCAAGGAGGCTTCAAATCGAAAAGTGATCAACATGAAAGTTGTAGATCTCGGCGATCCGAACAACCTTCATGTTGATCATTTTTTGATTTAGAGCCTCCGTGACCTTCGATTTGGGAATCGAAAAGTCTGGGCGGTGAAGCCCGCCGGCGGGGCGGGCGAAGCCCGCCGTCCCGAGCTGTGTACTGTCGCGAAGGGCACGGGGGGCCCTCCATACACTGTCACTCGTGTGTGTGTATATATATATATATATATATATTTATGAGAAAATGTTGAGAGAACAGAAGAAAGTATCAGCTAGCCAGATTTATTTATACAAGATAAACAACATGCTAAATATTTAGAACTTGTCAAATGGTTGAGTAGGACTCCGATTGGGGACTTATTTTCACCGGTTACAATCGCATGAATCGAATCATAATTAAGGTTCGATTCATGCGATCTTGACCGGTCAAAATAAGTCCTCCTAAACGGAGCCTAGGCCTTCAATATTATTATAATTAGAGTCCAGAGATATAATATTATACTCCCTCAAAACTGGAAAAGTTGCAGATAAAATTGAGTTCGAATGAAGCCCAAATTTTCGGAGCCATAAAATTTAGGCATCTATTTTTTTTTCATTCTTTTATTTCCTGTGTGTTTAAAGATATATGGATAAACATTCAGAAAGATGAATTATTTCCACTAGTGAATTATCTCATGTACTGTTTTATTGCGTTTTGTGCATAAGAAAAATCGAATTAGGAAACGGACAGACAACTTGCTTCACCTAAGATTTATTGTGATTTTATAATAATTATTAATATTTAACAGGCATACGCATATTGTTTCACTACATATAATAATACGTATTAAATCCTTCCACGTACATGTCGTTGCGCCCAATGTCAGGATTAACGCATCCTTAGATCGCCCGGAAAATGCCTTTTATTATTGTTAGGAATGAGATCCATTTTGTAAGTATGAGTGTGCATATAATCACACATCCATGATTTTCACCCCAAAAATTGTGGGATCATGAGTGTGACCGCACACGCGTTCACCGTGCCCGATCCCCACGCGCACCGATCCCATCACGCATAATGAATGAACCGCCACGGATGCCGCCTCGCCGGCGCCGGGCGGCCGACCTCCTCCTCGGACGCCGGCCACCCTCTCCTCTCGATCACCGCGCCGGCATCGGTCGAGGGAGCTCCCGCAAGGGCCGCTCCCCCTCCGGCCGCCGGCCGCGGCCGAAAGAGCGGCCGCACAGGCCGTTCTCCCTCGGCCGCCGGCCGCAGCCGAGAGAGCGGCCGCGAGGGCCGCTCCCCCTTCGGCCACCGGCCGTGGCCGAAGGAGCAGCCACGCGGGCTGCTCTCCCTCGGCCGCCGGCCGCGGCCGAGAGAGCGGTCGCTCCCCCTTCGGCCGCCGGCCGCGGCCGACAGAGCGGCCGCACGGGCCGCTCTCCCTCAACCGCCGGCCGCAGACGAGCGAGCGGCCACGCAGGCCGCTCCCACTCTCGGCCGTCGGCCGCGGCCAAGCAAGAGGCCGCGCAGGCCGCGGCCGAGAAGCGGCTGTGCCGACCGCGGCCGAGAGGGCGTCCGCGCGGGCTGCTCTACCTCGCCCGCCGGCGCGCGACCAAGGAGGCAGCCACGCCGGTCGCCCTTCCTCGGGCACCATCGACGGTCCACCCCTCGCTGACGAGTTCGTCGGCCGCCCATGGAGTTTGGCCCCCGCCGTCCGATCGATGGGGGTCGTCTCCTGCCGTCCGATTCGGGTGTAACCACCCACTAACCACCAGGTTAGTGGGGAGATTTAATTAATAATTTAATAATTTATTTAGGGTGCAAATAGCGAGATTAATTATCATAAATATGCACCCCTAAACTATAGGAAATATATTAATGTCGGGTGATTATGGTGTGTGGATAGTCGCATAACCACCATAATCACCCCTGGAGTCTATAAAAGGAGCCCAAGACCTCCTCATTTCTCACATTTTTTTCCTCCGAGTCTTCTTTTTCCTCAGGTCGAAGCTCTGTCGGATTCCTCCTACGGTTCGCACACGAGCCGCACTCAAGCCGCACCCGAGCCACGTACGGGCCAAGTTAAAGCCACCCGACGAAGCCCAATCTCTTAATTTCCAAGTGGCTCCCGCAACCGCAAGTTCAAGTGCTCTGCTCCTGAAAGTTATTACTTCAAGGTTAGCTAGTCACCTAGAGGGGGGGGGGGGGGGATGGGGGAGGGTGAATAGGTCTTTGAAATTTCTTTAGTTTTTTTGCTGGTTATAAACTAAGTGATCTAGAGCTTGTCCTTAGTACCTGCAATAAAAATAAAGAACAAGCAACACAGCACAACACACAAGTATTTATAGTGGTTCTCCAATTGGGTACATCCACTTGCCCTCCCACCTTTCTAACTTATGTTTGACAAGACACAAACTCCACCAAAATGCTAATCAGAGCTTACACCTCAGGCCCTCAGCCTTACACTCAGGTTCTCTTCAGAACCCTACCTCAGAACCACAAGGGTTCCTACCTCAGAGCCCTGTAGTGCTCCTACAACTCAGTGGTCCTCAAACCACCTACCTCAGCCTTATCTCTAAGGCCTACATCTCAGACACAAAGTGCCCTACAACTTCAGGCACAAGGCCCTACTCTCAGAGTGATGCAACACTCCTACAGCTTAGTACCTTCCAGGTACCTACCTCAGTGCCCTTCCAGGCACCTACAACTTCGTGACAAAATTTGTCACCTACTTCAGGCCAAAGGTCCTACACTCAGTCTCCTCCAAGACCTACACTCAGTGACACACTTGTCACCTACAGCTCAGTGATTCAACAGTCACCTACCTCAGCCTTATCACTAAGGCCTACTGCTCAGGCTGGGAGGACAGCCCTACTCTCAGATCCACACTTGGATCCTACCTCAGTACCACCTCAGAGACTAATTAGTCACCTACAGTTCAGGCACAAAGTGCCCTACAACTCAGATTCAGGTAGCCTGAATCCTACTGACAATTAATCAATAAAATTGAAATACTGACTCAGAGAAAAATCTCTGAGTCTAACTTGCTGGACTGAGCAGATATCAGTCCAGGCCACATACTGTAGAAGGAATTAGTCTTCTTCTACGACTACCAATTTCACTGCTGTACCGAAGGTAGCAACTGCTGTTGAAGGCTTACAGCCCTTCACATAGCTATCTTCTCTTGCTGATAGGTTGAATCAGCCAACTTGTTCTTCAAGAAACAATCTCGCTGAACTGGAAGAAGCTTCAGCTATCTTTGCCTTCTAAATTTCACTACTGGACTTTGCTTTCAAGCTTATTGAAGAAGATGAAGTCCAGCCGCCTTTATTTCATTTTCTGCTTTCGTTCTTGTTTTCGTTCGCTGTGATTGTTGCCCTAATCCTATTTTCCCTTTTCTTGTTATATCCGTAGATTTGAATGAATGACACAATTTGAATGTGGGCCCAACCAAGGATGTTGAGCGCCACCTTCCTCAGAAGAGGATAAATAGTAGCTTCCGGTGCTACTGTAACTTTCCCGCAACGACATGAAGTACTTGGAATGAGCTCGACAATCGTCAAACTGAGATCGACGAACTCTATACTGAGCTCGACGAACTCTATACTGAGCGCGACGAACTTCAGAATCTCCAACTTTAATTTAGCTCGACGAAATGTGAGCTCTGCTCGACAAACTCTGAATCTTCAAACTTTAACTTGAGCTCGACGAAAAACGGGCTCAGCTCGACAAACTTTGAATCTTCAAACTTTAACTTGAGCTCAACGAAAGGTGAGCTCAGCTCGATGAACTTTGAATCTTCAACCTTTAACTTGATCTCGTCAAAAGGCGGGCTCAACTTGAAGAACTTTGAATCTTCAAACTTTAACTTGAGCTCAACGAAAGGTGAGCTCAGCTCGATGAACTCTGAATCTTCAACCTTTAACTTGAGCTCGACGATCTGTGAGCTGAGCTCGACGAACTACGAGCTGAGCTTGTCGAATTCTGAACCTCAAGCTTCTTAGTTTTAGCTCAAGGAATGGTGAGCTGAGCTCGACGATCTGTGAGCTAAGCTCGACAAAATCTGAACTCAGTTCGACAAACTCCACTTTCTGGAGTTAGAAAATTTCTTCTGGCTTTGTCTCAGCGGTTCCTTCTCAACTGTCTCAGCGATTTCTTCTTCACAGCTTAGACTGTCTTCTGTCTCAGTGGTTACTTCTTCTTAGCCGAGATAGTCTTCTGTCTTAGCGGTTAAGCTGAGACCAACACTTCTCTTAACGATTTGTGTTGAGCTTCTCAGCTATCTTATTGGTTCTGCTGAGACATTCTTCTCAGCTGTCTCAGCGGTTATGCCTTAGTCAAATTATCTGACTTCCAGCTTCCTCTTCCTGTTCACCTGTCCAATCAAGGTCAACCTGTATGCAAGAACTCAAGCACACATCAAGTACATTATATGTGTATGTCATTGACTAGTTTGACTTCTTACAAATCTGGGATATTGGGATCAATGCACCCAACAATCTCCTCCTATTTGAAGAATTCAAAACTTAGCTTGATCAATAAAACAGGTCATTGACATATACAATATATTTATAAAAAAAGCTTGTGTAATATCATGAGAGTTTGAAAATGTTACCACATTACTCCAGCCTGTGGAGAATTTTACTTATTCCTCCTGGCATGCTGCTCTCCTTGGTGAGACATCCTTATTACTCTAGTGCTGAAACAACTTCTGCACCACCTGGCTTTGAGCCTCCTGCATCTTGGCTTAGTCAGGTCTTGATCAAGTTTATACTTCCTTCCCTTATCTCCTCTCCCCCTTTTTGACTTCTGCAATAAGGAGATTTTTTGTGGAGTTTTTCTCCCCCTATCTGTCTAGGGTTAATCCCCCTTCTTTGACTTAATTCCATTTCAGCTGTTGGGCTTACTCTAACTCAACTGTTGCATACTAGCTTCATTATCTTGGGGAAGGACTTGTGCTACATGCAAAATAGACAGCACAACATATGGTAGAGAAGAGAATTGAAGCTACACAAGATTAACCATTCCCAATTCAAATTTGAAGGTGTTGAATTTGACTTCATCTAGTGGCTTAGTTAAGATATCAGCCACTTGCTTGTCTGTGGAGATAAACTAAAGGCTGATGTCTTGCCTTTCCACATGTTCTCTAATCAAATGATACCTAATTTCTATATGCTTAGTCCTACTATGAGAGACAGGATTCCTAGCTATAGAAATTGCACTAGTAGAATCACAAAAGAGTGGAGTTCTACTTATCTGAATATTGTAGTCATGAAGTTGATGCTGGATCCGCAGCAACTAAGCACAGTAAATCCCAGTTTAAATATACTCTGAATCAGCAATGGAGATTGCAATACTTGTTTGTTTCTTATTGCTCTAAGAGACAAGCCTTCCACCTAGAAATTGACAGGAGCCAGATGTGCTCTTCCTGTCCTCCTTGAAGCCTGCAAAATCTCTATTTGAATAGCCTGTTAGTTCAAAATCCTCATTCCTAGGGTACCATAGGCCAAGATCTGGGGTGCCCTTAAGATATCTCAAGATTCTTTTCACAGCAGTGTAGTGAGACTCTTTAGGGAAGGCCTGATACCTAGCACAGATACTTGTTGTATATTAATGTCAGACCTACTTGCAGTGAGGTAGAGAAGGGAGCCAACTATACCTTTATACAAAGTTCGATCAATAGGTTTCCCTGGATCATCTTTTCCTATAGGCATACTTGAGCTCATGGGAGTTCTTATGGTGGAAGCATTCTCCATACCATACTTCTTGATTAGCTCCCTGGTGAACTTTGACAGGGATATGGATAGACCATCATCAGTCTGTCTTACTTGGAGTCCCAAGAAGAACTTCAGTTCACCTATACTACTCATCTCAAACTTCCCCTACATAAGTTTTGCAAACTTCCTGCAGAGGTTGTCATCAGTAGAGCCAAATATTATGTCATCAACATAAATCTGGACTAGGATGATCTTGCCCTTAGATTCCCTTATGAATATGGTCTTGTCTATCTCCCCCATTGAGAATTTGTTCTCAATGAGGAAGGTATACAATGTCTCATACCATGCTCTAGGGGCTTGCTTGAGCCCATATAGAGCTTTCCTTAATCTATACATAGTAGTAGGAGAGTTAGAATCTACAAAACTTGGAGGCTGCTCTACATAGACCTCTTCTTTCAAGTCTCCATTCAGGAAGGCTGACTTCACATCCATCTGGAAGACTTTGAATCCCTATAAGCTGCAAATGCAAGGAACAGTCTGATGGATTCCAACCTTGCAACTTGGGCAAAAGTCTGATCATAATCAATCCCCTCTTCCTGTCTGTACCCCTTGGCCACCAATCTAGCCTTATTCTTTATTATAATGCCATTTTCATCAAGTTTATTTCTGAAAATCCACTTGACTCCAATGACGTTATGTCTATCTGGTCTGGGAACCAGCTTCCAGACCTTGCATCTTTTGAATTGGTCCAGTTCTTCTTGCATTGCAAAAATCTAGAATTGGTTTTGATTTGTGTTGGGTATTGTATCCACAATAATCTAGATTTATATGAAGTCACCCTTAAACTAAGATGAATTAAGGTGTATTTAATATCTTGTTTGAGTTATGTGTTTGCAGGACTTAATTGCCAAGTGTAGACCAATGTCAGTCTATAATGAGTCACCAAACACAGGACCATACAATGTAATCCCTTATTATGTGATCTATAGTGTTGACTCATGTGTAGCCTCTCTATTGGGATACACTTCATTTTCAAGCACTATACTTGTAGGAGAAAGACTTGTTGCTGATTTCATTGAAAAAAGAAAAATTTTCAGGAAGCTAAAATTTTATAAGTGTTTTACACGAGAAGGACATGAGTACTCTAGTAGATTTTCAGTGAGTACTCGATTGAGCTAAGTCTAGATTTCGAGTAAGGGAAATAGTTCTCGAGAACACTGAACTTAGTTCTCGAGAAGCTAACTCTATTACTCGAGTAGATCTCTTATTGTTCTCGAGTTAACAGAGATTTTTAGCTCAGAATTCCTCTAAGTTTAGTACTCGAGTAGCTAAAAGCCTTTACTCGAGTAGTTCAATACTTTGTCTCGAGTGACATAAGTCAAGTACTCGAGAAGTATATCTATTAATCGAGTAGTGAAGTACCTGTACTCGAGAAGCCCATCTAATTCTCGAGAAGTCAAGTTCTATTCTCGAGTAGCCAGAATTATTTTCAGGATTTTCTCTAGGTCTTATACTCGAGAAGCTTACATCCATTTCTCGAGAAACAAATTGAGTATTCGAGTAATCCATATTCCACTCGAGTAATGAAGATGTTTTTCTTTAAATTTCCTTAAGTGATACTTCTCGAGATTCCTATAATTGCTTTCTCGAGAACCAGACTTTGTACTCGAGTAATTTTATATCCACTCGAGAACTGAAGTTCGATTCGTTTTCTCTGAAATTTCGTTAAGTGACGGGACGCATTTTCAAAATAATTTCCTTAATTATTGGTCCACGTGTCTAAGTCATTTATGATTATGACCGTTGGTTGATTCCTATCATAGGTCTAATCGCATTTGACTAACCATAAGGAAGAATAACAGAGAGAGAGAGAAAAGTTTCTGAATCGTTTTTATCCATTCTAAATCGGGAAGAACCGCGCCGCTGCTCATCGTCTTCATTAACTCCGATCTTCTCGATCCAAAGGATTCAGATAAGAAGAATCAACAGATCAAGCCTTCTCTACCACCGCACATCTCTTTCTTGATCGTGGTGATTCTAAGTTCTCAGATCCAAGCATACTCAGATTTCTTCCTCAACTTTTTTGAAAGGGCTTTTCAATTTCTCAAGAAGGAAAAAGCCGAGATTCTGCCAGATTTGTGAAGACAACTTTGTGTATTTATTTGTAAATCATTTTATTCTTGTAGGAGATTTTGTCTCCGAGTTTGTAGGAAGTTTTTCTTCCGATTGAAGATCCGTTTTTGTGGATCGAGTTATAGGGGCGTTGCTCCGAGTTGTATGATTGGTTTTCAATCTGAGGAAATAGTTAAGTAGCCGAGTTTAGCGTGTTGCTAGATCTGTGAGGTTTAGAGTGGACGTACCTAAGATTGGGGAACCACTATATATCTGGTGTACTTTGTAATGTGTGTGCTTGTTTTCTGTGCTTCGCTCACTAAAATTTTTTTACGCAAAAAGACGCAGACCTCACCTATTCACCCCCCTCTAGGTGATTTAGGTAGACAACTAAAAACATCAATTGGTATTAGAGCGAGGCTGTTCATCAAAAAGGTTTGCACCTTGAACAGATCTGCTCCTAGTTGTTTTTAGAGGATCCTAGCATGGATAGAGTTAAGGATTTTGCAAAGCTTCCTCTATGCACAAAGAGAAACTTTGCTATGTGGAAAGAAAGGATAAAGTTCTTCATGGAAGCCGTGGATCCCAAAATTTTCATGATAGTGGAAGAGGGACCTTATGTTCCTATGACCTCCTCCACCATTGACTCAACAAAGTAAGTTCCTAAGAAACTGATGGATCTTGACAAGGATAAGATTGCACTTATCTCTTTAGACAAGAAAGCTAAACATATCATCACAAGTACAGTCAATGATTCTATGCTGCAGAATTTGATTCACTGCCAATTCGCCAAGGAAATGTGGCAGTCTCTCATCATCTTGATTGAAGACACTGAAGAAGTTAGGGATGATAGAAGATCCCTTCTAAATCAGAAATATGAAGCATTCTGACAAGGACCCAATGACTCCATTGCAGATACCTTTGAGAATTTCTTTAAGATTGTCAATGACCTAAGAGTCTATGGCCGAGTCTTCACAAATGAGGAACTGAATGATAAGTTCCTGAGATCCCTAACTAAGGAATGAGATAACAAGGTTTGTGCTATTCGAGAATTTGGAAAGCTAGCAGTGACAAACCCGCAAAATCTCTTCGGAAAGCTTATGTCATATGAGCTACAAATAAATTCAAGAAAAGCTGAAGAAGAGAAGAACAGGTCTTCATCCAAGGAGAAGTCTGTCGCTATAAAGGCAGACACCTCAAGGAAGTCTAAGGCTGCTTCTCCTGCCCAAGCACAAGAAGAAAGTGAAGAAGAATATTCAGAGCCAAGCACCTCAGGCTCAGAATTATCTGAAGGAGAGTTTTCTATTCTCTCAAGGCAGTTCAAGAAATTCTTGAACAAGAAGAAGCAATGAAAAGGCAAGGATGCCTCATTCAAAAGATCACGTCACGATAGTGATCGTCACAATAAGGGCTCAAGTAGCCAAGACAGGTATCACCCTAAGCAGAGCAAACATCTTTCTACTAACATTGTTTGTTATTGTTATGATAAGCCAGGATACGTCATAGCTGACTGCCCTCACAAGAAGAAGGAAGGTGGAAGAAGAGAGGAAAATAAAACTTCTTACAATAAGAAGAAGACCGAAAGAAGCTTGATAGCCAAGAAGGGCAAGACCCTCAGTGACACAGACTCATCTGAGTCTAGTGATGAGGAGGAAGTCTACTTTGGGATTATGACACAAACAGATGAAGAGGAAGAACCCAAGTTCACTGGGAAGGTAAATTCTCATACACCTCTTTCTGAATCTGATGATTCTGACCATGATCATGAGGAATGTTCTTCTGACGAGGAATCTGAACTCATGTCTCAATATAAAGAGTTAATCAAAGCTTACGACAAATGTCATAGAATTGCAAGAGCTCAGGCTAAGGAGATCAAATCTCTTAAGGCTGAAGAGAGCAATCTGGGGGAGGAAATTGTAATGCTGGACTCACTCAGGAAAGACTTCCATAATACAATGGAAGAATATAATAAGGCTCTCGAGAACCTAGATATGAAGGAGAAAATCATCAAGGAATTGGAAGAACAACTTGCAGCTGAAAAGAAACTTGTTGAAAGTTTCTCCAAGCCCAAGACAGTTCTTCCGCTTGTTGTTGAATTCTCTGCTTTGGCCAAAGGTGCTGGATTAGGCCATATGACATTCCTTAGTAAATCTTCTAGGAGAAAAAGGCCAAAAGGATAAATAAGGTCGCCAAGAAGGCTCTAGCCAAGGAGAAAGGGAAAGCTCTTTAGAAACAAACTTCATTCAAGAAGGTTATCTTTCAAACGAACGAGTTTGATCTTTACTCGTCTTATGGTCACTTTGCTAGGCCTACTCATGTAGAGCCCAAGTCTCAGTTCCAAGGATGGACTCATCCCTGGAAATTTGGTGAGAGTGTCTTCAAGGAACCTTATGAGGAGATCACTCTTCTGAGCTACGAACCTTACAATCATGGTCACAACATCAAGAAAGCACCAAAAGCTAAACCCGTTGTAGAAAAGCATACTAAGGAGAAGAAGTCATGTGAATGTCATCACCATGACGCTTCTACTTCCAATTCTACTTCCCCTGCTAGACCACAATCTCAAAAGGTCGAGCAGGAGATCATTAGGCAAAGATACTACAGATTTGACTGTTGGTGTTGTGGCAAGGTTGGTCACTTCGCCATAGATTGCTGGTTTAATCCCAGATATTATGAAACTCCTCAAGTTAATAATGTGAGAAAGACCGCTCATAATGTTAACATACGTAGGGGGAGTATGCTAACTAGAGACCAAGGGCCCAAACAAATTTGGGTTCCTAAGGCAACTTGATTCTATTTTTGCAGGAATGTCCAAAGGCCACCAAAAATCCCATCTGGTATTTGGACAGTGGATGCTCTCGATATATGACCAGGACTAGAAGCCTTCTCCAGGATTATTCTCCAGTCATGAACGGGCCAAAGGTCATCTTTAGAGTTTCCGACAAAGGAATTACAAAATGTTACGGTATGATTACCAATGGTAGTGTATCCTTTTCCGATGTGGCTTATGTTGAAGGATTGGAACACAATCTCATAAGCATACGCCAACTCTGCGATAAAGGATACATCGTAGAATTTCATGCAGACAAGTGTTTGATAAAATCGGTTGATAATTTAGAAACGATTTTATCAGGCACTCGTAGTAGGAATATCTTTTGTTTAAATTTTATTTGCATATACTCTTCTACACCAATGTGCTTTTTGGCAAAAGATAGTGCGTCTCTTGGTGTCCAATGACACAAGAGATTAGCACATATAAATTTCAAAACTATTAATAAATTATTTTCTCTTAATTTAGTACGTGATGCCCTAAATGTCAAGTGCGTTAAAGATAGACGTTGTCACGCATGTGTGAAAGGCAAGTAAATAAGGTATACCTTTAAAAGCATTATTGGTAAAGATTCTAATAGGTGTTTATACCTACATCATATGGACTTGTTCGGTCCACTACAAATTAGAAGTTTGGGTGGTAAGGATTATACATTGGTTATTGTTGATGATTACTCTCGCTTTGCGTGAGTGTTCTTTCTAAAACATAAGTCAGATACCTTTGATATCTTTACGAATTTTATCAAGCAAGTCCAGAATGAATACAACTGTTCCGTTGTAAAAATTAGAAGTGATAACGGAATAGAGTTCAAGTCTGGGAACATGACAGAATTTTGTGAAAGTCTTGGTATCTTTCATGAGTTTTCCTCTCCTCGTACTCCTCAACAGAATGGAGTTGCTGAGAGAAGGAATAGAACACTCATAGAGGCTTGCAGGACCATGTTGAGTGATGCCTCACTACCGGAATATTTCTGGGCTGAAGCCGTCAACACTGCATGCCATGTGCAAAATCGAGCACTCATAAACAAAAACCATAATAAGTCACCTTACGAGCTACTAAAGGGCAGGAAACCGACCATTTCATACTTTAGAATCTTTGGTAGTAAATGCTTCGTCCTTAACAATGGTAAGTATCATACCACTAAATTTAGTGAAAAGAGCTTTGAAGGTATTTTTGTAGGATATAGTAGCCATAGTAAGGCATATATGATTTTCAATAAGAAAACCCTGGTTGTGGAAGAATCTATTCATGTTGTATTTGATGAGACGAGATTGCTGCAAAACAGTTCTTCTAGTGTGTTTATTGAATATGCAGGTTCACGACTGAAGGAATTGAGCTTGGATGAGCAAGTTAAGGAAAAAGATCAAGAGTTCAACACGATCACCACTCCAACCCCTATTGGAGAAGATGATCACCATGATGAAGACATCATCCAGGTTAATGAAGCCACTCAAGGGATAGAAGAAGCTCCAGATGAAAGGAACCTAGAGCACAGACACTTGAAGGATCATTCAGTTGATCAAATCATCGGAGATCCCCGGGATGGTGTCAGAACTCGTAGAGGTACAACTAATGAAAATTTATATTTGAGTTTTCTCTCGCAGGTTGAACCGAAGAAGTTTGAGGAAGCGAACTCAGACACATCTTGGATAATGTCAATGGAAGAAGAATTAAATTAATTTAAGCGTTGCCAAGTCTGGAAGCTTATTCCAAGACCTAAAGGCAAGAATGTCATAAGAACCAAGTGGGTCTACAAAAACAAGATGGACGAGGATGGAACAATCATAAAGAACAAGACCAGACTCGTCGCTAAAGGATACCGACAAGAAGAAGGAATCGACTTCGACCAAACATATGCTCCAGTAGCAAGACTGGATGCAATCAGGTTGTTCATAGCCTATGCTGCACTTAAGGGTTTCACTGTCTATCAGATGGACGTGAAGTTGACCTTCCTTAATGGTGACATAAAAGAAGAAGTGTATGTGAAACAACCTCCAGGTTTCATTGATTCTAACTTTCCTGATCATGTTTATCTCTTATTTAAAGCTTTATATGGTTTGAAATAAGCTCTTCAAGCTTGGTATGAGATGCTACCTAGCTTTCTTCTTAAGAACAAGTTCACAAGGGGAAAGATAGATAATACATTATTTCTTAGGGAAATAAAAGGCAAGATTTTGCTAGTGCAAATATATGTCGATGATATTATTTTTGGCTCTACTGACGACAACCTCTGTAAGAAGTTTTCAAAACTTATGCAAGTGAATTTTAAAATGAGCAGTATGGGAGAGCTGAAGTATTTCTTAGGAATTCAAGTGAAACAATCTGAAGATGGAATTTTCATCACGCAGACAAAGTTCACCAAGGAGTTAATTAAGAAAGTTGGAATGGAGAACGCAACCTCTATGAGGACTCCAATGGGTTTAGCTATGTCTCTAGACAAGGATGAGAAAGGGAAACCTTTTGATGAAACCAAGTACAGAAGCATAATTGGATCCTTGCTCTACCTTACTGTGAGTAGACCAGACATAATGTTTTCAACATGTGTATGTGCTAGATTTCAAGTGAACTGTAAGGAATCTCACTACGCAGCTGCAAAGCAGATTTTGAGATACCTTAAAGGTACACCAAATCTTATCTTATGATACCCAAGAAGTAATGATAGCGAACTCATTGGTTTTTCAGATGCAGATTTTGTAGAAAGTAAAGATGGCAGGAAGAGCACTTCCGGGACTTGTCAATTCCTAGGAAGAAGACTCATATCCTGCAGTAGCAAGAAGCAGAACTGTGTTGCAATTTCAATAGCCGAGTCAGAGTATATCTCTGCAGGCAGTTATTGTGCACAACTGCTATGGATAAAGAACCAGTTTGAAGATTACAACTTGAAGTTCCAAAATATCCCAATGTTTTTGCGACTCTTCCAGTACAATTGCAATCGCCAACAACCCTGTCTCTCACAGTAGGACAAAGCACATAGAGCTTAGGTATCTCTTCATCTGGGAGCATGTGGAGCATGGAGACATCAACCTCCAATATGTCCCAACTGATAGGCAGGTTATAGATATTTTCACGAAGCCGCTGGACGAGGCCAAGTTCTCGTTCTTCAAAATATTACTTGGCATTCTCAATAAAGAAGAATAAAGAAGGACGACTGACAACATAGCTCAAGGATCAAGAATCACTTCAAAAATTCAGAATTTCCTAAGTCCAGACTTCATTTCTCGAGTAAGACCTACCGCTACTCAAGTACTTATTTGGACTACTCGAGAACTAAGTATAACTCTCGAGAAATACTACTCGAGTAATAAGATACTTCTCGAGAAGTTCCAGATATTACTCGAGTACTATAGTTCTTTCACTTGATTAATGCTTGTCCACTCGAGAAATCAGAAGGAATTTTTTCTTTTTTGGCTTCACGTTCAAATTTTGATATTCACACTCAGATATTTATTCCGCCATATTCTTAGGTATGTCACGTTGTTTAATTCCTTAATCAATTCATAGAATTCATAGGAGTCGCCATATTCTTGTGTCGACTCCGTATTCCGGTATACGGTAGTAAGCATTTGATCTCAATTCATAGAAGTCGAGAGACTCATTGATTTGAAAGATCACTCAAGGAAGGAAGGAGTTGAATGCACCCCTAGAGATAGGATGACGTAAATGCTCCGGATTGGAGTCAAATCCAATAGTGCGGGTCACTTCGATAATGCGACTTTAGGCCATTTTGACTTGTAAAGAGATTTCGGTCAAAACGTCTATAAGTTAGGGGATTTAATGCTCTAGCGAGATTACTTCCTAATATCGGATCCGTCACGGTCTTAATAGAAGTGCAAATGCTAAACTAATTTCTTCTGTTATTTTATTTCAAAGTGAATCGTCGATCGAGCACTTTTCTCGTAATAGTTTATTTTCTCTTTTTAACTTAGTTTATTTTCATTTTTAAAATTCATTAATCGTTCGGTAGGATAATCGATTCGTTGTGAGTAATAGTACTTGCCTGCCCCGAGTTTTTATACGACCTTGATATTTTTCATATCCTATGCTATATTTCGATAGGTACACTTGCCTTAATCGAGTATAGATTGGAGAATACGATTTTCTCTATCAAGTTTTTGGCGCCGTTGCCGGGGATTTTTTTTGGCAATATTAAGAAAGCTTCGAGTTTATTACTTCTACTAAAATTTAAAAATTCCAATTTTTTTTATTATTATTACTATTATTATTATCCACCCACACCATCTTATTTCTACCCAACCTAAAATCTCTCGAAAAGGGTAAGGGGCTTTAAGCGCCACCATTTTACCTAGTACCGGGCGAACCCTTCACCGGGTAGTCCTCTGGAAGTTCGAGAGCCAATCCAAAAAAAAATCTATTTTTCAAAAAAAAAAAATATATATCTAAAAAAAAACAAATCAAACAAAAAGTAATTTTTCTTTTTCCTTTTGGTAGCAGTTTATTATTTTTTATGGAATCATTGTATTTTTGCGCTTCTTGCGGGTCGCCCGACCACTTTTATTCTGAATGTCTTTCGGGAACCCCTCCCTCTTTTGATTTTAATTTTTCTGGGGAAGGTCAAAAAGGCCAATTTGACCCTTACTCCAATTTTTATCCTACTTGGGAGGTGGGGAACCCGTATTATTTTTCGCATGATTTTGCCCCGCAAAGCGCCGCGCCTCTAAATTTTGATTTTAATTCTATCGATAATGGGTATCTTGAATTACAAACTTCTATTGATAATATTAGTTTGCATTTCAAGACCATTATGGATTGTCTTTCTCGTGAGGCCGCATCTATTTCTTCGTCTTCTTCTTCGTCGCCTCCTATTTCTTCATGTAATAAGTCACCGGATATCCCGGCTTGTCTTGTTCCTCTCGAGGAGGATAACTATTCGGATATCCCGGATTGTTTCCTTCCTCCTTTGGAAGACACCTCTATGGATATTCCAGTGTGCTTCTTACCCGTTGAGGATGACGAGACGTCTCTTATTTCTCCATCTGAAGACGTTGATGATTCCATTACGCTTTCAAATTCAACTGTTACTAATTTTTCTCTTTTTAGCGAATCTTCTTTTTCTTCTTCTTTGATTTTAGATAACTCTTCTTTAGTTCTTTCTTCCCCTTCCTCTCCCGAAATTTCACAAGACTCTTCTTCTTCTTGTGAAATTTCCGATGATGAAATTTCTTCTTCTATTTTTTTTATTCCTCTTTCTATTTCTTCTTCTTTTTATTCTTCCTCTGTTGACGACCCATTCTTTCCCCTCTTACATACGACAGAGTTCTTCTATAACTCCGTCCGTTCATTTTTGGGCGTCATTCTCTTGAAGTTTCCCCCGCATGTCGGTGTGATTCTTCAATTTTTCTTTTTTCTGATGTACTCTCCTAAGCGCATACTTAGGGAGTTACCACTTCACTTTAGTTTTTATTTTCCATTTAGCTAACAAATAACGTCGGGCTCGGCCGATGTTAAACAAAGAGCGCTCTTGGGAGGCACCCCTTGCTTATCCTTTTTTCTTTCTTTCTTTCTTTTTCTTTTTTTTTGTTTGCTTATTTTGTTTTGCAGGAATAAAACCCCCCGGCGGTTCGTTTAGCTCCATCATTTCCTCTCTTCATTAGGCCTGAGCCAGTGTCCAGCTCAAGCATGGGGGAGCGACATCTGCATTCGGCCTTATGACTCTGGGGAAGTCATTTTTTATTTATTTATTTTCTTTATTGCATCCCCCTCCCCTTTCTTCTTTTTTTTCTTCTCTTTTTTCTTTCATTGAGGACAATGAAATATTTAAGCATGGGGGAGGGTTTTGTTGTTTTCTTTCTTCTTTCTTTTCTCAAAAATATATTTAGTATAGTTTTATTAAGTTTTTTTAGTACTACTTCTATTTAGCCTTATCAAAAAAAAAATTAGAAAAATAAAAAATTCCAAAAAAAGATCATATCCCAAAACCCCAAAAAATTGAAGAAAAATCAAAAAAATAATAAACCTTATGCATCGTTGTTTGTTATTTTCAGAAATTTAGTTTGAGTTTGTTTATAAGCATTTTTTTTTGCTAATCTTTTATTTCATCATATTTAGGTAAATCTAATATTTAGTGATTTAGTTTTGAGGATCATCTTATGATTTTACTTTGTTTAGAGTAATCTATTTAGCACTTTTTCTCTTTTATTTTAAATAGTTTCAATTTTGTAGTAATTTGGCTAAACAATTTTGGATTCTAATTATTATCACTTCATGCTTTTAGATTCTTAGGAAATCTCAATCTACTAGTAGTTGCTCTCTAGTATTTTAGTTTATTTTCTAAAAATTTTGTTTAACTCCTATCCTTACCCAGTTCTCTTTTTCTTTTATTTGTTAGATCATATGTCATGGGAATAAGGAGATGTTAGTTCCTTATTCTTTGGTACACATATGCAACCCAAAAAATGAAGAGAGGAATTAAAAGTTCATATATGTCGGGGGAAGTGATAGGATGTTAGTCTATCATTTTCTGGTATTACATATATATATTTAAAAAAAAAATTTGTGTGGGGTGTGAAAAAAATATTTATGACCACCTCCAATCAAAGACCTCTTCATATTAATTTCCTCCCTAAACCCCCTTAGCCAATATCATTGTCTTAGTTTTTAAATTAAAATATGTGGAGAGCATAAGTAGTAGGTTGTCTTCTTCCTTAAGTTTCTTTTAAGTTAAGGTTTTTATAATTTCAATTTAACCTTGTTTGCACTTTACTCCATTTTGAATGCTAGTTAATTTATTAGAGAATTTTTGGCTAAATTCTTCTCTCTTGTCACTTTAATTTCATAATTTAGGACTTAATTCTTAAATCTCTAAACTTTTATTTTTGGCTAGATGTTGATATTAATAAATTTTTAGTTCAATTGAAAATTTTATAATGCCTTATAAATATTTCTCTTTCTTTTGCTCTGGAATAGCAAAAGTCTAAGCATGGGGGTGTTTGATGACTACTTTTTAGTCATCGTTTTTGGTATAATTTAGTAGCATATTTCCTAAGTATCATTATAATTTTATGCTTTTGTAGGCTTAGATGTTGTTATTTTATGTTATGTTCTTATTACAAAACTTATGTTATATGCCATGTTTTATTTTATTTTATTTATGTTTGGTTATTTTTATCTTTGTGTTATTATTATATCTAATGTTATTTTTATAACTAATATTATAAATTTATGTTATGTTCTATCTTTGTTTTTATAACTAATGTTTTAATGATTAAATGTGTGTTTTAATATTATGTTTTAATGTTTTAATGTTTTGTTATTTTACTATTTTAATGTTATTAATATTTTATTTATGTTTTGTTGTTTTATAACTTATGTTTTGTATTTCTTTTTTTTTTTGTTGTAGGATCAAACCAAGCAAAGCCAAGCCCTCATGATGCAGCCCGACCCCCTCCAACATACCTACCCGAGCACACCATCACAAGACCAAGTGCAGCCCGACCTTCTACAAGCAGCCCACTTCCTCTCTATGTAACCCACAAGATTTGGAGTAGTCCAAGCAGCCCTACCCGAGCCTATCCATGCAGCCCGGCCTCTTATTTTCAGCCTACCCGAGCAGCCCACTTTAACCTTTCAAATCCAAGCAGCCCTTATACTTATTATTGCAGCCCCTAGCCTACCCGACCACATACATGCACCTATCATTAAATACATTTCTTCATGCATATGGCCGCCCACCTTTTGTTTTCCTCATGCATGCATTTTTGAATGTCTCTCTCTCCATTTATTGCATGCATGAATCCTTCCATCCACATGGCCGTACCCCCCTCTACTTCTCCTCCACATTCATTTTCTCTCCCTTCTACACACTTCCATTCATCCCCCCTCTCTTTATTTTATATTTTCCATTTCATTTTCATTTATATAATACAATGCATGTAGCTATCATCTCTCTCCTCTATTAAATACATGCATGAACCTCCTCCCATTGAAGTGGCCGGCCACCCCCCTTGGATTCCCCCTCTTCATTTCCATCTAGAAGCTTCCCTCCTCTCCTATAAAAAGAACCCCTTCCCCTTTTGTTGAAAAAAAAAGTAGTTGGAGTTTAAAGTAGTTTGAGTTTTAAAGTAGTTTTAGTTGCAAGTTTTAGTCTAAAAGATAGTTTAGTTTTTGAAAGATCTTGTAGAGAGCAAGTGAGGTTATTTTCTTATTTTCATGTTGCAATTTTTATGGTAATCTCTTTCCTTTAGTAGTATAATTTTGTTTTGATCTTATTTTGTACCTCTTTTACTAAACAATGCAAATGTCATTTTCCTTTTCTCTTATTCTCATCTCCTCTTCTATCATGCGTAACTAACTTTATTTTGTGCCCGATCGCGATGATCTTTGCAATGAAATAACATATCTTTATTTTTATGTTTGCATTTGTTTCTTTCTATTTTTGATCCTTCCTTGACTTATTTTGTGTCGACTCCGTATTCCGGTATACGGTAGTAGGCATTTGATCTCAATTCATAGAAGTCGAGAGACTCATTGATTTGAAAGATCACTCAAGGAAGGAAGGAGTTGAATGCACCCCTAGAGATAGGATGAAGTAAATCCTCCGGATTGGAGTCAAATCCAATAGTGCGGGTCACTTCGATAATGCGACTTTAGGCCATTTTGACTTGTAAAGAGATTTTGGTCAAAACGTCTATAAGTTAGGGGATTTAATGCTCTAGCGAGATTACTTCCTAATATCAGATCCATCACGGTCTTAATAGAAGTGCAAATGCTAAACTAATTTCTTCTGTTATTTTATTTCAAAGTGAATCGTCGATCAAGCACTTTTCTCGTAATAGTTTATTTTCTCTTTTTAACTTAGTTTATTTTCATTTTCAAAACTCATTAATTGTTCGGTAGGATAATCGATTCGTTGTGAGTAATAGTACTTGCCTGCCCCGAGTTTTTATACGACCTTGATATTTTTCATATCCTATGCTATATTTCGATAGGTACACTTGCCTTAATCGAGTATAGATTGGAGAATACGATTTTCTCTATCAGTCACGTTGTTTAATTCCTTAATCACCACAAATTAGGGCTCATATAAATAGAAAAAATCAGGAATTTCCATTTGACTAGATCTCAAAACCCCTTTCTCGAAAAGAAAGAAGAAGACCGTTCGTCTTCCACTGCCGTCGCAGAGCTTGCCGCCGTTTATCTTCCCGCAGTCAAGTTTCGTATTCTCAGGATCAATGACACCGAATTTGAAGATAAGGATTGGAAGTGGACTCATCTTGACTGGAATTGCAGAGATTTAAGAAGATTTTCAGAATCTTCTTCTTCTGGATACCGCCGGCTTGACCTTTGTTCTACATCAACCATGTAAGATTCTTTTTCCAGAAGTTGAGGAATTCTTTCAGAATGCAAAAGTCATAAGAAGTGGTAAAATTCTTAAGTCAAGAGTTAGAGAAATCATGATTAAGCTTTACAAGACAGTTGTTTCTAAGCTGCTTCGACTATCAGTGAATGAAGAAGAAGACGACATAACTGCCGAGGACTATGATAGAGCCTATAGTTTTGAAAAAGAGTTCAAGTTGTCTACCTAAATCACCTAGAGGGGGTGAATAGGTGAGTTGTGCGTCTTTTTGCGGAATAGAAATTTTAGCGACCTAAAGCACAAGAAATAGCCAAGCAAACACAGAGAATAAGAATTATAGCGGTTCCCCAACCATGGGTACGTCCACTTTCCACTCACCGATCTAGCAATATGCTAGACTCGGCAACTCCACTATTCTCGGATTGAAAACAATCCTACCACTTGGAACAACGTTCCTACAACTCGATCCAAAAGGGATCTACACTCGGAAGATGAAAACTTCCTACAACTCGGAGAATAATCTCCTACAAGGTTAAAATGAATTTAAGAAAATACAAAAAATAATTCTTTTCTCAGATCTGGAAATCTTTACCTAGGTCTTCTTTCTTAATCTTTTCGGCTTTATCAGAATTTATAGAAGAAGACTCTCGGCTAGATCTATTCTGAGAAACTTGGACTCATACGATCAAGGAGAAGATGAAGATTGAAAAATCTCTTGATCTGCAAGTCGATCTGGATTGGAAATGGCCTTGGCGATCTTCAAGATGAACGATGGCTTCTGTATAAAATGGAAATAGTCGTCCGATCCAGAAATGTTAGAATGATAAAATATTATGCGCTTAGGGTTAGTCATAATGACAGGACCTTATATAAGATCTCCCTAATGGTTAGATTTGTCATTAATGATGGCCACGTGGACCAGGCACATCAGAGAATTCAAAACTCGATCTAACAGAGACTTGGAGAAAATTTTTCTTAAAATGAGACAACATTTCTCGAGTAAAGATAATACTACTCGAGTACTATGACTAGCTCTCGAGTGGATAGCAATTACTACTTGAGAAGAAGTATTTTTGGAAATTCTGGATAGAGTCTGAAATCACTCGAGTGGAGTAAAGATCACTCGCGTGCTAGAGATACTACTCGAGAGTTGAAACTAGACTTCTCGAGAACTTGACTTAGAGAAAATTCTGGAATAAATATTGATCACTCGAGTACTGAAACTGGACTACTCGAGTACTAAACAAACTACTCAAGTACATGGATTTGCTACTCGAGTGGGGTTAGAATCTTATCGAGAACTATACTTCTGTCACTCGAAATAACTGCTCATCTACTCGAGTACTAGACTTGACTACTCGAGTGTTTAACTTAAAAAAATTCTGAGAACTTAAAGCTGAACACTCGAGAATGAGAGAAGGTCTATTCGAGTACTAGGCTTGGCTACTCGAGAGCTAGATTAAAGCTACTCGAGAACCACTTCCTTTACTCGAGTTTCAAACAAGACCTACTCGAGTGCTTCTAAGGTTTCTACTCGAGTACTATAAATCCACTTGAGTAAAACACTTAGAAAATTTTCAGCTTTATGGAAATTTTACTTCTTCATTCCAAACAGCAACAATTCTTCCTTCATCAATCCTAGTGCTTGAAAATGAAGTGTATCCCAATAGAGAGGCTACATATGAGTCAACACCATGGATCATACAATAAGGGATTACATTGTATGGTCCTATGTTTGGTGACCCACTGTAGACTGATATTAGTCTACACTTGGCAATAAGTCCTGCAAACACATAACTAGAACATGATATCAAATACAGCTTAATTAATCTTAGTTTAAGGGTAACTTCATACAAATCTAGGCTATTGTGATACAATACCTAACAAATTTCTGTGAACTTTCTGTTGTTATAAACAACATTCGTCGACCTGACCTAAATGTAGAGGGCAAACTTTTGGTGAATATTCTTGGCAAAGTACTTCTGTGCATGACAACTTCTATAAGCTTCATCACTGCCAATTTCTTTTATATGATGACAGCAATTATATGCAGGAAGAAATTTCAGTTTGGTATGATGATTCTCGACAAAATAATAGAAAGCATTAAAGCACCTAACTATGCTAGGATTATTTCTCTTCTCCTGCATGAGTTCAAACCAGAAGTTTTTGATTTATCCATGGGCACAACTCTTCACCTCATGAAGAAGGTTTCTGTTTATCAAAGGGCAATTATACGCAGGCATCTGAGCAGGCTAAACTTCTGCAAGAGGGTTTAGATAATGTGGAATGATATTGGGATCAACCTAGAAGTCTGGGAAAATCTGGTTGTGCATCCAGACGACAGTATCATAGGTATGAAATTTTACAGATTGAATTTGGGCTAGTACAACTTTATTAATTCCATCCATTTTTGCAGTCCATATATTCTTGACATTATTATCAAACTTTTCAACATGTTCTTTCACAAGTTCCCCCCCCCTTTCTAACTTCTACACTTAGCTTCTCTATGACATCATCTTTGAAAGTGCCCACCTATTCACATATCTTCATGAGGTGCTCTTGGGCTTTCTTTTCAAGTTGAATCTGATTATTTTCCAGGGTAATTCCTTGGTCCATCACTAGTCTAACACTGGTGATTGTATGATCTAGGGCTTTTCCACCTATCTAGAAGAGGTGCTTTAGTTGATCATTGTTATGTTGAATCTCAGCAAATCCTCTGCTCATTTCCTTTTCTAGATTAGTGACTTTATCTTGAACAACTTTTAGTGAATCATCAAAATACTTCCTTTGATCCATGAGCATTTGTTCTATCTTACCAAGAATATCAGAAGCATCAGGTGTAGCAGCAGTAACAATAACTAGAGCAGAAGTAGAAGGAGTAGCAGATGGAGTAACTGGAGGAGGAGGTGCAGTCCAAGGGGCAATTTCTTCAACAACTACGGAGCTCTGAGCTCTGGTAGTGTGAATCATGACATCTCCTTCCTCACCAAGAATGGTGGAAGAGTAAAATCCAACTCCTCAAGAGAGCTTCAACTGGTTCTAGACTCTGTTCTTTCTCATCTGAAATCATTATAGTCTCTTCTTATTCTTTCTCTAAAACAGGGGAGTGATCGACATGAGACTCCGGAGATGAGTTGGTGAATGTACTGGAGTAGGTTCCTTGAATGGTTTTACAACTTGGTCCTTTTGGAGGGGGGGGGGGGGGTAGAGGCTCTTCTGAGCTGACCTCTTCAATCATCTTATTAATATCTTCTGTAGTAGAGTGGATGGTCTCTAGTACCTGAGTATCTGACTGGAGTTCTTCTGAAGTGGATGAATGGATATATGTATCAGGAGGAGGAGTAGGCATTCTAACTTGCTGAACAGAATAGGCAGGCTCCCCCTCAGTTACTGCACAAGATGTGCTAGCAATATTAGGTAGAGTGGGAGATGGGGTCCTATCTTCTGCAGCTGGTTGCTCATGGGCTTGTGTAGCTTGGGCTGGGTTTAACAACTTCAATTCCCATCTTTGAATAGAGGAGATTGATACTTTCATCATGTGATGGAGGGTTGTTCCCTTAGAGAAATCAAACACCTCTAGATTTATCTCATGCAACATTAAAGAGATAATCCTAGCATAATTTGGAGCCTTAATGCTCTCCCTGATCTTATCCAAAATCAAAATACCAAACTGAAATTTCTTTCTACAGATAATTGATGTCATCATGTCAAACATGTCATTAGAAATGTCTCTGATAGAACTAGTCTTACATAGGAGAATCTTGCAAATTATGTCCACAAGAAATTTTCTCTCAGGGTTAAGATCTGGTATTCGAATGAAATTAACTTCAATTAAAATCCCACAAAAACTGCAAGCTCTGTCACTATCTTCATGTATAAGATCATCTTCTTCATTAACTACGGGCATCCAATGGAGTTGAGAAACAGAGGTCTTATTGAGCTTAATCTTGATTCCCTTAACCTTGGAATTAAGGATCTTACCATTCCTCTTCACTTTAACATTCTTGAAAAATTCTTCTACCTCGGGTAATAAAATCTTGCACGGCTGCTGTAGATCAAAAGTGAGACCGGCTGTGTCGAGTAGAATGAGCAAATTCCTAAAGTCATCTTAAATTTCTGCTATCCCGGTGACAACTAACTCACTACCTATCCCGACCTTCGACGATGGTGCCATATCCTTTAGAGAACTGCGATAGGTAGACTAGAAGAAGACGTCGGTGTGCTCTGTATTAGCGGTGAAATACGAAGAGTCTTTCGAGAGATAGAGGATTTGAATTCGTGTAGAACCTTGAAATCTGATTTTTCCTATTTATATAACCCTAGTAATGATGATTAAGAGTAATTAAGCTTAAACATACCTTAGATAACGACGGATTGGACTTCAGGTTGCGTAAATGAAAATTTGAAAGAAATCCAGAAAATGTCGGGTAATTTCTCGAGTGGAAGTTTATTACTCGAGTGAAGGAATGACGGAACTCGAGTGGCGTTATAACAGTACTCGAGTGGCATCTTTTTACTTCTTGAGAAGAAGTTAAGCACTCGAGTGATATCACTTGAGTGGCTTACTTAGTTCTTGAGAATTCAAAGAAGTACTCGAGTAGTCTTTGCAGAGTACTTGAGTAGTCATTACCTATCTCAAGAAATGAAGTTCAACTTAGAGAAATTCCAACTTTTTGACTTATCCTTAATTTCTGAGCTGTGAAATGAGTCCTTGTTGGAACCCTACCTGTTTTAGGGATTTGGGCTAAGGTTCACAATTAGGGTTGCATAGATTGACCCACTTTATATAGTCTAGGGTCATAGGTCTTCATTAGATTATAGGGTAGGTCAACAAGTCATATTGATTAGACCAATCCCTCAGAAGACTTACAAGACTGAAGAAAACAGAACAAGGTAGAATTTTCTCTATTGAAGAAGGCGTTCGACGAACTCTGAAGCGAGATCGATGATCTTCGTTCTCAGTTCGACGATCTCAGAGTCTCTTCTCTGAACTGAGATCGACGAAAGATGAACTGAGCTCGACGAACTCTAATCTTATATTAGGATTAAGCTCGACGTTCTTCTATCTCAATTCGACGAACTTGGAGCCCAGAATGGAAAGTATCAATTCAGTTCAGAGTTCTCAAGGCTCAGTTCGACGAATGAGAGGTTTGAGTTCGACGATCTTGGATCTCAGATCGACAATAATTGTAAGTTCATTTTCTATTTCTCTACAGTTATTTCAGATTGACTAAGGCTTATATTTTGGCTTATTTTACTCTGTGTAATTAATGCTTATATTCTCTGAATATAGCCATTCAAATGGCATCATTAATTACTGGATTTCACAGAGTTAATATACAACTAATTCTTTGGGACTGTTAAGGAATTATTTTATTGGCCTTCTAGCCATTTGTCCAAGTTCCAAGAAATCAGCAGACAATTAAGGAAGGAAATTCAAATCTTACTACAGGAAAATAGAAAATATAAATCAAGTTTTTCAAAAGCTTTGAATACAATAGAAGTAGAAGAAGTGACAGAATTGAGAATATACAAGAGACTGAGAACATTTCTTCTTCATCATCATCAGTTTTGCATCTCCAAAGGATTTCAAGAGACAACCATCACCATTAGTCTAAAGCTTTCTGGAGATCATTCTCAAAAAGACCTACACACCCTGCAATGCTTCCATCTTCCTGATCAAATTTTTATCTCAGGGGGAGCTTTTACATCATCAAGAAAATCCACTAGTCTTCTCAATTATTTGAGAAAGAGAAGAACACCATATAGTTTTTGTTTTATTCTCACCCACTGTATAAAGGGTTTTCTTAACTCCCTTCAAAAGTTATTCACCTTGGTTGCAAGTCTCTTGATCAAAAGACTTGATTTTGTTTTTGGGCATCTGATCAAAAGCTTAAAGGGTTGTGAGATCTCCCTTGAAATAGATCTTGTGGTGATAGGTCACTTGAGCAAAAACCTGATTGGTGGCAGGGCACCTGATAAAAAACCTGAGTGGATTCCTATCAGGGTGGTAGAAGAGTGGATATACCCAAGTTTTGGCGAACCACTATAAATTTCTTGTGTCGTCTGGGATGCTAGCTTTTACTTATTGTGCTGTGTGCTATAGTTTTATTTTCTGCACTTCACCTTTTACACATAGTAATAACACTATCTTAATTCCGCAAATTTAATTCTGTAAAAAGGTTTTAAAATCTCTATTCACCCCCCTCTAGAGCTAAGCTGATCTAACCCCTCAGGTGGTATTACCATACCATCTTTCAGTCCTCCTTGTCTATTCCTCTTTGTTGAGCATACTAAGTTCAGTTTTGAAGAAAGAGAACTTGGTCTCGTCCAGCTGCTTCGTAAATATGTCTACAATTTGCCTATCTGTTGAGACATACTGTAGATCTATGTCCCCATGCTCCATATGCTCCTGGATAAAGTGGTATCTTAGCTCTATGTGCTTTGTTTGGCTGTGAGAGACTGGGTTGTTGGCTATTGCTATCGCACTGGAGGAGTCACAAAACAGAGGGATGTCTTTGACTCTTAGATTGTAATCTTCTAGTTGATTCTTTATCCAAAGAAATTGTGCACAACAACTGTCGGTATAAATATATTCTAACTCGGCTGTTGATATTGCGACACAATTTTGCTTTTTGCTGCTCCAAGAAATGAGTCTCCTTCCAAGGAATTGACAAGTCCCGGAAGTGCTCTTTCTATCATCTTTACTACCTGCAAAGTCTGCATCTGAAAAACCAATTAGTTCGTTATCATTACTTCTTGGGTACCATAAACCAAGATTCAGTGTACCTTTAAGGTATCTCAAAATTCGCTTTGCAGCAGCATAATGAGATTCCTTACAGTTCACTTGAAATCTAGCACAGACATATGTGGAGAACATTATGTCTGGTCTACTAGCAGTAAGGTAGAGCAAGGATCCAACTATGCTTCAGTACTTAGTTTCATCAAAAGGTTTCCCTTTCTCATCCTTGTCCAAAGACACAGCTAAACCCATTGGAGTCCTCATAGAGGTTGCGTTCTCCATTCCGAATTTCTTAATTAACTCCTTCGTGAACTTAGTCTGTGAGATGAAAATTCGATCTTCAGATTGTTTCACCTGAAGTCCTAAGAAATACTTCAACTCTCCAATACTGCTCATTTCAAACTTCCCTTGCATAAGTTTAGAGGACTTTTTGCGGAGGTTGTCGTCAGTAGAGCCAAAAATAATATCGTCGACATAGATTTGCACTAGTAAAATCTTGCCTTTTATTTCCCTAAGAAATAATGTCTTATCTATCTTTCCCCTTGTGAACTTGTTCTCAAAAAGAAAGCTAGACATCATCTCATACCAAGCTCGAGGAGCTTGTTTTAAACCATATAAAACTTTAGATAACGGATAAACATAATCAGGAAAGTTAGAATCAATGAAACCTTGAGATTGTTCCACATACACTTCTTCCTTTATGTCACCATTAAGGAAGGCTGATTTCACATCCATATGATAGACGACGAAGACTTTAAGTGCAACATACGCTAGGAACAACCTGATTGCCTCCAGCCATGCCACTAGAGAATACGTCTGGTTGAAGTCGATTCCTTCTTCTTGTAGATATCCTTTGGCAACTAGTCTGGCCTTGTTCTTTATTATAGTTCCATTCTCAGCCATCTTGTTCCTGTAGACCCAGTTTGTCCTAATGACGTTCTTACCTTTGTGTCTTGGAACAAGTTTACAGACTTGACATCGCTTTAACAGATTCAACTCTTCTTCCATAGCCATAATCCATGATGCGTTCGAGTTTGCTTCCTCAAACTTCTTTGGTTCAACCTGTGAGAGAAAACTCAAATATAAATTCTCGTTAGTAGTACCTCTATAAGTTCTGACACCATCCCTTGGATCTCCTATTATTTTCTCCATTGGGTGATCCTTTAGATGTCTGAGCTCTAGAGTTCTTATATCTGGAGTGTCTTCAACCACATGAGTGACTTCATCAACTTGGATGATTTCTTCATCTTAATCATCAACCTCTCCAATAGGGGTTGGAGTGGTGATCTTGATGAACTTTTCTCCTTTTTCTTCAATTAGCTTATCCAAGTTGAGTTCTTTCAACTTTGAACTTGCATCTTCAATGAACACACTAGAAGAGTTGCCTTGCAGCAAGCTCGTCTCATCAAATACAACATGAATAGATTCTTCTACCACCAGAGTTTTCTTATTAAATACCCTATATGCCTTACTATGATTACTATACCCTACAAAAATACCTTCAAAACTCTTTTCACTAAATTTATTTTTATGATACTTGCCATTGTTAAGGACGAAGCATTTACAGCCAAGGATTCTAAAATATGAGATAGTCGATTTATGCCCTTTAGAAGTTCGTAAGGTGTCTTATTATGGTTCTTGTTTATGAGTGCTTGATTTTACACGTGGCATGCAGTGTTGACGAATTCAGCCTAGAAGTATTCAGGTAGTGAGACATCACTCAACATGGTCCTGCATGCCTCTATGAGTGTTCTATTCCTTCTCTCAGCTACTCCATTTTACTGGGGAGTATGAGGAGATGAAAACTCATTAAAGATACCAAGGCTTTCACAGAATTTTGTCATGGCCCCAAACTTGAATTCAGTTCCATTGTCACTTCTGATTTTGATTATAGAATAGTTGTATTCATTCTGGATCTGCCTGACAAAATTTGTAAAGATGTCAAAGGTATCTGACTTGTGTTTCAGAAAGAACACCCACGCAAAGAACGAGTAATCATCAACAATAACCAATGTATAATCCTTACCTCCCAAACTTCTAACTTGCAGTGGATCGAACAAGTTCATATGAAGTAAGTGTAAACACCTATTAGAGTCTTTGCCAATAATGCTTTTAAAGGTAGCCCTTGTTTGCTTGCCTTTTACATATGCGTGACAAGGTCTATCTTTAACGCACTTGATATTTGAGGCATCACGTACTAAATTAAGAGAAAATAATTTATTAATAGTTTTGAAATTAATATGTGCTAATCTCTTGTACCATTGGTGACCAAGAGACGCACTATCTTTTGACAAAAGACACACTGGTGTAGAAGAGTCTATGCAAATAAAATTCAAACAAAATATATTCCTACTACGAGTTCCTGATAAAATTGTTTCCCAATTGTCAATCGATTTTATCAAACACTTATCAGCATGAAATTCTATGATGTATCCTTTATCACAGAGTTGGCTTATTCTTATGAGATTGTCTTCCAATCCTTCAACATAAGCCACATCTAAAAAGGATACACTACCATTAGTAATCATACTATAGCCTTTCGTAATTCCTCTATCAGAACCTCCAAAGATGACCTTTTGCCCGTTCACGACTGGTGAGTAATTTTGAAGAAGGCTTCTAGTCCCGGTCATATGCTGAGAGCATCCGCTGTCAAAATTCCGAATGGGAATTCTTGTGGCCTTTGGACATTCCTGCAAAATGAAATAAAGTTGTCTTAGGAACCCAAACTTGTTTGTGTCCTTGGTCTCTAGTTAGCTTTCTCCCCTTACATGTATTAACAATGTGAGCGGTTTTTCTCACATTATTAACTCGAGGGGTTTCATAATGTCTGGGATTAAACCAGCAATCTATGGCGAAGTGACCAGTCTTGCCACAATACCAATAATAAAATTAGTTGTATCTTTGCCTAAAGATCTCCTGCTCGACCTTTTGAGATTGTGGTCTAGCAGAGGCAGTAGAATTAGAAGTAAAAGCGTCATGATGATGACAGTCACATGACTTCTTCTCCTTAGTAGGCTTTTCTATAATGAGTTTAACTCTTGGAGCTTTCTCGATGTTGTGACCATGATTATAAGGTCCGTAGCTCTGAAGAGTGATCTCCTCATAAGGTTCCTTGAAGACACTGTCGCCAAAGTTCCGGGGACGAGTCCATCCTTGGTAACGAGACTTGGGCTCTACGTAAGTCGTCCTAGCAAAGTGACCATATGACGAATCCAGATCAAACTTATTTGTTGGAAAGATAACCTTCCTAAATGTCATTTGTTCTAGAGGAGCTTTCCCCTTCTCCTTGGCTAGTGCTTTCTTAGCAACCTTATTTCTCCTTTAGGCTTTATTTCTCCTAGAAGATTTATTAGGACCAGCCACATGGCTTAAGCCAGCACCTTTGGCATGAGAAAAAAATTCAGCAACAAGCGGAAGAACTGTCTTGGGCTTGGAGAAGCCTTCAACAAGTTTCTTTTCGGCAGCAAGTTGTTCTTCCAACCCCTTTATGATTTCCTCTTTCAGATCAAGGTGCTTGAGAGCCTTATTGTATTCTTCCATAACATCATGGAAGTCTTTCTTGAGGGAGTCCATCATTATAATTTCTTCTCTCAGATTGCTCTCTTCAGCCTTTATATATTTGATCTCCTTAGCCTGAGCTCTTACCACTCTATAATATTTGTCATAGGCTTTGATCAACTCTTTATATTTAGACATGAGTTCAGATTCCTCGTCAGAAGAACATTGTTGGAACCCTAAGTTTTGATTTGAGTTCAGTCTTCTCTTTCTGTCTCTTGACCCAAGATTTATCTATGGTCAAAGGTTAGTTGATAGGTTAGATTCTCTAGTTGTGAAGAATTGCTTTTCCAGATGATTAATCTGGCTAAGTAATTTTTCGTTCGACTATGGTCGAACGCCGCTCGACTATCGTCTATCGGCTGATCGACGATCGTCTATCAATTGGTCGACGTTCTGTCTGTGTTGATAGTTCGACTATCTGTTGATAGGTCGACTATCTGTTTTCCCTTGATAGTTCGACTATCTGTTGATAGGTCGACTATCTGCTTTCTGTGATAGTTCGACTATCTGTTGATAGGTCGACTATCTGCTCTTCTTTGATAGTTCGACTATCTGCTTGGATAGTTCAACTATCTGATAGATCGATTATCTGTTGATAGGTTGACTATCTATTTTGCTTTGATAGGTCGACTATCTGTTGATAGGTCGACTATCTGTTTTCTGTGATAGGTCGACTATCTGTTTTGCTTTGGTAGTTCGACTATCTGTCCGGATAGATCGACTATCTGATAGCTCGACTATCTGTTCTGATAGGTCGACTATCTGCTGAGGTAGTTCGACTATCTTCTTTGATAGTTCGACTATCTGGATCGTTTGACTATCTGTCTGATAGGTCAACGATCTCCGTGCTTCGGTCGACGATCTCCGAGGGTCGTTCGACATTTTGCTGTTTGTTTTAAATAGTTTTGTCGTCTTCTATGATGTGATTAATTTCATATTTATTTTGGCACATTTTATAAAAGATTATTTGAATAAATTGTGATAACATTTCCATGCAATATCTATTCTATTCCTTATGCATGAGCTAATCTTTTTCTGACAAAGTCGTTTGTCTTATTAGCTGAGATATGATTTCTGCTTTATCTGCCAGGCTGTCCTTTATAGCCGTTAGACTCAAAAAGTCTTCCTTGGCTGTAAAGAGTCTCTTCTGATTTGACTTTCTCTTATATTATTTCATCAGAATTATTTGCAGCTTCTTAGAAAGCTTTATCCTCTTATAGGATATCTGTCTGCAGTATTTTTTGTTTTGCTTTATGCTTTTTGCAGCCTAGCTTGCAGAATTCAGTAGAAGACAAGATTCAAACTCAAGTAAGAGCCGTTGCTGCTGCTGCTATATAAAGACTTCTTTGAAGAAAGAAAGAAGCTAGTTCTCACATACAAAAAGCTATCAGCAACATTCAAGCTTAAGAACTTACAGTTTCCAACTGCTCTCAGCTCATTCACATCTAACTGAGAAGAAGTTTTAGTTCTTCACTCTTCTTCAACCTGAGTTCTCCTGCCTCCAGGAAGATTCACACTCAGAGCTTTTTGAAGAAGAAGAAGAAGATAGCTGCCTAAAGAAGAAATTTTATTTCATATTATTTATCTTCTTGTAGCTTTTTCCTTCAGTATTTTCTGAAGTGTTTCTGCACTAAAGCAAGACTTCACTTGGACGTTCTTTTAGCCAGGAGAGCCTTGATTCTTTTAGAGCTTTCTAGCTCAGTACAAGTTATTGTGCTTCTCTAATCTATTGTAAAATAGAGAAGACACCTTAACCTCCTTTCCCCCTCCTGAAAAGGGTTATTACTCCCTTCAAAAGTATCCCTTGGTGGCAGGGCACCTGATCAAAAACTTGTGTTGGTTTTTAGACACCTGATCAAAAGTCTAAAGGGTTTCTGAATCTACCTGAAGCAGATCTTGTTGGTGGCAGGGCACCTGATCAAAAACCTGAGTGGATTCCTACCTTGTTGGTAGAAGAGTGGACGTACCCAAGTTGTTTGGGGAACCACTATAAATTCCTTGTGTCTTCTGGATTGCTTTAATTAATTACTTGCATTGTGGCTGTGATTAGATTTTAACTAGGTTTGCTAGTGTTGTTTAGGATTCCAAGCCTTAACTGTAATTACAGTTGGCTGCCTTTTGTGCACATCACTTGTGTTAGGCTTTAAGGTTTAATCTCAAATATCTATAACCTTCATTCCACAATTAAATCCAAGGGAGTTGAGTAGATAGTCAACTTTGCTAGTGCAATTTTTGATTACTCTATTCACCCCCCCTCTAGAGTAGTATCTATCCCCTTTTCTTTCAATTGGTATCAGAGGGAGGTTGACTGACTGAATAGGCTAACACCTAAGTCACAAGATCCTGATAGATACCAAAGTTTATAGATATTCACTTTCACTATCATGGCCCAGTTCAAGGATTACTCTAGCACCAGACCTCCGGCATGCAAATTAGCCAAGTTTAGCATCTGGAAGGCAAGGATTAAATTATATATGAACTCTATTGATGAGAGTATTTTTGCTTCTATTTTGACAGGACCACCAAGAGCACCTGCTGCAGCTACTGCCTCATCATCAACTGATATGAGTGCAGTGCCTCCTCCAGATTACAATGATAAATACAAAAAGGCAAAGATAGCAGATGCCAAGGCAATGAACATTCTGGCTCAGACAATGTCTGATGAAGTATTCCAGAAGGTTGCTGACTGCTCCTCAGCAAAAGCAATGTGGGATACACTGAACCAGATTGTAGCTGGTTCAGCTGATGAGAGGAAGGACAGAAGGTCTAACCTTATCTCACAGTATGAGAATTTCAAGAAAACTGATGCTGAATCAGTTGAAGCTATGTACACAAGACTCAGCTCAATCATCAATGAGCTGAGGACCCTTGATGAGGATATTTCATTGACAGAGGTCAATGATAAGATTCTTATGTGCTTCCCTAGCACATGGGATCTGAGGATCTGGCCTATCAAGGAGGCCAGAAGCACAACAGAGATCTTAACAGAAGCCCTTCTCGGCAAGCTCAAGTCTTTTGAGCAAGTACTGAAGTCCAGGGAAGCTGAAGCTGAAGCAAAGACCCCAACTCCTACAAGAAAAGAGCAAACCCTTGCTCTCAAAGCTGCTGACACTTCTGACGGCAGCCAGTCCAATGAGGAACTGATGGCATTATTTGCCAAAAGGTTTCTCAAGATGGGAAGGAAAGACTTCAGGAAGAAGTCTTCAAAGTATGAAGAAAAACCAAGGTATGATCATACTCCTTCTAAAGAAATAATTTGCTATGGTTGCAGGAAGCCTGGACATATTCTTCCAGATTGTCCAGAGGAAAAGAATAAAGATAAAAGGAAAGACAAGGATCAGTACAGGAAGCATTCCAAGCCATCCTCCTACAAGAACAAAAAGAAGGAGAGAGGCTTTGTTGCTGAAACTTGGAGCGATTCTGATGAGGAATCTTCTTCCTCAAGCTCCAGTGAGGATGAAGAAGAAAAGAAGGCAAAGGAAGTTTGCCTGATGGCAATTGATGCCTGCAGCAATCACTTAGCTGCAGAGAATTCAGATTCTGATGAAGAAATGCCAACTGAAGATGAGGTATTGTCTTCTTATGACTTTACATCTATTGAATTTAAATCTGATTTTAAATCTTTAAGTTTAGATTTAATTAGTTCTGAAAAAGAAATAAAAGAGCTTAGAACTAAACTAGCTGAATCTGAATTGATTGCTAATGAAAACATTAGGTTAACATCAGAACTCACTAATGCTAGTGAAGAAATAAATCCCTTAAGAATGAATTAGCTAAGTCCAAAAGGTTAGAAGAGTCTCTGAATGGTAGAAGCCTTAAGTTGCTTGAAATAACCAGCATGTCCAACACTAGGTCAGGCAATAACAAATTAGGCTTAGGAGCATCTTCTAGTGAGCCCCCAATCATTCTTAAAAACCAACTTTCAATTCCAGTGAATTTTATTTCATCTAGTGGAATAAAAAATACTGAGCAAGTTAATCAAGTTAATAGAGCTTTAAATAAAGCTAAAAGAGAGAAAAGAAAATAAAAATTTAAGGAATTACAAAAAGCATCGAACGCTGCTCGACGATCGCAGGCCCAGTGGTCGAACGGAGATCGACGATCAGGGTACCAATCGTCGAACGCCGATCGACGTTTTCAATATGAATTTCAAAACTACACCCAGAACTTTAGAAACCAGAATGAAAATAGAAACCCTAGGTTCATTGACCCATCATCTGCATGGAGAATCCCACCTAGGAGATCTTACCCGTTAGGTTATCACCCTCAGCCTGCTTATTCATTTATTTCCAGTTTTTCTTATGTGAAAAACAAGGGACCCAAGGTTACCTGGGTCCACAATGTTTAATTGATTTATTTGCAGGTGAAGACCTATCCTATCACTCAAAATAAGTGGTATTTGGATAGTGGTTGCTCCAAGCATATGACAGAAAATAAAGAACATCTGTCAAGGTTCAAGGCAAAGCTTGGCCCAAAGGTAATCTTTGGAGATTCAAGCTGTGGTCAAACTGAAGGCTATGGTAGGATGACAATTGGAGCTGTAACATTCAAGAGAGTTGCTTATGTAACTGGACTGAAGCATAATCTAATTTCATTAAGTCAGTTATGTGATGCAGGATACCAGGTATCATTTTCTAACTCCCTTTGTAATATTACTTTAAATAATAATGTTGTGTTAGTAGGTATTAGACAAGGCAACATTTATTTAGTAGATTTTAACTCAACTCACTCTGAAATCTGCTTATTTAATGAAGTAACCAATAACAATACATTATGGCATAAAAGGCTTAGCCATGTTAACCTCAAGAATATATCTAGGTTATCTAAACACAACCTTGTTAGAGGTTTACCTTCTTGCCCCTATAAGAAGGAGAGCCTTTGCAAGGCTTGTCAATTAGGCAAGCAAACCAAGAATTCATTTAAATCAGTAAATAAAAGTGATTCTCCTAGAATCCTGTATTTATTACATTTGGACCTATTTGGCCCAATAAATGTACAGAGTTTAGGAGGGAAGTATTACACCCTAGTCATTGTAGATGACTTCTCTAGGTTCACTTGGGTGTTCTTTTTGAGAACTAAGGCTGATAACTTCAAAGCCCTTACAGATTTTCTATTATGTCTGCAGACTGAGTACTCTACTCATATGGCCTTGATCAGAAGTGATCATGGTACTGAGTTTGACTCTCTTCTCATGTAAGAATTCTATGAGAGAGAAGGTATCAAACATAGCTTCTCAGCTCCTAGAACTCCCCAACAAAATGGGGTAGTTGAAAGGAAGAACAGAACACTAATTGAAGCTGCTGGCACATTGATAGCAGATGCTAATATGCCTCTTTCCTATTGGGCAGAAGCTGTTAGTACAGCCAACTATGTCTTGAATAGAAGTCTGATACACAAGCTTAAGTGTAAAACTCCTTATGAGTTGCTTAAAGGGAAGAAACCTAAAATAAATTATTTTAGAGTTTTTGGCTGTGTAGTTTATATTCATAATAATAATAAAGAATACCTTAGAAAATTTGAAGCAAAAGCTTCAATGGGAATTTTTCTTGGATATTCCCAAGTAAGCAAAGCTTATAGGGTATTTAATAAATCTTCTTCTAAAATTGAAGAGTCTGTTCATGTGTCCTTTGATGAATCCCAAATGTTTTACAAGGAGAAGGAAACTTCCCCTTCCTCAAGTTCATTACAGGTACAAGAATCTACCAGAGATGTCACTCAAGAAATTCTCCATCTTTCAACTCTTCATATCACTGAATCAGACAGTGATGAAGACCTTGCAGAGATTGTTGTTGTTCCACCAATAGTAGATCAAATTCCTCCTGAGGAATTAATCCTAACTATTGCTAAAGATCACATCCCACCTGCTGATGTTGTCACACTTAGAGATCATCCTACATCTCAAGTGATAGGAGACATATCAGCTGGTGTTCAAACAAGACATCAGTTAAGACAGGATGTGATGCATGCTTGTTTCCCTTCACAGATTGAGCCCCTCACCATTAAAGATGTTGAGCTAGATCCCCACTAGATCATTGCTATGCAAGAGGAACTCAATCAGTTTGAAAGATGTAAAGTATGGACTTTGGTTCCAAGACCTAAAGGCCAACTGATCATAGGCACCAAGTGGGTGTATAGAAACAAGTTGGATGCAAATGGAATCATTGTAAGGAATAAAGCTAGGCTTGTAGCTCAGGGCTACAGACAGGAGGAAGGTATAGATTATGACCAAACCTTTGCTCCTGTTGCAAGGCTAGAGGCAATAAGGATCTTCTTAGCCTATGCAGCCTATATGAAGTTTAAAGTTTTTCAGATGGATGTCAAGAGTGCCTTTCTAAATGGTGAGCTAAAGGAAGAGATATTTGTTAAACAACCACCTGGGTTTGTTTCTTCAACTCAGCCCTCACATGTATTCAAGTTGCAAAAAGCTCTTTATGGACTAAAACAAGCACCAAGAGCCTGGTATGAGACTCTAGCTAGTTTCCTGTTAGAGCACAACTTTGTTAGGGGAGTAGTTGATAGAACCCTCTTCGTCAAGCACCACAAGGACATAATCCTGTTAGTTCAAGTGTATGTGGATGACATTATTTTTTGTTCCACTGATCCCAAACTATGCAAAAAGTTCTCCAACTTGATGCATTCTAAGTTTGAGATGAGTAGTATGGGTGAGCTGTCTTACTTTCTTGGTCTCCAAGTAAAGCAAGATGCTGATCGCATCTTCATCTCCCAATCCAAATATGCCAAGGAATTGGTAAAGAAGTTTGGGATGGCTGATGCTTCAGCAATGCATACACCTATGGCTACTAATGTAGTTATTGATTCTGATGATCAGGGAAAACCTGTTGATCAAAAGAATTATAGGGCCATTGTTGGTTCCCTATTGTATTTAACTGCAAGTAGGTCAGACATAATGTTTACTACATGCCTTTGTGCTAGATTCCAGGTCAACCCCAAGGAATCTCATCTGATTCTTCTCAAGAGAATCTTGAGATACCTGAAGGGATGTCCAAATCTAGGACTTTGGTACCCAGCTGAGTCAGAATTTGAATTAATTGGATATTCTGATTCTAATTATGCTGGTTGTCGAGTTGACAGGAGAAGTACCTCAGGAACTTGTCAGTTCCTGGGAGAGAGATTGGTCTCTTGGTTCTATAAGAAGCAGGCCTCTGTCTCAACCTCAACTGCAGAAGCTGAATATATAGCAGCTGCTAGTTGTTGTTCACAGATCCTGTGGATACAAAATCAACTTTTGGATTATGGGTACTCACACAAAAACACAAAAATCATGTGTGATAGTACCAGTGCTATCTCTATTGCACAAAATCCAGTGCACCACTCTAGAACGAAACACATTGAGATCCGGCACCATTTCCTGAGAGATTGTGTGGAAAAGAACAAGATCAGCCTTGGGTTCATATCCACAGACCTTCGGAGAGGTGATATATTCACCAAGCCCTTAGATGAACAGAAGCATCTGTTCTTTTTAGTTCAACTAGGCATGATTAATGGAAGAGACTAAGTGTGACGTCTGCCTTGTTGAAACTTGTTCGAAGATAGTCGAACGACGTTTGAAGATAGTTGATCGGATCAAGCCTATCGTCGACCTATAGTTGAAGATAGCTTATCTGCTTGAAGATAGTCGAACGACGTTCGAAGATAGTCGAACAGGTCGAGCTTATCGTCGATCTATGGTTGACGATAGCTTGCTGTTTGTGAAGACAGAAATAGTTGAACGATTGATCGACTACTCTGCTTCAGGACCGATCGTCGAACGACCGTTCGACCATCGTCTCCAATAACTTTTAAATAGATTAACGATCGTTGTTTTAATATAAAGCCGATGGTCGACCTAGGTTAAGAGATAGTTGCTTTTATCGTCGACGGAGAGCGTCTTTTTGCATTCCGTCTTCCCGCTTGCTCTCTGTCTTGCGATTTCTGCCACTCCGTCCTCGCCGTCTCTCCCTCGTCTTCTCCAGCCCTCTCGATGGCGATTTCTCCAGCGCTCCTGGCAGTAGTAAAATTTGATGCAGGATTCAGTATAGATTTCGACTCCTTCAGCTGTTGCGAACCCGAAATAGTGGAAATTCTAAATCTGTGCAAAGATCAAGGGTTAGAGAAGCTCATGTCCTCCAAAATAAAGATAAACACTCAAGAGATCAAAGAGTGGGCATTCACTTCGTCTTCAACTGATGATTCGATGACCGGAACCATTGGCGGAGAAGAGGTAACATTTACTCCCGCTATTTTAATAGAAATATTTGGATTGATTAATGGAGAAGAAGAGTACGAGCAAGATGCCCCTGAGTTTGGGAGGATGCTGATAGAGCTGGGACATGCCGAAGGCATTCCCTCTAAGCTGCTGAAAGTAAATTTTCCATTTAAGATTAAGTTTCTTGCTGAAATAGTTGGAAAAGTGCTACTGGGAAAGCACTCTGCCCACGACAATATTACAAGGCAGCAGTTTGCACTGATGTGTGCAATTGTGAATAAGAAACAGATCAATTGGGCAGGAGTATTATTTGATTTGATCAGGAAAAAATGGCAAGAAAGAAGTTACCCTGGGTAGGGTAGTTGAGATTTTTCTGAAGGAGAAATATCCCCATCTGTTAGTGTCAGCTGCCACCTCCATAAACGCCAGCAAGAAGAAGGATCCATCCCTGTTCGCCAAATGGAAAAGGACCTTCCTGAAGCCCGCTCCCGCAGGGGTTGCTCCAGTTACATCTGAGAGCACCAGGATTGTCTCAGTCACTCCCCCCTTTTAGCAGCTGGCTCAGCAAATCCATCCCTTCCATCTTCTTCATCTATTTTGCCGTCTACTTCAGTTGAAGTTCCCTCAACTTCAATTGAAGTATGACCTTCTGCTTCTCCTCTTGCATCTCCTCCTGCATCTCCTCTCCCGACTCATCTTGCTGGGATCTCTCATCCTAGTTTTGATTTGTTGGTGTCTGATATTTCTACTCCTCTTCATTCTCCAATTCCCTCTTCTGATCACATTGATCACCCTGCATCCACTCATCCATCTCCAGTTCCATCTCCATCTCCAGTTCATTCTCCAGTCCATCATACCATCCCTGCTGATCATCCATCCTCTGAAATTCCCCCATCATCTTCATCATCATCCTTTGAAATAACTCCAGCATTTATTTCTAGCATTGTGGAGTTAATTACCCCCTCAATCAAAATCATGATTGAAGCGGCAATTGCTCCTCTTGCTTCCTCTATCTCCTCTTTGATTGCTGCTATACAAGCACTATCAAAGTCTGCTGAGCCCTCTTCCTCTAGGGGCCTGGTTTCAGTATCTACTGAAATCAGGCAGGGGGAGATGCTTGATGAAGATGTCTCTGAGCAGCCTTTGGCCTCCCCTCCAGCAGATCATCATGTAGTGGCAGAGAAAGCAATAGAAGATTCAGCTCCTCCTCCTCTATCTGAAAAGGAAATTTCTGATGCATTATTGCAGTCTGAGTTTATTGTTAAAGCTTGCTTAGAAGAATGTTCTACTCCCTTGGTCGCCCGGTACCTAGAAGGAATTATCACTTCCTTTCTAGATGAATTGTGGGAGTTAGGACACGCAGTAGTCGACTCTGAAGGTATTCCCTTTACTTACTTTTTAGACTTGTTAACTGATATGCTTGTATGGGAATATCTGTAAGGGATGATTAGATGTCATTTAGAAAAATTTTATTCATAATACTACAGATGAAATGGAAGAAGTTCTAGATGTTCAAGAGCCTGTTATCCAACCAGCTCCAGAAGTTCAACCAGAATCAGGTGTTCATGTTTCTGAGGTTGTTCAGCCAGAAGTGCAAGCAGAACTGGTCACCATAACAGTTTCTGATCTTCAAGAAAAAGCTACAGATGCCCAAATCGAAAAATCTACTGTATGGGATGATTCCCCGGGTTTGGATTTAGATGCTCTCCTAGCACAGGATGCCATGGAAGAAGAAGTAGAAAAAGTTGCTCTAAAGGAAAAGGAAAGAGCTTTGAAAGATGCAATTGACCCATATGATCTGCCCATCTCTTCTAATTCTGAAGATGAAATTGATTCTGATGAGTCTGCTTAGTCAAAAAGAAAAAGAATTGCTAAAAAGAAAAGGAAAGCTGTAGCTCCTCCTCCTTCTAATCCAGATAATGATACTCCCTATTATATCCTGAAAGGGATTGATCCAAAATCAAAAGAGTTTCAACATTGGATGTTATTTTCTAAGAACCAGCAAAAGCAAAGGAAAAAGTCAAAGAGGTATGACTCTCCTGTCCCAAGATGGAATCCTAGAGGTCCTCCTCCTCCACCTCCCAGTGCAGGAGCCTCAGGAAACTTATCTTCAAAACCTGCTGCTCAGTCTGAAAGATTAAATCCATCTCAGTCAGCTCAAAGGAGAAGTTCACAAGGATACCAAGGTAAAAGTCAAACTGGCTATCAAAGACCTGATGCTGTTAAAGAACAAGTAAAGGAGGTAGTGTATCAAAGACCAACATTTTTTCCTCCTCAGTCTAAAGAAATCAAAAGCTCAACCTCTCCTAAGCTAGTTCATTCTGTGAAGGATGTTCCAAAAGGTAAGCAATTTATTTTTATCTGAAAATTCTAGCAAGACATTTGCTAAGTCTGCTCCTTCTTGTTATCTAGTTACTCAGGATAAAGAACCAGTTGATACTTCTTCTGAGAATATTTATGAAAGCCCAGAGCTTGATCCTAATTTTAGGATGGCTCGTTTTCTTGAACTGGTTGGAGCAGCTCAAATTAAGAAAGCAAAAGCTGAAGGAAAAAACACTGTAGGATTGACCACAATGTCGAAATTCAGAATGAAGGAGCTCGATAAGTTCCAGGTTAGACCTGAGATATTTGATCCTTCAAAGTACATGGAAAAGCATCCTGAGGCAGTTGTCCCAAGAACAACAGAATTGAAAATCATTGGAGAACAAGACCTGAAGCTATCGAGAAAAGAAGCTCTAGATCCCTCAAGAAAGATTACTTTTGTTTCTAGCTCTTCTGATCCTAAGCCTAACTCTGAAGCATCTTAATATTTCATTGATTGACAGTTAATTGTTTATCTGTTTGATTGATGTTATCTGCTTAGTTATTTCTTTTCATGCATTTTATTTACTTTCAGTAATTAGTTTTGTATGTTTTAGTTGTTAAGAGACTTAACTCAAATAGGGGGAGATTGTTGGAACCCAGTTTAGTCTTCTCTTTCTGTCTCTTGACCCAAGATTTATCTATGGTCAAAGGTTAGTTGATAGGTTAGATTCTCTAGTTGTGAAGAATTGCTTTTCCAGATGATTAATCTGGCTAAGTAATTTTTCGTTCGACTATGGTCGAACGCCGCTCGACTATCGTCTATCGGCTGATCGACGATCGTCTATCAGTTTGTCGACGTTCTGTCATCGTTGATAGTTTGACTATCTGTTGATAGGTCGACTATCTATTTCCCTTGATAGTTTGACTATCTGTTGATAGGTCGACTATCTGCTTTCTGTGATAGTTCGACTATCTGTTGATAGGTCGACTATCTGCTCTTCTTTGATAGTTCGACTATCTGCTTGGATAGTTCAACTATCTGATAGTTCGACTATCTGTTGATAGGTCGACTATCTGTTTTGCTTTGATAGGTCGACTATCTGTTGATAGGTCGACTATCTGTTTTCTGTGATAGGTCGACTATCTGCTTGATAGGTCGACTATCTGTTTTGCTTTGGTAGTTCGACTATCTGTCCGGATAGATCGTCTATCTGATAGCTCGACTATCTGTTCTGATAGGTCGACTATCTGCTGAGGTAGTTCGACTATCTTCTTTGATAGTTCGACTATCTGGATCGTTCGACTATCTGTCCGATAGGTCGACGATCTCCGTGCTTCGGTCGACGATCTCCGAGGGTCGTTCGACATTTTGCTGTTTGTTTTAAATAGTTTTGTCGTCTTCTATGATGTGATTAATTTCATATTTATTTTGGCACATTTTATAAAAGATTATTTGAATAAATTGTGATAACATTTCCATGCAATATCTATTCTATTCCTTATGCATGAGCTAATCTTTTTCTGACAAAGTCGTTTGTCTTATTAGCTGAGATATGATTTCTGCTTTACCTGGCCGGCTATCCTTTATATGCGTTAGACTCAAAAAGTCTTCCTTGGCTGTAAAGAGTCTCTTCTGATGTGACTTTCTCTTGTATTATTTCATCAGAATTATTTGCAGCTTCTTAAAAAGCTTTATCCTCTTATAGGATATCTGTCTGCAGTATTTTTTGTTTTGCTTTATGCTTTTTGCAGCCCAGCTTGCAGAATTCAGTAGAAGACAAGATTCAAACTCAAGTAAGAGCCGTTGCTGCTGCTGCTATATAAAGACTTCTTTGAAGAAAGAAAGAAGCTAGTTCTCACATACAAAAAGCTATCAGCAGTATTCAAGCTTAAGAACTTACAGTTTCCAACTGCTCTCAGCTCATTCACATCTAACTGAGAAGAAGTTTTAGTTCTTCACTCCTCTTCAACCTGAGTTCTCCTGCCTCCAGGAAGATTCACACTCAGAGCTTTTTGAAGAAGAAGAAGAAGAAGATAGCTGCCTAAAGAAGAAATTTTATTTCATATTATTTATCTTCTTGTAGCTTTTTCCTTAAGTATTTTCTGAAGTGTTTCTGCATTGAAGCAAGACTTCACCTGGACGTTCTTTTAGCCAGGGGGAGCCTTGATTCTTTTAGAGCTTTGTAGCTCAGTGCAAGTTATTATGCTTCTCTAATCTATTGTAAAATAGAGAAGACACCTTAACCTCCTTTCCCCCTCCTGTAAAGGGTTATTACTCCCTTCAAAAGTATCCCTTGGTGGCAGGGCACCTGATCAAAAACCTGTGTTGGTTTTTAGACACCTGATCAAAAGTCTAAAGGGTTTCTGGATCTACCTGAAGCAGATCTTGTTGGTGGCAGGGCACCTGATCAAAAACCTGAGTGGATTCCTACCTTGTTGGTAGAAGAGTGGACATACCCAAGTTATTTGGGGAACCACTATAAATTCCTTGTGTCGTCTGGATTGCTTTAATTAATTACTTGCATTGTGGTTGTGATTAGATTTTAACTAGGCTTGCTAGTTGCTGTTTAGGATTCCAAGCCTTAACTGTAATTATAGTTGGCTGCCTTTTGTGCACATCACTTGTGTTAGGCTTTAAGGTTTAATCTCAAATATCTATAACCTTCATTCCGCAATTTACTCCAAGGGAGTTGAGTAGACAGTCAACTTTGCTAGTGCATTTTTTGATTACTCTATTCACCCCCCCTCTAGAGTAGTATCTATCCCTTTTTCTTTCAAACATCCTCATTCTCATGGTAAGAATCATCAGATTCAGAAAGAGGGGTGTGAGATTTTACCTCCCTAGTGAACTAGGGCTCTTCTTCTTCTTCAGTATGTGCCATGAGCCCAAAGTAGGCTTCCTCTTCATCACTTTACTCAGATGAGTCTGTGTCGCTGAGAGTATTGCCCTTTTTGGCTACCAGGATTCTCTCTGTTCTCTTCTTGTGGTAAGAGGATTTCTACTCCTCTCTTTTTCCACCCTCCTTCTTCTTATGGGGGAAATCAGCAATGACGTGACCTGGATTATTACAATAGTAACAAACGATGTCAGTAGAAATATGTTTGTTCGGTTTAGAGTTATACCTGTCCTGGCTACTTGAGCCCTTCTTGCGTTGATCACCATTAGGTCGTGATCTTCTGTATGAGGCATCCTTGCCTCTCCATTACTTCTTTTTGTTCAAGAATTTCTTGAACTATCTTGACAGTAGAGAGAACTCTCCTTCAGATAGTTTTGAGCCCGAGGTACTTGGCTTCGAGGTTTCTTTTTCACTTTCTTCTTGTGCCGAGGCAGGTGAAGCATCTTTGGCCTTCCATGAGCTGTCTGCCTTCAGTGCGATAGACTTTTCCTTAGAAGAGAACCGACTCTTCTCTTCTTTAACTTTTCTAGAATTGATTTGAAGCTCATAAGACATCAGCTTTCCGAAGAGGTTCTAAGGATCAGTCTCAGCTAACTTGCCAAAATACCAGATGGCACAGACTTTGTTGTCCCATTCCTTTGTTAGGGACCTCAGAAATTTGTCGTTCAACTCTCAATTTGTGAAGACCCAGCCATATACTCTTAGGTCGTTAACTATCTTGAAAAAATTCTCAAATGTGTCAGCAATGGTGTCCTTGGGTCCTTGTCGAAAGGCTTCATACTTTTGATTCAAAAGGGATCTTCTGTCATACCTAACTTCTTCTGTACCTTCCATCATGGTGACGAGAGACTGCCATATTTCTTTAACAGATTGACAGTGAATCAAATTTTGCAGCATCGAGTCATTGACTGCACTTGCTGATGAGTGATTATTTATACACGTTTTGGTCTATGTTTTAATATCAATTCTAATTTAAGGTTGTAATACTTCATGTAAAAACTTAAATAAGCGGTTTGTTTTTAGTTTTATTCTTCAATTAGTTTGTTTGTCAATTTTAACCATCACTTTAATCTACTATATTATGTTTTGTGGTAATGTTCACGGTCTGACCGATTTTGACGTCCTGAACGGAGCTGAACCGTCATGTTATTTTAATAATATATATATATATATATATAGGATCTAATAATTTATATATAATTACAATAATAATACATATAATAATAATAATGTTAAAAAAAAGAGTTAATATAATGTATATAAATAAATTACAATGTACTTATAAATTATAATATAATATGTTAAGTATAATATTATTAATATTTAGTATTATTATATAAGTAATATTATGTATATTATCTTTTAAATAAAATTTTATTATGAATGTATAATATTATTTTAAAAATGTTTTTAATTATATTGTAAATAATATAATTATATTTTTAAAATAGTATAAGATTGTAAGAATTATAATATAATAAAATCTGTATTTTATATAAATATATTATATTCAGGATATAAGCATTAAAGGCTAATTGGCCTAGTGGAGTGAGAGTTCTGGTGAGTTTCACCAGGTTGCAGGTTCGACTCCAGGCGGTGGTCTTTTTGCGCCAATTAATGCCTGACCGGCCAGCTGCCCGACCCGCCAGCTGCCCAACCCGCCAAGACCGCTGCCCAACCCGCCAGCTGCCCGACCCGCCAGCTACCCAACCCGGCAAGACCGCTGCCCGACCCGCCAGCTGCTCAAGCCACCAAGACAGCTACCCGACTCGCCAGCTACCAGCCCGACCCGCCATCCTTATCTAGCCAGCCAACTCAGCTGCCAAGTCAGCTCCATCCTTATCTAAACCGCCATGTGTCAAGCTGTCCAATAGCCAGCTGTCCTATAAGCAGATTTTTAGCTTTTGCAAAAGCTGTTTGGCAGCTTTTCCATAAGCTGTTTGGCAACTTTTCCAAAAGTGCTTTTCCAAAAGCATTTATTTTTTTCTATAAATAGAGGGGCAGAGCTTTGTAAAATTATTCGAACACCAGCAGCTTCTTTAAGAACTGTTAGTACTCCTCAGCTCTCTGACAAGGAACTGGTAGTAGTTTTCAAGTATTCAAAAGTTCTATAAGTTGTAATATTTTAGTTTTCTTTTCAGCTTTTTAGAAAGTTGTAATAATTTTTCGGACTTTATAAAATAGACTCTTTCAAATTCAATTCTGAGTACTTTACTGCTTTATTTTTAGTTTTGCTTTCCTTTATTTTTTCATACTATCCCGAATGAAAGACGAAGCTCTGCTTATGTCCTAGATTAAGATAGTGTGAAACTGCTTTCAAAATTATTTTCAAAAACCTTATTATTTCATACTATCCCGATTGAAGGGAGAGGCGAACCTAGATTAAGATAGTGCGAAAGCTCTACAAAATTTTAGATTTTACTACCCTATCCCGAATGAAAGGCGAAGCGAAATCTTAAGTCCTGGATTAAGATAGATAGGTAGAAATTATTTTCTGTACTTTATACCGCCCCCATCCTGAGAAGAGGCTAAAAACCCTTAGCACTTGGTCAAGATGAGCTCTGGGCTGAATATTATTTTCTACTATTTCAACTCTACTTTCTAGTTATCCTAACTAGAGTTTTCTGTTAATTGATCATATACCAGGTGAAGAGACACTACGTTTACGTTAACCTATTTTAAACGCAAGCCTCCCCGGTCGTACTTTCGAGTTAGTGATGCTACCAAAGGGACCCTCTCGTTAAGTTAGGTAATAAAAAAATAAAGTTGTTCTTTAATAACTGAATTAATATTCTCTCAAAGTAATTCTGAAATCGAGGACTATCTTCTAAGTCCCTATCTTAATAAAATCACGTATATTTATTTTTCTATCTTTTGTTTTTAAATATAAACTCCACTCCGTTCGTTCGATAAAATAATAGTCCGTTCTAAAAAGTAGAATAATTAACACCGATCCCAGGAAAAATACGACCTTGATATTTTCTACAAAATACTATACTCCTATGCGATAGGTACTCTTGCCTTAATCCACAGGATATAATTAAGTAAAAAAGAGATAGACTTATATACGTAAAAGATTATATAAAACCAAGTCTATCTTCTTTAAAACAAACTTTACTTATCACTTGCGATGATATTTTTTGCCTTTTTGTCTAACGAGACAAGTGCAATCTCATCTTTGTCGAGATCCATCAATTTCTTGGGGACTTTCTTTGTAGGATCTATAGTGGAGATAGTCATTGGAACATAAGGGCCTTCTTCAACAATCATGAAGATCCTTGGGTCCACAGCTTCCATGAAAAACTTAATCCTTTCTTTCTACATGGGAAAGTTGGTCTTTGAACATAGGGGAAGCTTGGCAAAATCCTTGGCCTTGTACATGCTTGGAAAACTCTAGAGACAACTTAGGGCAGATTTGATCAAGGTGTTAACCTCTTAATGATCAACCTCCCTCTGATACCAATTGAAAAAGAGTTCAAGTTGTCTACCTAAATCACCTAGAGGGGGGTGAATATGTGAGTTGTGCATCTTTTTGTGGAATAAAAATTTTAGAAATCTAATGCACAAGAAATAACCAAGCAAACATAGAGAACACCAAGAATTATAGTGGTTTCCCAACCTTGGGTACGCCCACTTTCCACTCACCGATCTAGCAATACGCTAGAGTCGGCTACTCTACTATTCTCGGATTGAAAACAATCCTACCACTCGGAACAACGTTCCTACAACTCGATCCAAAAGGGATATATACTCGTAAGATGAAAACTTCCTACAACTCGGAGAATAATCTCTTATAAGATTAAAATGAATTTAAGAAAATACAAAAAGTAATTCTTTTCTCAGATCTGGAAATCTCTCCCTAGGTCTTCATTCTTGATCTTTTCGGCTTTATCAGAATTTGTAGAAGAAGACTCTCGGCTAGATCTATTCTGAGAAACTTGGTCTCACACTATCAAGGAGTAGATGAAGATTGAAAAATCTCTTGATCTATAAGTCGATCCAGATCGGAAATGGCCTTGGCGATCTTTAAGATGAGCGACGTCTTCTATAGAAAATGGAAATAGTCGGCCGATCCAGAAATCTTAAATTTTAGAATATTATGCGCTTAGGGTTAGTCATAATGACAGGACCTTTTATAAGATCTCCCTAACAGTTAGATTTGTCATTAATTATGGCCACATGGACCAGTCACATCAGGGAATTCAAAAAATCAATCTAATAGTGACTTGGAGAAAATTTTTCTGAAAATGAGACAACATTTCTCGAGTAAGGATAATACTACTCGAGTGCTATGACTAGCTCTCGAGTGGATAGCAATGAATACTCGAGAAGAAGTTTTTTTTGGAAATTCTGGATAGAGTCTTAAGTCACTCGAGTGGAGTAAAGATCACTCGAGTGCTAGAGATATTACTCGAGAGGTGAAACTGGACTTCTCGAAAACTTGACTTAGAGAAAATTCTGGAATAAATGTTGATCATTCGAGTACTGAAACTGGACTACTCGAGTACTAAATGAACTACTCGAGTACATGGATTTGCTACTCGAGTAGGGTTAGAATCTTCTCAAGAACTATACTTCTGTCACTCGAAATAACTGCTCATCTACTCGAGTATTAGACTTGACTATTCGAGTGTTTAACTTAAAAAAATTCTTAGAACTAAAAGCTGAACACTCGAGAATGAGAGAAGGTCTACTCGAGTACGAGGCTTGGCTACTCGAGAGCTAGATTAAAGCTACTCGAGAACCACTTCCTTTACTCGAGTTTTAGACAAGACCTACTCGAGTGCTTCTAAGTTTTCTACTCGAGTACTATAATTTCGCTCGAGTAAAACACTTAGAAAATTTTCAGCTTTATGGAAATTTTTCTTCTTCATTCCAAACAGCAACAATTCTTCCTTCATCAATCCTAGTGCTTGAAAATGAAGTGTATCCTAATAGAGAGGTTACACATGAGTTAACACCATAGATCATATAATGAGGGATTACAATGTATGGTCCTGTGTTTGGTGACCCACTGTAGACTGATATTGGTCTACACTTGGCAATAAGTCTTGCAAACACATAACTAGAAAAGGATATCAAATACAACTTAATTCATCTTAGTTCAAGGGTGACTTTATACAAATCCTAGGCTATTGTGGATACAATACCCAACAAGTTTCTGTGGAATTTCTGTTGTTATAAACAACATTCGTCGACCTGACCTAAATGCAGAGGGAAAACTTTGGGTGGATATTCTTCGCAAAGTAATTCTGTGCAAGACAACTTCTATAAGCTTCATCACTGCCGATTTCTTTTATATGATGACAACAATTATATGCATGAAGAAATTTCAGTTTGGTATGATGATTCTAGACAAAATAATCGAAAGCATTAAAACACCTAACTATGCTATGATTATTTCTCTTCTCCTGCATGAGTTCAAACCATTAGTTTTTGATTTATCCAAGGGAACAACTCTTCACCACATGAAGAAGGTTTCTGTTTCTTCCATTCAAAGATGGGAACTTAAACTGAAGAATCTAGCCCAAGCTTCCAAGGCTCATGACCATCCAAAAATTGAGGATAAGACTCCATCTCCTCCTCGAACTCAAGTAGCTGGCACATCTGGTGAAGCTGCTGAGGGGGAGCCTGCTCCTTCAGTTAAAGATGAAAGAATCCCTACCCATCCTCCTACTACTGCACTCTACCCAACCACCCCTGAAGAGGAAATCTCAGATGCCCAAGTGCAAGAGAATATCCTTTCTACTGAAGAAGATATTAATTAGATGATAGAAAACTGTCTTCTAAAGAGTCTCTTCCTTCCTTCCAACCAGAAAAATCTCCATCTCCAGAACCATCTCCAGAACAAACTCCAGAACTATCACCAGAACAACATCATTCTGTACCAGAATCCCCTATCTCCCAGTATCCTGCTACTGATATAGAAAAAGAAGAAACTGTTTTGATCTCTGATGAGAAAGCTGACTCCCTAGAGCCAACTGAAGCTCCTCTAAAGAGCTTGGATTTCACTCTTCCCACCATTCTTGGTGAGAAAGGTGATATTGTGATTCACACTACAAGGGCCCATAATTCAGTGGTTATTGAAGAAATTGTTCCATAGACTGCTCCTCCTCCTCTAGTTCCTCAAGCTGAAACTCAATCTCCCTCTCCTACTACTGTTGATATATTGGGTAAGATAGAATTGATGCTCTTACAACATAGAAAATACTTTGATGATTCTCTAAAGGCTGTTATAGAAAAAGTTACTGCTCTAGAGAAGGAAATGAGCAGAGGTTTTGCTGAAATCTAGCATAATACTGATGAGCTAAAACACCTATTCTAAATAGGTGGGAAAACTCTGGACCACACCATTACCAGCATTGGTCAGGTGATGGACCAATCAGTAACTCTTGCAAATAATCAGATCCATTTGGAAAAGAAAGCCCATGAGCTTAACTTCAAGGCTTGTGAAGAGGTGGGTAAGTTTAAAGAGGCTGCTATAGAAACCCTATCTATAGAAGTTAGAAAGGGGGAGAGTTTAGTAAAAGAATACTTGGAAAAATTAGATGCAAACATGAACACTCTTTGGGAAGCAAAGTTAAAGGAAATTCATGCTGATGTGCAAAATCAGATAGATTATGTAAAGTTTCATACTTATGACACAACAGTGTGGATGCATAATCAGATATTCCCTGACTTTCAAGCAGATCCAAATCTAATTCCTCATCATCTCAATCCCACTGCGCAACATCATCCAGTTCAACAGCCAGCTCAACAACCAACATTCTCACCAAGGCCTGAAGGATTAGAAGATCTCCTCCAGAAACCTATGCTCAGGTTTGGGAAACTGATCTGCCTAAGGAACAACCTGAAGCACATATTCCTAAACGAAGAAAGTATGGTAACAGTTTTTCTGCTAGCAAGTCCATTCCAAACCCAGAAGCAGAAAAGAGGAAAGCTCAAGTATTTACAGAAATTTGGAGCCCTACATCTAAGTCCTTAATCCTTGATACTCTCAAATTAGTAATAGATTATAATGAAAGCAGGACTGCTCACTACAGCTCTCATGAATGGGAACTGTATGAGAAATCCGTGACTAAAAGAAGAATCTATGATAGAGAGTATGAAAGGAATAACCCAAATGCTCCTCCAAGACCACCAAAGTATTATCCAAAACCATTCAACTACCAAAGAAGACAGCAAGGAAAGATAGAAAGACAACAACAACAACATCAAGCCAAGGAATGACAAAAGATTTAGATTCTGTTTGAGATTGTGTGGAAATGGAATTCATGGACAATTATATATATATAAATCTTTAATTTTGATGATCTATTTTTGTCTAAATTCTTAGCTTATTATTCTCATTTTCTCTTTGCTATCTAGTCCTCTTATTTAGTTATCTTCATGTAATTCACCTTAGTGTAGAGGGTTCTGACTTCTACAAATATAGGGAGATTGCTGGGTATTGTATCCACAATAACCTAGATTTATATGAAGTCACCCTTAAACTAAGATGAATTAAGGTGTATTTGATGTCTTGTTTGAGTTATGCATTTGCAGGACTTAATTTCCAAGTATAGACCAATGTCAGTCTACAATGAGTCACCAAACATAGGACCATACAATGTAATCCCTCATTGTGTGATCCATAATGTTGACTCATGTGTAGCCTCTCTATTAGGATACACTTCATTTCAAGCACTATACTTGTAGGAGAAAGACTTGTTGCTGATTTCATTGAAGAAAGAAAAATTTTCAGGAAGCTAAAATTTTCTAAGTGTTTTACTTGAGAAGGACATGAGTACTCGAGTAGATTTTCAGTGAGTACTCGATTGAGCTAAGTCTAGATTTCGAGTAAGAGAAATTGTTCTCGAGAAGACTGAACTTAGTTCTTGAGAAGCTAATTCTATTACTCGAGTAGATATCTCCTTGTTCTCGAGTTAACAGAGATTTCTAGCTCAGAATTCCTCTAAGTATAGTACTCGAGTAGTTCAATACTTTGTCTCGAGAAACAAATTGAGTACTTGAGTAATCCATATTCCACTCGAGAAATGAAGAAGTTTTTCCTGAAATTTCCTTAAGTGCTGCTTCTCGAGATTCCTATAGTTGCTTTCTTGAGAACTAGACTTTGTTCTTGAGTAATTTTATATCCACTCGAGAACTGAAGTTTGATTCTTTTTCTCTGAAATTTTGTTAAGTGACGGGACGCATTTTCAAAATAATTTCCTTAATTATTGGTCCATGTGTCTGAGTCATTTATGATTATGACCGTTGGTTGATTCCTATAAAAGGTCTAATCGCATTTGACTAACCCTAAGGAAGAATAACAAAGAGAGAGAAAAGTTTCTGAATCATTTTTATTCATTCTAAATTGGGAAGAACTGCGCCGCTGCTCATCATCTTCATCAACTCCGGTCTTCTCGATCCAAAGGATTCAGACAAGAAGAATCAACAGATCAAGCCTTCTCTACCTCCACACATCTTTTTCTTGATCGTGGTGATTCTAAGTTCTCAGATCCAAGCATACTCAGATTTCTTCCTCAACTTTTCTGAAAGGCTTTTCAATTTCTCAAGAAGGAAGAAACCGAGATTCTGCCAGATCTGTGAAGACAAGTTTGTGTATTTATTTGTAAATCATTTTATTCTTGTAGGAGATTTTGTCTCCGAGTTTATAGGAAGTTTTTCTTCCGAGTGTAGATCCGTTTTTGTGGATTGAGTTGTAGGGGCGTTGCTCTGAGTTGTAGGATTGGTTTTAAATCCGAGGAAATAGTGAAGTAGCCGAGTCTAGCATGTTGCTAGATCTGTGAGGTGGAGAGTGAACGTACCCAAGATTGGGGAACCACTATATATCTGGTATACTCTGTGTTATGTGTGCTTGTTTTCTGTGCTTCGCTCGCTCAAATTTTTATTCCGTAAAAAGACGCAGAACTCACCTATTCACCCCCCTCTAGGTGATTTAGGTAGACAACTAAAAACATAAATTTGCCTTTTCAAATTTCTTAGGCTCTTCTTGTGACAGGAAGCTGGAGTAAAGAGCTGTGTTGAAACTCCTGCTTCTGGTCTGTACATCTTGGCTAGCCTCACCTATTATCTGATCTGGAGGATGATCTCTCAGATATCTGACTGCTAGGGGCAGCCTGACTGCTTCTTGCTGAGCACCATTTTCTTCAGCTGGTTGGTCTTCATCTCCAGCTTGTCTGTCCCATGCTTCCTCTAGACAGCATCCCTCTCCATATTCTTCTTGCACAACAGCATCTTTATTTTTTATGGAGAGCTTTTCCATCATAATTTCTGTACCTGCAGAACTAGGCAAAGAGCTTTACAACTCACTGCTAATCATTCTTAACTCGTCAAACACTACATTGACAGATTTTTCTACAACTTGATTAGTCAAGTTATAGACTCTATATGCCTTACTACTATTGCTGTACCCAACAAAGATCCCCTCATGGGATTTAGAAGCAAACTTAGTCACTTTTGACTTGCCATTGTTCAAGATGAAACACTTGCAACCAAAGATCCTGAAATATGATATGTTTGGTTTTCTGCCCTTCAAGATCTTATAGGAAGTCTTCTTCTGGCCTTTGGTGATAGAATCCCTATTGAGAACATGACATGCAGTGTTAACTGCCTCAACCCAGAAATATTTAGGGAGAGAAGTGTCACTCAATAATGTTCTCCCAGCTTCTATGAGAGTCCCGTTTTTCCTCTCAGCTAACCCATTTTGCTAGGGTGTTCGTGGAGAGGAGAATTCTTGATGAATCCCTTGCTCTTCACAGAAAGTATTCATGGAAGTAGACCGAAATTTAGTTCCATGGTCACTTCTTATTTTGACCACAAAGCTTGCAAGTTCATTCTGAATCTGCCTAACAAAATTCATGAAGACTTCAAGGGTTTCATCCTTTCTTCTAAGAAAGAACACCCAAACAAACCTGGAATTGTCATCAACCACCACAAGGGTGTAGATCTTCCTACCTAGACTCTGAATAGGCATATGACCAATCAAGTCCATATGCAGGAGATACTAGCATCTCACTGAGTCCTTGGTCCCAATGTTCTTGAAGGAGGTTTTAGTCTGCTTACCCTTTTGCCAAGCAGCACAGATACCCTCCTTGGAGCATTTTATTTTGGGACTATTCCTGATTAGCTCATCACTAAAGAGCTGAACAATGGTCTTATAATTCAAATGAACTAGTATCTTGTGCCATTGGACACAATAAGAGACTTTGTCATTTGTAACTAGGCATATAGGGGAACTACTATCTAAGCAAGAAAAGTTTAAGAAATAAAAATTCCCACTCCTAGTGCCTTTTAAGATGACACTCTGGTCACTTAACCTCTTGATGTGGCCCTTATCTTTATGGAAGGAAATTTCATAACAAGGGTAACATAGTTGGCTTATGCTTATGAGGTTGTGTTGCAACCCCTCTACATAAGCTACCTTTATGATGGTGATTAAGCCATTTGAGATCTTACCATAACCCTGGTTATTCCCTTGTCAGAGACTCCAAAGATGACCTTAGGTCCATTCTTTACTGCTGTGAACTCTTTCAACAGTTCCTTTGTTCCAGTCATGTGTCAGCATTTGCTTAGACTACTCCTTGAACAGTGGGAAGATGTGCTGTTGTATGCTTATGATTTCTTCCAGCATCCATTTGACTAAAGGTAAGTCTTTCAGTTGAATGTTTGGATTTTTTCTGAGAGCCACCAGCTGCATGTCTCTTTTCAGCAAACATGCATCTGATTGCATCAGAAACTTCTATTTCAGCCTTGCCAGAAGACTCACCTTGAGTCATTACTTTTGCTGGATGACTCAGATTTCCTGCAGCAGCAATATCCTTGAGTTTTGGGGCTGGGGCACCAAAAACAAATGGTCAAGGCTGGGCCATTTGAATTTCCTCATTGGCAGCCTTAAATGCCTTCACATGGATGTATCTTCCACCTTAGCTATGGGTACATTTGTCCATACCAATGGATCTGCCATTCTCCCTGTGACCATAACAAATTTCATGGTCATACCTATTAGAAGGAAACAAGACTTTCTGAAAAGAGATTGGAGGCAATGAGGCTAGAGGCAGAACTGGCACCTTCCCCTTTCCTTTGGAATGGGAGGTCTAGCAGGTCCCTTAAATCCTAACCCGTTCTTACCACTTGTAAGAACCCATTTTTTCCTTTTAAACATCGAGGTCTTAGGCCCAGAACCGCCTCCTTGCTGTGACACCTTTACGCCCGGGAAGGTCGTCACTACAAAACGCCGATCCTGCCGGCCAATTCGATCACAACAGTAGCAAAGTAGAGTAAACACAAGTCCACAGAAAATCACATATCTTAGTAAATATTCTCCACGAAGGGAGTGTCCACAAATATAATAACAGTAAGAAAAGTACTGCAACGAGGGCTTATGCCCGGTACATCAAAATCCTCACTACAGAGTCACTCATCGCGGAAGCAAAACGGAACACTACTAAAGATCGAGACTCACAGTCCCAGCTGTCTGTACTCCGGTACTAGACTGCCCTATCTCCAAGCGTGTCGACCTCCGGGGCTGCTCCTCTATACTGGGATCCACGATCCCCTAAATGATGTGGTTCGAAAACCATTAATCTATAAGACTAAGCCCTATCATCCCCCACCCCTTCCCCCATGGATCCTAGGCACCGAGCGAGGAGGAGAAAGGAGAGGACATGATAGTGGATAATAACAAATATAGGTGATGGCGGAATCTAGACTAGCAGTTCTATAGAACAGTATATATATAACAATAATAAGAGTAAGAAAAGCTACTTAAGAATAAGTAACCTTAACTTATATGAAAACACATAAGCTAAAGGATCTTCTGCAAAGCTCCCATCGTATAAAAAGTACCATACCAATTTATACAATGGGGTGTCGGTTTACAAGCAAGAAATATCTATATAAAGAATATAAACCTTAACTTATAAGCACACGCTCACGCGAACTTATAAGTCAAGGGGTCGTTTTGCAGGGCCTATTGTATAAAGCATCCCATACCACTTTATACAATAGGTGACAGGGTTAAATGCAATGGTTATGCTATGACATGCAATTATGCCATGATGTGAACATGCAAGTGCAACTTACCCACTCGACTCTATGCGCACAGACCTTTAGTTTCCCAGTTTAGAGTTAGCTAAACTCTCAGGAGCCTCTCGTCGTGGCAAACAGAGACAGTGGGTTGGGCCTCTCCACTCCTAGACTAGTAATCACACTACCCAGCCTAGCCCCTATCGTACGTTTCCATACTATTCCTAGCAAACCAGCTAGTCTCCCCGAGTCAATGTACCGACAATAGTGTGATTGATCTTCCAATAACGAGGACCCACCACTGTTATGCACATGCAAGCTTGTATATTATACCATACTTAAATCTCCGAGCCTCCAGCTCACCAAACCATCAAGTCTAAAACTAGTCCCCGGGCATACAGCTCCCCGGACTACCAAATCAATTCCAAGTCCATTTAACTCTACCAGTAAGACCGTCGACCATGGGTCTATGCTATCCATTCATTACCAATTTGTCTCACTACGTGTACAAGTGTGAGTGTAAAGTGGAGGTAATATTGAGGTTACTCTTATCCATATTATCCCAAAGGTCTACATTAGCCCAGGACTGCCCAAGGCATACCCCGTGAAGGGTTCTCGAGGGCACTAGGAACTACGATGGGCTGAAAACCAAAGCTCCCTTTCGCAAGGCACTTAATATTATTGATTTATACCCATGACCAATCCTCTCTTTTATTTCAGTGTGACTCCCCTAAGTGTGTTTAAGCTCTCTGAGCTAGCCTATTTCAGTTCTATGTTAGACCGTGCTAAGCTACATGGTGCTCCTACTAGGGGGTACTCCATTTACTCATCCAACAGATTCATAAGAATTTCTGGGAGTCTACCATAACCTATTTAGACTAATTCCAGAGTTTCATAATTTTCCTAATTATTTGGGCATTTAATCTAATTAACCTAAGACTCCAAATGCCCTACTTTGAACATGAAATGCACTTTTAAATCAGAAACAAATCACCACAAAATTATGATAAATACTAGGTAACATTTCTATAGCAAATCCAAGGTCTAAGAATTTTTAGAATTGTTTAGGCCCCAAATCCACAATTTAGAACATAAAGTCAATATTACCATTTTAAGAAGCAAAGGCCAACAATATTGTTCTAAAAATTATAATAAAAATCCAATAAGTCCATCATGGCTTAAAAACACTCTAGAAGTATTCTCTCAATTTTCCAGTGAACAGTAGCCCCTAATTTAATTTTAAATCAATAATTCTATAGCCATTGGTTATTGAAGCAAGTACTGTAAAAATTCATATAATAATTATTACAAAATTCCAAGAGATAGATAATGATCTAAACCTTACCCTAACCAAGTTTTACAATTTTCTAAAACATGAGGGGCTCTGAATCTAATTAAAAGTAATCTTCCAGATTTATAATTTTGTGAAACAAGTACTGTTTTTAATCGCCTAAAAATTATACGAAAATTCCAGAGCTAATATAATGACATAAAACTCTCACTCACCATGTTTCATAATTTCGTAGCAATATTGGGCTCTATATCTATTTTTGATCAAAAATCCACAATTCATATTGTATGAAATAAGTACTTAAAATAATCATCTAAAAATTCCAGTAAAAATACAGAGGGGACTAACATGATGTAAAACTTCCAAATACTAAATTTCACAACTTTTCAGTGGACAGAATTATCATAACAAGTAAAATAAACTTAAGGACACAACTAGGGTTATTAAGGAAGTACTTATATTATTAGCCCAAAAATTCCACCAAAATTATTTCGGGACTCTTTTTATCAGAGAAATACCCTGCCCAAGTTTTGAGTTATTGTGAGGTGTTTTGATTGCTTAAACCCAACTATTGGTCTTTATGACCTAAACTAGGATTTGGGATTTGAGGGGGTTAAAGGCTTCCAAATTCAATTAAACTTCAACCAGAGGACCATAGCCACCCTATGATCCCTTTCACCAAGTCTCAAGTCATTCTAAGGTCATTTGACCCCATGACCTTCAAACCCTAAAAATCTCAAAAAAAGGAGCCTACCCTAGGGTTCTAGGGCTACCCTACCCAAAACCACCCCAAATCCCATTAGAGGGTGTTACATGTTATATAAATTCAGTGGCCAAAATATCAGCCTCTGTTGAGGGGATTTGACCACTCAAACACCAAAAAGAGCACTTTGACCTAAATAACCCTATAAGGGTAAACCTAGGGTTGGATCAATACCTAACCAAAACATCACCAAATGAGATGAGATTTTTACCAGAGCCCTAACATTCCCTCTAAGACCACCCGCCAAAATTTGGGGTAGTTTTGAGATGTTTAGAGGGCCTAAATTATTTATTCATGGATTATTAAATTTTTACATAAACTATAAAACAAAGTTTCTCCAAAAATTCCCATTTTTGGATATGTTCTAGGTATAGGTAAGAGTGACCCCCATCCAAATTATCAGATCATTTTAATGGCTGGATTGGTGGAAGAATGCAAAATACTATCTTGTCTAGCCAAGGTATAGACCCCACCAAAATGGGTGCTGTGGTCAAACCTCTTACCCAAATGGGTTCAATTTTTTTTAAAATATACTAGACTTCACGAGCTATAACCTTGATATTGGCCACATTTTCTGTAGGAGGGCCTAAGTAATTTTAATATTTAATTTAAAAGAGTCCAATAAACATGATAGAAATTTCAGAATTTAATAAACATGATCCAGCAAGAATCTTGAAGCAGATCCAACGCCTCCTTGTCATCTTCTTCCTCCAACCAAGGGCTGTGATTAGCCCGAACTGGAGCATATTCCAGCCCTTTTTCCCGTCCACCCAGCCACCTCCCTGGCCGGCCACCACCGCCACCACCTTCGTTGAGGTGGGGGATATCGCCGGGCGGCGGCACGGCCGCCGGAGGGGCGGTTTCCGGCAAAACCGAGTGGTATAAAAATCATGAAAAATCTGAAATTTTGCTCACACGATCCGGCTCATTTGAGCCCGATTTCTCTCCTATTTGATTCCTAAGATCTATCCATAGAAGAAGGAGTAGAGGAAGACCTTTAACCGTGCTTGCCGACGGGTTTGGTGGTGGTGCGCCATGGTCGGTGGTGGAGCTTTCCGATGCTTTACAACAACCCCGTGAACTCCCTCGTTTTCTTCAGTGGGATGGTGGAAACGAATGCTCTTGGCCTAGGGGAGCTTTTAAAAGGGTGAAATGGGGGAGAGGAAGGGTCATGGCTTCAAAGCCATATATGGCCATGAAGGAGAAATTTCGGCCACCCCATATCCCTTACATTAAGCCACCTAGAGGCTGGAGAAAACCCTTGGCCTCCTCTAACTAATGAGGGGAAGATGAATCAAGACATTAGGGATGAAGGGAGGAGGCCCCTTGGCCTTCCAAAGCCATTAATGGCTCTCTTTAAACCACTTTCTCTCACTAGAAATACATGAAACTCTCATTTTCACTCTCCTAAGTACTATGAACGAATTTGCTCATCTATATAGCCTATTGGCAGCCCATAAAATCATTATTAATAATTAGGATGGGGTTAGCCCAAGTGAGGGAAATGGGCTTGAGCTTGAGTTAGCCCATTTGAGCTAAGTTTGACATAACTTAGATTAGGGTTGACCTTGATCAATTTGACCTTTTGAGTTACTCTCAATGGGTCCTTGGTGACCCATTGGACTCCCCTAAGGTCTAGGTAGGGCTGGGTAGGGTAGACTTGGCACCTTGAAGGTCACTTGTCCCTTAGTAAGGGCACTTGACCACTTTGGGGCTAAAGTTGACTGAGGTCAATTTGACCTTTTGGGTTGACTCCAATGGGTCCTTAGTGACTCATTGGACTCTCCTAAGGTCTAGAAAGAATTGGATAGGGTTGATTTGGCACATTAGAGGTCAATTGCCCTTAGTTAAGGCACCTTGCCCAATTTAGGCCTATGGTGGTCTTAGGTCAATTTGACCACTTTGGGTTGATTTTAATGGACCATTAGGGCTCTAATGGACCTTCCAATAGTTTAGGGATATTGTGGTGGGGTCATGGAGTCATGGTGAAGCCCTATGGTCATCCTAAACTAGTGTTTAAAATTCTACTATTTGCAAACCATGGTGATCTCCACCTTCATGCCTAAGGTCACTTGGTCTTCTTGGGCTTCTTAGGGTTTTGTCATGACCTAGTCATGACAAAACCACTCCTAGGAGTCTAGCTGGAAATGAGATGTTACACCTTCAATCCTAACCAGTTCTTACCCTTTTGGGTAAAGAGGGTGCCAATTAAGGGAAGCACATTGTTTGGCTTAAGAAACTTGGCCACTAGTAATTTCTCATTTAGGAGATCATCTTTAAGTTTCTGGATAAGTTTCTCATTTGAGACTCTTACCACAAACTTCATATCAATGATCCCCTTGAGCTTGGCTGATTGTGCAGCCATATCATTGAGATCCTTTTCTTGTTCCTCACACTTGCTCCTAAGGTTGAGAAGCTCTTTTTCCTGTCTCTTGGCAAGGAGCTTGTACTTCTTGAATGCTTCAAGAAGTTCTCCATACTTGTCAATTATAGAATTAACATCATCCTCAAACTCTTAATCCCCTTCATCTCTTGATGTTGAGCTTTAGAATCTGATCTAGCCTCATGACCTGAAATAAAGGGCAGAGATTTAAAATTTACCTGAGCTTGTTAAGGCTGATCCTGACTGCTCTCCTCATCTATCATTGCCATTAATCCATGGCATTGAACATCTTCTTCTTCATCTTCATCCACCTCCGAGTCACTTTCTGAATGTGATAGAGGGGCCCTGATTCCTATCCTAGCAGCATGATATTCTTCAGGTTCTTTTTCAGTAACAACCATTAGCCCAATGTAGGCTTCTTCTTCTTCACTCTCTGAACTAGAGGAGGAGTCAGACCAGGTATTTTCCTTTTTGGCCACAAGGGACTTCTTTTTCTTATTTCCCTTGTGGTGCTTCTTCTCTCCTTCCTCTTTCCTCTTCAATGGGCAGTCAACAACTATGTGCCCAGGTTTGCTACAACAGAAAAAAAATGACTTTAGAAAAAGTTTTTTTGCTAGAGTTAGGAGCATACCTGTCCTCCTTAGAAGATCTCCTTGTTGGGTCTATTGCCCACAATGTCCTGGATTTGAGTGAAGATACTATTATCAATGACATACACATGTTTGTAGATGACTATGATAGGTCAGGTAGCCTAAGTTACTATGTCAGGTAAACACTTACCTATGGTGTGGGATGATAGAAAACTGTCTAAGTCCATAGGCATTGAGTGAAGATAAGTCACTCAATGCTAGATGACTAATAGCGCTGAGTGAAACCTATATAGTCAAAGCCAAGACAGTGACAAGCCGAGAAAATGGCTATGTCCACAGGCGTTGAATGAAGTCAACTCACTCAATGCCATACAAAAACAGGCTGTGAGATAGGCTACAATAGTAAAAGCCTGAAGTTGGAATCAACTAAAATATGGCTAAGTCCACAGCGTTGAGTGAAGTCAACTCACTCAACGCCTTGCTACTGAATAAGCAGAAAATTGGCTAAGGCAGAAAGCGTTGAGTGGGGAATGATCACTCAACGCTCTCATCACTTATGTTGCTGAATAAGCAAAAATTTGATTAAGGCAAAAAGCGTTGAGTGGAGGTTACTAACTCAACGCTAACAATGCCTAGTGTAGATATATTTTTGTCTAAGGAGTTTGGCGTTGAGTGATGCTTACCCACTCAACGCCAAGCAGCTGAAAGCTAATAAAGCAAGATTGGCGTTGAGTGAAGCTGAATTACTCAACCCCTAGAATCAGATTTATATTCTAAGTAGTTTGGCATTGAGTGAAGGTTACTCACTCAACGCCAAAAGACAGTGAATTTTTGTAAGTATTTTGGCATTGAGTGATGCTTACTCACTCAACGCCTATTCTCTAATGCTTGATTTTGGCTAAGTCCACAGGTGCTGACGTCAGCAAAATCTACAAAGTCAACTAAGGTCAAATCAGGCACGAGGAAGCTACAGTACACGACAAAACTTACCGTGAAGCTACTGTATGTCTTCTTACATTATAGCAAGGCGCAGCTGGAAGATGCAAGTGGGGCCCACCGATCTTTAAGAGCCGTTGATCGACAAACTACAAAAGGAAGAGAAAGGGTCAGGACAAAAATAACTTTTAGTGCATACATTATTCAAAAAGGGAGAGCAGCCCACTTCAACGTGTTCACCATTGCTGCCAGTGAAAAAGCTTGAAGCTCTCCAACAAGAAAAGTTCAGTTAGCTATGTGAGTCTCCAATAGCCACAGCAGATTCAGAATCTGTTCTGAAGAAGTAGAACCTTCATCTTTTGGTAGGTTCAGTGGTGTTGGGTATTGTATCCACAATTACCAGGATTTGAGGAAGCCTCCTGTCAAGCTAAGATGAATTCACATTGTATTTGATGAAATCCTTCTAGTTGTGCTTGCAGCTATTCATCGCTAAGTACACACCAATGTCAGGGTGCAGTAGGTCAATATACACGGGTCTGCACAACGTAATCCCTCGTTGAGCAGATCAGTGTGTTGGCTTACGTGTACTCTCTCTATTGGAGTGTACTTACTTCCAAGCACAGGGTCATGAAAGATCAAGTGCAGACAAGGAGCAAGGATGGGCCAAAGACCAGCTCACGGGTGGAAAGACGAGAAATCGTCTAAGTCCACATCATCGAGAATCACTAGCTGATTCTCGCCGGTTGGAGCCGGCAGTCTCAACGCCGCCAGAAATTTCTCTAAGGCAGAATCGTCGAGAATCACTAAGTGATTCTCGCTGATTCGTCGAGAATGACTTTGCATTCTCGACGATCCGGCGAGAATCAAGTGTGACTCCCGCCGATTCTCCCCGCTTCTATATCAGTGTAGCCAGAATTCTGCTAAGTAGAATTCGGCGAGAATCGTAGGTAATTCTCGCCGATTCGTCGAGAATCACCTACGATTCTCGCCGAATTTGACTTGGGCAAATTTCCGACACATTCTGGACCGGTCCATGTTACCAGTGGTATTTCGAACCGGTCTTAGGGCTTCTCTTTGGTGGGGCACACAACAGTCATCTTGATGACCTAATGTATAAATACACAGGTATTTTTGAACAGTAGGACAACGAATAGAGAAGCGAAGAAAAGAACGAGCGGCCGTCAAAACCTAGGTCGCGGAGCTCCGTCCGACTGTTGCGCCGCTCGTGCTAGGTGGTCGCCACCGCTGATTGAGGTTTCCTCCTCATCTCCCGGCGACAAAAGCTCTCCCTCGCAATGCGTCTCGCGTGTCCTTCTTGAGAACCCTTGTCTCTTGATTTGTAGATCGGGAAAACTATCCCAATCCGAATCAATTGAGAGGATTGATCCAAGATCGACCGTTGGTAGACCTTGCCGGCTTAGCTAAGAAGATTGGATCTACATAGAATCACACCTCCTTCATTAAAGCCGTCAATCTAGAGGAGATCCTTTCCAAGAGAGATCTACGGTCGTGGACTCTTCGTCGACGTCAAGAACACGTCGTCTAATGAAGAGAGACACCTTGATCTCCACAAGTTGTTTGTATTTCTTATACATTCTATTTCCTTTTTCATTGTAAAGGAACGGTTGGTTCCTAGTTGTAAGGGTTGGGTGCAACCTGCCGTGTGGGAGTAGTGACTCCTATGTGTGGAAGGGTTTCTTCCGTTAGTGCAAGGATTGGATTTCAATCCTGTTGGTGAAGTGACCGAGTAGTCCCTGGTTGGGAGATAGGTCGTAGGGGGAGAGTGGACGTACCCAAATCGGGGAACCACTATAATTTGCCTGTGTTCTTTTCTATGCTGTGTTGTTTGATTTACTTGTGCAGGTACAGTTTTTAATTCCGCAAAAACCCCACAAGACACCTATCCCCCCCATAGGTGAAGCTAGTTGTCACTAGGTGGACTTTCAAGTGGTATCAGAGGGAGGTTCCTCGTCAAAAAGGTTCACACCTTGAGGAGAATCCTACCACCGGTGTCAACCAGAATGGAGCTGGAATATGATATCTCTCCTCTTAGTCTCCCCGCGTGCACAAAGGACTATTATCCCATCTGGAAGATGAGGGTATCTTTTTATTTGGAGGCCATCGACCCTCGCGCATTAATCATCTTGGAAGAGGGTCCATTCATTCCCATGAAGGCCTCCTGCTCTGGAAAGGATATGTAGATCCCCAAGGAGACTACCGAAATGTCTGAGATTGAATTCTCTCTATTCAACTTGGATAAAATGATTCGTAAAATCATCCTGGATGTCTGGACTGGACCTTCCCGGTCAAGACTTGAAAAGTGTAGGACGGCCAAGTCCTTGTGGCAAACTGTATCAGACCTTATGGAGGGATCAGACAGAACAGGGATAAGTCGCCAGCAAGAGGATGAGGCATATATGGGGGTCAGCATTTCTGAAGAAGAAAGTGATGACCAATTTCTCAGTATCAGGGCTCCTGTGTCCTTGTCAGAGACTGAAGAAGAAGTTGAGGAAAGCAGTTCTGATGAAGCTGACTCAACAGTCTCTGCCGATATTAACGGTAACCCTGAACAGCAAATCCAGGAGCAGGTAACTTCTTCCTCATGCCCCCCTCCTCTTGAAGTTCCTGAAGACAGGAACAATTCAGAGGGTAGTCCTTCCAGAGATGCAAGGGATATGGATAGCTTCAATCAAAAGATTGAAAATCCTGATTCCCTTGAGAGTGCCCTTCAGAAGAGCAACTTACTTGTGGAGGAGCAAGCTAAGGAGATTGCTTAGCTGAAGACCTTGATGAATCTCCAATTGGAATCCATCAAGGTAAAGGACTCAAAGATCTCGGATCTAGAGAGTCGTCTAGAGACCGAGAAGAGGATTGTTTTTAACTTTTCCAAGATAGATGCTATCAAAAGAAAAGCAGAAAGTGGGTGGATCTCCCAAATCATTAATTCATGGAGAAATGGGGAAACTGTTTTCAGACCCCCCACCCCGAGCAGGAAGGGCATACATCATGCATTCAGGTATGACCATAGGAACAACCATGGTCACTGTAAGAATGATCAGCCCCCATGTGGAAATACCCACAGTGCCAGAGCTGTCATGGCTACCCCGGAGAGAATACCCAAGGCTCATCCTGAGCCCTTTGTATTCTCGGCCTCAGCCCCAACTCATCATGAATCTACCGGAACCAGCTCTCACTGCAGTACTTTCCACCCTAGGACACAAGAAAGGGGGGTCAGGAAACATGTGGTAAGTACCCATGGGGCCTCTGGAAGCGTGCTGACTGAAAGGAAGGCACCACCTCCAAGGCCACTTGACACTCACCACATGCATTCTTTCCACCCTCCCACGTGTCATGGTGGAAAAGGTAATTTTGTGAGCAGAACCGCCTTTATCCCGTTTAGACCTAAGATCATGACTACCTCAGTCAACAGATCAGGTCAGAAACGGCGATACAATATTCACGAGTGTTGGTGCTGTGGCAAGGTGGGTCACTTTGCCTTAGATTGTTGGCACAACCCCTCTGTGTCAAGGGCAAGGGCATATCCACATCCTCGAGGCCAAGTTAGCCATCCTACCAGGGTTCCTGTGGGAAGGCACTCAAGTTGTTGTGCTGACAAGAACCTAGGACCCAATACTTATTGGGTTCCTAAGGTAAGATAACTCTTTCTTGTAGGGCAGTCTAGGTTCCCGTAAACCTGATGGGAACCTGACAGGAGATGCTCCAAGAATGATGTGTAAAAAGTATATGGAATAGGAGCAGTGCCATCAACACAGGCACATGTCAGTTGACCTCCTGATGTGCCTTGTGCTGATGATCTAAATGATACATCCAGTTATCACAGGTAATTGTGATTAGCCTAAATGTTTGAGCCATAATGCATAAATAGTTCCATATATGTATTTATGTATGTTTACATATCCTCACTAAGTAATAAATTCCCACTTTTTGAAAGTAAATGGTCATATGGAGAATTCTTCACATGTGCTCCTTCATCTAGGGAAGGAGTAAAATTGTGAGATAACCTTTAGTTCCATTAGTAAAGATTAGTCTGACATCATCAGGTACAAGTTCGCCCTCGGAAAATTGAGAAGATACGTCATTGGGAATCACTGAGAATGATAACTGACATCAAGGATCTTGCGTTTATCGATCTAGAAATAACTTATAAAATTTGCTAGCCACTATTATTGGGTTAGGTAAACCAAAGTTGATGTGCCTCCTAAGCCGTGTGGTATGTTGAAACATACTTGGATTAAGAAACAATCATTTTGAATCCTTTCCAACCCTTGACAAAGACGTAAATTAGGAATCCCGGCGATTTCCGTCGAACTAAAGTTATTCCCGTCAAACTGAAGTTATACATAGATAAACCCGGTCAACATATATATATATACCCAACAATCAAACCTTCCGCTATTCTAATTCCCGCCCACTCTTCGACTTCCGATATTCGCCGAGACCTCCCCGCAGGAATCCCACCGATCCTCTCCTCCCGGCAATTTCCATCTTCTTGAGCCGGTGTTGACCTAACTCCGAATCCCATAGGCCTTCCCGCTCGTAACTAGGGTGTTCGTCCAAGCTTCGCCGCAGATCATTGTCGCGAGTTTCTTCGGGTGGTCCGTCGTCTCCCTGGTGAAGCAGCCGGAACTCCCACTTCCTCTCCACATTAGGTAACCTTCTCTTGTCCATTATAGTGATTTAAGCTTAGTGTAGCTTTGGTATTCACTCTCATGGTTTCGGATTAGACTTAGACTTGGAAATCCCTCCCTAGGTTTGCAATGGCTCCAAGGACTACTGCCGGCCTGGTCACCGGATGCGAGTTGGTGCGAACCGGGTTCTCCCATGCCCTAGATGAATTCAGAAATATCATCATTATGCTTGAGGAAGCGGGACTCACTTTCGTACTGGAGCACCCTTGCAAAATCCTGGACAAGGAAGTCATGGAGTTCTTCGCGACAGCCAAACATTGAAATGAAGACACATACATCAAGAGTAAGGTTGCTGGGGCAAAGATTAAGATGTCTGCAAGGAAGCTGACCCAATGCCTGCAGCTATCCAGTTCTGAGCAAGAAGATTACCTAGAGGAACATGATAGAACAAGGACCCTATCATTCTGTGGACTGTCCAGGGGGACAAGGTCAATAAAGAAAAAAGACATGAACGAGGAGGGGAAACTGCTGTCAGACATCATTGGGAAGGTTCTAATTTGCAAACCTGGATCACACGACCATATCTCAGGGGATATGTTCAAGACTCTGGTGGCGATTGTTTGCAGAAAAAGGTTCAACTGGGGAGCCATGCTCTTTGAGAAAATTAAAGACACTCTCCGATCCCCAAGCTTTGGTAGAATAATAAGTCTCTATCTTAATCAGCTGGACGGAGATAAATTTGACATGAGCAAAGGAGTGCCCATGCACTATTTGAAAAAGATGGACTCAAGCATATTCGACCGGTGGGAGCGTCAAATAGGGCAGGTTGCCGTGGACATAGACCAAGAAGCATCTCCAGTTGAGGACACCAGTGCTCCTGCACATTCTGTGGCAGTTCCCAGTGAAGTTCCTGATGCACTGACTGCAGGAACTGAGGGGGAGCCTTTACCCGCTTCTAATAATATCATATCTGACATCTCTCAGATAGCTAGAGATGCGGTTGAGACTGTGCAAGAAGATAGTGAGGAGGTGGTGGAAGATGAAGTGGCTGATGAGGAGGAGGAAGAGGAAGAAGAGGAAGATATGAATTATATGGCCGATAAGACTGAGAACATGGAAACTGAGGAGTTGGAAGCAGTACCTGAGAGGGAGAAAGGGGTGGATTCTCGGGAGGATGCTGATGTTCCATTTGAGGAACAAGCTCCTGAGAGATTGGATGCAAGAATGGAGGGGGAGCCCTCCCAGCAACCCTCTGTGAACAATCTGGAACATCCTACAGTGGATGCCGGTATTCCCACCATGGAATCTATTCTAGTGTCCAGCTCACCCAGTGCCTCTACTGAGGAGACAGACCAGGGCGTGCCTAAGGTTCCTCCACTTCAAGCAAGTATAGCAAATCATACGGTAAACATTGTCCAAGGGATGCTGGATGAGCTTAAAGATAAGTTTGAGAAAGCCCAAAATAAAGTGCTGAAGAGAATGAAGAAATCTGAGGATCTCATGCTCAAGAATGTAGTACAAATCAATCATAAGCTAGATGAGATGGAGAAGAAATTTGAAGAAAAATATACAGAGGCAGGCACAACAGTCTCTCTTCTAATGAAAGGACTGAAAAAGAACACTGATGACCTGGCAGTGGTCAATAATAATATACATGTTGTGGCAGATAACATCTAAAAGTTTAATGCCAACATGGTGACGCTGAACGAAAATCAGAAGACACTGCTGGATGAATTTGGTAAAACTGTGAAGCACATTGATACATCCCTGCATTCTTACGCAAACTCTATAGCCGCCGAAGCCAAAAAGGGGGAGGAGGAGTATAAAGCTAAGATGGAGGGGCTTCAATAATTGATAATCGAAAACTTCGCTCAGTCTAATAGGTATGTGTTTGAAACGGCCCACTGGCTCGTACGGCAGGCATCAGGCATACATGTCCCTGTTGCCCCGCCAGAGGATGAGGGCTTAGCTGAGGCTGCTGAGGAAGAAATAAGGACTGAAGAAGTACCACTGAGTGAAGCTGAGTCAAAGAAGGCTGCTGCAAGGGCTGAGCGAAGAAGCTGGTTTGATCAGGAAGCACTCAAAAGCTAAAGGCAAAAGGAAAATCCAAGAAGGAACTTCAAAGGAAACACCAACAGAAAAGAAGATCAGACTGAAGGAAGATGAAGTGCGTAATGAAAGGTGGAGCCCAGTCTCAAAAAGTATCATATTGGACACCTTTGCACTACACCAAGGGGGGCAAGTTAAAAGGAATGATGTGTATAGTCAATACGAGTGGGAGCTGCACAAAATGTATGAAGCCAAAAGAAACCTATTCGTCAGGACCAATACGGTGGCAAACAAAGCTCCCCCTCCGAGATACTATCCAAAGCCCAAAGAATATTTTGAGCGGCAAAGCAGAAAGTTCTTGGCTCAGCGGCTTAAAGAAGAGATAGCTAAGGATAAAGAACTCTAGGGTGTTAGCTAGTGCTTTCCTTATGTTTTGATTTTCACTATCATATAAAAGTGAGAACATTTAATGTGGATATCTATATATATATATATATATATATATATATATATGTGATTTGTTGATTGGCTCTCATATTAGTCTGATTGCTTTCATTATCGTTCTCTTGGTTTAATGCACTTATTATCTTGGTTGTTGAAATTCATCTTAGCTAGTAGGATTTTGGCTTCTTCAAATAGGGGGAGATTGTTGGGTATTGTATCCACAATTACCAGGATTTGAGGAAGCCTCCTGTCAAGTTAAGATGAATTCACATTGTATTTGATGAAATCCTTCTAGTTGTGCTTGCAGCTATTCATCGCTAAGTACACACCAATGTTAGGGTGCAGTAGGTCAATATATACGGGTCTGCACAATGTAATCCCTCATTGAGTAGATCAGTGTGTTGGCTTACGTGTACTCTCTCTATTGGAGTGTACTTACTTCCAAGCACAGGGTCATGAAAGATCAAGTGCAGACAAGGAGCAAGGATGGGCCAAAGACCAGCTCACGGGTGGAAAGACGAGAAATCGTCTAAGTCCACATCGTCGAGAATCACTAGCTGATTCTCGCCGGTTGGATCCGGCAGTCTCAACGCCGCCAGAAATTTCTCTAAGGCAGAATCGTCGAGAATCACTAAGTGATTCTCGCCGATTCGTCGAGAATGACTTTGCATTCTCGACGATCCGGCGAGAATCAAGTGTGACTCCCGCCGATTCTCCTCGCTTCTATATCAGTGCAGCCAGAATTCTACTAAGTAGAATTCGGCGAGAATCGTAGGTAATTCTCGCCGATTCGTTGAGAATCACCTACGATTCTCGCCGAATTTGACTTGGGCAAATTTCAGACACATTTTGGACCGGTCCATATTACCAGCGGTATTTCGAACCGGTCTTAGGGCTTCTCTTTGGTGGGGCACACAACGGTCATCTTGATGACCTAATGTATAAATACACAGGTATTTTTGAACAGTAGGACAACGAATAGAGAAGCGAAGAAAAGAACGGGCGGCCGTCAAAACCTAGGTCGCGGAGCTCCGTCCGACTATTGCGCCGCTCGTGCTAGGTGGTCTCCACCGCTGATTGAGGTTTCCTCCTCATCTCCCGGCGACAGAAGCTCTCCCTCGCAACGCGTCTCGCGTGTCCTTCTTGAGAACCCTTGTCTCTTGATTTGTAGATCGGGAAAACTATCCCAATCCGAATCAATTGAGACGATTGATCCAAGATCGACCGTTGGTAGACCTTACCGGCTTAGCTAAGAAGATTGGATCTACATAGCATCACCGCCTCCTTCATTGAAGTTGTCGATCTAGAGGAGATCCTTTCCAAGAGAGATCTATGGTCGTGGAATCTTCGTCGACGTCAAGAACACGTCGTCTAACGAAGAGAGACACCTTGATCTCCACAAGTTGTTTGTATTTCTTATACATTCTATTTCCTTTTTCATTGTAAAGGAACGGTTGGTTCCTAGTTGTAAGGGTTGGGTGCAACCCGCCGTATGGGAGTAGTGACTCCTACGTGTGGAAGGGTTCCTTCCGTTAGTGCAAGGATTGGATTTCAATCCTGTTGGTGAAGTGACCGAGTCATCCCTGGTTGGGAGATAGGTCGTAGGGGGAGAGTGGACATACCCAAATCGGGGAACCACTATAATTTGCCTGTGTTCTTTTCTATGTTGTGTTGTTTGATTTACTTGTGCAGGTACAGTTTTTAATTCCGCAAAAACCCCACAAGACACCTATCCCCCCCATAGGTGAAGCTAGTTGGCACTAGGTGGTCTTTCAAGTGGGCTATTTGAAGACTCAAGAACAAAAGATCTTTAGCCTTTAACAGCTAGTTCAGAAGTTTTCTTTTGAGTTACTCCAGCAAATCCTTTCCCTGCTGTTAGGAGAGTAGGAGCAGAAAGTTTTCTGTTTCAATTGGTTGACATAGTGAAATTTCTTTGTGTCAAAGTTAATCAAACTTTTTCTCTTTGTAGGATCCTTTTCGATCAGAGCTGTAGGACCTTTGGGGCTGAGGTAGGGAAAATTTGCCTGAGCTGTAAGAGAGTGAATCTCTCTAAGGTAGGTGAGTGTTACTCACTGAGTAGTAGGGCAGCATTGCCTTAACTATAGGAGAGTGCATCTCTCTGAGCTGTAGGAGCAAGCTTGCTCTAAGGTAGGGCTATCCTCCATAGCCTGAGTAGTAGGGCTTAAGTGCCTGAGGTAGGTGATACTTATATCACTGAGTGTAGGCCTTTATGGCTGAGGTCTAAGTCTTGGAGGAGACTAAGAGATCCTGAGGGATCTATGGTGTAAGCTCCTTGGAGCATTAGTTTGGAGAAGTGCCTTGACTAATAGGAAGTTAGCAGGGTGGGAGGATAGTGGAAGTACCCATAATTTTGGGGAACCACTATAAAATACTTGTGTGCTTTTTTGTGTTTGCTTTTATTTTCTTAATTACAGGTGCTTAGAAAAAGCTCTAGATCACTAAAAGCTGAAAGCTTAAAGAAACAATTAAGTAATACAAAAAGACTCTCAAAAGACCTAAGCAGACCTATTCACCCCCCTCTAGGTTGTTAGTTACCTTGAAATTAAAGACTTTCAAGTTGTACCAGAGGGAGGTTACTCAAAAAGAATTTAACAATCTAAGTGATCCTCCAAGGTAGCTGCTACTAAGTGTTCATTAGCTCAAGAGAGAGCCAGAGAGAGTTGAGTTCAATGAAACTCCCCATCTGTAGAAAGGAATAGTTTGGAATATGGAAGGAAAGGGTGAGGCTATTCATGGAAGCCTATGATCCTAGAATTTTTGCAAATTTCAGGGAGGGACCTGTCATTCCCATGAAGGTCTCGATTCTGGATGCCAATATCTAGACACCAAAGATGCTCTCTGAAATGACCAAAGATGAGGTCATACTAGCTAGCCTGGACAAGAGAGCACAGAAAATCATAGCCAGTACTGTAGATGACTCAACCTTCCTGAACTTGGTTCACTACAAGACTTCCAAGGAGATGTGGGACACCCTTGTGGTCTACATGGAGGGTAATGATGAGGTAAGAGATGATATGAAGTCTCTGATTAACCAAGAGTATGAGGCTTTCAGGCAAATCCTGAAGGAGAACATAACTACCTGTTATGAAAGACTCTTCAGGATCATAAATGAGTTGAAGACCTATGGAAGGGTCTTCAATAATTAGGAAATTATTGATAAGTTTCTTAGATCTCTCACTAGAGACTGGGACACTAAGATCTGTGTCATAAGAGAGATGGCCAAGCTTGCTGACACTCCTCCCCGAATATTATTTGGGAAGATGCTTTCCTATGAGATACAGCTGGCTCCCAGGAAGGAGGAAGATGCCTCCAATAAATCATTGGCCAAAGAAAAGTCCATGGCCTTTAAAGCTAAAAGCTCAAGGAAAGGAAAGGAAAGGATTCCTTCTCCACCAAGGAGACCAGCTGAGTAAGACAGCTCTGAATCAGAGGCATCAGACAACAACATGCCTGATGAAGATTTTACAGCCTTTTCTAGACAACTCCGGGAGGTTGAAGAAGAAGAAGCATTGGAAGAAAAGACCTTCCAATTCCACCCATCACAAAAATAACCAGTCCAAGACTGACAGGTATGGTTCTAAACATAATAAATAGAACTCCTCTAAAGTAATTTGATACTACTGCAGCAAGCCTGAGCATGTGATAACTGACTGCCTAGAGAAGAGGAAAGAGACTGAGGAGAAGAAAAAACACTAACACAAAGAAAAGAAGGAAAAGTCTTTCATGGCCAAGATGGAAAAGAGCTGGACAGACATCATCTTCTGAGTCTGAAGAAGAAGAAGCCTATATTGGGCTAGTTGTTGCTGTTATTACAGATGAAGATATTGCAGCAGGAAAAGTCAATCCTCCAGGGAGGATTGGAATCAAGGCCCCTCTAACACTATCAGATAGTGAGTCAGAGGTGGATGAAGATGACCACAGCTATAGAGGGATGATGATAACGAATGATGGGGGAAAGAACCCAGGATCAACCTGGTTAGAGCAAGGTACATCTATCAACTAACTATGTTAATTGTTTTAGATTGAGACTAGTCCTTGCTTAGAAGCCTCTTCACCCTGTGATGAAGAAGATTCTGAATCTGAAGGAGATGTCAATCAATTGATTGACAAGTACGGAGAACTTCTAAATGCCTTCAAGAAGGTCAAGAAGTTATCTAAGAAGCAAGCTAAAGAGATCTCATATCTTAAGCTTGATGTTGCTCAGCAGACTGTGAAAGCAAATCTGTTGGACCATAAAGTTAGGGAAATTAGCCAACTGAAGTCCCTCTTGGACATTCAGGTTGCCTCCATCAAGCACAAGAACTGTCTCATCAGGGAGCTTGAAGATAAACTTGAGAAGGAGAAAAGAATAGTGGCTAGCTATTCTAAGCTAAGTATTGTCCCCCCTTGATATACTCCTTCTCCTCTCAAAAGGGCAAGAAGGGGTTGGGACTTAAGGGAAGTACAAGAGTTGCTCCTTCCAAAAGGAAGGGCAAAGCTCTAGTTCCACCTCAGCCTATTTGAAAGACTTTATTTCAAGAATCTAAACACCTAGAGGGGGGTGGGGTGAATAGGTTCTAATCTTTTTGTGTCTTTTTAATTTTTAGGCAAACAGTTATAAGACTTCTTTCAGCACAGATTAATCAATCTACAAAAATAAACACATCACACTAAACACCAGACTTATAGTGGTTCCCAAAGATATGGGTACATCCACTTTCCCCCTTCGCCTATCCAGTAGATAACTGGATTCAGCCTAACTTCCTTCCACTGGCTAAGATCCTAAGATCTTACAATCTAAGAACCAAAGATGGTTCCTACACCTCAGACTTAACACAAGTCCTACCTCAGATTCTTCTCCAGAATTCTACCTCTGGCCTCAGCCCTATCTCAGCCTTTATAATTAGGCTTACAACTCAGACTTTCCACAAGTCCTACCTCAGGCACACAGCCCTACCTCAGCCTTTACAATTTTAGGCTTACAATCTCAGATCTAACAGTAGATCCTACAAGAATTTGTGAGTAAAGAGTAACTGAAAACATCACCAGCTAGATTTCTCTATTGATGTTGTCTTCTTGATCAGTTCTTGGATTGACTGATCCTTCTGATCCAACCTGACTTAGCTTTTCAAAGCTTCTTGATTAGAACAAAATAAGGTGGATCTTCTCTGTTGATGAGGATGATCTTCAATCAGTTTCTTCCTTAAATTCAGATAGAACTCTGAATCTTTCTTGCAGACAACCCTTGATCTGTCAGAATTCTAATTATTGATACCTCACGTTCTTGTTCATTTTGTTGTCATTTCCGATCTGTCTCTTATATAGAGCTTGCTTCATGGTTACCGGCTGATCCGGTTCATAACAAACTTCCGACATTTTTGATAGTGGTGTCAGACCGGCTAGTTATGATAGCTGTCAAGTCACCAATCACGTCACCAAGTTCTTCAATGTCTTTTCAACTCATCACACAATACTCAGCAGACTGCTTCACATGTGTTGACATATATAGACTAAGTGTCGAAACAAGTCTTCATGGTGTCGACACAATTACTCCAAGTGTCGACACAGTCATACTTCTGCTTCTCGACACTGCTTATGTTGTATGTGTCGACATAAGTCCAATGTGTCGACACAGCAGCTTCTTGTCTCGACATTTTTGTTGCAGACAGTTGGTGTTGAGTGTTTGTCAAAAGGCGTTGAGTGTGTGTCGACACAAGTCCTGTGTGTCGACACAATTACTTCTGAACTCGACACTACCTTTTGAGAGTTGGTGTGTCGACACAAGTCCTTTGTGTCGACACAATTTCTTCAGCTGTCCACATATCTCCTGAATGTCGACATAGCTTCAGTTTTAAGTGTCTACACAAGTCCTGCTTTAGATGTCGACACATTTCTGGATGTCGACACATTTCTGGATGTCGACACAACTGCTTTTTTAGGTGTCGACAAAGCTTTGAGTGTCGACACATTTCTTTATAAGTGTCGACATAAATTCTGGGCATCGACACAACTTCCCTGAGTGTCGACACAATTTTTCGGTGTGTCGACACAGCTTGCCTGAGTGTCGACACAATTTCTTCACAAGTATCGACACTTGTACTTAGAAATTTTTCCTTCAAATACTTAAACTTGCACAAAGAAACTCAGACTCCCATCAAATACAAATTGATGCATATCATTGACTAAGTTGTGGCTTCTCCAAATCTAGTACACATTTTCCAATTTACCCAACAATCTCCCCCTATTTGGAGAAGTCATAACCCTTAGTCAAAGATATACATCTCTTAAGATAAAACAAAATTATAATAGAAGTAAAAATATTTCAGAGCAGGTAATCACATAATCATTGTAAAAAACAAACACTTAATACTGAAACAGATTTCATAATCAGAAAAACTTTGGTTTACATGAATTTCTTATAGAATAAAAGAAACAAATTAGAACATTGTTCTATTAGATAAACCTTTCAATCCTATTACTTACTAGGCTCCTTAATAACTATTCCTTTGCCAGACTTGATTTTAGCCTGCACAGAAGGTTCAACAACCTCAGCTGGCTTTTTCCCTTTTTGAGCTTTCTTCTTTAATTCTTCAGCCTTGATCTTCTGTCTTTCAAAATTGTGGAAAGGTTTGGGGAAGTACTTGCTTGGCTCTTGAGCATTAGCAGGTAGCTTCCCAGCCTTAGCACTTCTTCTATGTTGAAGAATTGCTTCTTGTCCTGCTTGATATTTATTCCACTCTTGTTCCGAATACCACTTACCCCTGTCATGGGTTTTATCCTTTACAGCTTTCCAGGTAGTAAGTATGATGTTTCTAGAAGTTGGGTTCCACTGCTCAAAATCTTGCTTCAGCTCAGCCTGCTCTCTGAATCTCTTCTTGGAAAGTTGAGCTTCCTTCTGAGCTTCTAATGCAGCTTTTGACATTTCAACCTTTTCCAGAATTACATTTTGTGCCTCTGGTGGAGGACTATACATTTTCAGCACTTCTTCTTGAACCATCTCAAAATCAGCTGGGGGGTAGATCACCTGAGCAACTTCAGGCCGATCTCCTTCAAAATATTCAGGTTGTATCCCAGACTCAGCTACATTATCAACATAATAAAGAGGAGGATATCCAAGAGTAGCCGTAATGCTATTGGTAGTCCATTTAGCATGGTCAGAGCTGGCTTTGACTAGTAATCTCTCCCCCTTTATGACTTCTCTTGCAACATGATCTCTTAAATCTTCTTTCTTGAATCTGACTTGATCAGCTATATATTCAGTTCCCTCTTTAAAATAAGCTCTGAATTTTGTCAGGAAAGTTTTAATTTTCTCCTGAGATTCTTGAAATGTGGCTTTGACAGCAGATATATCTTCCTGGATTTGCTTGGAGATTTCATCCTTCAGATTAGTGCTAGAATCAATGAGATTTGTCAATATTTCATGATGTGAATCCTTGAGATTTTCATTCATCCTTAATTGATTCTTCAGTACATATCCCTGCTTCACTTCAATTTCATCCACTTTAGCTTGTATATTTTGCTGTTGCTTGGCCAGGAACACCACAGCATTACCTACTTTATGGAAGCAATCTGTCATCTCCTTCTTGTTTTTATTCACTTCAAATCTAATGTATTTGATGTCCTGGGCCAATTGAAACTGTAACTTCTTATGAGTTTCATCCACATATTGCTCTATATACTGTCTTTGATTATCCAGTTTTATTTGCATCTGGACCAGTAAAGAACTGAAGTCCACACTTGATGTAGATGATGCTGTTCCCATTTGCAAAGCCTTCTTGTATCCAGAAATCTTTTTCTTTAAAATAGTTAGCTTCCTTTTCTTAGCCAATGTGGCTTCTTCATCTTTAGAAGATTCAGTTGTACTATTAATATTAATAGTATTCTTTTCAGCTGGGGTATCCTCCTTAGTATCCTTTGATAACTCCCCCTCAGTCCTTGGAATATCTTTTCCTTTCTCATTATGCTCCCCCTCAGTTATATCTGGAGGAAGATCAGGAAACAATTCTTCCATTGTAAATTCCTTCTGAATCTGTACAAAAGGAATACGATTAGTTTTGGTTTAATGACTTAAAAGACTTTATTTTTACACAAAAGTTTCCCCCCTGAACAATTATTGAGAAGAATACTATCATATATCACTAGATTTTGGAGAAGATACTTACTACCTCATTTTGAGCATCTTCTTATCAATTTCTTCAGCTGTAGTGTTGATTTTAGATACTACCTTCATGATTGTATCTGCAGCTAAATCACTGTCTAGGACAGCATCATCAATACCTCTCCCTTGGACAGGCAGCTCAGTTCCTTGTTCAAAGTGTTCTCCCCCTTGAGTGGAGTCAACTTGTTGCTCCTAGGGCTCACTGTCCTTTACTTGATCATGTGCTTCCTGTTGGTGCTGGTCTTCATCAGAACTAAAGACCACTTCCTCTTCAGAATATCTGGAGGAATCAGCCTGTACAATCATTTTATTTTTCTTCTTGTATTTCTAAGTTTGCTCCTTGGGAGCAGGGACTTCCTTGGTCAGAACTCTGTCCCATCTTGACAGTATCCTCACATCCATTTTCCTCATGTGATTTATTTTAGAGCCATTTGCTTGTTTCAGAACATCTGGAATTACTGATGTTAAGCATAAACTGAGGATCCTTCCTAGGTTAGGTTTCTTAAATCCTTCTTATATTTTATCAAACACTACTACTGCCCAGTCAGTGTTTATCTTGAATATAATCTTCACCATAAGATTGAACATATGGGCAGAAATCCTATCATGTCCACTAGTCTTGCAGATAATCACTTTGCCCACAACTTCTGAAAGAAATTTTCCTTGGGAATTCATCCCTTTTCTATTGATAGACGATCCAATCTTAATACTGGGATTCAGTCCACACCAACATAAAGCTTCAGTTATCTGGGAAGGAGATATTTCATCTGAATCCTTGATCAATCGTAGATGTAGTACTTTCCAGATAGATTTCAATGTGAGCTTCACCCGAGTATCTTGAATAGATGCCTTGATTTTCTTTCCTTATGTGTCCACAGTAGCGGTTGAGTATAACTCCATGACTTCCTTTTTCCATATTTTGGTCGGTTCAGAGACCAAAAATTCTAATCCATTTTCAGAAATTAGGGCAATAAATCCCTGAAATTCATCAGAAGCAGTCGTGAATCCTTCGCGAACCAGCTCATAACCTTTATTAACCTTATCTTCTTGGTTTGGCGCCATTGTCGTAAGTGCTAGAGGATAAGAGAAGAGAAGGTCTATGTCGACAAAAGGTGTAGAGTCTAAAATTTTTATAGCGTAGTCGACCAAATTTTGGCTCCACCTATTTATAGTACTTGAGTCAAGGGCAGATCAAAAGTCCGATCTAAGTCAACAAATCAGTTTTTGTGTTGATAAAATTGACCTAGGTCTTGACAGAACTTAAGTTAAGTCGACATGACTATGTGTCGACATACTAATGTCTAAGTCGACAAAACGAATTTCAGGTCGACACATCTATGTGTTGACATACTTGAGTCTGTGTCGACATACTAATGTCTGTGTCGACACTGACCACTTTAGTCTCGACAGAGTTGTGTTGACATCAAATTTTTGTGTCGACACAGATATCCTCTTGACATATAGTCTCGACAAGGTTGTGTCGACACCTATTCTTCTGTCGACACATAAACTATTTTTGTGTAGACATATCCTTGTTCTGTGTCGACAAACCACACTGAGTGTGTCAACACAACTTGCTTGTGTAGGCACAAACTTTGTACTTAGCCAAACTTCAACAGAAATTTTGTGCTTACATATGCTACTAATGGAAATTTGTGATAACATAGTCTAGGTTCAACATACCTAATTCAATTTTGAAATTATTGAATTTAGTTTCATCCAGTTGTTTTGTAAAAATATCAGCTATTTGATTATCAGTTTTTACAAACTCTAGATTAATATCTTCCTTCTCTATATGTTCTCTGATAAAATGAAACTTAATATCTATATGCTTGGTCCTACTATGTGATACAAGATTCTTAGCAATAGAAATAACACTTGTAGAATCACAAAATAGTGGTATTCTACTTACCTGGATGTCATAATCTTCTAGTTGATGCTTTATCCACATCAATTGTGCACAGCAGCTACCTGCAGCTATATACTCGGATTCAGTTGTAGATATAGCTACACTGGTTTGCTTCTTGCTGCTCCATGACACCAGCCTCCCACCAAGGAATTGACAGGTTCATGTGGTACTTTTTCTGTCTTCTTTGCATCCAGCAAAATCTACATCTGAGAAACCTGTTAATAGAAAATATCTATTCTTAGGGTACCAAAGGCTTAGATTAGGTGTGCCCTTAATATATCTCAAAATTCTTTTAACTGCAGTATAATGAGATTCCTTAGGGCATGCTTGATACCTAGCACAAACACATGTTGCATACATAATGTCTGGTCTACTAGCAGTCAAGTATAGTAGGGAGCCAATTATCCCTCTATACAAAGACTCATCAACATGTTTCCCCGCTTCATCTCTGTATATAGGCATACTTATTCCCATTAGAGTTTTCATAGTAGAAGCTGAGTCCAAACCATACTTCTTAATCAACTCCTTGGTGAACTTAGACTGGGATATGGACAACCCAATCTCAGTCTGTCTAACTTGGAGTCCCAAGAAGAAATTCAGCTCACCTATACTGCTCATCTCAAACTTCTCTTGCATAAGTTTGACAAACTTCCTACAAAGGCTGTTTTCAGTAGAACCAAAGATAATGTCATCCACATATATCTGGACTAGTATTATCTTGCCTTTTGATTCCCTATAGAATAGAGTTTTGTCTATCTTTCCTCTAGAGAATTTATTCTCAATGAGGAAGGCAGACAAGGTTTCATACCAAGCCCTTAGAGCTTGTTTCAAACCATATAGTGCTTTCCTAAGCCTATATACATAATCAGGAAACTGAGAGTCTACAAAACCTGAGGGTTGTTCTACATTGACTTCTTTTTTTAAATCACCATTCAGAAATGCTGATTTCACATCCATTTGATATACTTTGAACCCTTGATAGGCAGCATAGGCTAAGAACAGCCTTATTGCCTCCAGCCTTGCCACAAGATCAAAGGTTTGATCAAAATCAATACCTTCCTCTTGCCTGTAGCCTTTTACTACTAATCTAGCCTTGTTCTTGACTATAGTGCCATTCTCATCTAGCTTGTTCCTGTAGATCCACTTAGTTTCTATTATGTTGTGATCCTTAGGTTTTGGCACCAATTCCCAGACCTTACACCTTTTGAACTGACTGAGCTCTTCTTGCATTGCATCAATCCAGTTGGTGTCTTACATGGCCTCTTCAACCTTCCTGGGTTCTATCTGAGACAGGAAGCTAGAACATAGAACTGTGTTCATGCTCCTGCTCCTTGTTAGAATACCCTGACTGTGTTCATGCTCCTATCTCCAGTTTCCTCATCTTGATGCTCTACATTTTCTTCTTCACCCAGAGGGACTTGATCTCCCCCTAGATAGCTAGCATCTTTATCCTCATCCAGTTTAGTAAGAACATCTTCATTGATGGTTTTTTTGTCTAGCTTATCTGTTTGACCTGTAGAACTAACTGAAGAACTAGACAATTCACTGTTAATAAACATTGACTCATCAAATACAACATGCACAGATTCTTCTACAACTTCAGTAGTCAGATTGTTGATCCTGTATGCTCTACTATAGTTACTGTACCCAACAAATATCCCTTCTAGGGATTTGGCAGCAAACTTAGTTTGGTAGTGTTTACCATTGACTAGTACAAAACACTTACTACCAAAGATTCTAAAATAAGATATGTTTGGTTTTCTGCCTTTCAAAATCTGGTAGGGAGTCATCTTGTGTTTCTTGCTGATGGAGGCCCTATTGAGCACATGACATGCAGTATTTACTGCCTCAGCCCAAAAGTATTCAGGGAGAATAGTGTCATTTGGTAGAGTTCTATTGGCTTTGATTAGAGTCCTATTCTTTCTTTCAGCAACGCCATTTTGCTGAGGAGTTCTAGGTGAAGAGAATTCCTTATGAATCCTATGTTCTTCACAGAATTTTGTCATACATTCAGACTGAAATTCAGTTCCATTGTCACTTCTGATTTTGACCACTGAGCTGTTGTATTCATTCTGTATTTGTCTTACAAAAGTCTGGAAAATAGTTGGGGTTTTAGATTTCTGCCTCAAGAAGAAAACCCATGTAAATCTAGAATAGTCATCCACAATAACAAGTGTGTATGATTTTCTACCAAGACTATGGACTGGTAGGACTAAACAAATCCATATGCATGTGATACAAACATCTCTTTGAATCTTTGATGTCAAGTGACTGAAAAGAGGACTTAGTCTGCTTGCCTTTTTGGCAAGCTGAACACACACCCTCTTTTATGCACTGAACTTGAGGACCATTCCTCGCTAATCCCATGCTGAACAACAGTCTAATTGACTTATAGTTCAGATGAGCTAGCCTCTTGTGCCATTTGACACATAGAAAAGCTTTCTCTCCTGCAACCAAACAAATAGGTGAGTTGTTAAACTCACACTCTAGGTTAAGGCAATGCACATTTCCTTTTCTAGTGCCAGTCAAAATGATCACTTGATCACTTGACATTTTTACTAGGCACTCCCCTTTGAGGAAAGAAATATCATAACCTAGATCACTAAGTTGACTTATGCTAATCAGGTTATGTTTTAGACCTTTTACATAAGCCACTTTAGTGATTGTAATTGAATCACAAGATATGTTACCAAATCTATTGATGATTCCCTTTTCTGATCCACCAAAGATAACTTTTGGTCCATTCTTTATGGGCACATAGTCCCTCAACATTCTCCTTGTTCCAGTCATATGTCTGGAATAGCAACTATCCAAGTACCATATAGGGGTATGGTCACTTGGATTCACCTGCAACAAATAAAGAATCACTTACCCTTAGAACCCAACTTGCTAGTGGGTCCTAGGTCCTTGTTAGTTTGAAATCCTGTGACTTATCTAACAGGAATCCTACTTTTGGTTTTAACACTTAAGTTAAACCAGCAATCCATGACAAAGTGGCCCACCTTGCCACAACACCAACACTCAAACCTATTATGCCTATTCTTAGGTACAAGCCTTCTTACTTTGTTGCCAGTAGACTTATTAAGTGTTGGTGCTGGAATAGCATTCTTCAAGAACTCCTCTTGAATATGATGGACATGCCTATAGATTGGTCTATTTGCATTAGCACCCTTGCTCATGAAATTTTCATGCTCACAGTGACAATGTGTAATGTCATGATCATACCTATTAGTAGGATTCACTACCTTCTTAAAGAAAATAGGGGGATTATCAGCTAGAGGCTGAACTGTGGCTTTATCTTTTCTATGAGAATTGGTAGCCCTAGTTCTTCCCTTAAAGCCTAGACTAGTCTTCCCTTTTTGTGAAACAAAATTATCTATCAAAGGTAAGACTGATTTTGGCTTGGAGAATTTAGCCACTAGCTCTCTCTCTTGCTAAAGTTTTCCCTCCAGTTTATTGATATGATTCTCTTTGAATGAGATTGTGCTCATCTGAATAATTATAATGTTTTTCAATTTGGCAACCTCATTTAGTTTTTGATCCAGCAGTTTTGCTGAATCTGCTGCAGCCAGCTTAAGACACTCAATCTCTTTGGCTTGCTCTTTAACAAGAAACTTGCTCTTCTTTAGAGCATGCAACAATCCACCATACTCATTAATGAGTTGGTGAACATCCCCCTAAGACTCAAATCCATCCACTTCTTTCGAAGAAGATGCTTCTGATTCTGATCCAGTAAAGTAATCTGAGACTAGGGGAGAATTGTTTACCTTACTTGGTCTAGGCTTATCCCGGCACTTATCTTCTTTAGATTGAGCCATCAGCCCTTTACAGCAACATTCTTCCACTCCATTTATGGATTCCAGTATATATAAAAATTCTTGTTCCCTAAAATCTTCTTTTGTTGAGAAGAGTCCAACATATACTTCTGCCTCTTCTTCTTCAGATTCTGAAGATGAAGAGTTTGTCAAACTCTTCTCCTTCTGAGTTACTAGAGACTTCTCCTTCTTGCCTTTGCCCAGCTGCTTCTTCTTGTCCTTTGACTCCTTTATTTTGTCAGGACAGTCAGCTATGACATGCCCAGACCTATTGCAGCAATAACACACAATCTTAGAATTAGATTATTTACCAGGTTTATAAGCATACCTGTCCTCCTTAGGTGTTTTATTCTTCCTGTAGTATTCATACTTGGAATAGGATGTAGATGAAGGCCTGGTTCTCCAATTCTTTTTCTTCATGAGCCTTTGGAATTATCTTGAGAAGGCAGCAAAGTCTTCATCAGATGTATGACTATCTGATGTACTTGTTTCAGGAACACCTTCTTCTGCTTCAGTACTCCTTCTAGGTGGAGAAGAAGATTTTCTCCTACCCTTCCTTGAGCCCTCAGCCTTGAAGGCTACTGACTTTTCTTTATGTTCAGATCTGCTGCCCTTCTCTTCCTCTTTCCTAGCAGTAAGCTGCATTTCATATGAAAGCAGTTTTCCAAAGAGTGTAGGTGGTGGCGTGTCAGTCAATTTGGCCACTTCCCTGATGGCACATATCGTAGTGTCCCAATCCTTTGTTAGGGACCTAAAAAACTTGTCATTCAGTTCATAAGTACTGAAGACTCTTCCATATATCATCAATTCATTCACTATTCTGAAAAACTTTTTATAGCATTCAACTATGCTGTCATTTTTAGTCTGCCTAAAGCTGTCATACTCCTGATTTAGCATAGACTTTCTTTCTTCTCTGACTTCTTCTGTGCCTTCCATATAGACAATCAATGTATCCCACATTTCTTTGGAAGTTTAACAGTGGACAAGATTCTGGAATATTGCATCATCTATGGCACTTACAATTATATTCTGAGCTCTTTTATCTAATGTAGCCAAGATGATTTCATCCTTAGTCATCTCTGAATAACTCTTTGGAGTTTGAATGGTTGCCTCAAGAACTGAAACCTTCATTGGGATGAAGGGGCCTTCCTGTACTGTGATATAAATTCTTGGATCAGATGCTTCCATAAACAGCCTGACCCTTTCTTTCCAAATGCCAAAAGATTCTTACCCGCATATGTGCAATTTCATAGATCCAAATTCCTTTTGATTTTCACTTGAACCCATTTTTGTTATCTATTATTTGCCTTGGAGAAATCCTCTGACTGTTAGGTCAAATTTTGAGCAACCTCCCTCTGATATCACTTGAAAGACTTTATTTCAAGAGCCTAATCACCTAGAGGGGGGGGGGTGAATAGGTTCTAATCTTTTTGTGTCTTTTTAATTTTTAGGCAAACAATTATAAGACTTCTTTCAGCACAGATTAATCAATCTACAAAAATAAACACTGTTGGATCTTGTAGCCAACCTTAGAGGGGGGGGGGGTGAATAAGGTTCGACGCGTTTCTTGAAATTTAAGCGTTAATTTGTCCACAGAACCAGAGCTTAGGAAACTGCTGCAGAGCGTTGGGTAACCAATGTTCTGCGGTACGTTATTCACTCTTTTCTTGTACAAATTAGCTTGTGCGCACCCACGTGAAACTAGACTTATCATTCACAAGTAAACATAAGAGGCAATGATATGAAGAAAATATCTCATATGAATCATTCAGTCACACACAATGTTACACTTGTAATTAGGATTGATTTAAAACATGTTTACACACAATACATACAACTTGGATCTCCATGACGCCGGATATCAGAGGCGGTGAATAAGAATCTTGGGTTTTCTATACCGACCCAAAACCCGGACCGGTTGGCTCTTCACTTTCTCCCCGAAAGGTCTTAGAGCCGCTCTTCACCTCCACACCCAGAAGGGTCTTAGAGCCGCTCTTCACTTTCTCCCCGAAAAGTCTTAGAGCCGCTCTTCACCTCCACAACCGGAAGGGTCTTAGAGCACCGCTAGATCCCCGATCTAGACGCCCCAAATCCCGGGACGATTTTCCACGGAATCCAAACCGGATTCCGACGACCTTCCCCGGTCGATTTCCCTTACCACTTACAACAAAAGAAGAAGAAAAAGATACAAAAAGAGATTACAAAATATATTCGTTAAAGTTTAGGTTCTCCCTCTTGAGAAGTTCTCTGGATGGATCTACGGCCGGTGCTTGTGATCTTCGATGGAAAGCACCCGGTCGCTAGACGTAGACGATGCGAAGCCTTGATCGCCGGAGTTCTTCGATCTCGAACGGGAGGAAGAAACCTTGCTTTTTCTTTGACGAAGACGAGTAGAACGGACGTAGGAAGACGGCCGACCTTGGTATTCCTGGAGCACTTCGTCAATAATCTCTGGAGGCTTAGGTCTTGAAGAAACGGCGCTGCTTTTTATACGTCTTGGAGAAAATAGACTACCGCCTGCGATAACTCTATCGCCGGGCGGTAGGTTCGCGCGTAACGCCTGCCAGCTGTCTCCACGCGTCTCCCGAAACGGCAACTATGACTGCTCATTAAGGAAACTGCCGTTTCAAGAAAGCTATCGCCGGGCGGTAATGGTTACCGCGCCCAGTCAGAGCGATAGCGCCATTTCGCCAAATAATTCTACCGCCTGCGACACGACTATCGCCTGACGGTTTCAAGAGAGCTATCGCCGGGCGGTAATGGTTACGCGCCCAGTCAGAGCGATAGCGCCATTTCGCCAAATAATTCTACCGCCTGCGATAAGACTATCTCCTGAGCGGTAGGTACCATCGTCGACGATCAACCCCTTGACGCACGTCGACCGGATACCGCCGGCGGTAGCGTCCTGTCGCCGGGCGGTAGCGTCCTTTTGAAGCTCTTCTCCTTTCCTTTCACCTGTCAGCCTGCACACTCTATCACACAACCAATCTCATCAAATACAAGGAGGGAGTTGATATTCTCAAACCTAAGGAGTGTGAAACCATGTTCCAACAAACTCCCCCTTTTGATAATATCAATCCCGTTCATGATAAACCAAAATCAAGTAGATAGAGTGCCAGAATAGATGTATGTAGCAACGTAGAACAGTATAAAGTAGAGTATCAGAGTAAAATGAACATAGAACAGTAGAATGATATTGAACAAATAAGCAATACACACCTATATCGATCCCGTTCAATCCTGTTCTATCCTACTACATACTCCCCCTATCGGTGGGACGCTCCCCCTATCTATGAGCACACACACACCTCACTACGCTCCCCCTATCATGAACACTACCTCCAATACCTTCTCCCCCTTTGATAATATCAAAAGAAAGGGCGAGGCCAACCGACCAAGGAGGATGAAAATTGTAGGCGAGAGATAACGTAATATAGACCCACAACGCACTTGAAACCAGAGAATTGTAAAACAGGGTCAAAAACAGGAGCAAACGCTAATCAGAGAGAAGAAATTGGACTATATGCACGAGACATAGCACACATCAAGTATGACATGAATGTTTGCAAGGTTTAGATAAATAGAGAGAAAAATAGGCAAACACAAATATCGTCATGAGAGAAAACATGTGCCAGTACGTATTGTGCGAAAAAGCATCGAATGTAGTTGAGGTCCAATTCTTATGCGCGGAAGATTTAAATAAGATAATGACATGTGCACGTGTAGCACCAAGAGACAAAACAATCAAAAGAGATATCATGCAGACATGTTTTATATCAAGCAAACTAACGATGCTAACACTAAAGAGATATAGTGAAAAATCACGTCACATGACATAGTGCGGCATAAAGAAATTAAATCAAGGGCACAAATCATAAAGTGTAGTCCATGCACAAGATCGAAACGACTTTGTAATCCAAGGTGCTCACCCTCACAACGCTTATGAAGACTTATCAGGAGGGATGAGTAGTGCTTGGGGGGTCTGTAAGCGGGATTTGATGGCCATCATTTTATTTTGAGTTAGGCCATCAATTTTATACATAATCAAAGCAAGACAAGACCCCAAGTCAATCGAAATCTACCCACATAGGTAGATCCACTTTAACTTGTTTACATTGGACATATGCGATTCTAGTTTTGGCCCAAAAATTTAATTAGCATAGACACGCGCATTTGATTTCATGACATTGATTGTTCAAGATATATCAGATATGTTAAATTTAGTGCCACGATTTATAGCATGTCAGCTTATTATCTCAGGTTGAGTGCATGATCAAGTGGTGTGTGAGTGGTGTAATCATTATCGTAAATAAATCCTCACACATACTTAGAGGCGTAGACAACGTACACCCACATTAATTTTCGCACTCAATAGCTAGACAAAAATTTAACTTCGCTCATCATGACCGGATACCAATGTGCCGTACAAGTTGACAAAAAGAATAGCAAACATTGTATATACTTGAAAATATACCACGACTCGGTCATATGAGCCCCAATGAGAAAAAAAAAACGCACTTTGGCCCTAAAACGACCACCATTTGTCTACTATATGGACACCTTAAGATATTCCCTAGCGTTGTCAAAACAGGTTGGATAAGCATGATTTTCGTGTGTACTTATATGCGAGTCAGAGTACTATCGCCTGCGGTAGTACTACCGCTCCGCGGTAACTCCGGAATAAATATGTTGTAGGTTATTTCAGATCCGCCCACACTCATTCTCACCTTGCATCCCTTTTGGAAAGAAGCTTCTCCAGCCCTACAGATCTCCTTTGATTCCAGGTAATGCTCTATCCTTTCTCATTTTTGCTTGATTTCTTGTTTAGGATCCATATGAGATGTCTTTGTGAAGTAGATGTGTTCTCTCATGGCATTTTTATATCCACTTCTTCACGGATCTCCTCTCACATATCCCCCTTTTTGAGAAATATTGCCATTGTTTTAGTCTATTTCGGATCTACGCTTTAAGAGGGGAAAAATATTGCCATTGTTTGTAAAGGATCCGAAATGCGGAGGAGTAAAAAGAGATACTTTCACATGTTTCATTTTTAGATTTTTATTGTCGGATCTCATCTCCTCTTTCAAGATCTACGAAGTTCATATATAGATCTATGAAAAATATGGAGATTGGAGTGGTTTTTTACAAAGAAAAATTGATTTTTAGCTCAAAACGGCGGAAAGAGGTGAAGTGCAGTCCGTCGAGCTACCGCCGGCGATAGCTAATTATCGCCTGCGATAGCTCCCAGATTTCACTAATTTTTTGTGAATTTTCAGTTTTGGATCCCAGTTCCTGATTTGAGTTTTTGAATGTTGTTTCATGTAGGAAATGGCCTCCTCGAGCGCACACTCTGGACGTCGAAGTGTTTCAAAACGAAACCGTGGAGAGACTACGCACCCCGCTATAGACAACGCCACTGTGAGCATTCCTATGCTCATAGAGATTAATGATCGGTATACTCATATCTATGAGTATCTCGAAGAATCGGGCGTGTTGGCGGTGATATCAGATGGGTGTTCCTTTTCCTCCGCTCTCGTTCGAGAGTTCTACAACAACTTGAGGGATCCATCTCTGATGCGTCTGGGAGGAGGAGTTCAGTCTTGCATCGGGGATGAGATAGTTACTATCACCCATGCCGACCTGGAGACGAAGTACGTGTGGCCATCCAACCTTCCATACTTGGATGTTGTAGAATCCTTTAGGACAGCACGGGATTGGAGAGTGATGAACGAGGTTCTCCATGGAGTGGAGGGGCGTCCTGACTTTCTCACTTCGGTGGACACACTCACACCAGTTGCTCGGATAATTCAGGATATCCTCCGCCATTCGCTGATGTTCAAGGCAGGAGATACTCGAAAGGTCACGGCTCAGCTATCCATGGTGACCTATCACATTATAGCGCAGAAGCCATTCAGCGTTTCAGATCTCATCCTGTCTATCATGAGGTATACTTTTCGCCTCAAGTCTCCCGATCGTCAGCGGGTAAATACACTCCCTTTGGGAGGAGTCATCCAGACCATCCTGAAGATCAAGTACCCGACCATCGACTGGACCTCCTATCCCATTGACCTCGTTTCGCAGGTCTATCATGTAGGAGAGATACCGGCTGCTTCACGGGTGCGACCACAGGTGCCACCTCCGGAGCCATCGGTACCCCGGTCGGGATCTCTTCGCGAGACAAGTCGTGGAATTCATAGCCTCATGGAGGAGCAGGGAAAGGAGATCAAAGGCATGAAGAAGATGCTTAAGAAGATCATGAGGAAGCTCAGCATTTCTTCAACATCCTCTGATGAACAGGCGTGATCCCATTTTTCTTTGTACCCTTTCGAGTTTTAGATTTATGGACAATTAAAAATTGATGTAATAATACAGGTACCGGCCCGAACATTTTTCTTGAATGTTTTTGGTTTCATTTTATGTGGGCAATTTAATCTCTATTTTGTTATCACTTGATTATGCGTGAAAAGTGGATTTTGATCAGTATTAATTTGCTCCTAAGCTCTTTGAGTCCCGCACAACTAAAACAGACGTACGATGTGAAGTAGGAGATACTCATGACGTGATCAAGTGTGTCATTCTACTTCACTAACGGGACATACTTAGGAGTTGAGAGGTTTGGGTATCCAGAAGGAGCCGAAAATGACTTTCCTTTTGGGAACCCAACGATGTTGTGATACAGTTGAACCCGGTGAAGGAGGGTTCGCCCGGTCTATCGGACTGGGCGTGCTACGTCGCGTGACTGGTCTCCATTCATACCTTGGTTTGATGTTTTTCTTATGTTGCAGATTCTCTTTTGGATGTCTAGGAGTCCTTACGTGAGAGATTGTGGTTGGGCACAATTGTCTTTGTGAATTAATCATGTTGAGATTACTTTCTGACATGAAATACTTCTTGTTACCATACTGACTCATAGCATAAAGGTTTTTTGAAGGATATCTGCATTCAATTGGTTTTGTAAATGGAGTAGTTGGTTTTCGCCAGTGGATATGATTTTCATATTTGAGGTTTTTACTCGCGTTGGCTTGAAGTTTACTACTCCCTTTGATTTTCCTAACTGACGTGAGTGAGCTTGTGTTCAACGTGCGTTTGGAATTTTCTTGATATTGCACGTTTATGTGTTGAGAATTTTTCTTTAAAATTTCCTTAAGCCCGTTGATTTTCGTTTCCAAATCTTCATTTCTCTGTTTGAGATTTGTTCTCGCTTTGGTGTAGGCAGTTGTGCTATTCTTGAGTATTGCGACTATTGAGTTAATGTGGGCTTCATACTTATTTCTGTATTCTTCGAAGACCTCACTCATCTCAGTGATTTCAACTCTATAGTCCACGCACTTAGCACACTCCCCCTTTGACGCTAAGTTTTCTAGAAACAGTTTCTCATTTTGTTCTCTTAGAGAAATGCACTCTTTCTCTTCCTCCTCACGTTTCTCTTTTAACTTCTCACAGTTTATGCAAAGTGTAGAGTTGTCCTCTAAAGAGCATACAGGAGAACTAGACACGACAGTGGAAGATTCTACACTAACATTTGCTTTTAAAAGGTTATTTTCCAAGCGTAGTTTTGAATTAACATTTTTAAGTTTCTTAAGTCTACGCCTATTCATATTCAGCATATTCAGTGTATAAGCAGACTTGTATACACGGAGAGAGTTTGAGTTTCTTACAGCGCTCTTGGACGAGGCAAGATTTGAACACAAAGTTCCTTTATCATCTTCCCCTTGGCTCTTCTCGTCCAGTGACAGGTGTTCATCTCCCCTCTTGCTTGACGTGTCTGTCTTGACTTCCTCCAAGAGTGCATCTCCATTTGACTCGTCACTTGGATCTATAAGAAACTGCTCGAAGTCATTATCTGCAGGATGAGAACTATAAGTAGACTCAAGATATTCCCATATCTCATATGCAGTGGAACACATGTGAATGCGTTTAAAAATTTCTTGACTAAGCCCACAAAACAAACTGTTCATAGCCTTGGCATTTAAATAACACTCGTGCTTATTTAGGCTATAAGGGGGCTTGGTACAAGTAATGTTCCAAACTTCTACATCCGTTAGCATAAGGAATTTTCTCATTAGAGTTCTCCATTCGTCATAGTTCACTCCTATAAAGAGAGGTGGTGCAAACACATTTTCGGTGTACAATTTTTCATCCCCACTCATCGGTCCATGATGGAGGTTGGCCATTATTCCCGGTGGTGAAACCGTTTTGGAATAACCTCCCTCTGATACCACTTGTTGGATCTTGTAGCCAACCTTAGAGGGGGGGGGGGGGTGAATAAGGTTCGACGCGTTTCTTGAAATTTAAGCGTTAATTTGTCCACAGAACCAGAGCTTAGGAAACTGCTGCAGAGCGTTGGGTAACCAATGTTCTGCGGTACGTTATTCACTCTTTTCTTGTACAAATTAGCTTGTGCGCACCCACGTGAAACTAGACTTATCATTCACAAGTAAACATAAGAGGCAATGATATGAAGAAAATATCTCATATGAATCATTCAGTCACACACAATGTTACACTTGTAATTAGGATTGATTTAAAACATGTTTACACACAATACATACAACTTGGATCTCCATGACGCCGGAGATCAGAGGCGGTGAATAAGAATCTTGGGTTTTCTATACCGACCCAAAACCCGGACGGTTGGCTCTTCACTTTCTCCCCGAAAGGTCTTAGAGCCGCTCTTCACCTCCACACCCAGAAGGGTCTTAGAGCCGCTCTTCACTTTCTCCCCGAAAAGTCTTAGAGCCGCTCTTCACCTCCACAACCGGAAGGGTCTTAGAGCACCGCTAGATCCCCGATCTAGACGCCCCAAATCCCGGGACGATTTTCCACGGAATCCAAACCGGATTCCGACGACCTTCCCCGGTCGATTTCCCTTACCACTTACAACAAAAGAAGAAGAAAAAGATACAAAAAGAGATTACAAAATATATTCGTTAAAGTTTAGGTTCTCCCTCTTGAGAAGTTCTCTGGATGGATCTACGGCCGGTGCTTGTGATCTTCGATGGAAAGCACCCGGTCGCTAGACGTAGACGATGCGAAGCCTTGATCGCCGGAGTTCTTCGATCTCGAACGGGAGGAAGAAACCTTGCTTTTTCTTTGACGAAGACGAGTAGAACGGACGTAGGAAGACGGCCGACCTTGGTATTCCTGGAGCACTTCGTCAATAATCTCTGGAGGCTTAGGTCTTGAAGAAACGGCGCTGCTTTTTATACGTCTTGGAGAAAATAGACTACCGCCTGCGATAACTCTATCGCCGGGCGGTAGGTTCGCGCGTAACGCCTGCCAGCTGTCTCCACGCGTCTCCCGAAACGGCAACTATGACTGCTCATTAAGGAAACTGCCGTTTCAAGAAAGCTATCGCCGGGCGGTAATGGTTACCGCGCCCAGTCAGAGCGATAGCGCCATTTCGCCAAATAATTCTACCGCCTGCGACACGACTATCGCCTGACGGTTTCAAGAGAGCTATCGCCGGGCGGTAATGGTTACCGCGCCCAGTCAGAGCGATAGCGCCATTTCGCCAAATAATTCTACCGCCTGCGATAAGACTATCGCCTGAGCGGTAGGTACCATCGTCGACGATCAACCCCTTGACGCACGTCGACCGGATACCGCCGGCGGTAGCGTCCTGTCGCCGGGCGGTAGCGTCCTTTTGAAGCTCTTCTCCTTTCCTTTCACCTGTCAGCCTGCACACTCTATCACACAACCAATCTCATCAAATACAAGGAGGGAGTTGATATTCTCAAACCTAAGGAGTGTGAAACCATGTTCCAACAAACACATCACAGTAAACACAAGACTTATAGTGGTTCCCTAAGATATGGGTACATCCACTTTCCCCCTTCGCCTATCTAGCAGATAACTGGATTCAGCCTAACTTCCTTCCACTGGCTCCGATCCCCAGATCTTACAATCTCAGAACCAAAGATGGTTCCTACACCTCAGACTTAACACAAGTCCTACCTCAGATTCTTCTCCAGAATCCTACCTCAGGCCTCAGCCCTACCTTAACCTTTATAATTAGGCTTACAACTCAGACTTTCCACAAGTCCTACCTCAGGCATACAACCCTACCTCAACCATTATAATTTTAGGCTTACAATCTTAGATCTAATAGTAGATCCTACAAGAATTTGTGAGTAAAGAGTAACTGAAAACTTCACCATGTAGATTTCTCTATTGATGTTGTTTTCTTGATCTGTTCTTGGATTGACTGATCCTTCTGATCCAACCTGACTTAGCTTTTCAAAGCTTCTTGATTAGAACAAAATAAGGTGGATCTTCTCTGTTGATGAAGATGATCTTCAATCAGCTTCTTCCTTAAATTCAGATAGAAATCTGAATCTTTCTTGCAGACAACCCTTGTTTTGACAGAATTCTTCTTATTAATGCCTCACATTCTTGTTCATTTTGTTGTCGTTTCCGATCTATCTCTTATATAGAGTTTGCTTCATGGTTACCGGCTGATCCGGTTCATAACAAACTTCTGAAAGTTCTGACAGTGGTGTCAGACCGGCTAGTTATGACAGCTGTCAAGTCACCAGTCACGTCACCATTTTCTTCAATGTCTTTTCAACTCAGCATACAATACTCAGCAGACTGCTTCACAAGTGTCGACACATATAGACTAAGTGTCGACACAAGTTTTCATGGTGTCGACACAATTACTCCAAGTGTCTACAAAGTCATACTTCTGCTTCTCGACACTGCTTATGTTGTATGTTTCGACACAAGTCCTGTGTGTTGACACAACAGCTTCTTGTCTCGACATTTCTGTTACAGAAAGTAGGTGTTGAGTGTTTGTCAAATGGCATTGAGTGTGTGTCGACACAAGTCCTGTGTGTCGACACAATTACTTCTGAACTCGACACTGCCTTTTTAGAGTTGGTGTGTCGACACAAGTCCTGTGTGTCGACACAATTGCTTCAAGTGTCGACATATCTCCTGAATGCCGACATAGCTTCAGTTTTAAGTGTCGACACAAGTCCTGCTTCAGATGTCGACACATTTCTAGATGTCAACACAACTGCTTCTTTAGGTGTCGACAAAGCTTTGAGTGTCTACACATTTCTTTATAAGTGTCGACACAAATTCTGGGTGTCGACACAACTTCCCTGAGTGTCGACACAATTTGCCTGTGTGTCGACACAGCTTGCCTGAGTGTCGACATAAGTTTCCTGAGTGTTGACACAGTTTCTTCACAAGTGTCGACACTTGTACTTAGAAAATTTTCCTTCAAATACTTAAACCTGACAAAGAAACTCAAACTCCCATCAAATACAAATTGATGCATATCATTGACTAAGTTATGGCTTCTCAAAATCTAGTACACATTTTCCAATGTACCCAACACTATTGCTTCTAAGCCTCCCATTATTTTTAGAAAAGTTTTGATACCTTTTAACATGTTTGACCAAGAAAGCTCTTATCGTCACTGGGAGAGGGGTTGTTCATCTAGAGTGACCAAAGATGTTCACTGTCATGATGAAAGTTTTGGCAGGGTGTGTGTAGTCAAGGCTGTCAATGAGAAATTTAAAATGGCCAAATCTGGATCATTTGTCTTTGGTGCTTTTGCACTAGCTCTCAAGAATGTTGCTGCAGCCAAGGCTCAGGATCTCATAGTGTTGGAACACCCTATTACTAATTTGGGTAAGGATCACTATGTTTGTCTTAGGATCCTAGTTGACCTAGTTATATAGTTGAGAAGGTCAACATTAGAATGAGTCTAGGGTCTAGAACTTAGTTTTGAAGCTGCCCCCAAGACCACTCCAAGATCAAGGATGAAGAGCTAAGTCTAAAGCAATTTTCGTCGAGCTCAGGTCGACGAATCGTCGAACTCAGTTCGACGCTCTCTGAGCTCAACTTCAACAAATCGTCGAACTCCGGTCGACGATCTTCGAGCTCAGATCGACTATCTGCTTTTAGCTAGCTTCTGCTTAGTCGTCGAACTCCCCTCGACTATCGTCTAGCTCAGTTCGACGATGCCTCCTTCAGCTGTTTCTCAGGTCGCTGAGCTCAGTTCGACGATCTTTGAGCTCAGTTCGACGATTTCTGTCTGCTTATCTCAGTTCATCTCTGAGCTCAGTTCGACGATCGTAGAGCTCAGATCGACGATTATTTGGAGAGATCAACGTCTTCAAGATTTCAAATGCTGCTGATTCTTTGGAATGTTTTTGAATATTATCAGCATTTATGACAGAAGATCTCCCAGCCGTTTGGAGCAAGTTTCAAGGTATCTTTCAGAGAATGTTTGCTGGACTTTCCTCTAAAAGACAAGACCATTTATGGAAAACATTTATGACTGACCAACGGCCATCTTTGGACAAGGAGAATATTCAGAAAATCAATTCTATTCCTATGGTCTTTTAGATATACAGGAATGCAACAACAAAAAAAAAATACACAGAGCTGATAGACAGAAAGAAAAAGAAAACACAGAAGAATACTGTTAGCAGAAGAACAAGAAAACTACAACATCAAGATCTTCTAGCTGACTAAGTGTTCTTGCATCCTCATCTTAGATCTCCAGACACATCATCTTTCAGCTGTCCTACTGAAACCATTCTTTGCTGGAGATCAAGTTCTGAAGACCTATCACCCTTCTGCAAAGCTTCTCTGCCTGAACCTCTCTACATCTCAGGGGGAGCTTTGACATCTTCAATCCACTTGTGCTTCTCTCATTTGACTGAGAACAGAGAAGACAACTTCAACTTTCACTTTTTCTTTTCCTGCTGTAAAAGGTTTCTTGAACTCCCTTCAAAAGTTCTGTCTGGTTCTGAGAGCCTTGTCAAAACTCAGTGGTGGCAAGACACCTTATCAAAAAATCTAGCTTTGGTTTTTGAGCACCTTATCAAAAGCTCATTGGTGTCAGGACACCTGATCAACTCAGTCCTGAGTGGATTCCTACCAAGGGTGGTAGAAGAGTGGATGTACCCAGTTTTGGGGAACCACTATATTTCCCTGTGTCTTCTGGTTGTGCTTGTGTGATTTGTCTGCTGTGTGCTGTGTCCTTTTCCTTTCAGTTTTTAAGTTTCTGTTAGCACTCTACACTATAGCTTAAATAGAATTTTAATTTGTGCTATTTTATTAATCTGTGAAAAATTATTTTAAGTAAACTCTATTCACCCCCCCTCTAGAGTTGAGATAGATCTTACCCTCACTTTCAATTGGTATCAGAGGGAGGTTGGTTGCTCATACTGGTTAACACCTGAACCAAAAGATCCCTGAGAAGATCAATCTCTGTAGAGGATTACTTTCTATACATCTATCTACTCATTTAGAGACATGGCACAGAACAAAGATTATGCAAGCACCAGACCACCAGTGTGCAACCTCTCCAAGTTTGCACTCTGGAAGGCAAGGATTAGATTGTATATGAATTCTATTGATGAGGATATCTTTAATTCTGTCTTGACAGTGTGTCCAACTCCACCAGCAAGCTCAAGTACAAGTGCTGTTCCACCTCCTTCTGGAACAGATGCAGATATAAAGAAGTGGAAGATTGCAGATGCTAAGGCTATGAACATCTTAGCCCAAACTATGTCTGATGATATTTTTCAAAAGGTAGCTGAATGCAACTCAGCCAAAGAAACCTGGGACAAACTCTCTGAAATTGTCTCAGGATCTGCTGATGAAAGGAAGGATAGAAGGTCTCATCTGATAAGTCAATATGAGAACTTCAAGAAAGGAGAAGGTGAATCAGTGGCTGACATGTACAATAGACTAAGTCTAATTGTCAATGAGCTAAAGACTTTGGACAAGGAGATCTCTTTAACTGAACTAAATGATAAAATCCTGATGTGCTTTCCCAGCACTTGGGATTCAAGAATCTGGCCAATCAAAGATGCCAGAAGTCTGAATGAGATTACCACTGAAGCTCTCCTGGGCAAGCTCAAATCCTATGAGCTGCTCATTAAAAATAGAGAAGAAGAACAGAAGGCTGCCTCTCCAGCCACAAGGAAAGAAAAGACCATAGCCTTCAGGGCTGCAGAAGAGGAGCCTGAAGATAAAGCCACAGGAAATGATGAGCTCATAAGTCTACTGGCTAAGAGATTCTACAAAATGGCCAGAAAAGATTTCAGAAAAAGACCATACAAGGGTCATGATAAACCAAGGTATGATAAATCAAACAACACTACAGAAATCATATGCTTTGGTTGCAGGAAACCAGGACACATTGTGCCTGACTGTCCAGAGAACAAGAATAAGGACAAGAGAGATAGAAGAGAAAGAAGAAAAGGAAAGGATCACAAGAAGAACAACTCAGACAAAGCCTCCTTCAGCAAAAACAAACATACAAGGAAGGGCTTTGTTGCTGAGACATGGAGTGAGACTGAAGAGGAATCTGAAGCCTCATCCAGTTCCAGTGATGATGAGGATGATGCAGATGAAAAGGAGTTCTGCATGATTGCCATCAATGCATCACAACAAAACTCTGATGAAGAATCAGAATCAGATTCAGACACTCACCCAGATGAAGATCAGGTAATCAATTCTTTTGATTTTAATTCTGAAGATTTCAAAAGTGAATTTAAGACACTATGCCTAGACCTATTAAAATCTGAGAAGGAGATAATATCTCTCAGGAATCAATTGTCTGAGCATAGTATCCTAAACTCAAAGAACCTCAAGCTCTCTGAGGAGTTAGAATGCTGTAGGGAGGAGATAGCTTCACTGAAAAGTGAACTATCAAAGGCCAAAAAGTTTGAAGAATCTCTAAATGGGAGAAGTATCAGACTGATGGACATCACAAGCACAGTGAACTCTAGATTCAATAGTACACTGGGTTTGGGTGCCTCCTCCAGCCAACCTATAGTGTTAACAACTCCAATCAAATTTGTCTCTGACAAAGGAAAGGGAGTAGTAGAGGTGGCTAGGAAGAATGCAGACCTGCCAGAGAAAATTTCAGTTCAACAAAATGCGTCGAGCAGAGCTCGACGATCGTCGAACAGAGCTCGACGATCTAAGCACAGATCGTCGACCTCAGCTCGACGACACCCAAACTCTGAACTCAAGCACTATCGATCTTCGAACAGAGATCGACGATCTGACCCAAGATCGTCGATCTCAGCTCGACGATCGTCGAACAGAGTTCAGAATTATGAAGACATTTTCAATGGCTCAGTCAAATTCAATCCTAGAAGTTGCACATCCCATGGACTCAACCCCTATACTGAGTGGATAGTAGCTCCTAGGAGATACCATCCTGAAGGCTATAAGAGTCAACCTGGGATGTCCTTTATTTCAGAATTTAAAGGTTATCAACCTAGGCCCAAGGTTAACTGGGTCAAAAACAAATAAGCTGTTTTTGTGCAGGTGAAGACCTATCCAGCATCAAACCATCAATGGTATCTGGATAGTGGGTGCTCAAAGCACATGACAGGGGACAAGGACAATTTCACTTCCTTCAAAGCCAAGCTTGGACCCAAAGTAATTTTTGGAGACTCAAGCTTTGGAACTACAAAAGGATATGGTGCAGTCCAAATTGGCTCAGTCACCTTCAAAAGGGTGGCATATGTTGAAGGACTCAAGCACAACCTGATAAGTATCAGTCAATTGTGTGATGAAGGATATCAAGTAACCTTCAACAAAGCCATATGCAAAGTCCAGTCAGTGGACAACACAACTGTGTTGACAGGTAACAGAAGAGGTAACATTTACTTAGTGAATTTTCTTTCACCTGTAGTAGATATCTGCCTGTTTAACTCCATTTCAAAACCAAACAATTTGTGGCATAAAAGACTAGGACACATTAACCTTAGAACCATTGCTAGGCTATCCAAAGACAACCTTGTTAGAGGACTACCTTCTGGTCCCTACAAGAAGGAAGAACTTTGCAAGGCATGTCAATTAGGCAAGCAAACTAAAAGTAGTTTTAACTCAATTAATAAGAGTGATTCACCTAGGATCTTGTACCTGTTGCATATGGATCTTTTTGGACCCATATCAGTGCAAAGCCTAGGAGGGAAATCCTATACTTTAGTGATTGTAGATGACTTCTCAAGATTCACTTGGGTATTCTTTCTGAGGAAGAAGTCTGATAACTTCAAGTGTTTGACAGATTTTCTCAAATGCATTCAGATTGAGTTCAACACTCACATTGCCCTGATCAGAAGTGATCATGGGACAGAGTTTGATTCTCTTCTCATGCAAGAGTTCTGTCAAAGTGAAGGGATCAGGCACACTTTCTCAGCTCCTAGAACTCCTCAACAAAATGGGGTAGCTGAAAGGAAAAATAGAACCCTAATTGAATCTGCTACTACATTGTTGTCAGATGCTCACCTACCTCTATCCTTTTGGGCTGAGGCAGTGAACACCTCCAACTATGTGTTGAACAGAAGCCTGATACATAAACTAAAGGGCAAGACTCCCTATGAACTGCTCAAAGGGAAGAAACCTAAAGTAAACTATTTTAAAGTTTTTGGTTGTATTTGCTATGTTCATAATAATGACAAGAAATATCTAGCTAAATTTCAAGCCAAAGCTGATGAAGGAGTGTTTCTGGGATACTCTATGATCAGCAAGGCCTATAGGGTGTACAACAAATCTTCCTGTAAAATTGAAGAGTCTGTTCATGTTGTTTTTGATGAAGCTAACATGTCTTTCAAGGAGAAGAATGCTTCTACCATAGAACCTTTGCAGGTACATTCTTTAGCTGAAGACTTGAACAAACTGCAAGTTACTGAAAAGAATGACAGCAGTGATGATGAAGAAGAAGTTCAACATCTAAAAGAAGATCACCTTGAAGAACCTGTTGTTGTTCCACTAGAGGAAACAACAACACAGGCTGGTGAACAATCAACACCTCCTGTTGATTTAGTAACAATAAGAGATCATCCAACTTCCCAAGTTATTGGAGACATCTCAGCTGGTGTGCAAACCAGAAATCAGGTCAACCAGAACCTAATGCACACTTGCTTCCTATCTCAAATTGAGCCTCAATCCATTCAAGATGCAGAGCAAGATCCACACTGGATCATTGCAATGCAAGAGGAGCTGCATCAATTTGAAAGAAATCAGGTTTGGGAACTAGTGCCTAAGCCAAAAGATCATCCCATTGTTGGAACAAAGTGGGTCTTCAGAAATAAGCTGGATGATCAAGGAGTCATAGTCAGAAACAAGGCAAGGCTTGTTGCTCAAGGGTACTCTCAACAAGAAGGAATAGATTATGATCAGACCTTTGCACCAGTTGCAAGGTTAGAGGCCATCAGAATATTCCTAGCATATGCTGCTCACAAAGGATTCAAAGTATACCAAATGGATTAGAAAAGTGCATTTCTTAATGGGGACATCAAAGAGGAAGTCTTTGTTAGACAACCTCCAGGTTTTATCTCTCTAACTCACCCTGATTATGTTTACAGGCTGAATAAAGCATTGTATGGTCTCAAGCAAGCTCCCAGAGCATGGTATGAGACCCTAGCATGCTTTCTTCTGGAAAATGGTTTTATTAGGGGGAGAGTAGACCAAACTTTTTTTATTAGAACCCATAAGTCCCACACCCTACTAGTACAAATCTATGTAGATGATATCATATTTGGCTCTACTGATTCAAATTTGTGCAAGAGGTTCTCCAACCTAATGCATTCCAAATTTGAAATGAGTAGCATGGGTGAGCTCTCCTTCTTCTTAGGATTGCAAGTCAAGCAACATGCTGAAGGCATCTTTATTTCTCAAGCCAAGTATGCAAAAGAATTGGTCAAGAAGTTTGGTATGTCTGAAGCATCTTGTATGAAAACACCCATGCCTACCAATGCTGTATTGGATGCTGATCAGCATGGGAAGCCAGTTGATCAGACAACATATAGAGCAATAATTGGCTCTCTACTGTACCTTACAGCTAGCAGACCAGATATAATGTTTGCTACATGCATATGTGCTAGATTCCAAGTTAACCCTAGAGAGTCACACCTAACACTAGTTAAAAGGATTCTTAGGTATGTAAAGAGTTGTCCAAATCTAGGACTCTGGTATCCAAAAGAAACAGGATTTGAATTAACTGGATTTTCAGATGCTGATTATGCTGGATGCAGAATAGACAGGAAAAGCACCAGTGGAACATGTCAGTTCCTTGGAGACAGACTTGTCTCCTGGTTTTGTAAGAAGCAAACATCTGTGTCAACTTCAACTGCTGAAGCTGAGTATATGGCTGCAGGCAGTTGTTGCTCACAAATATTGTGGATACAAAATCAGCTTCTAGACTATGGTTACAACTTAGAGCAGTCAAAAATTTTCTGTGATAATACTAGTGCTATTTCTATAGCACAAAATCCAGTCCTCCATAGTAGGACAAAACACATAGAAATCAGGCATCATTTCCTAAGGGATAATGTAGAGAAAAACAAAATTGAACTTCAATATATTCCTACTGATTTGCAAAGGGGAGATATTTTCACCAAACCCTTGGATGAAAAGAAACACAGGTTCTTCCTAAATCACTTAGGCATGATAGATGGAGGAAGTCTTAATTAAAATCCAAGATTTTGAAAAGCTAAAACAGACCAAGACTAGGCTAAAAATTCTGTCTTTTGAATGAGTTTAGACTTTGAACTGTGCTTGACGTTTTCTCAAAAATCGTCGAACGGAGATCAACGATTTTCCAAATATCGTCGACCAGAGATCGACGCTTTTGCTATCGTCGATCTGAGTTCAGAGCCTTCGCTAGATCTAGAATTTTTCTTCGTCTGTTCAGAGGCCGTCGAGCTGAGCTCGACGTTTTTCAACATCGTCGAACGAAGATCGCCGATTTTGAAGACTCTTCAGATTCCCTCTGTAGCCTAAATCGTCGAGCTGAGATCGACGCTTCGTCGAGCTGAGCTCAACGATTTTCTTTTTCGCCGTCGAACCCTAATATAAAATCATTCTTCAGCCGTCGTTCTCCTTTTTACGCTTTCATACTCTGCAACTTTCTTCCTTTTCCCTCCAAATTTTCTACGCTTGGTCGTTTTTGGTTTTCTGTTGCAGGTACACATGGCTGATTCGAGTGCTGCTATTGCCAAGATGAAGTTCGACACCGGTTTCGACATAGACATAAACTCATTTGATGGAAGCGACCAGCGCTTCAAGGATGTTCTGAATCTATTCAGAGAACAATAGCTAACCCAGATAATGACTACCAGGATGAAGATTGCATCTGAGGAGATTAAGGAATGGTGTTATACCGCAGCAGATGAGACTGAGAATACCGTTGTCGGCACCATTAAGGGGACCCAGGTAATTCTATCCCCGGCTTTATTAACTGAAGTCTTTCTACTCAGTACTGGAGAAGACTCCATTGATCTGTCTGGAGAGGAGTATGCCTCCATGTTAGATAGGATGGGTCATAATGTAATTAACCCTAATAAGCTGCTGAAAAAGAATCTGGCTATAGAATTCCAGTTCCTGGCTGATGTAGTTGGGAAGGTGCTGTTGGCCAAGCACTCAGCGCATGACACAATTTCCAGGTATCAGTTCTGCCTGATGGGAGCCTTACTGGATAAGAAGCACCTCGACTGGGGCTCCATCTTCTTCACCCTGATTAAGAAGAAGATAAGCAAGTCTGCAGTCAGTTTTGGAAGAATCTTGGGGGTCTTTCTGCACTCAAGGTGCCCTGACCTTTTGACCTCTTCAGGGATGTTCATCAATGCATCCAAGAGGCTCTCCTGTGCCCTCTTCAGTAAATGGGACAGGCAGATAATCAACCCCTCCAGGGCTGCTGCAACACTTCTATCAGGCACAATGACCAATCTGGTCACTCCTCTAGTAGAAGAGCTGCCTGCTCCTTCTTCTCCCCAAGCCATATCCACCCAAGCCACATATACCCAAGCCATCACCTCCTCACCACCAGTCTCCACCACCATTATCTCATCTCCCATTACCATTTCCTCACCTATGTCATCCCCTCCTCCATCCTCCTCAGAGGACTTCCATCCTCTCTTTTCCTATCCAATCCATACTCAACCATCATTCTCCCTTTTAGAGGATTCCCTCATGGATGACTCTCCCTCCTCTCCTCCTGAGACATCTTCCCTTCACCAAATGCTCTCTGACATCCTCTCTCAACCCTCCTTCATACCCTCCTTTACTCTCCCTCTCTTCACCTCAACCTTCTCTATCCCCATCATTCCATCTTCTGAACCAACAATCCCTACTCCACCTACCTCCACCTTTTCAGCTTCAGTCACCATCCCTCCATCCTCCTTGACTACTACCTCTGCTCAAGCCTCACTTGGGCATGTAGATCTTTCTAGCCTGGCTGACAGGCTCTATGAGTTGCTAGCTCCCAAGCTGGTATCTCTGCTGGAGTCCTCCCTGACTCCACTCCTGAAGCAAGTCCAGGAGCTGTCCACCAAGCTTGATTCTTTTTCCTCCTCCCAGGCAATCCCTTCTACTGGGTGCCTTGGTTCACCTCTCTCTGAACCAAGGCAGGGGGAGATGCCTTATGAAGAAGTGATTGTGCCAGCTCCAGCTCCAGCTTCTACTCTCTCAGCAAGCTCAGGATGTGCTTTTGCACTTAATCTGCAGAGGTTGCTATCCAGATTTGATACAGCCTATCTCAGCTGTCTGGCTTATGAAGAAGTGATTGTGCTAGCTCCAGCTCCAGCTTCTACTCTCTCAGCAAGCTCAGGATGTGCTTTTGCACTTAATCTGCAGAGGTTGCTATCCAGATTTGATACAGCCTATCTCAGCTGTCTGCCTCCAATTACTGCTGAAGATCTGTCCAAGGCCATTGTGCCTGTACCTGTCTGTAATCCCAGCCAGATTGTTTCCTATATCAAGTCATGGAAGGCTGTGGATGTATCTGTTGCTGCTACTAAGGCCACTGTGCCTCCTTTTGTTGATACTACTGCTGCTGACATAGAAATGATTCCAGCACCTAATGCTGAGGAAATTGTTGTTGAAACTGATGATGCTGATTCTGCTATCCCTGCTGCTCCTGCTCCTGCTCCTGCTGCTGCTGCAAAGCTCAAAGCTCAAGAAGAATATCTAAGAAGAATTGATGCTTTATATGATCAACCTCAGAGTTCTGAAAGTGATCAGTACAGAACTGATTCTGATGATTCTGCCAGCACAATTGCCAAAAAGAGAAAAGCCAGAAGTAAAGCAATGATGTCAGTTCCTCCTGCCAAAGCTAAAGACTCCAATGACATTCCATATTACATTCTGCATGACTGCCCCATCACTGAACCATGGATGCAATTTTCAAAGAACCAACTAAAGGCCATGAAAAAGAGAAGAAGTCTTGACAAATATGAAAAAGGATCATCTCAACATCAGCCTCCTCCTCCTCCTCCTCCAGACTCTGGATCAGGCTCAGCTCCTCAAGCTCCAGCTCCTAGACAAAGTTCCTCTCAATCCTATTCTAAGTATTACCAAAAGGGACAACATCAAAGAGGATATCAACCCAGAAGGGGTAGTTACAGAGGAAATCAAAAAGGACAGAGACCCTATCAAAGGGAAGGACAAGGCCATTCTGACTCTACTTCAGGTCCTTACCCTTACAAACTGAAAGACACAGTTGCTCCAAGGACCTCTCCTGCTCCTGAATCTCTCAACAAATATGAACCTGCTGTTCCATATGAGGATCCTGAGAACAATCCTGTGGCCTGGACTGCTAGGATGAAAGAGTTGGCTGCTCTTGATCAGATTAAGAAGGCTAGAGAACAAGGCAAAGAAATATCCAACATTACAACCTTATCAGAACAAAGAAAGAAAGAACTGGAAAAGTATGCTTCAAAGAAATTTTTCAATCCAGAAGAGTACATGAAGCTGCACCCAGAGGCTGTAGTTCCAAGGCCAAGATCTCAAACCTCTCTAGGTGCAGAAGATGACAGAAGGTCCAAGAAAGAAGCCCTAAATCCTAACAGAGAAATTTTATTTAAAAAGGGAACTGAAAAGAAGTGATTTGTGTAAGCAAACATATCATCCACCTCTGGATATCTGCTACTATTTATCTGTGATATGCATTGCTGTTTCTCTGCATTTTGTATTTAACTTCTGTATTATTGAATGCTCTTTATGATTGTCTGTAAATAGTAATCCTAACCCAAATAGGGGGAGATTGTTGGAACACCCTATTACTAATTTGGGTAAGGATCACTATGTTTGTCTTAGGATCCTAGTTGACCTAGTTGTATAGTTGAGAAGGTCAACATTAGAATGAGTCTAGGGTCTAGAACTTAGTTTTGAAGCTGCCCCCAAGACCACTCCAAGATCAAGGATGAAGAGCTAAGTCTAAAGCAATTTTCGTCGAGCTCAGGTCGACGAATCGTCGAACTCAGTTCGACGCTCTCTGAGCTCAACTTCAACAAATCGTCGAACTCCGGTCGACGATCTTCGAGCTCAGATCGACTATCTGCTTTTAGCTAGCTTCTGCTTAGTCGTCGAACTCCCCTCGACTATCGTCTAGCTCAGTTCGACGATGCCTCCTTCAGCTGTTTCTCAGGTCGCTGAGCTCAGTTCGACGATCTTTGAGCTCAGTTCGACGATTTCTGTCTGCTTATCTCAGTTCATCTCTGAGCTCAGTTCGACGATCGTAGAGCTCAGATCGACGATTATTTGGAGAGATCAACGTCTTCAAGATTTCAAATGCTGCTGATTCTTTGGAATGTTTTTGAATATTATCAGCATTTATGACAGAAGATCTCCCAGCCGTTTGGAGCAAGTTTCAAGGTATCTTTCAGAGAATGTTTGCTGGACTTTCCTCTAAAAGACAAGACCATTTATGGAAAACATTTATGACTGACCAACCGCCATCTTTGGACAAGGAGAATATTCAGAAAATCAATTCTATTCCTATGGTCTTTTAGATATACAGGAATGCAACAACAAAAAAAAATACACAGAGCTGATAGACAGAAAGAAAAAGAAAACACAGAAGAATACTGTTAGCAGAAGAACAAGAAAACTACAACATCAAGATCTTCTAGCTGACTAAGTGTTCTTGCATCCTCATCTTAGATCTCCAGACACATCATCTTTCAGCTGTCCTGCTGAAACCATTCTTTGCTGGAGATCAAGTTCTGAAGACCTATCACCCTTCTGCAAAGCTTCTCTGCCTGAACCTCTCTACATCTCAGGGGGAGCTTTGACATCTTCAATCCACTTGTGCTTCTCTCATTTGACTGAGAACAGAGAAGACAACTTCAACTTTCACTTTTTCTTTTCCTGCTGTAAAAGGGTTCTTGAACTCCCTTCAAAAGTTCTGTCTGGTTCTGAGAGCCTTGTCAAAACTCAGTGGTGGCAAGACACCTTATCAAAAAATCTAGCTTTGGTTTTTGAGCACCTTATCAAAAGCTCATTGGTGTCAGGACACCTGATCAACTCAGTCCTGAGTGGATTCCTACCAAGGGTGGTAGAAGAGTGGATGTACCCAGTTTTGGGGAACCACTATATTTCCCTGTGTCTTCTGGTTGTGCTTGTGTGATTTGTCTGCTGTGTGCTGTGTCCTTTTCCTTTCAGTTTTTAAGTTTCTGTTAGCACTCTACACTATAGCTTAAATAGAATTTTAATTTGTGCTATTTTATTAATCTGTGAAAAATTATTTTAAGTAAACTCTATTCACCCCCCCTCTAGAGTTGAGATAGATCTTACCCTCACTTTCACATAGCAAAGGTTCTGACTAAGGGCAAGTCTAAGAATCAGGATGATCTGGGTATATTTATAGCCATCAAAAGCATGCTTTTTGAAAAGAAGTTGGCTGCTGTTGGAACTCAGGGCAGACCAAATCAGCCAGCTATAAGACTTACCTTTAATCAAATTCTAGCTGAAAGAAATCAGAAAAAGGCTGCAACACATCTTTCTCCTGTCAAGGTTGTAGCTCATCAAGTTGTAGGGCCTTCACAGAAAAGAAGATATAACATTCATGAGTGTTGGTGTTGTGGTAAGATAGGGCACTTTGCCATTGACTGCTGGTATAATTCCAATGTGGCCAGAGCTAGGGTCAGTCCACCAATCAGAAATTCTGCTCGAGGATATGTTCAGTTCATTCTAACTTGCACTAGGACCCAATAGATATTGGGGTCCTAAGGTTAAGTAATTTGTATATTACAGGATAGTTGAAGGCACCATACCCCTATATGGTACATGGAAAGTGGCTATTCCAAGCACATGACTGGAACAAGGAGCAACTTGAAGGAGTTTACTCCAGTAAAAGATGGACCCAAAGTCATCTTTGGAGTTTACGATAAAGATGTAACCAGAGGGTATGGTAAGATCACTAATGGCATAGTCACCATCACAAAGGTGGCTTATGTTGAAGGGTTGCAGAACAACCTTATAAGCATAAGCCAGCTTTCTGATCTTGGCTACGTGATTGTCTTCCATAAGGATGAGTGCCTAATTAGGAGGTTAAGTGACCAAAAGGTCATCTTGACAGGCACTAGGAGTGGAAGTGTTTTGTACAACCTCGGGCTCGCACGAGGAGGACTCGGAAAAGAGGGGACTAGAAGGACCCCATGAGAAGATAAGGCACTAGGCGAGACGGACCCAAGATAGGATCCATTCGCGCTAGGCGAGACAGGCCCAAGAGAGGATCCATTCGCTCTAGGCGAGACGGGCCCAAGAGAGGATCCATTCGCGCTAGGCGAGATAGACCCAAGAGAGGATCCATTCGCGCTAGTTGAGACGGGCCCAAGAGAGGATCCATTCACGCTAGGCGAGATGGGCCCAAGAGAGGATCCATTCGCGCCGGGTGAGACGAGCCAAAGTAATGCTCTCGCCCGCGGGGCGGCGCTTTCGCCAAGCACCTGTTCGGCAGGAAGTTGGAAGACCAGTTCAGTTAATGGGCAAAGACTGGTTCAGGTCGCAAACGGTTCTTTTTTCCCAGCTTCAGAGGTTTTTACTCCTTTACCCTTAGTGGTCTGCCCATAGCCCTTCAGAACAGCAGAGTTTGGCTGTTGGTAGACCCGACCCAGGGTATTCTGGTAATTTCATGAGTGGTTCGATTTGGTTATTTACAGTTCAAATCTTGAGGCCTATAAATAGACCGGTAGGGTGTCTGAGAGAAAGGCATTGGAATCCTTCTTTTGCTCTCTCCTTCAGGCACCTAGCTCAACATTGGCTAAGGAGGGGAAGAATCACGGGTTCTTCCGGGTAAGAGGTGGGACCTCCGAGCTGAAGCCCCCAGTCTGTCTTTCTAGGAATCCTATTGGGATCGTGGTCCAAAGAGAGTAGGTGTAGGCTGCAACCTTAGATCCGAGCTTTAGGAGGAACCGGCTTTGTTGGTTCCAACATTTTTGGTACGGTGAGCATGGATCGCAGCCTATGCAGAAGAACTTTTGATCACCTCATGGCAGGAGACCAGGGAGGAGAAGACGAGGGTGGGTCCTAGAACCCGGGGGATACGTTGGGAGAACGGAGTTCATGGAGTCCATTGGAGGTATTATGGACATACTGTAGCAGATCTCACAGCGAGATGATTGCGTGATCCCCCTCCCTCAAGCGCCGGGCCTTTCGCCTCAAGAGGGAATCGTCTCGGCAAGGGTAGGCGAGGATGCGCCAGGAGGGCGGCCTGGGAAAGAGAAAGCGGTGGAAGGAAGCGGGCGAGATCTGGTAGGAAGGGAGTTGTTCCCCAGCCCGGCGAGTGCCATCTCGCCAGGGGACGTCGTCGCGCGAGTAGAGGTGGTGAGACCCCTGGTGAGAGGATTGCCTTTTTGTGAATTGATTCTTTCGGCTCCCATCCCGGAGGGATTCCGCGAGCCTGAGATGACCTATTATGTGGGAAAGGACGACCCTCTCCAGCATCTGCAGTGGTTTGAGGACGCGGTCTCCATCAGACCAATGACAGATGCGTTCAAGTGCCGCCTTTTTGCCATCACTTTGAAGGACAAAGCCCGGGACTGGTTTTATCAACTCCCAGCAGGGTCGATATACAGTTTCGAGGACTTGAGTAAGAGCTTCCAATTGCGTTTTTCGACCTTTAAGAAGAGGAAGAAAAACCCGGAGTCCATTTTATTGATCAAGCAGAAGGCCGAGGAGTCCTTGGCCCAGTACGTGGATCGTTTCCAAGAAGAAATCTTAGACATCCATGGGGTGCCGGGATTCACTCTCCAGATGGCCTTTACGGTGGGACTAAAGGAAGGCTTCTTCAAGATGAGCCTGACCAGGAAGGCGTCGTTATTATTCGAAGGGTTGATAGAAAAGGCAGCAAAGGAGATAGCGATGGAAGCGGCAAACCCGGTGTTTGCTAAAAAAATGGCAAGGTTGACAGAAGTGGAGTCGAGAGAATCAGGAGGAGCGAGGCAGCAGGAAGGAAGGAGGAGGGAGGAGCAAAGGGTGTCGGTGCATCAGGAGTTGGGTTGGAGGCAACCGAGAGGCCCTGTTCAAGGGCAAGGAAGAGGTTTTCCTCTGGGAGGAAGGAACTACTACCAGGGAGGACCAGGAAGATTACACCAACCAGGGTGGGGACATGGTCCTAGACCACTCCCACCCCGCCTCAGCAAGCTATGGCCATAGGCCGGGGACGAGAAAGAGGAAGAGAGCGAGGGAGAGCAGGAGTAGGATCAGGGAGAAGGAGGAACCCCCAAGAAGGGAGGCAAGAGGGAGAGGTAGTTATGCCATTCTGTGACTTCCACGAGGAGGAAGGCCACCCGACGGCTACCTGTCCAGAATTTCTAGAACTAAAGGGGAGGAGAAGAGCGGGTGAGTAGCCGCTACTAGTGCAGATAGTAGAGATGACTGGAATGGGGGAGGAGGATCGATGCGTGGACCGATTGGACGTGGGAGATTGAGGGGGGATCAGGGTGATCCATGGGGTGGGGGGGGGGTGGGGATTGAAGCTACCCGCAAGGCCAGCCTTCATACTATGTACCGATGGAGGGTCGCTTCGACGTCGCAAGCCCCTCCCCCAGACGAGAAGATCACTTTTTCTAGAAAGGACTTGCTAGATCACGAAGATCCTTTCTGCGATGCACTGGTGATCAGGACCGCCATCAAAAACTTCATGGTGTCCCGAATCTTGGTGGATAATGGGAGCTCCGTAAATGTTATCTTCAAAAAGGCATTCAATGAGATGTGAGTGGAAGCGAGGAGAGTGTTGGCGGCAGATGGACCGTTGTTCGGATTCTCAGGAGAATGGAAGGAGGTTGAGGGAGGAGTAGGGCTCCAGGTAACTCTTGGAGGGCTGTCCAGAAACTGCCGCTTTGTGATAGTAGACGCCCCCAGCAGTTACAATGCGATCTTTGGGTGCCCTCTGATCAGCGCCTTCAGACGCATGCCATCCTCGTTCCATCAGTGTTTGTTGCTCAACTTAGGAGGGACCCAGATCAGGGTGCAGGGAGACCCAAAGGCAACCCGAGAATGCTATGTGATAACAGTAAATGCCATCTCGTGGAAGGGTGATACAGAAGAGCTAGAGATGAAGATGGCGGGAGAGCAGGTGGATGGAGAGGAGCAGGAGAGGAGAGAGGGGCAGGAGAGGAGAGAGGAGGCTAGAATATAGAGAGGCATTGCGGTGGAGACAGAGATGGCGGGAGAGAAGGTGGATGGAGAGGAGCAGGAGAGGAGAGAGGAGGCTGGAATAGAGAGAGGCATTGCGGTGGAGCCAGAGATGGCGGGAGAGTAGGTGGATTGAGAGGAGCAGGTGGACGAAGAGGAGCAGGAGAGGGGAGATGTGGCTGGAGTAGAGAGAGGCATTGCGGTGGAGCCAGAGATGGCGGGAGAGCAGGTGGATGGAGAGGAGCAGGAGAGGAGAGAGGAGGCTGGAATAGATAGAGGCATTACGGTGGAGCCAGAGATGGAGGGAGAGCAAGTGGATGGAGAGGAGTAGGTGGACGAAGAGGGGCAGGAGAGGAAAGAGAAGGCTGGAGTAGAGAGAGACATTGCGGTGGAACCAGTAAGGGCACGAGAACAGTAAGCCATAGGAGAGGTGAAAGAAGTTAGAGGGAGAAAAAGAAAGATAAGGGACATGGAGGAGCCATTCGAGATGGAAGCTCTGCCGAAAGGGAGGAGAGGGTCACTGCTTGGAAGAAGTCTTGGGGAAGTGGGGGAGAAGTTCGCAGGGGAAGCGGTGGCGGTTATGGAGGAGCGAGAACCTAGAGAACAGGAGGAGAGTTTGAGGGATCAGGAGGGAGAAGAGGAGCCCTCGAGGCTGAGGGCAGCAGTCGGAGTACAGGAGATGGACATCTATACGAAGGAGGGTAGAAAGGAAAAGATCAAGGTCAGTGGAGAGCTCAGCTTCGAAGAACAGGAGGAAATCCAAAAATGCGTGCAGGAAAACATCGACATCTTTGCTTGGAGTGCAGCCGACATGCCGGGGATTGACGCAGACGTGGCGTGCCATTGTCTTAACCTTGACCCCAAGGTTCGCCCCATCCAGCAGAAGAAGAGGGCCATCGCTTCTCGGATGGCTAGGCCTCTCAGAGATGTGGTGGAAAAGCTACTCCAGGCGGGATTTATATCTGCAAATAAGTATCCGGGGTGGGTGAGTAATGTTGTAATGGTGAAAAAGGGGGAGGGGAAGTGGAGGATGTGTATCGACTTCTCCATTTTAAATAAAGCATGCTCCTAAGGATTGTTATCCCTTGCCTCGAATCGACGCGCTGGTCGATTCAGTCGTCGGTTTTTCACTAATGAGTTTTCTAGATGCCTTTTCAGGATATCATCAAATACGCATGCATCCTCCAGACATCAAGGATGCCACTTTTATCACCGAGGACGGATGCTTCAGCTAAAACATTATGCCCTTTCGGTTGAAGAATGCGGGGGCAACCTACCAACGAATGATGGATCGGATCTTCCGAAAACAAAAGGGACGGAACCTTGAAGTTTACGTAGATTACTTGATGATCAAGAGCCAAGACCTCAAGTCCCATGTTGTGGATCTAGAAGAAACCTTTGCAACCATAAGGAAATACAAAATGAGACTCAATCCTCTAAAATGCGTATTCGGGGCCAGTACGGGAAAGTTCTTAGGTCATCTCCTCACCCCATCAGGAGTAGAACCTAACCCGGATAAACTCAAGGCAATCCTAGAACTGGAATCTCCGAAGAATGCCAAAGAGGTTCAGCATCTCACCAGCAAGTTGGCTGGGTTAAGCAGGTTTCTTTCCTGAGTAATAAAAAGGTGCTCACCTTTTATTCGAACGTTGAGAGGGGGAAAGAAATTCGAGTGGACCTCAAATTGTGAGAAGGCCTTTTTAGCCCTGAAGCAACAACTCACCAAAGCACCGCTACTCCAAGGACCACGGGAGGGTGAGATTTTGTCCTTGTACTTGGGAGTGGGGGTAGGAGCAGTGAGTTCAGTCCACGTACGGGAAGAAGGTAAGAAGCAGTTCCCAATCTATTATGTGAGCAGGGTCCTCAAAGAGGCATAACTAAAATACCCTATCTTAGAGAAACATGCCTTTGCCCTTGTCATCTCAGCCCGGAAGCTCAAACCGTACTTCCAGGCCCATTCCATCCAGGTCGTGACAGACCACCCTCTCCGCCGTATTCTGGAGGGGGTGGAGCACTCCGGGAGGTTAGCCAAATGGTCAATAGAACTCAGTGAGTTTGATCTTGTTTTCATTCCTCGGGTGGCCATCAAAGCACAAGCAGTGGCCGATTTCTTAGTAGATTACGTGGTGGAAGTCAAGAAGGCCGAAGTATCTCCCGTAGTGTCTTGGGAGATGCTCGTAGACGGGGCCTCGAGAAGGAGCTCCTTTGGGGGTGGGATAATTTTGATAAGTCCTGAGGGAACCCGGATCGAACAGGCCCTGAAGATTCATTTCACCCTCACCAACAATCAGGCCGAATACGAAGCCATCATAGCAGGGTTGAGGTTGTCCCGTGAGTTTGGCATACAAGACATCAAAGTCTCCACTGATTCTATGTTAGTTGCAGGACATATCAAGGGGGAATTTGAAGCAAGAGAACCCACCCTCCAATCGTACTTAATGAAGGTAAAAAGTATCATCGGATAATTCCACGGCTTTTCAGTTCGACACATCCCGAGGGAAGAAAATACTCGGGCAGATTTGCTTGCTAAGCACGGTCCTCGGGCCGGAGGAACCATGATAGAACTCTTCAGGCCTTCCATAGAAGAGGGGGAATTGATTGAGGTGGACCAGCAGGGGTCCTGGATGGACCCATTTATCGCCTTCTTGACAACCAGACGATTACCAGAGGGAAACCTTGAGAAAAAGCAGGTCAAATACAAATCAGCATATTACCTATTGAAAGAGGGAACCTTATACCGTAAGACACTGTCAGGCCTGCTGGCTCGATGTGTGTTTGAGAAGGAGGTCGCAAAAGTGCTGGAGGAGATTCACTCGGGGGAGTGTGGTAGCCATTCCGGGAGTCGGACCTTGGAAGGCAGGGTGCTGAGGCAGGGCTATTTCTGGCCCACTCTTAGGAAGGATGCTGAGGAATTCATAAGAAAATGCAGGAAGTGCTAGGAATTTGCTCCTCTTAAACTCCTCCCGGCCCAAAGATTGCGCATGATTACGGCTCCATGGCCCTTCTCCATATGGGGGCTAGATTTGGTGGGCCCGTTCCCCCAAGCCAGTGGCTAGAGGAGGTTCCTGCTGGTCATGGTGGACTATTTTTCAAAGTGGCTGGAGGTGAATGCGTTGGAAAAGGTGACATCTCAGGTAGTCAAAATCTTCGTATGGGGGTAAATAATCTGCAGGCATGGGCTCCCTTTGGCCATTGTCACGGATAATGGACCACAGTTCGCCAGTAGAGAATTCATGGACTTCTGTGTCCGGCTAGGTATATACCTTCGGTTCGCCTCGGTGCATCACCCTCGAAGCAATAGGCAAGTGGAAGCCGTAAACAAGGTAACCATGAATCTCTTGAAGAAGAAGGTAGAAAACTTAAGGGGAAGTTGGGTGGAGCAGCTCCCCTCCGTCCTCTAGGCCTTGAGGACTACGCCAAGTACCGCCACGGGAGAGACACCATTTAAACTTTCCCATGGCTCAGAGGCCGTCATACCAGTTGAATTTGAGGTTGAGTAACCTAGGGTGGCAGCGACAAGAAAGGGAGATGAAGAATGGGAGGTAGATAATGGGGAGGAGCAGAGGCTCTCGCTTGACTTATTGGAGGAACTTAGAGAGCTAGCGTCCATCCGGCAGGAGGAGGTCAAGCGTCGGATTTCCAGATATTTTGACAAGTACGTTAGAGTCAAGCAGTTCGAGAAGGGAGACTTAGTCCTCAAGAAAGTGGATGCGGCAAGTAGAGGGGCCTCCGTGGGGAAGCTCAACCCCAACTAGGAAGGCCCTTTTATAATAAAGGAGGCCTTAAAGTCAGGAGGATACCACCTCCAGGATGTGGACGGGGTATCCCTCGATCGCGCCCGAAGCGGCGATTACCTAAAGCGATTCTACCCTTGATGCTGTCTCTTTCATGTCTATGGTTTATTTCTTCTGAGGTGGAATATTTTCGTTTTTTAATACCTTTAAACTTGGTGCGATTTTTAAATACAATGCAAGTTCAGATATCCGTTTTCGCGTAACAAGATTGCTTTGGTTTTGGAGAGAAGACCCCGAGCAGACCCGCTGACCAGGCTCTCATCAAGCTGGCAGGGTTGTAGGGTCACTCGGTGGTCGAAGGTTGTGTGGAGAGGAGACCCCGAGCAGACCCGCTGACCAGGCTCTCATCAAGCTTGAAGGGTTATAGGCTCACTTGGTGGTTGGAGGTTGTTTGGAGAGGAGACCCCAAGCAGACCCGCTGACCAGGCTCTCATCAAGCTTGCAGGGCTGTAGGCTCACTCGGTGGTTGGAGGTTGTTTGGAGAGGAGACCCCGAGCAGACCCGCTGACTAGGCTCTCATCAAGCTAGCAGGGCTGTAGGCTCACTCGGTGGTTGGAGGTTTTGTGGAGAGGAGACCCCGAGCAGACCCGCTAACATGGCTCTCATCAAGCTGGCAGGGTTGTAGGCTTACTCGGTGGTTGGAGGTTGTGTGGAGAGGAGACCCCGAGCAGACCCGCTGACCAGGCTCTCATCAAGCTGGCAGGGCTGTAGGCTCACTCGGTGGTTGGAGGTTGTTTAGAGAGGATACCCCGAGTAGACCCGCTGACCAGGCTCTCATCAAGCTGGCATTGCGGTAGGCTCACTCGGTTGTTGGAGGTTGTTTGGAGAGGAGACCCCAAGCAGACCCGCTGACCAGGCTCTCATCAAGCTGGCAGGGCTGTAGGCTCACTCGGTGGTTAGAGGTTGTTTGGAGAGGAGACCCCGAGCAGACCCACTGACCAGGCTCTCATCAAGCTGGAAGGGCTATAGGCTCACTCGGTGGTTGGAGGTTGTTTGGAGAGGAGACCCCGAGCAGACCCGCTGACCAGGCTCTCATCAAGATGGCAGGGCTGTAGGCTCACTCGGTGGTTGGAGGTTGTGTAGAGAGGAGACCCCGAGCAGACCCACTGACCAGGCTCTCATCAAGCTGGCAGGGCTGTAGGCTCACTCGGTGGTTAGAGGTTGTTTGGAGAGGAGACCCCGAGCAGACCTGCTGACAAGGCTCTCATCAAGCTGGCAGGGATGTAGGCTCACTCGGTGGTTGGAGGTTGTGTGGAGAAAAGACCCCGAGCAGACCCGCTGACCAGGCTCTAAACAAGCTGGCAGGGTGATGGGCCAAAACCCGAACAGGCAAGCGTACCTGTCTAATCGTAGTATCAAGATCGTATTTAAAACTCGGGGTTGTCAAGTACTGCTACTCACGCTTGAACTATTATCCTACCGGAAAACTGTTGGGTTTTGAGAATTTTTAAAAAGTAAAATAAACGATAATTTGCGAGACGAAAAACATATATTAAAAAGATAGCTCCCGATCAGTGAATCACCATGAAATGATATGCGAGAGATAAAAAGGCATAGTTTTAATTTTGCAAATCATACTTGACCGTGATGGATCCGAAAATGAGACAAAATCTCGCTAGAGCATTAGGTCTCCTAACTTATAGACTCTTTGATCGAAATCTCTTTACAAACCAAAGAAGCCTAAAGTTGCATTATCAAAATGATCCGCACTATTGGATTTGACTCCAATCCGGAGGATTTACGTCGTCCTATCTCTAGGGTTGCGTGCAAGTCCTTCCTTCTTTGAGTGATCTTTCACATTCACGAGCCTCTCGGCTACTCAAATATGAGATCCAAGGTCTACTACCGTATACCGGAAATACGGAGTCGACAAAAAATAAATCAAAGAAGGATCGACCATGAAATAACAAAAATAAAACTAAGAAAGAAGATAAATTCTCATCTCATATCATGGATCCTCAAGGTCGAATGCTAAAAGAAAATTAGCTACGCATATTCGAAATGAAAAACAAAATAAGAGAAGAGAAAAGCATTTTCATTTCTTGAAAAGGAAGAGAAGAGTACACAATAAGATAATAAAAAAAACAAATATTATGCTACTACAAGGAAAAGGAAATTATAACATGGAAGCATGAAAAATAAAACTTGCACTAATGGAAAACTATGAGAATAATAAAAAAAAGATTACAACTCACAAACACTCAAACTCTCCAACTCAACACTCAATCTTTACTTAGAAACTGCACTCCAAAAATTATCATCCTTTGGCTTGTGGGATGGGGTGGCTTATATAGGGGATGGGGAGGATTCTTGAATGAAGAGGAGGAGAAGGAACACAAGGGGGGCCGGCCACATGAAGGGGGGATGGTTCATGCATGCATTTAATGAGGGAAAGAGAAGGTATGGATGCAATGTATTGTATTAAAGGGAAGTGAAAATAAAAATATAAAATAAAGAAGGGGGGAAGAATGAGCTTTAAAGAGCAAGAGAGAGAGGGAGAAAGAGAAGATGTATTTGGAATAAATGAAGAGGGAGGGGAGGAAGGTGGCCGGCCATGCATGGGGAAATGCAAGACCAACCATGCAAGGTGGCGGGTTGGCTTTAGGGCTGCATGGTGGGCTCGGGTAGAGGGAAAATGGCTGCATGGTGGGCTCGGCATGGACAAGAGCTGCTCCAAGTGGTGGGCTGCATGCTTGGGCTCGGGTAGGTTGTACCAAAGAAGGGCCGGCGGCACCAAGTTGGAGAGGGCTCGGGTTGAGGGCTGCACTTGGTCATCAACATGTGGGATGCACTTGATCATCAACATGTGGGCTGCACTTGATCATCAACATGTGGGCTGCACTTGATCATCAACATGTGGGCTGCACTTGAGGGAGGGGCAGGCCAACCTACAAAATAAAAAAAATAAAACATTAGTTATGTTATAATCAAAGTTAAAACACAAAACATCAAGAACATTAAAAATAAAAACAACATATCATTAAAACATTAAAAAAAATAACAAAACATAGAAAACATTAAAATAAAACAACAAAACATAAACTAATATTGATTATAATTACTAAACATAACATATATAGTAACATAATACATATAATAAGACTATATATTTATTTTTTATATCAAATCATAAAATAACATCATAACAAGCATACAAAACACAAAATTGTAATAAAACTTAAGGATTTTAACTGCTTAATTACCCCAAAAAAGGATGACTAAAACTAGTCATCAAACTCCCCCATGCTTAGACTTTTGCTTGCCCTCAAGCAAATAGAAATAAAAACTAGGGAAAAACAAAAAAGAAAGCAAACGATATTTTTTTTTTAGGTTCCATAGTTAAGAAAACCAAAACATGAAAAATTTAACTGTCCTAATTTCCATGTTATCAACTAGTGGGGTGAGAAGTGCACAATAGAGAACTTGAAAGTGGAGGCCTAAAAATCTCATTAAAACATAAGAAGAGCTTACACATTTCTAAATCTTAAAAACAAGGCATCCAAAATAAATGAAGATAAGGAAAACAAAAGTAGAGGTTCTAAATAAACGGCGCATTAACAAACTACTAGGTTGCTAGATAAACATTAACCCTAAAACACCTCAAGGTAACCTCCAAAGAAATCCATCAATGATGGTGGCCATAGGCTTGTACGTTCACACTTTCTCCACTACGAGAATTTACGTTCTAAAGATCAATAGGACTTCTAATAGGCGTTAAGACTTGGCTTAGGTAAATAATTAGGAAAGGAGAATAATAATAAACATGAAGGCTAAGACACACTAAACCAAGGTTGAGCTCAAAAATATATAAAAAACATGATAACAAAAAAAAAGATAAATGACAAGCAAGTCATTTCTCCAATTCAAACTACAAAACAAGGCCATGAAATTTTTTTGTTTTTTTTATAAATTTGGCCAAACATAAACCCTTTTTTTTTCTTTTTAATTTTTTTTCCATTTGATAACATCTTGATACTAACACAGATTTCATAAAAGAGAGCTCCAAAAATAGGCTTTACAATGTCCTTTTCATTTCAAAGATAATACCCCCTCACAAAAATAATTTTTAAGCTCAAGGTTTTAGTGTGAAAATAGGAAAGGCATTTTGGCTTTGGTGAAAATAGTGAAATGAGAGGTGGAGCTAAAAACAAAGAAAACATGGAAAAGGCCCAAAATTGTTTTGCAATGGTAATGTTTTTGGTGGACAAGAAAAGATCAAACTAGTAAAATTGTGGCCTAAATCATTTCTAAAGTACGTAAAAACGATGCAAATGCTTCGAGAGTAGGTTAGGACAAGTTCTAGACACCAGTAAAGACTACCCCACAAATGAAAAAGAGCTAATATTACCTATCAACCATTCGTAAGCAACTTGACCGAATAAAAAGACGTAACTACAAATTGCTAACTTATAATGTAAAAAAACGGATGCCTATATTTAAGAAAGAGAAACTAGTAAAACAAAGCTATGTTAAAATGATAAGTTTAGAGAACATTTTCAAGGAAATCTACATAGAACTACAAAAAACCGCACGGGCCTACACATCACTAGAAGAAACATAAAAATAAAGGATAGAAAATAATTTTAGGTTTTGTTTTTCAAATAGATTTTAGCACAATTTTTTTGATTTTGTTTTTTTCTAATTTTTTTTGGGTTTTGTATTTTATAATTTTTTTGGATTTTTGATGAAGTTAAAATAAAATACTATAACTAAACTAATTTTAAAACACATTTTTTTTTAAAAGAAAGAAAGAACTAGACCCCCCCCCCCCCATGCTTAAATTCTTCATTGCCCTCAATGAAGGAAAAAAAGAAAAAGAGAAGGAGACTGAGAAGAAGAGAAAAAGAAAATGCAGGAAAATAAATAATAAAAAAAACAGGACTTCCCCGGGTTTGTGAGATGAAGGCGGATGTCGCTTCCCCATGCTTGCTTTTTAGTGCACTTGATCGTCAGCAGGTTTGATTTGATCCATCTTGAAATCAGTAACGTTGGAGCGGTGATCATGAACTTGTACTTGAGCCACCGGGAGGAAGAGCAAAATAAAAGGAGAAAAATAGAGTTTGTGGGCATGAGCCCAACATTATTCTATATTACAATAATTTAACGTCCGAATAAAAGTTTTATAATAATAATAAGTCCAAAAATAAAAAATAACAGTTCCACGTGAAAATAAACATTCAAGAGTCCAGAATAAGGTTCTCCTTTGCAGAAGACACATAATCATTAGAAAAATATAATTTAAGTCTATGCCCATGCGCTTTAAAAGCACCCTTATCCGGGTGCGAGAGTAACACAGTTCTATAAGAAAAGACTTCCTTGACCGTAAACGGTCCAGACCTACGAGATTTAGATTTTCTAAAGAAAATACGTAGACGTGAATTTAAAAGAAGAACTTGATCGCCTGGCTTAAAATTTTTATGGTGGCAAAAATTATTATCGCGATAAATTTTCATTTCAGGGTCCGGTGGTTTATCAAAATGATTTTTCAAATTTTTATCATTTTAAAAAATAAGATTCTCAAGATTCTTCTGTCTAAAATCAGAGTCATCTTCGAGTTTTGCTTGTACGGACATAACAGTGTTTTCAAAATCATTTGATGAAAGTTCAGAAAAAGAAGAAGAAAAATCCTTTGGAGAAGTATAGGAGTCTTCTTTTAAGTCATCAATGAAAAAGCAAGAGTCATCATTTTGTAAAGAGTTTTTCATAGATTTATTAATATCAAATGTAACTTCCTCATCTCCCACATGCAGAAAAAGTTTTCCGTCACTCACATTTACGATTGCGCGAGCGATGGCTAGGAAGGGACGACCAAGGATAAGAGGGACCTCGATGTCCTCTTCAATATCGAGAATGACAAAATCCACCGGGAAGATGAATTTGTCGACCTTCACTAGCACATCCTCAACAACACCTAACAGATACTTAATCGACCGATCGGCTAACTGTATACTCATTCTTGTAGGGCTAAGAGTGCCCAATCCTAGCTTCTTAAATAATGAAAAAGGCATCAAATTGATGATCGCTCCAAGATCTGCTAGCGCATGTTTAACAAAAAGATCACCGAAAACGCAAGGAATGGAAAAACTACCCGGATCGTTTATCTTTTTAGGAAGAGTAGAGTTTTTAACGACCGCCGAGCATTCTTCATTTAACGTTACATGTGATAAATTTTCCAATTTCGTCTTGTTCGTTAATAAGTCTTTAAGATATTTGGCGTACTTAGGCATTTGACTAATCGCTTCATGAAACGGTAAATTAATATGGATTTGTTTAAATATTTTAAGAAAGCGTTTATATTGATTATCTAGTTTTTCTTTCCTAAGTCGTGCCGGATAAGGAGGTGGCGGAAATTCTTTTATAATAACCGGAGCATCATTTTGATCGTCATCTTTTTCTTTTTTAAAATCAGAAAAAACATCTTTTTCTTTATAAAAAATAGATTTTTCATTTCCAAAAGTGATAATTGTTTCCGTAGTAGGAGAGACAGTCATCTTTATCTCTTCCCTTGTGGTGGGCTCGTTAACAACCTTATCGCTCCGAAGGGAAATCACATTTGCGTGCTCCCTTGGGTTAGGTTCAGTGTTCGAGGGAAGAGTTCCAGGTGGTCTCTCGGAAAAAGCCTTGGCGAGTTGCCCGACCTGATTTTCTAAATTTTTCATTGACCCTGTTAAGTTTCTAATAGTAGCATCGTTCGAGCTTATATATATAGATAAAATTTCTTCCAAAGAGAGAGTTTTTTGAAGATTTTTATTCTGTTGTGGTGGTGGTGGTGGAGTGAAATCGTGTGGTGGACGTGCGACATTTGCGGGATTACTCCAAGAAAAATTAGGATGGTTACGCCATCCAGGGTGATAAGAATTAGCGGAAGAATTAAAACCAGGAGGAGAAGAAAAATTCGAAAAAGCAGAAAAATTATTTGCAGAATTATTTTGAGCAGGCCTCGGTATGTTCCCCAGATAATCCACCTGCTCGGCAGCAGCAGCATTTTCATATACCTTAGCAGCGGAGGCAGCAGTCATCTCCGAAATCTTCTTGTTCAGCATTTCTACTTGCATCGCCAGTTGCATCACCGAATCCACTTTGTAGATACCTGCAGGTTTAGATGGGCGAGACCTAGACGAATTCCACTAATAAGTGTTCATTGCCATGTCATCGATAAGCTCAAGAGCGGCTTCCAGAGTTTTGCGATCCAAAGAACCAGCGGAAGCGGCATCTATCATTTGCTTAGTTTCTTGATTTAGCCCATTGTAAAATGTCTGGACCTGCAACCATACAGGCAGAGCATAATGTGGGCATCTTCTCAAAACTTCTTTGAACCTCTCCCAAGTGTCATAGAGGGTCTCAGAATCAATCTGAGAATAAGAAGTTATATCATTTCTTAGCTTAGTAGTTTTGGCGGGGGGAAAGTATCGAGAAAGAAATTTTTCAGTTAAAATGTTCCAAGTAGTGATTGATCCTCTTGGAAGAGAACTCAACCACTATTTGGCTTTAGTTCATAAGGAGACTGGGAAGAGTCTTAGCCTTATAGCATCGTCTGTAACACCATTAATTTTAAAGGTGTCACAGATTTCAAGAAAATTGGCAATATGCAAGTTCGGATCTTCATCTTGTAATCCGTCGAACTGTACATATTGCTGCACCATTTGTATGATGCTAGGCTTAAGCTCGAAGTTATTGTTCGCAATTGCAGGTCGAACAATACTTGTCTCAGTCCCTTCCAAGTTGGGTCGAGCATAATCGGACATGGTCCTTTGCTGAGCCACTCCTGGGTTAGGGTCTCCCATTGCAGAATTAAAATTACAATCCCCGTCTGAATCCTCAACCGCTGTTTGAGAAAAGGAAGCCCCGAATCGTAGTTATCTCCGAAAGGAGCATTCGATTTCTGGGTCCAATCAACAAGTAGCAACGGATTCGTGCGGCTCATGCACTAGAAAAGAAAACGAAGGAGAATGGAAATGAAAACTTAAGAAGAAAAAAAAAGGATTTTTTTTTTGAAAATAATTTTTTTTACGGACTGGCTCTCGAACTTCCCAAGGGCTACCCGGTTAAGGGTTCGCAAGGTACTAGGTAAAAGGGTTACGCTTAAAGCCCCTTACCCTTTTCGAGAGAATTTAGGTTGGGTAGAAAGAAGATGATGTGAGTTGATTATAATAATAAAAGAATTTTTTTTGATTTTTGCAGAAGTAATAGCGAAAGCGTTTTCAAAATATTGACGAAGAAAATCCCCGGCAACGGCGCCAAAAACTTGATGGGCCAAAACCCGAACAGGCAAGCGTACCTGTCGAATCGTAGTATCAAGGTCGTATTTAAAACTCGGGGTTATCAAGTACTGCTACTCACGCTTGAACTATTATCCTACCGGAAAACTGTTGGGTTTTGAGAATTTTTTAAAAGTAAAATAAACGATAATTTGCGAGACGAAAAACTTATATTAAAAAGATAGCACCCGATCAGTGAATAACCATGAAATGATATGAGAGAGATAAAAAGGCATAGTTTTAATTTTGCAAATCATACTCGACCGTGACGGATCCGAAAATGAGACAAAATCTCGCTAGAGCATTAGGTCTCCTAACTTATAGACTCTTTGATCGAAATCTCTTTACAAACCAAAGAAGCCTAAAGTTGCATTATCGAAATGATCCGCACTATTATATTTGACTCCAATCCGGAGGATTTACGTCGTCCTATCTCTAGGGTTTCGTGCAACTCCTTCCTTCTTTGAGTGATCTTTCACATTCACGAGCCTCTCGGCTACTCAAATATGAGATCCAAGGTCTACTACCATATACCGGAAATACGGAGTCGACACAAAATAAATCAAAGAAGGATCGAGCATGAAATAACAAAAATAAAACTAAGAAAGAAGATAAATTCTCATCTCATATCATGGATCCTCACGATCGAATGCTAAAAGAAAATTAGCTACACATATTCGAAATGAAAGACAAAATAAGAGAAGAGAAAAGCATTTTCATTTCTTGAAAAGGAAGAGAAGAGTACACAATAAGATAATAAAAAAAACAAATATTATGCTACTACAAGGAAAAGAAAATTATAACATGGAAGCATGAAAAATAAAACTTGCACTAATGGAAAACTATGATAATAATAATAAAAAAGATTACAACTCACAAACACTCAAACTCTCCAACTCAACACTCAATCTTTACTTAGAAACTTCACTCCAAAAATTGTCATCCTTTGGCTTGTGGGATGGGGTGGCTTATATAGGGGATGGAGAGGATTCTTGAATGAAGAGGAGGAGAAGGGACACAAGGGGGGGCCGGCCACATGAAGGGGGGATGGTTCATGCATGCATTTAATGAGGGAAAGAGAAGGTATGGATGCAATGTATTGTATTAAAGGGAAGTGAAAATAAAAATATAAAATAAAGAAGGGGGGAAGAATGAGCTTTAAAGAGCAAGAGAGAGAGAGGGAGAAAGAGAAGATGTATTTGGAATAAATGAAGAGGGAGGGGAGGAAGGTGGCCGGCCATGCATGGGGAAATGCATGGCCAACCATGCAAGGTGGCGGGTTTGCTTGAGGGATGCATGGTGGGCTCGGGTAGAGGGGAAAGGGCTGCATGGCGGGCTCAGCATGGACACGAGCTTCTCCAAGTGGTGGGCTACATGCTTGGGCTCGGGTAGGTTGTACCAAAGAAGGGCCGACTTCACCAAGTTGGAGAGGGCTCGGGTTGAGGGCTGCACTTGGTCATCAACATGTGGGCTGCACTTGATCATCAACATGTGGGCTGCACTTGATCATCAATATGTGGGCTGCACTTGAGGGAGGGGCCGGCCAACCTACAAAATAAAAAAAATAAAACATTAGTTATGTTATAATCAAAGTTAAAACACAAAACATCAAGAACATTAAAAATAAAAACAACATATCATTAAAACATTAAAATAAAATAACAAAACATAGAAAACATTAAAACATTAAAATAAAACAACAAAACATAAACTAATATTGATTATAATTACTAAACATAACATATATATAGTAACATAATACATATAATAAGACTATATATTTATATTTTATATCAAATCATAAAATAACATCATAACAAGCATACAAAACACAAAATTATAATAAAACTTAAGGATTTTAACTACTTAATTACCTCAAAAAAGGATGACTAAAACTAGTCATCACAGGGCTGTAGGCTCACTCGATGGTTGGAGGTTGTTTGGAGAGGAGACCCCGAGCAGACCCGCTGACCAGGCTCTCATCAAGCTGGCAGGGCTTTAGGCTCACTCGGTGGTTGGAGGTTGTTTGGAGAGGAGACCCCGAGCAGACCCGCTGACCAGGCTCTCATCAAGCTGGCATGGCTGTAGGCTCACTCGGTGGTTGGAGGTTGTTTGGAGAGGAGATCCCGAGCAGACCCGCTGACCAGGCTCTCATCAAGCTGGTAGGGCTGTATGCTCACTCGGTGGTTGGAGGTTGTGTGGAGAGGAGAACCCGAGCAGACCGGCTGACCAGGCTCTCATCAAGCTGGCAGGGCTGTAGGCTCACTCGGTGTTTGGAGGTTGTTTGGAGAGGAGACTCCGAGCAGACCCGCTGACAAGGCTCTCATCAAGCTTGCAGGGCTGTAGGCTCACTCGGTGGTTGGAGGTTGTTTGGAGAGGAGACCCCGAGCAGACCCGCTAACCAGGCTCTCATCAAGCTGGCAGGGTTGTAGGCTCACTCAGTGGTTGGATATTATTTGGAGAGGACACCCCGAGCAGACCCGCTGACCAGACTCTCATCAAGCTGGCAGGGTTGTAGGATCACTCGGTGGTTGGTTGTTGTTTGGAGAGGAGACCCCGAGCAGACCCACTGATCAGTCTCTCTTCACGCTGGCAGGGCTGTAGGCTCATTCGGTGGTTGGAGTGGGGGTGTTGGAGAGAAAAAACAAGTATATTGGAAAAACAAAAGAGAGCTGAGACGTCTCGCATATAAAGAAACATGACCAAGCATTAAGGTCTAACTTGTTCGGAAGAGCGCCTTTTACAAAAATAATAAGATATCTTAATACAAAAATGTCTTAATACAAAATGAGTATACAAAAGAAAAAAAAGTTGAAAGGCGATCCTAGGCTTTTCTCCAGATATCTCTTACTCTTCCGCGCTTGATGACGAGCCATCTCCCTCCTCGCCGTAAATCTCCGGCACGAGGTCGCGAGCGGTGACATCCTCGCAGCCCTCCGGGATAACCCCCCATTTCTTTCATCATCTTCATGATCAGCACAGCTGTTCTAATGTTGGCGTCTTTGCAGAGTTCCTCGACCTCCTCATGAGAGTAATTGGGAGGAGAAGGTTGGTGAATCGTCACGCGTGAAGACGAGAGGGCAGCATTCTGAAGCCGGGTGACCTGTGATTCAAGGCCCTTAATCTCTGCTTCCAAGGTTGCTATGTGCGAGTGCATTCTATCGGCCGTCTCGGCATCCTGTGAGAGGCCCATTCGTTAGATGAGGTCTGGGGTATGTAAAACATAAGCTAAGGGTAGGGAAGAACTCACCATACCGCCCCGAGCCTTATGGAGAAGGTTCTCCGCCACAGCCAACCTCTTTTTAAGATCTCCAGACTTCTCGCGCTCCGCCGCCAGCTTCGCCTCAGATTCCCTCCAGCTTTGATTATTATAAATTAGGCGACGCGAGAGTCGGTGCGAGAGCTCCAGGGAGCGCAGTTGAGAGTGCGCAGCCCTCAGAATTAAGTCTCGAGAAGGAGGCTCGCCGGCGGGATCTGGCTCTGAACCACCATAAAGGCCAAAGACCAGGGAGAAGGAATGGCCAGTAGGCTTGTCCTTCTCCGTCCAGGGGGGAAGGAGGGTCGAGATGGAGACGCGGTTCGCCCCCTTATCCCATATCAGAGTCCGGTTGTTGGCAGCATCAAAGATCACCGGACCCATGTTGAAATTTTGATAAGCAGAAGGGTCAAGGCGACTAGAAGAGCCCACCTCGCGAGAGGGGGACTTAGATGATTGAGGGAGGGTGTCAGCGGGCCGGGCAGAACGACTCGTCTTGTCAGTAGGCGAGACGGCATGCTGTGAAGGAAACCGAGGAGGTGACCCGGGAGACTGAGACCCCAGGGAAATAGGGGTCAGGGATTTCGGCGCCTCCACTTACTCTATGTAGACTTGCTTCGCCTTTCCAGCGGGAAGGGACACCACTTTCTTAGTCTTTGACTTTTTTGCGGGGCTCATGCAAGGTGGGGTGGAGTCTTCAGCAGGCCTCTTCTTGAGGGAGGGAGTCAAAGTTTCCTCCGCCGCCTCAGCCGCCATGGTGGCGAGGGAGACGTCCTTAGATGGCTTGATGCTACTTTTGTAGGGTGGGCGAACAGGAACATTCCTCTCTCCTATAATAGGCGAGACGAGGCGTTACAAGTAAGTTAAAATGAAGAAACGAAAATAAAGGGGGGCGAGCCTACCTTTGCCAGGGAGTGCAGGAAGAAGGGAGTCAAGGCCACGTCTCAAGAATTGGACTTCGAAGTTCTTGCCGGTGAAGAAGTCGCATAGGAGTTTATCTGTACCACCAACTTGGGGAGTCGCATAGAATGTTTCAGTGGGCCACACGGGTGCCAGCGGGATGCCTCCGAGATTGCCGCGAATGAAGGCGAAGCGGGTGAGCTAATGATGGTTTTTGTTGGGCGTCAATGCGCTCCCGGCGCATGTAGCTGGCGAAGGAGACAAGCATCGAGATGGCATTGGGCTTCAGTTGCGCAGGGACTACTCCAAAGTATTTTAGGACCTGTTTAACCTATGGCCAGAGGGGTTGTATCAACCTCGCATCGAAGTGCGAGACGGGGAAGATGAGTTCTCCGAGGTATAAGGTGTTGATCGACTCGCCCACATTAGGAGGCCGTGAATCGAACCCCTCGGGTAAGAAATCACGAGTGAAGGCGTTGTACTCTTCCTCAGAGATGCGGCCGGGAGGAAAATCATGATCAACGAATCGCCTCCCGCACCGGCTACGCCCTTCCCCCTCTTCAACTTTCTTCTTCCCCATTTCCAACCGAGAGGGCGAAAGAGGGATGTGAGAAGAATAGGCGAGACAGAGCAAAGGCGAGAGCAACACGCGAGGTAAGGACGAAAGGAGGATAGGGGTTAGGGAACTGGAACATAAAAAAGAGAGAGCATGACCCTTACCCGGGGTAGGGGGATGTATTTATAGCAGGCAGGATAAGTGGGAAAAATATGAACAGGCGGGGAAAATCATGCAGAGGAAGGGGAAGAGGCGGCCGACATTTTTCTCTCTCCAGACCTCGATTGGCGTAGCCCAACATGAGCTCCCAGCCGGGGGGCAGTGCGAGGCAAGAAAGAAAAAACAGATTATCAGATAAGCTCTATTAATTAAATGTGTGACTAATAAGAGCCATGTATCCTAATAGATTAAAGCTAAGAAAATAAAGCAGATAATTATTGGAGCAGGAAATTATCAAATTAGATAATTATTAAAATATTTCATCCAGCGCGAGGCGGGTGGCACGCTCGCAGGATGCGGAAGTTTTAGCGAGAGCACCGCTTAAGTTATTATTACAAAGCCAGGAATAAAAAGGAAGCGGGACGCGAGACTAAATAGGAATTCTTCAATTCTTATGCCAGCTCCAGCGTTCGCCGCCGCGAGATCTCACGCAAGGAGGCCGGTTGGGGAGATGAAAGGCGCGGGCCGCGTCTACACCGCGACGCGCGAGACGGAGTTGCTGGTCGACCTCGATCAGGATCGCCTGGGGATCGGTCTCGTCTATCTCAATGTCCGCATTAATTTTGGAAGTTAGGCGAGCACACTCCACCTCCAGCCAGTCGATCTGCCGATCAGCCGCGTGCTTATCTTTCTCTAACTCATCAATCATGAGGGTTTGCTTCCGGAACATCTCGGCCACTCTACGCTTCATCTCCAGCGGATCCATGGGATCACCTAGATAGTCTTCGATCTCTCCTATAGGAGGAAGAGGAGAGAAGATTACCTTCCTTGAGCGCTCCTCAGCAGGCGAATCCTCGGCAGGTGAGTCCACCCGTATATCTACAAAGTAAAGAACAGAATAAAGAGGGGGCCTTCAAGGGAATGTTGACAGCGAGCGGGGGAGAGGCCCAAGGCAGTGGGGCCCTTACCAGAGTGGCGAGAGGTCCCGATGACATGGGAAGGGTTGCCCTTCTTCTCTTCAGGAGTAGAAGGAGGGGTGGACGGTGGAGGTGAGACAGAGTTTGGGCGGTTGTCTACGAGACGAATTCGGGTGCTACCAGGATGATGAAGAGGCGCGGAGATTTTCTGAAAATAAATGAAAAAGAGCAATGAGGAGAGGATAAAGAAGAAGAAAGGAAAGCGAGAGTTTCACCTCCTTTTCTCTGGGAGAGGAAGAAGTAGGAGGGATGTGCTTTTCCGGAGGGTCGCGAGAGGGCTCCTTCACTAAGGGAGAAAGGTCAATTTTCCTTGCCTTCTTCGGATTAGAGGAAGAGGGTGGTAGGGAGGAGGAAGTGCGAATGGGAATTAAGTTCAGGGCCCCCGCGCTAGCCTTATTTCTTTGGCGCACCAATGCGATGCGATTGCGGAAGCTCTTACTAAGAGACATGACAGCGGAAATGGATGGGGTGAAATGTGGAAAGAAGAGATTCTCTGCATACAGGAAGGAATCCCGTATTTATTGACTCAAGGGGGGGGGGGGAGGGCCCTCCACCAGAAAAAGATTCCGTCATAAAGTCGCTATGGTGACATGAGCCTCAGTTGAACTTTCTTTTCGAGTTTAGACAACCTCGAAAAGAGCGGGGATTGTGTACAACCTAGGGCTCGCACGAGGAGGACTCGGAAAAGAGGGGACTAGAAGGATCCCAGGAGAAGATAAGGCGTTAGGCGAGACGGACCCAAGAGAGGATCCATTTGCGCTAGGCGAGACGGGCCCAAGAGAGGATCCATTCGCGTTAAGCGAGAAAGGCCCAAGAGAGGATCCATTTACGCTAGGCGAGACGAACCCAAGAGAGGATCCATTTGCGTTAGGCGAGACGGGCCCAAGAGAGGATCCATTCGCGCTAGGCGAGACGGGCCCAAGAGAGGATCAATTCGTGTCGGGCGAGACGAGCCCAAGTGATGCTCTCGCCCGCGGGGAGGCGGTGTCGCCAAGCACCGGTTCGGCAGGAAGTTGGAAGACCAATTCAGTTAATGGGCAAAGACCGGTTCAGGTGGTAAACGGTTCTTTTTCCCCAGCTTCAGAGGTTTTTACTCCTTTACCCTTAGTGGTCTGCCCATAGCCCTTCAGAACAGCAGAGTTTGGCTGTTGGCAGACCCGACCCAGGGTATTCTGGTAATTTCATGAGTGGTTCGATTTGGTTATTTGCAGTTCAAATCTTGAGGCCTATAAGTAGAACGGTAAGGTGAATTAGAGAAAGGCATTGGAATCCTTCTTTTTCTCTCTCCTTCAAGCACCTAGCTCAGCATTAGCTAGGGAGGGGAAGGATCACGGGTTCTTCCGGGTAAGAGGTGGGACCTCCGAGCTGAATCCCCCAGTCTATCTTTCCAGGAATCCTATTGGGATCGTGGTCCAAAGAGAGTAGGTGTAGGCTGCAACCTTAGATCCGAGCTTTAGGAGGAACCGGCTTTGTTGGTTCCAACATGTTTATTGCTTGAACTTTCTTTGTCTAGACACAGATTTTCCTATCTGTTTGTTGGCAAATGAGAAAGTCTCCTACTGTGTCCAGTGGCACAAGAGACTAGCCCATTTGAATTACAAGACTATTGGCAAGCTCTTCAGTTAAGGGCTAGTTAGGAATGGCCCCAATGTGAAGTGCTCTAAGGAGGGCATTTGTTCAGCTTGCCAAAAGGGTAATTAGACAAAAGTCTCCTTCAAGGGTATTGGGGCCAAAGACTCTGTGAAGTGCTTATACCTCTTGCACTTGGACCTATTTGGTCCAATGCCAATTCACAGTCTTGGTAGGAAGTCTACACCCTTGTGGTAGTTGATGACTATTCCAAGTTTACTTGGGTGTTCTTTCTTAAGAAGAGGGATGAAACCCTTGATGTCCTCATGAGGTTTGTCAAGCAAATTTAGAATGAGCTTGGCTGTTCTGGTCAAAATCAGAAATGACCATGGGACAGAATTCCAGTCTGATAGCATGATAAAGTTCTGTGAAGAGCATAGGATTCATCAAGAATTCTCCTCTCCTAGAACACCCCAGCAAAATGAGATAGTTGAGTGGAAAAATAGGACTCTCATAGAGGCTGGTAGAACTCTGTTGAGTGACACATCTCTCCCATAATATTTCTGGGCTGAGGTAGTAATTATTGCATTTCATGTTCTCAATAGAGCCTCTATCACCAAAGGCAACAAGAAGACTCCCTATGAGATCTTGAAGGGCAGGAAACCAAATCTGGGCTATCTCAGAATCTTTGGTAGTAAATGCTTTGTGCTTTACAATGGTAAGTCCTATGTGACTAAGTTTGCTGCCAAATCCTATGATGGAATATTTGCTGGGTATAACAATCATAACAAAGCCTATAGGACTGCCTAGTTGTAGAAGAATCAGTTCATGTAGTCTTTGATGAGTCTATCATGATTAACAATGGATTGCCTAGTTTCTCTTATAGTACTGCAGGTACAAAACAGATGATGGACAAGCTGACCATCAAGGAAGCATCACCAATCATCCAAGATGATATGGATTCTCCAGAAGATCTACCTGGCATACTAGGATAGGATGAATATCAATAAGAAGATGAACCTGCTGCTGAAAGAAGACTGCCACCTACAGTCAGACATATGAGAGATCATCCAGCACACCAGATCATTGGTGAGGCAAGCCATGGACTAATGACAAGGAGCAGAAGTCAGAATACAGCCATGTATTCAAGCTTTCTTTCCCAAGTGGAGCCCAAGAAGTTTGAAGATGCCAACATATACCAACATTGGATTGGAGCTATGCAGGAGGAACTGAACCAGTTCAAGAGGTGCAGGGTCTGGAAGCTGGTTCCCAGACCTCATGGTCATAATGTCATTGGAGTCAAGTGGATCTATAGAAAAACGCTTGATGAAAATGATATTATAATTAAGAACAAGGCCAGACTAGTAGCTAAGGGGTACATGCAAGAAGAAGAGATTGATTTTGATTAAACTTTTGCCCCTGTAGCAAGATTGGAAGCTATTAGGTTATTCCTTGCATATGCAGCACACAAGGGATTCAAGGTCTACCAAATGGATGCAAAGTCAGCCTTACTGAATGGTGACTTAAAAGAAGAAGTCTATGTTGAGCAGCCTCCAGGTTTTGTAGTTCCTAACTCACCTGATTTTGTTTATAGACTTAGGAAAGCTCTATATGGGGATAAGCAAGCTAGAGCATGGTATGAGACATTCTCTAGTTTCCTCATTGAGAACAAATTCTTAAGGGGGAAAATAGATAAGAACTTATTCCTAAGGGAATCTAAGGGTAAGATCATCCTAGTCCAGATCTATGTAGATGAAATCATCTTTGGATATACTGATGATAACCTCTACAAAAAGTTTGCTAAACTCATGTAGGGAAGTATGAGATGAGCAGTATGGGTGAACTTAAGTTCTTTTTGGGTCTCCAAGTAAGAAAGATTGATGATGGCTTGTCCATATCCCAATCTAAGTTCACTAGGGAGTTAATCAAGAAATTTAGCATGGAGAATTCCTCCACCCTGAGAACTCCCATGGGGTCAAGTATGCCTGTAGGAAAATATTAAGCTGGGAAACCTGTTGATGAAACTTTGTACAGAGGGATAATTGGCTCCCTTCTATATTTGAATGCAAGTAGGCCAGACATCATGTATGATATATGTGTTTGTGCTAGGTATCAAGGTTGCCCTAAAGAATCTCACTACTCTGCAACTAAGAGAATCTTGAGGTATCTTAAGGGCATTCTAGATCTTGGCCTTTAGTATCCTAGGAATGGGGAGTTTGAACTAATTCGCTATTCAGGTTCAGATTTTACCGGTTGCAAAGAGGATAGGAAGAGCACATCTGGCACCTATCAGTTCTTGGGAGAGAGACTGGTATCTTGGAGCAGCAAGAAACAAACCAGTGTGGCAATATCAACTGCAGAGTCAGAGTACATCTCAGCAAGAAGATGTCGTGCTCAGTTGTTATGGATCCAACACCAGCTTCAAGACTACAACCTCCAGATAAGTAGAACTCCTTTATTATGTGATTCTACTATTACTGTTGGAACACCCTATTACTGATTTGGGTAAGGATCACTATGTCCTTAGGAATTTGTCTTGACCTCCTTGTATAGTTTTAAAGGTCAACTAGAATAGGTCTAAGGCTTAGAACTTAGGCTTGAAAGCTGCCCCTAAGACCTTCTAGTTCATATTTCAAGTGCAGAAGACTAAGGCAACTTATCGTCGAGCTCAGGTAAACGAGTCGTCGAACTCGGTTCGACGATCTCCGAGTTCAGATCGACGTTTCTGTCTCTAGACAAAATCCAATCTCTGAGCTCAGATCGACGATTTCTATTTTAAGTCTAGTTCCAGTCTCTGAGCTCAGGTCTACGATAGTCGAGCTCAGATCGACGACTCTTCTTGAGAGATCGACGATTTCAGGAATTCAAATTCAGTCAGTTATGGAATTCAATCTGATTTATATCCAGCATTTATTTCAAAGGATTTTGTAGCCGTTTCAATTAATATGGAGCAATTTTCAAGGAAGACTAAATGGATTGTCTCTTAGGACTTTCCTCCAGAGACAAATATCATTTAAGGAAGTCATTTATGACTTGCGAATGACTATGTAGAACACTGATTTTCAATATATCCTCTCAGAGTAATTTGAGACAAGAAGATCATCATTCTAAGATATAGTTTTTGAGACACAAGTCTACAGGATTACAAGTTAGAATTCATATAGAACACAAGGAATACAACAGTGAAGGAGATCAACATACAAAAAAGAATTCCTCTATTATTTCAAGATCTCTTCTGATTCAAGTGTTCAAAGGCTTCATCAATCAAGGACTCAAGACACATCACATTTCAACCTTTGTTGAAATCATTCTTTGATGGAGATCTTCAACATACTGAAGGCCTATCGCCCTAAGCAAAGCTTCTCTTCCTTAACAACTACAAATCTCAGGGGGAGCTTTGACAACAACAATCCACTAGTCTTCTCTTTGACTGTTGACAGAGAAGAACATCAACACTTTCTTTTTCTTTCATTCTGCTGTAAAAGGGTTACTCAAAACTCCCTTCAAAAGTTTTGTGGTTGGTTTCTGAGACCTTGTCAAAACTCAGTGGTGGCAAGACACCGTATTAAAAAATCTTATTTGGTTTTTGAGCACCTTATCAAAAGCTCATTGGTGCCCAGGACACCTGATTAACTATTCCTGTAGTGGATTCCTACCTAGGGTGGTAGAAGAGTGGATGTGCCCAGGTTGATTGGGGAACAACTATAGATCCTTGTGTATTCTAGTTGCTGTGTTTTATTTGTTGTGTGCTGTGTTTTTTACTTCTTGCTTTTGTTTGTTTCATTCTCTGCAAGCACAATACACATATATAAATCAAGTCTTCCACTGCCAAATAATTTTTTATCTGGAAAATTATTTTAATATACTCTATTCACCCCCTCTCTAGAGTAAAGGTAGATCTTACCCTCACTTTCAATTGGTATCAGAGGGAGGTTGGTTATTCAACAACTAGATCTTCATCAGATTGGTTGTTTTACAGGCTAACACCTAAACCAAAAGATCTCTGATAAGATCAATCTTTAATAGAGGGTTATTACTTTTGTTATATTCATTTTCATATAAAACCATGGCACAGAACAAAGATTATGCTAGCACCAGACCTCCAGTGTGCAATCTTTCTAAGTTTGTACTTTGGAAGGCAAGGATCAAATTATACATGAATTCTATTGATGAGGATAATTTTAATTCTGTTTTAACAGTGTGTCCAAGACCTCCAGCAAGTACAAGTACAAGTGCTGTTCCACCCCCTTCAGGAACAGATGTAGAAATCAAAAAGTGGAAAGTTGCTGATGCCAAGGACATGAACATATTGGCCCAGACTATGTCTGATGACATATTTCAAAAGATGGCTAAATGCAACTCAGCAAAAGAAATTTGGGACAAGCTATCTGAGCTTGTGTCAGGATCAGCTGATGAAATAAAGGATAGAAGATCCAATCTCATAACCTAGAATGAGAATTTCAAGAAGGGAGAAACTGAGTAAGTTGTTGACATGTACAACAGACTCAGTCTAATTGTTAGTGAACTTAAGACCCTGGACAAGGGGATTTCATTGACTGAACTCAATGATAAGATCCTAATGTGCTTCCCCAGCACTTGGGATTCAAGGATCTGGCCAATCAAGGATGCCAGAAGCCTAAATGAGATCACTACTTAAGCTTTGTTGGGCAAGCTCAAGTCTTATGAGCTGCTCATCAAGAATAGAGAAGAAGAGCAAAAGATAGCTTCTCCAGCAATAAGGAAGGAGAAGCCCATTGCTTTCAAAGCTACAAAAGAACAGCCTAAAGACAAAGTCATAGGCAATGAAGAGCTATTGAGTCTACTGGCCAAGAGATTTTATAAGATGGCCAGGAAAGATTTCAGGAAAAGGTCATCCAGAGGCCATGAAAAGCCAAGGTATGACAAATCCAATAACAAAGAAATTATTTGTTTTGGATGCAGGAAACCAGGCCACATTGTGCCTGACTTTCCAGAAAACCAAAATAAGGACAGGAAAGAAAAGCAAGACAGGAGAAGAGACAAGGATTTCAGAAGAAAAAACAATGGCAAATCCTCCTCCAGCAAGAACAAACACACCAGGAAGGGATTTGTAGCTGAAACCTGGAGTGGAACTGAAGAAGAATCAGAGGCATCTTCAAGTTCAAGTGATGATGAAGATGATGCTCAAGAGAAGGAGTTCTGCATGATGGCTATTAATGCCTCTCAACATAATTCTGATGCAGAACAAGAGTCAGAATCTGAATCTGAACATGAAGCTGAAGAAGATCAGGTAATAGATTCTTTTGATTTCAATTCAGAGGACTTTAGATCTGAATTTAAGGCACTTTGTTTAGACCTGCTAAAGTCTGAGAAAGAGATTATCTCTCTCAGAAATCAATTGTCTGAACATAGCACCTTGAAATCAGATTACCTCAAACTCTCTGAGGAGTTAGAATGTCGTAGGGAGGAGATAGCTTCACTGAAGAGTAAACTATCCCAGGCAAAGATGTTTGAAGAATCCCTCAATGGGAGAAGCATCAGACTGATGGACATCACAAGCACAGTGAACTCAAGACTTAACAGTACACTGGGCTTGGGTGCTTCATCCAGCCAACCTATAGTATTAACAACCCTAATTAAATTTATCTCAGATAAAGGAAAGGGTATTGTAGAGGTAGCTAGGAAGAATCCTGATTTACCTAAGAAAAACACAGTTCAATAGAAAACGTCGAACAGAGCTCAACGATTGCGGAACAGAGCTCAGCGATCTCAAGCTGAATCGTTGAACTCAGGTCGACGATCGCTGAACTCTGAACTCTGGCAAAGTCGATCTTCGAATGGAGCTCGACGATCTGACCCAAGATCGTCGAACTCAGCTCAGAGATCGTCGAGCAGAGATCATAGCTTTGAACAAACTTTTAAAGGTAAATCAAAATTCAATTCTAGTGGTCCTACATCCCAAAGCTTTAACCCTTATACTTAATGGATAATACCTCCTAGGAGATATCATCCTGAAGGTTATAAGAGTAAGCCAGGGATGTCTTTTTTTTCAGAATTTAAAGGTTATCAACCTAGGCCCAAGGTAAACTGGGTCAAAAACAAATAAATTGTTTTATTTGCAGGTGAAGACCTATCCAACATTGAACCAGCAATGGTATTTGGATAGTGGGTGCCTTAAGCACATGACTGGAAGCAAGGATAATTTAACATCCTTCAAAGCCAAGCTTGGACCCGAAGTAATATTTGTAGATTCAAACTTTGGACAGACCAAGGGATATGGTGCAGTCCAAATTGGCTCAGTCATATTCAAGAAGATGGCCTATGTGAAAGGACTGAAGCATAATTTAATCAGCATTAGTCAACTATGTGATGAAGGCTACCAGGTGACATTCAACAAATCCTCATGCAAAATCAAATCAGAGGACAACACAACTGTGTTGACAGGTAAAAGGAAAGGTAACATTTATCTTGTAGATTTTCATTCAACTAAGGTAGATATTTGCTTGTTCAACTCTGTTAGTAAACCAAATGAACTATGACATAAAAGATTAGGACATATAAACCTTAGAACCATTGCTAGGCTATCCAAGGACAACCTTGTTAGAGGACTACCTTCTAGCCCCTAATAGAAGGAAGGACTTTGCAGGACTTGTCAATTAGGCAAGCAAACTAAAAATAGTTTTAAGTCACTTAATAAGAGTGATTCACCTAGGATCTTGTATCTGTTACACATGGATCTTTTTGGACCCATTACTGTACAAATCCTAGGAGGGAAATCTTACACTTTAGTGGTTGTAGATGACTTCTCTAGATTCACATGGGTGTTCTTTTTGAGGAAGAAGTCTGATAACTTTAAGTGTTTGACAGAGTTTCTCAAATGCATACATATTGAGTTCAATACTCACATTGCCCTGATAAGAAGTGATCATGGGACAGAGTTTGATTCTCTTCTTATGCAAGAGTTCTGTCAGAGTGAAGGGATCAGGCATACTTTCTCAGCTCCTAAAACTCCTCAACAAAATGGGGTAGCTAAAAGGAAAAAATAGAACCCTTATTGAATCTGCTACTACATTGTTGACAGATGCTCACCTTCCTCTATCCTTTTGGGCAGAGGCAGTGAACACCTCAAACAATGTGTTGAATAGAAGTTTGATACATAAGCTGAAGGGTAAGACTTCCTATGAATTACTCAAAGGGAAGAAACCTAAAATAGATTATTTCAAGATTTTTGGTTTGAAAGTGAGGGTAAGATCTATCTCAACTCTAGAGGGGGGTGAATAGAGTTTATTTAAAATAATTTCACAGTTTAAATTGATCAGCAAATATAAAATTCAATTTATAGTATAGTGTAGAGTGTTAGTAAAGAGTAAAAAAAAGAATTAAAGAGCACAGCACACAGCAAACCAATCACACAAACAACCTAGAAGACACAAGGAAATATAGTGGTTCCCCAAAAACCTGGGTACATCCACTCTTCTACCACCCTTGGTAGGAATCCACTCAGGATGAGTTGATCAGGTGTCCTGACACCAATGAGCTTTTGTTAAGGTGCTCAAAAACAAAAACTGGATTTTTTGATAAGGTGTCTTGCCACCACTGAGTTTTGACAAGGCTCTCAGAACCAGACAGAACTTTTGAAGGGAGTTCAAGAACCCTTTTACAGCAGAAAAAGAAAAGATAAAGAGGTGAAGTTGTCTTCTCTGTTCTCAAATCAAATGAGAGAAGACTAGTGGATCTTTTGTTGTCAAAGCTCCCCCTGAGTTGTAGACAGGTTCAGGAATGGAAGCTTTGCTCTAGGGTGATAGGCCTTCAGAACTTTAGATCTCCAGCAAAGGATTGTTTCAGCAAAAAGGCTGAAAGATGAGGTGTCTGGAGTTCTTGAGATGAGGCTGTGATCACTTTTCTGTAAGAAAAAAGACTGTTATTCTAATTCTTCAGAATTGATCACTTGTTATCTGTCACAGCTTAATTTTTCTTGTTGTGTTCTCTGTGTATGTTGTTGTGTGTTCTCTTCTGACTAAAGATGAAAAGGAAGATCTTATTCTCAAAAAGAATCTTGTCAAAGATAGCCGTTGGCAGGCATAAATGTCTTCCATAAAGAGTCTTGTCTTCTAGAGGAAGGTCCAATAAAACATTCCCTGAATAATTCCTTGAAACTTGCTCTAGAATAAAGACAAACGGCTGGCAGATCTCTTTAACATAAATGCTGAGAGATTTCAAAAACATTCCAAAGACTGGCAGCATTTGAATCCTTAGAATCGTTGATCTCTCAGAAAAATCGTCGATCTGAGCTCTACTATCGTCGAACTGAGCTCAGAGATGGAAACAGATCAAACAGACAGAAAACGTCGAACTGAGCCCGAAGATCGTCGAAACGAGCTCAGCGACCAGAAGAATAGCTGAAGAGAGATCGTCGACCTGAGCTAGAAAAACGTAGAATGCAGTTCGACGACTAAGCAAAATTGTCTGAAAGCAGATCGTCGATCTGAGCTCGAAGATCGTCGACTGGAGTTCGACGATTTATCGAAGTTGAGCTCAGAGAGCGTCAAACTAAGCTTGACGTTTCATCGACCGGAGCTCGATGAAAATTGCCTTAGACTTGGCTCTATATCCTTGATATTGGAATGGTCCTGAGGGCAGCTTCAAAGCTAAGTTCTAAGCCCTAGACTCATTCTAATGTTGACCTTTACAACTATACAACTAGGTCAACCTAGTTTCCTAAGACAAACATAGTGATCCTTACCCAAATTAGTAATAGGGTGTTCCAACAATCTCCCCCTATTTGGGTTAGGATTACTATTTACAGACAGAATTAGGAAATAAATAAGCATACATTCAAGACAGAAACTAAAACAACAATGCAGAGGAAAAGATATAGCAGCAATGCAGATCACAGATAAGGAGTCAGCAAATATCCAAAGGAGGATGATTGTTTAACTTACACAATTCACTTCTTCTCAGTTCCCTTTTTAAACAAAATTTCTCTGTTGGGATTGAGGGCTTCTTTCTTGGATCTTCTATCATCTTTTGCACCTAAGGAAGTTTGAGATCTGGGCCTTGGAACTACAGCCTCAGGGTGCAGCTTCATATAATCTTCTGGATTAAAGAATTTTCTTGATGTATATCTCTCCAGTTCTTTCTTTCTCTGATCTGATAGAGTTTTTATGTTTGAAGTGTCCTTGCCTTGCTCTCTGGCCTTTTTTATTTGATCAAGAGCAGCCAACTCTTTCATTCTAGCTGTCCAGGATAAGGGGTTGTTCTCAGGATCCTCAAATGAAACAGGAGGTTCATATCTGTTGATGGACTCAGAATCAGTAGGAGGGGTCCTGGAGACAACTGCATCTTTTAGCTTATAAGGGAAAGGACCTGAAGTAGAATCAGTATGCCCTTGTCCTTCCTTTTGATGAAATCTGTGCCCTCTCTGGCTTCCTCTATATTGGCCCCTTCTAGACTGATATCCCCTTTGATGTTGCCCCCTTTGATAGTATTTCTGATATGACTGGGAGGAGCTTTGCCGGGAAGCTGGAGCTTGAGAGGCTGAGCCTGAACCAGAATCTGGAGGAGGAGGAGGAGGAGGCTGATACTGAGAAGATCCTTTTTCATACTTATTCAGCTTCCTTCTCTTCTTCATAGCCTTTGATTGGTTCTTGGAGTACTGCATCCAGGGCTCAGATATGGGGCAGTCATGTAGAATATAGTAGGGAATGTCATTAGAATCCTTTGCCTGAGCTGGGGGGACTGACATCATGGCCTTGCTTCTGGCCTTCCTCTTCTTGGCAATAGTATTTGCAGAGTCATCTGAATCAGTTTGAAATTGATCACTCTCTGAACTTTGAGGATTGTCATACAAATCATCAATGCTTTTTATGTATTTCTCTTGTAACTTCAACTAATCAGCAGTCGGGGCAGGAGCAACATCAGAAATTTGAGCAGAAGGAACTTTTGAAGCAACAGCAGCAGTAGGAGCAGTAACAACAGCAGGTGCAAGATCTTCTAGGTAAGAAGCAACTTCTTCAGTAGTAGATGTATCTTCAAATATAGGAACAATTTCAATATCTTTAGTAACAGCAGCAACATTTTCAACAACAAGAGGCACAATAGCCTTAGTAACAGCATCAGAGATGGAAACATAAACATCCACAACCTTCCAGGAATTTACATATGCTTTTATTTGGCTGGGATCACAGGCAAAAATAGGCACAATGGCCTAAGACAAGTCTTCAGTATGAGGAACTGGCAAAGATCTGAAGTAAACTGTATCAAACACAGAGAGCAAGCTCTGGAGGTCTATTACAAAAGTAGGAGCAGACTCAGGCACAACCACTTCTTCAGAAGGCATCTCCCCCTGCCTGGATTCAGGGAGAACTGAGTCAAGGCACCCAGAAGAGGTAATTGCCTGAGAGGGAGTGAAGGAGGAGAGCTTGGAAGACAGCTCCTTGACATGGGTCAGGAGTGGAGCCAGAGTGGTCTCCAGTAATGAGGTTAGCTTAGGAGCTAGCAGCTCATATAACCTGTCTGCCAGTGCTGATAAATCTACATGCTCAAGAGGGGCTTGAGCAGAGGTAGGAGAGAATGTTGTTGGAAGGATGATGGCTGGAGCTGGTGGCATGGAGAGTGATGGTATAGGAGGTCTAGGAATGAATGGCTCTGAGAGGGGAATGGAGGAGATTGAAGATGTTGAGGTGTAGATAGGTAAGGCAAGGGAAGGTGTGAAGGATGATTGGGATAGAATTTCTTGCAGCATTTGTTGGAATGAGGAGGTGGAGGGAGGCTCAAGAGGAGAGGAGGGAGAATCATCCATAAAGGAATCATCTGCAAGGGAAAATGATGGAGAGGTGAAGATTGGGTAAGAGAAGAGAGGATGGAATTCCTCTGAGGTAGATGCTGGAGGGGTTGAAACTGGTGAAGAAATGTTAATGGGGGAAGATACCAATATGGTGGTGATTGGAGGTGAGGATAAAGTGGCTGGGGTAGAGACAGCTGGAGGAGGAGGAGAAGCAGGCAACACTTCTACTGGGGCAGAGACCAGAGGTGGAGTGACTGAGACAGTCCTGGTGCCTGAAGATAGTAATGCAGCAGCTCTGGAGGGGTTTACAATCTGCCTGTCCCATTTGCTGAAAAGGGCACAGGAGAGCCTCTTGGATGCATTAATGAACATCCCATAAGAGGTTAGCAGCTCAGGGCATCTGGAATTCAGATAGACCCCTAGAATTCTCCCAAAACTGACAGCAGTCTTACTCAGCTTCTTCTTAATCAGGTTGAAGAAAATTGATCCCCAGTCTAGATGTTTCTTATCAAGCAGAGCTCCCATTAGACAAAATTGATATCTTGATATGGTATCATGGGCTGAGTGCTTGGCCAGAAGCACTTTCCCAACTACATCAGCCAAAAATTGAAATTCTATTGACAGATTTTTCTTCAGCAGTTTGTTAGGGTTCACAGCATTGTGACCCATTCTATCAAGCATGGAGTCATATTCCTCTCCAGATAACTCTATGGAATCTTTTCCAGAACTTAGATGAAAAACTTCAGTTAAAAGGGCCGGGGACAATTGTACCTGAGTCCCTTTTATGAAGCTGACGACAGAGTTCTCGTTCTCATCTGTCGCTGTATAACACCACTCCTTTATCTCTTCGGATGCAATCTTCATTCTAGTAGTCATTATTTGCGATAGCTGCTGATCTCTGAATAGATTAAGAATATCCTTGAAGCGCTGATCGCTTCCATCAAACGAGTTCATGTCGATATAAAATCCGGTGTCAAATTTCATTTTGGAGATTGCAGCATTGGAGCCAGCCATTTTTACCTGCAACAAAGAACCAAACACGACCAAGCGTAGAAGATTTGGAGGGAAAACAAAGAAAGTTGCAGAGAGTATGAAAGCGCAAGAGATGAACGACGGCTGAAGAAATGATTTTATATTAGGGTTCGACGGCGAAACGGAAAATCGTTGGGCTTAGTTCGACGAAGCGTCGATCTCAGCTCGATGATTTGGGCTACAGAGGGAATCTGAAGAGACGTCAATATCGTCGATCTCTGTTCGACGATGTTGAAAAAGCATCGAGCTCCGCTCGACGGCCTCTGAACAGAAGGAGAGAAAACCTGGGGCTAACGAAGGCGCTGAACTCAGATCGACAATTTTTGAAACGTCGATCTCTGGTTGATGATTTTTAGAAAAACGTCGATCTACGTTCGACGATTTATGGGAAAACGTCGAGCGCAGTTCAGAGACCAAGCCTATTCTACAGACACAAAAAGAACTGATTTTTTTTAGCCTAGTCTTGGTCTGTTTTAACTTTTCAAAAACCTTGTAAATTAGTTTAGGCTTCCTCCATCTAACATGCCTAACTGATTTAGGAAGAAACTGTGTTTCTTTTCATCCAAAGGCTTGGTGAAAATATCTCCCCTTTGCAAATCAGTAGGGATATATTGAAGTTATATTTTGTTTTTCTCTACATTATCCCTTAGAAAGTGATGCCTAATCTCTATATGTTTTGTCCTACTATGGAGGACTGGATTTTGTGCTATAGAGATAGCACTAGTATTATCACAAAAAATTTTAGACTTCTCTAAGTTGTAGCCATAGTCTAAGAGCTGATTTTGTATCCACAATATTTGTGAACAGCAACTGCCTGCAGCCATATATTCAGCTTCAGCAGTTGAGGTTGACACAGATGTTTGCTTCTTACAAAATCAAGAGACAAGTCTGTCACCAAGGAACTGACATGTTCCACTGGTGCTTTTCCTGTCTATTCTGCATCCAGCATAATCAGCATCTGAAAATCCAGTTAATTCAAATCCTGAGACTTTTGGATACCAGAGTCCTAGATTTGGACAACTTTTTACATATCTAAGAACCCTTTTAACTAATGTTAGGTGTGACTCTCTAGGGCTAACTTGGAACCTAGCACAAATGCATGTAGCAAACATTATATCTGGTCTACTGGCTGTAAGGTACAATAGAGAGCCAATCATTGCTCTATATGTTGTCTGATTAACTGGTTTCCCATGTTCATCAGCATCCAATACAGCATTGGTAAGCATGGGTGTTTTCATGCAAGATGCCTCAGACATACCAAATCTCTTAACCAATTCTTTAGCATACTTGGTTTGGGAGATAAATATGCCCTCAGCATGCTGTTTTACTTGCAATCCTAAGAAGAAGGAGAGCTCACCCATGCTACTCATTTCAAATTTGGAATGCATCAGGTTGGAAAACTTTCTGCACAAGTTTGAATCAGTAGATCCAAATATGATATCATCTACATAAATTTGTACTAGTAGGGTGTGGGACTTATGGGTTCTAATAAAAAGAGTTTGGTCTACTCTCCCCCTAACAAAATCATTTTCCAGAAGAAAGCATGCTAGGGTCTCATACCATGCTCTAGGAGCTTGCTTGAGACCATATAATGCATTATGCAATTTGAAAACATAATCAGGGTGAGTTAGAGAGATAAAACCTGGAGGTTGTCTAACATAGACTTCCTCTTTGATGTCCCCATTGAGAAATGCACTCTTCACATCCATCTGGTAAACCTTGAAGCCTTTGTGAGCAGCATAAGCTAGGAATATTCTAATGGCCTCTAACCTTGCAACTGGTGCAAAGGTCTGGTCATAGTCTATTCCTTCTTGTTGAGAGTAGCCTTGAGCAACTAGCCTTGCCTTGTTTCTGACAATAAATCCTTGATCATCCAGCTTATTTCTGAACACCCACTTTGTTCCAACAATGGAGTGATCCTTTGGCTTAGGCACTAGTTCCCAAACCTTATTCCTTTCAAATTGATGCAACTCCTCTTGCATTGTAATGATCCAGTGTGGATCTTGCTCTGCATCTTGAATGGATTGAGGCTCAACTTGAGATAGGAAGCAAGTGTGCATCAGGTTCTGGTTGACCAGATTTCTGGTTTGCACACCAGCTGAGATCTCTCCAATTACTTGGGTGATTGGATGATCTCTTGTTATTACTAAATCAACGGGGGGTGTTGATTGTTCACCAACCAGTGTTGTTGTTTCCTCTTGTGGAATAACAAATGGCCCTTTAGGATGATTTTCTTCAAGAGGTTCAACTTCTTCTTCATCATCACTGCTCTCAATCTTTTGTTGAGAGGTTGTATTCTCTTCTTTAACCTGTAACCTGTCCATACTTTCTGAAATAGAGTGTACCTGCAAAGGTTCTATGGTAGAAGTAGACTTCTCCTTATAACACATGTTAGTCTCATCAAAAGTAACATGAATAGATTCTTCAATTTTACAGGAAGATTTATTATATACCCTATATGCCTTACTGATCATAGAGTATCCCAGAAACACTCCTTCATCAGCTTTAGCTTGGAATTTTGCTAGATACTTCTTGTCATTATTATGAATATAACAAGTACAACCAACAATTTTAAAATAATCTATTTTAGATTTCTTCCCTTTGAGCAATTCATAGGGAGTCTTGCCCTTTAGTTTATGTATCAGGCTTCTATTTAGCACATAGTTGGAGGTGTTCACTGCCTCAGCCCAAAAGGATAGAGGTTGGTGAGCATCTGTCAACAATGTAGTAGCATATTCATTAGGGTTCTATTTTTCCTTTCAGCTACCCAATTTTGTTGAGGAGTTCTAGGAGCTGAGAAGGTGTGCCTGATCCCTTCACTTTGACAGAACTCTTGCATAAGAAGAGAATCAAACTCTGTCCCATGATCACTTCTGATCAGGTCAATGTGAGTGTTGAACTCAATCTGTATACATTTGAGAAACTCTGTCAAACACTTAAAGTTATCAGACTTCTTCCTCAGAAAGAATACCCAAGTGAATCTTGAGAAGTCATCTACAATCACTAAAGTATAGGACTTCCCTCCTAGGCTTTGTACTGATATGGGTCCAAAAAGATCCATGTGCAACAAATACAGAATCCTAGGTGAATCACTCTTATTAAGTGACTTAAAGCTATTTTTAGTTTGCTTGCCTAATTGACAAGCCCTGCAGAGTCCTTCCTTCTTGTAGGGGCCAGAAGGTAGTCCTCTAACAAGGTTGTCCTTGGAGAGCTTGGCAATGGTTCTAAGGTTTAGATGTCATAATCTCTTATGCCATAAAACATTTGGCTTAGATATGGAATTGAATAAACAGATGTCTACTTTAGATGAAAGAAAATCTACTAAGTAAATGTTACCTGTCCTTTTACCTGTTAACACAGTTGTGTTATCCTCTGACTTGATCTTGCACAGGGATTTGTTGAAAGTCACCTTGTATCCTTCATCACATAGCTGACTGATACTTATCAGATTGTGCTTCAGTACTTCTACATATGCCACCTTCTTGAAAGTGACTGAGCCTATCTGAGCACCACCATATCCTTTAGTTTGGCCAAAATTTGAATCACCAAAAATCACTTTGGGTCCAAGTTTGGTTATGAAGGATGATAGGTTCTCCCTGTTCCCTGTCATGTGCTTTGAGCACCCACTATCCAGATAATATTGTTGGTTAGATACTGGATAGGTCTTCACCTGAACATGAACAGCTTATTTGTTTTTGACCCAGTTAACCTTGGGCCTAGGCTGATATCCTTTGAATTCAGAAATGAAAGACGTCTCAGGTTGACTCTTATAGCCTTCAGGATGGTATCTCCTAGGAGGTACTATCCATTCAGTATAGGGGTTAAAGTCTTGGGATGTGGGACTTCTAGGATTGAATCTAGATGTGTCATTGAAGGAATGTTCACAGACCTGATCTCTGTTCGACGATCGTCAAACTGAGGTCGACGATCTTAGGTCAGATCGTCGATCTCTGTTCGAAGATCGATTATACTGAAGTTCAGAGTCTGGATATCGTTGAGCTGAGGTCGACGATTTTGGGTTAGACCGTCGAGCTCTGTTCGACGATCATCGAGCTCTGTTCGACGATCGTCGAGCTCTGTTCGATGCAATCTGTTGAACTGAAATTTTCTCTGGCAGATCTGCATTCTTCCTAGCTACCTCTATTACTCCCTTTCCTTTGTCAGAGACAAATTTGATTGGAGTTGTTAATATTATAGGTTGGCTGGATGAGGCACCCAAGCCCAGTGTACTATTGAATCTAGAGTTCACTGTACTTGTAATGTCCATCAGTCTGATACTTCTCCCATTTAGGGATTCTTCAAACTTTTTGGCCTTTGATAGTTCACTTTTCAGTGAAGCTATCTCCTCCCTACAGCATTCTAACTCCTCAGAGAGTTTGAGGTTATTTGAGTTTAGGACACTGTATTCAGATAATTTGTTTCTGAGAGAGATTATCTCTTTCTCAGATTTTAGTAAGTCCAAACACAATGTCTTAAATTCAATTTTAAAGTCCTCAGAATTAAAATCAAAAGAGTTAATTACCTGATCTTCTTCTGGTTGAGTTTCTGAGTCTGAATCTGATTCTGCATCAGAGTTTTGTTGTGAGACATTGATAGCCATCATGCAAAATTCTTTTTCATCTGCATCATCTTCATCATCACTGGAGCTGGATGAAGTTTCAGAATCCTCTTCTGTCTCACTCCATGTCTCAGCAACAAAGCCCTTCCTTGTATGTTTGTTCTTGCTGGAGGAGGCTTTGTTTGAGCTGTTCTTTTTGAAGTCTTTCTCTTTCCTTCTTTCTCTTCTATCCTTTCTGTCCTTATTCTTGTTTTCTGGACAACCAGGCACCATGTGGCCTGGTTTCCTGCAGCCAAAGCATATAATTTCTTTATCATTATTTGACTTATCATACCTTGGTTTATCATGTCCTTTGTATGGCCTTTTTCTGAAGTCTTTTCTGGCCAGTTTGTAAAATCTTTTGGCCAGTAGGCTGACCAACTCCTCATTGCCTGTGATCTTTTCTTCAGGCTGATTCTCAATGGCTTTGAAAGCTATTGACTTCTCTTTCTTTGAGACTGGTGAGGCAGCCTTCTGTTCTTCTTCTCTGTTCTTGATGAGCAGCTCATAAGATTTGAGCTTGCCTAGGAGAGTTTCAGTAGTGATTTCATTTAGACTTCTAGCATCTTTGATTGGCCAGATTCTTGAATCCCAAGTACTGGGGAAGCACATTAGGATCTTGTCATTAAGCTCAGTCAATGAGATTTCTTTATCCAAAGTCTTTAGCTCATTGACAATCAGACTTAATCTGTTGTACATGTCTGCAACTGACTCAGCTTCTCCTTTCTTGAAGTTCTCATATTGGGTTATGAGGTGAGATCTTCTGTCTTTCCTCTCATCAGCAGATCCTGAGACAATTTCTGAGAGTTTGTCCCATACTTCTTTAGCTGAGTTGCATTCAGCTACCTTCTGAAAAATCTCATCAGACATTGTTTGAGCTAAGATGTTTATAGCCTTGGCATCTTCAGTCTTCCATCTTTTAATTTAAGCATCTGTTCCTGAGGGAGGTGGAACAGCATTTGTGCTTGAGCTTGTAGGTGGACTTGGACAAACTGTCAAGACAGAATTAAAAATATCTTCATCAATAGAGTTCATGTATAATCTAATCCTTGCCTTCCAGAGTGCAAACTTAGATAGATTGCACACTGGAGGTCTGGTGCTTGCATAATCCTTGTTCTGTGCCATGTCTTTGAATAATATAAGATATAAAGAAAATAACCCTCTTAAGAGATTGATCTTATCAAGGATCTTTTGGTTCAGGTGTTAGCCTGTGTGAGCAACCAACCCGCCTCTGATACCAATTGAAAGTGAGGGTAAGATCTATCTCAACTCTAGAGGGGGGTGAATAGAGTTTATTTAAATTAATTTCACAAATGAAATTGATCAGCAAATATAAAATTCAATTTATAGTATAGTGTAGAGTGTTAGTAAAGAGTAAAAAAAAAGAAGTAAAGAGCACAGCACACAGCAAACCAATCACACAAACAACCCAGAAGACACAAGGAAATATAGTGGTTCCCCAAAAACTTGGGTACATCCACTCTTCTACCACCCTTGGTAGGAATCCACTCAGGATGAGTTGATCAGGTGTCCTGACACCAATGAGCTTTTGTTAAGGTGCTCAAAAACCAAAACTGGATTTTTTGATAAGGTGTCTTGCCACCACTGAGTTTTGACAAGGCTCTCAGAACCAGACAGAACTTTTGAAGGGAGTTCAAGAACCCTTTTACAGCAGAAAAAGAAAAGATAAAGAGGTGAAGTTGTCTTCTTTGTTCTCAAATCAAATAAGAGAAGAATAGTGGATCTTTTGTTGTCAAAGCTCCCCTTGAGTTGTAGATAGGTTCAGGAATGGAAGCTTTGCTCTAGGGTGATAGGCCTTCAGAACTTTAGATCTCCAACAAAGGATTGTTTCAGCAAAAAGGCTGAAAGATGAGGTGTCTGGAGTTCTTGAGATGAGGCTGTGATCACTTTTCTGTAAGCAAAAAGACTGTTATTCTGATTCTTCAGAATTGATCACTTGTTATCTATCACAGCTTAATTTTTCTTGTTGTGTTCTCTGTGTATGTTGTTGTGTGTTCTCTTCTGACTAAAGATGAAAAGGAAGATCTTATTCTCAAAAAGAATTTTGTCAAAGATAGCCGTTGGCAGGCATAAATGTCTTCCATAAAGAGTCTTGTCTTCTAGAGGAAGGTCCAATAAAACATTCCTTGAATAATTCCTTGAAACTTGCTCCAGAATAAAGACAAACGGCTGGCATATCTCCTTAACATAAATGCTGAGAGATTTCAAAAACATTCCAAAGACTGGCAGCATTTGAATCCTTAGAATCGTTGATCTCTCAGAAAAATCGTCGATCTGAGCTCTACTATCGTCGAACTGAGCTCAGAGATGGAAACAGATCAAACAGACAGAAAACGTCGAACTGAGCTCGAAGATCGTCGAACCGAGCTCAGCGACCTGAAGAATAGCTGAAGAGAGATCGTCGACCTGAGCTAGAAAAACGTAGAATGCAGTTCGACGACTAAGCAAAATTGTCTGAAAGCAGATCGTCGATCTGAGATCGAAGATCGTCGACTGGAGTTCGACTATTTATCGAAGTTGAGCTCAGAGAGCGTCAAACTAAGCTCGACGTTTCGTCGACCGGAGCTCGACGAAAATTGCCTTAGACTTGGCTCTATATCCTTGATATTGGAATGGTCCTGAGGGCAGCTTCAAACCTAAGTTCTAAGCCCTAGACTCATTCTAATGTTGACCTTTACAACTATACAACTAGGTCAACCTAGTTTGCTAAGACAAACATAGTGATCCTTACCCAAATTAGTAATAGGGTGTTCCAACATGGTTGCATTTGTTACATACACAATAATGACAAGAAATACATAGCAAAATTTCAAGCTAAAGCTGATGAAAGAGTGTTTCTGGGATACTCCATGATCAGTAAAGCTTATAGGGTGTACAACAAATCTTCTCTTAAAATTGAAGAATCTGTTCATGTATCTTTTGATGAAACTAACATGTCTTATAAGGAGAAGAATACTTCTACCATAGAACCTTTGAGGGTACATTCTCTTTCAAAAAATTTGGACAGATTACACATTATAGAAAAGGATACAATACATTCACCTATCCAACAAAGAGGTGAAAGTAGTGAAGATGAAGAGGGTACTCAACATCTTGGTGAGAATTATTTTGAAGAGCCAGTTGTTATTCCACAAGAGGAAACAACAATACCGGTTGGTGAACAATCAACACCCCCTGTTTATTTAGTAACATCAAGAGATCATCCAATCTCCTAAGTGATTGGAGAAATCTCAGCTGGTGTGCAAACAAGAAATCAGGTCAACCAAAATCTGATGCATACCTGCTTTTTATCTCAAATTGAGCCTCAATCCATACAAGATACAGAACATGATCAATGCTGGATCATTACAATGCAAGAGGAGTTACATCAATTTGAAAGGAACCAAGTTTGGGAACTAGTGCCAAGGCCAAAGGATCATTCCATTTTTGGAACAAAATGGGTGTTCAGAAACAAGCTTGATGATCAAGGAATCATTGTAAGGAACAAGGCAAGGCTAGTTGCACAAGGATACTCACAAGAAGAAGGAATAGATTATGACCAGACCTTTGCACTAGTTGCAAGGTTGGAGGACATAAAAATATTTCTAGCCTATGTAGCATACAAGGGATTCAAGGTCTATCAAATGGATGTGAAGAGTGCATTTCTCAATGGAGACATCAAGGAAGAAGTCTATGTTAGACAACCCCCAGGTTTTATCTCTCCAACTCATTCTTATTATGTTTTTAAATTGCATAAAGCATTATATGGTCTTAAGCAAGCTCCTAAAGCATGGTATGAGACCTTAGCATGCTTTCTTTTGAAAAATGATTTTATAAGGGGTAGAGTAGACCAAACTCTTTTTATTAGAACACATAAGTCCAATATCCTACTAGTAAAAATTTATGTAGATGATATTATCTTTGGATCTACTGGTTCAAATTTGTGCAAAAGGTTTTCCAACCTAATGCATTCTAAATTTGAAATAAGTAGCATGGGTGAGCTTTCCTTCTTTCTAGGACTGCAAGTCAAACAACATGCTGATGGCATATTCATTTCTAAAACCAAGTATGCAAAAGAATTGGTTAAGAAATTTGGTATGTCTGAAGCTTCCTGCATGAAAACACTTATGCCTACTAATGCTGTATTAGATGCTGATGAACATGGGAAACCTTTTTATCAGACAACATATAGAGAAATGATTGGCTCTTTTTCTTTCCTTACAGCTAGTAGACCTGACATAATGTTTGCTACATGTATATGTTCTAGATTCTAAGTAAGCCCTAGAGAGTCACACCTAACATTAGTAAAAAGGATTCTTAGGTATGTGAAAAGTTGTCCAAATCTAGGTCTCTGGTATCCAAAAGACTCAGGATTTGAATTAACTGGATTTTCAGATGCTTATTATGCTGGATGTAGAGTAGACAGGAAAAACACCATTGGAACTTGCCAGTTTATTGGTGACAGACTTGTCTCCTGGTTTTTTAAGAAACAAACATCTGTGTCCACATCAACTGCTGAAGCTGAATATATGGCAACAAGTAGTTGTTGCACACAGATTTTGTAGATTCAAAATCAGCTCCTACACTATGGTTACAACTTAGAAAAGTCAAAAATATTTTGTGATAACACCAGTGCTATTTCTATAGCACAAAATCCAGTCCTCCATAGTAGGACAAAACATATAGAGATTAGGCATCACTTTTTAAGGGATAATGTTGAGAAGAATAAAATTGAACTTCAGTATATCCCAACTGATTTGCAAAGGGGAGATATTTTCACCAAACCATTGGATGAAAAGAAACACACTTTCTTCCTGAATCCATTAGGTATGTTAGATGGAGGAAGTTTAAATTAAGATCCAAGATTTTAAAACTCTAAAATTGACCAAGACTAGGCTAAAAACTTGATTTTTCTAGTGTCTATAGGTTATTTCTGATCTCTGAACTGCACTCGACGTTTTTCCCCAAGATAGTCGAACGGAGATCGACGATCACAGCAATCGTCGACCGGAGTTCAGCATTTTCCAGATAGTACTAGGCTATCTCTTTCTGGTCAAAGATCGTCGAACGGAGTTCGACGCTCTCCAATATCGTCGAACAGAGATCGACGATGTTGTAGACCCTTCAGATTCCATTAGAAGCCCAGATCGTCGAACTGAGTTCAATGCTCTTTCCTTTTCTGCGTCGAACCCTAATATAAAATTAATTTTTCGGCCGTCGTTCTCTTTTGCGCTTTCATACTTTTTGCAGAGATTCTCTTTCCCTCCAAACTTCTCTGCACTTGGTCTTGTTTGTTCGTTTTTGCAGGTATACAATGGCCGTTTCTGTTGCAGTTCTAGCCGCAATGAAATTTGATACTGGATTTGACATCAATATGGACTCTTTTGACGGCTGTGACCAAATCTTCAATGACATACTAGAATTATTCAAGGAACAATAGTTGGTGTATATCATGTCCACAAGGATGAAACTTGCTGCAGATGAAATCAAGGAGTGGGTGTATACGGCTCATAACCTGGATCAAAATTCAGTGGTTGGTACAATAGCCGGTACTCAGGTATCCCTAACTCCTGCCCTCCTTACAAAAGTTTTTCAATTGAGCACTGGGCATGATTCAGTCGAGTTATCTGGAGTGGAATTTGCTAGTATGCAGGACAGAATGGGTCACTCTGCAGCAAACCCTAATAAATTGCTTAAAAAGAATCTGTCAGTTGAATATAGATTTTTAGCTGATGTTGTGGGAAAGGTGATGTTAGCCAAGCATTCTGCTCATGATACCATTTCAAGGTATCAATTTTGTTTGATGGATGCTTTAGTGGATAAGAAACATTTGAATTGGGGAGAGATTTTCTTTGATTTAATCAAGAAAAAGGTGAATAAGAATTTTGTTAATTTTTGGAGGATACTAGGGCGTTTTTTGCATAACAGGTGCCCTCAGTTGCTTGTTTTCAGTTGGATGCACATTAATGACTTTAAGAGGTTGTCCTGTTCCCTATTTGGAAAATGGGACAGGCAGATTGTCAAACCAAGCAGAGCTCCTACAGCTATCTCAACTTCAGGCACCAGGACTGTTCAAGTCACATCCCCACAGGCAACTACCCCATTGGAAGAATTGCCTGCCTCCTCCTAGTATCCACCCATTATTTCTTCAACCACTCCTTCTTCCACCATCACTACCACAATCTCCTCCCCCATCACCATCTCATCTCCACTATCAACTCCTTCACCACCACCAGCAACAACATAAGATCATTTCCATCCTCTACATTACCATTCACCACTTGATATTGACTCATCCATTTCATTTTTCAGTCTTCTGGATGATTCCTACATGGATGATTCCCATTCCCCACCTCTTGATCTCCCATCATCCTCTACCTCCAACCAACAACTACTCCAAGACATTCTCGCTCAACCATCCTTCACCCCATCTATTTCCATTCCAATAACTTCCATCACAACCATCCCCATATCACAACCATCCATTTCACTGCCATCCACATCATTTCTCCACATCTCAGCAGCTCCTCCAACACCATCTACTTCTGCAACCCTATCCTCTACCTCTACTCAAGTATCACTTGAGCAAGTAGATCTTCCAGCTTTAGAAGATAAGCTCTATGAGTTGTTAGCTCCCAGGCTAACACTCCTGCTGGAGACCTCCATGGCTTCACTCCTTTAGTCTATCCAGGAGTTATCTGCCAGGCTCTCTTCCTTTTCTCCTCCTCAGGCAATCCCTTATGTGGGGTTCCTTGATCCAGTATCTACTGAATCTAGGCAGGGGTAGATGCCTCATTAAGAAGAGATGGTGCCTGCCTTAGAAGATTTCCTGCCAGAGATTCCAGTTACAGCTTCAGTTCCAGTTCTAACAGTTGACCTCAGGTCACAGTTATCAGTTTTTGATACACTTCACTTCAGCTGTCTTCCAGCTCAGGAAGTTGAAGATCTCACTAAGGCCATTGTGCCTATTGCCAGCTATGAGCCCAGCCTGATTTCCTCATATATCAAGTCCTTCAAGGCTGTAGAAAGTATTCATTCTGTTGATGTTGTGGATACTAATGATATTGTTTCAGAACCTACTGCTACTGATGATGTTGTTCCAGAATCTGCTGATGAAGTTTCTATTTCTATTGCCCCAATTGTTTCTACTGTTGTTGAGCCTACTGCTGTTGTTGTATCTGTTAGTGCTGCTTCTATCACTGCTACTACTGTTGCTGTTATTTCTACTGATCAATTAAAACAACAAAAGGAATACATTAAAAGGATTGATGAACTATATGACAATCCTAAGAGTTCAGATAGTGACAAATTCAAAACTGATTCTGATGACTCCTCTGCAACCATTGCAAGGAAGAGGAAAGCTAGAAGCAAAGCATTGAAGAGGGCACCTCCAGAGAAAGTGAAAGATAACAATGATATTCCATACTATATTCTTCATGATTGCCCCATCTCTTAACCATGGATGCAATATTCAAAGAACCAGCTCAAGGCCATGAAGAAAAAGAGGAAGTATGATAAGTATGATAAAGGATCTTCTCATTTTAATCCTCCTCCTCCAGATACAGGAACTGGGGAGGTTCTGCTTCTCAGATCTCATCTACTGCAAATCAAAGCTTCTCTCAATCTCAAGACAGATCTCAATCAAGAGTATATCAACATAGAGGTTATCATTCAAGGAGAGGTCAGTATAGAGGAAGACAAAGAGATTATAAAGAATACTCCAGAGATCAATCTAGATAACATCCATATCACAGGGAAGGACAAGGACCCATTGACTCTACTTCTAGTCCTTTCCCTTATAAGCTGAAAGATACTGTTGCTTCAAGAACTCCTCGTTCTGATGATACAATGAATAGATATGAACCTCCTGTCCCTTTTGAAGATCCAGAAAATAATCCACTATCTTGGACTGCCAGAATGAAAGAGCTAGCTGCTTTGGATCAGATAAAGAAGGCAAGAGAATAGGGAAGAGATACTTCAAACATCTCCACTCTATCTGAGCAAAGGAAGAAGGAACTTGAAAGATACTCCTCCAGGAAATTCTTTGATCCAGAGAGCTATATGAAGCTGCACCCAGAGGCTATCATTCCCAGACCTAAATCTCAAACCTCTCTAGGTGCTGCTGATGACATGAGATCCAAGAAGGAAGCTCTCAATCCAAACAGAGAAATCTTATTCAAAGAGAGACAAGATAAGGAGTAACTGTGTAAGCTGGCAGTATATATCTATTTCTGACTATCTGCTGTGATACTATATGTGCTTCTACAATGCTGCAATTCATTCTTCTGCTATGTTGTATTTACTTTTGTTTCTGCTTATATGCTTTTTTATTCCTATGTCTTGTAAATAGTAATCCTAACCCAAATAGGAGGAGATTGTTGGAACACCCTATTACTGATTTGGGTAAGGATAACTATGTCCTTAGGAATTTGTATTGACCTCCTTGTATAGTTTTAAAGGTCAACTAGAATGGGTCTAAGGCTTAGAACTTAGGCTTGAAAGCTGCCCCTAAGACTTTCTAGTTCAGATTTCAAGTGCAGAAGACTAAGGAAACTTATCGTCGAGCTCAGGTCAACGAGTCGTCGAACTCGGTTCGACGATCTCCGAGCTCAGATCGACGTTTCTATCTCTAGCCAAAATCCAATCTGTGATCTCAGGTCGACAATAGTTGAGCTCAGATCGACGATTTCTGTTTTATGTCTAGTTCTAGTCTCTGAGCTCAGATCGACGACTTTTCTTGAGAGATCGACGATTTCAGGAATTCAAATTCAGTTAGTTATGGAATTCAATCTGATTTATATCCAACATTTATTTCAAAGGATTTTGTAGCCGTTTCAATTAATCTGGAGCAAGTTTCAAGGAAGACTAAATGGAATGTCTCTTAGGACTTTCCTCCAGAGACAAATATCATTTAAGGAAGTCATTTATGACTGGCTAACGGCTATCTAGAAGACTGATTTTCAATATATCATCTCCGAGTAATTTGAGACAAGAAGATCATCATTCTAAGATATAGTTTTTGAGACACAAGTCTACAGGATTACAAGTTAGAATTCATATAGAACACAAGGAATACAACAGTGTACGAGATCAACACACAGAAAAGAATTCCTCTATTCTTTCAAGATCTCTTCTGATTCAAGTGTTCAAAGGCTTCATCAATCAAGGACTCCAGACACATCACATTTCAACCTTTGTTAAAAACATTCTTTGCTGGAGATCTTCAACATACTGAAGTCCTATCACCCTAAGCAAAGCTTCTCTTCCTGAACAACTACAAATCTCAGGGGGAGCTTTGACAACAATAATCCACTAGTCTTCTCTTTGACTGTTGACAGAGAAGAACATCAACTCTTTCTTTTTCTTTCATTCTGTTGTAAAAGGGTTACTCAAAACTCCCTTCAAAAGTTTTGTGGTTGGTTTCTAAGACCTTGTCAAAACTCAGTGGTGGCAAGACACCTGATCAAAAAAATCTGATTTGGTTTTTGAGCACCTTATCAAAAGCTCATTGGTGCCCATGACACCTTATCAACTATTCCTGCAGTGGATTCCTACTTAGGGTGGTAGAAGAGTGGATGTACCAAGGTTGATTGGGGAATCACTATATATCCTTGTGTCTTTTGGTTGCTGTGTTTTATTTGCTATGTGCTGTGTTTTTTACTTCTTGCTTTAGTTTGTTTCATTCTCTGCAAGCACAATACACACATATATAAATCAAGTCTTCCACTGCCAAATAATTTTTTATTTGGAAAATTATTTTAATATACTCTATTCACCCCCCCTCTAGAGTAAAGGTAGATCTTACCCTCACTTTCAAGTACAATCTCTATTGCTAAGAATCCTATCTCCCATAGCTGGAGTAAACACATAAAAATTAGATATTATTTCATTAAGGAGCATGTGGAATGTGAAGACATCACTCTTGAGTTTGTCCCAACAGACAAGCAAGTGGCATACATCTTCACTAAGCCACTAGATGAAGCAAAGTTTAACACCTTCAAATTTGAGTTGGGTATGTTAAACTTAGTATAACTTCAATTTCTCCTCACCTCTAGTTGCAAACTATTTGACTTTATGCAGATAAGATGATCCTTTAAAGAAATGAAGATTCTCATATTGAGAGGGATCAAATCAAGCAATGCTGCCTAATTGAGGGGGAGCTGGTGATAACATAATTAGTTATCAAGTGCATCCTTCCTGCTATTTGCTGTAGTCAAAAAGGGGGAGAGGATAAGATAATCAGATGATCAGATAAGCATGACAACAACAAGTCAGCAGTAATTCAGAGGAAGCTGATGGAAGATGTAGTAATGTATTCTGCAAGTAGGGAAGTGTGGTAACTATAGATCACTTCTCTATTGTTTTTATATCTTGTGCTACATGGTTTTGTGTATGTCATTGTCTTTGCTTTAAGAGTTTTTGACTTCCTCAAATAGGGGAAGATTTTTGGGTCCATTGCCCACAATGTCCTAGATTTGAGTGAAGACAATATTATTAATGACATACACATGTTTGTAGATGACTATGATAGGTCAGATAGCCTAAGTGACTATGTCAGGTAAACACTTACCTATGGTGTGGGATGACAGAAAACTATCTAAGTCCAAAGGCATTGAGTGAAGATCAGTCACTCAATGCAAGATGACTTATAGTGCTGAGTGAAGCCTATATAGTCAAAGCCAAGGCAGTGGCAAGCCGAGAAAATGGCTATGTCCACAAGCATTGAGTGAAGTCAACTCACTCAATGCCATACAATAAAAGGCTGTGAGATAGACTACAATAGTAAAAGCCTAAAGTTAGAATGAGCTAAAATATGTCTAAGTCCACATGCGTTGAGTGAAGTCAATTCACTCAACGCCATGCTACTGAATAATAAGAAAATTGGCTAAGGCAGAAAGTGTTGAGTGAGATATGATCACTCAACGCTCTTATCGCTTAATAAGCAGAAATTTGTTTAAGGCAAAAAGCGTTGAGTGGAGGTTGCTGACTCAACGCTGTCAAAGCCTAGTGTAGACAGATTTTTGTCAAAGGAGTTTTTTGTTTAGTGATGCTTACTCACTCAACGCCAAGCAGCTGAAAGCTGATAAAGCAAGATTGACATTGAGTGAAACTGAATCACTCAATGCCTAGAATCAGATTTATATTCTAAGTAGTTTGGCGTTGAGTGAAGGTTACTCACTCAACGCCAAGAGACAGTGAATCTGTCTAAGTGTTTTGGCGTTGAGTGATGCTTACTCACACAACGTCTATTCTCTGATTCTCAATTTTGGCTAAGTCCACAAGTGCTGACGTCAGCAAAATCGACAAAGTCAACTAAGGTCAAATCAGGCACAAGGAAGCTACACTACATATCAAAACTTACCGTGAAGGTACTGTACGTCTTCTTCCGTTAAAGCAAGGCATAGCTGGAAGCTGCAGGTAGGGCCTACTAATCTCTAAGAGCCGTTGATCAGCGAACTACAAAAGGAAGAGAAAGGGTCAGGACAAAAATAACTTTTATGGCATACATTATTTAAAAAGGGAGATCAACCCACTTCATCTCGTTCGCCATTGCTGCTAGTGAAAAAGCTTGAAGCTCTCCAGCAAGAAAAGTTCAATTAGCCATGCGAGTCTCCAACTGCCGCAGTAGATTAAGAATCTGTTCTGCAGAAGTAGAACCTTCATCTTTTGGTAGGTTCAGTGGGATATTTGAAGACTCAAGACAAAAGATCTTTAGCCTTCAGCAGCTAGTTCAGAAGTTTTCTATTGAGTTCCTCTAACAAATCCTTTCCCTACTGTGAGGAGAGTAGGAGCAGAAAGTTTTCTGTTTCAAGTGGTTGACACAGAGAAATTTCTTTGTGTCAAAGTTAATCAAACTTTTTTCTTTCTAGGATCCTTCTGGATTTGAGCTGTAGGACCTTTGGGTCTGAGGTAGGGCAAATTTGCCTGAGCTATAGGAGAGTGAATCTCTCTGAGGTAGGTGAGTGTTACTCACTGAGTAGTAGGGAAGTATTACCTTAACTGTAGGAGAGTGTATCTCTCTGAGATGCATGAGCAAGCTTGCTCTGAGGTAGGGCTATTTTATATAGCCTGAGTGGTAGCGCTTAAGTTCCTGAGGTAGGTGATACTTGTATCACTGAGTGTAGGTCTTTGTGGCTGAGGTGTGAGTCTTGGAGGAGACTGAGAGATCCTAAGGGATCTGTGGTGTAAGCTTCTTGGAGCATTTGTTTGGAGAAGTGCCTTGACTAACAGGAAGTTAGCAAGGTGGGTGGATAGTGGATGTACCCAAAATTTTGGGGAATCATTATACAATACTTGTATGCTTTTCTGTGTTTTCTTATGTTTTCTTAATTACAGATACTTAGAACAAGCTTTAGACCACTAAAAGCTGAAAGCTTAAAGAAACAATAAAGTAATACAAAAGGACTCTCAAAAGACCTATTCACCCCCCCCCCTCTAGGTTGCTAACAACCTTGAAATTAAAAACTTTCACTCCTTTTGTACTACGAGGAAGAGGAAGGAATGCTGTTACTCCTATGCTCCTTCTTCATGAATTTCTAAAACTGCCTTGAGAAGGCAGCAAAGTCCTCATCAGACATATAACTGTCTGAGGTGCTGATCTTTGAGCTCTCATAATCTGACTCAATAATTCTCCTGAGTGGTGAGTTCTTCCTTCTGCTCCTGGTTAGGGCATGAGCTTTGAAGGCCACAGACTTCTCCTTGGCCAATGACTTACTGCTCTTCTCTTTTTCCTTTCTTGCAGCAAGCTGCATCTCATATGACAGCAGCTTTCCAAACCAGGTCGGAGGAGGAGTTTCAGCTAACTTGGCCATTTCCCTAATGAAACAAATCTTTGTGTCCCAATCCTTTTTGAGGGACCTGAAAAATTTGTCATTCAGCTCATAGGTGCTGAATACCCTTCCATATGTTCTCAATTCCTTCACTATTTTGAAGAATCTCTCAAAGCACTCAACAATGCCATCAGACTTTCCTTGTCTGAAGGACTCATAATCCTGGTTGAGCATGGATTTTCTGTCATCCCTCACCTCCTATGAACCCTCCATGAACACAACTAGTGTGTCCCATGTTTCCTTGGAGGTCTTGCAGTGCACCAGATTTGGGAAGGTTGAAGCATTTATTGCACTAGCAATAATGTTTTGAGCTCTCTTGTCAATAGAGGCGAGGTGGATCTCATCTTTGTTCATTTAATCATAAGATTTAGGTGTCTGGATGTTGGCATCCAGAACAGAGGTCTTTATAGGGATGAAGGGTCCTTCTTTGACTGTGATGTATATCATAGGGTCAGCAGCTTCCATGAATAACCTAACCCTTTCCTTCTAGAGGCCAAAGCCTTCCATTCTACAGATTGGAAGCTTCATGGCCCCCAACTCCTTATAGTTTACACCAAACCCCATAAATATATCTTATAGTTAACCTTGGAGGTATACTCAGATTGTTAGATCCTTTTTGAGTAACATCCCTCTGATACCACCTAAAAGTTATTACTTCAAGGTTATCTAGTCACCTAAAGAAGGGGGTGGGAAGAATAAGTCTTTGAAATATCTTTAGTCATTTTGCTGTTTATAAACTAAGTGATCTAGAGCTTGTCCTTAGTATCTGCAATAAAAAGAAGGAACAAGCAGCACAACACAGCACATAAGTATTTATAGTGGTTCCCCAATTAGGTACATCAACTTCCCTCCCACCTTTCTAACTTATGTTAGATAAGGTACAAACTCCACCAAAATACTCCTCAGAGCGTACACCTCAGGCCTTCAGCCTTACACTCAGGTTATCTTCAGAACCCTATCTCAGAACCACAAGGGTTCCTACCTTAGAGCCCTGCAGTACTCCTCAAACCACCTACCTCAGCCTTATATCTAAGGCCTACAGCTCAGGCACAAAGTGCCCTACAACTTCAGGCACAAGGCCCTACTCTCAGAGTGCTGCAACACTCCTACAGCTCAGTACCCTTCCAGGTACCTACCTCAGTGCCCTTCCAGGCACCAATAGCTCAGTGACAAATTTATCACCTACCTTAGGCCAAAGGCCCTACACTCAGTCTCCTCCAAGACCTACACTCAATGACACACTTGTCACCTATAACTCAGTGACTCAACAGTCACCTACCTCAGCCTTATAACTAAGGCCTACTACTCAGGCTGGGAGGACAGCCCTACTCTCAGATCCAAACTTGGATCCTAAATTAGTACCCCAGTAGGGAACCTACCTCAGTGACGAATTAGTCACCTATAGCTCAGGCATAAAATTCCCTACAACTCAGATTCTGGCAACCTGAATCCTACAGGCAATTAATCAATAAAACTAAAATATTGACTTAGAGAAAAATCTCTTTGTCTAACTTGCTGTACTGAGCAAATATCAGTCAAGCCCACTTGCTGTAGAAGGAATTAGTATTTTTCTACGGCTACCAATTTCTCTGCTGTACTGAAGGCAGCATCTACTGCTGAAGGTTTATAGCCCTTTACACAACTATCTTCTCTTGCTAATAGATTGAATCAGCCAACTTGTTATTCAAGGAACAATCTTACTGAACTTGAAGAAGCTTCAGCTATCTTTGCCTTCTAGCTTTCACTACTTGACTTTGCTTTCAAGCTTATCGAAGAAGATGAAGTCTAGCTGCCTCTATTTCATTTTCTGCTTTCGTTCTCGTTTTCATTCGCTGTGACTGTTTCCCTAATCCCATTTTCTCTTTTCTTTTTATATCCATAGATTTGAATCAATGACACAATTTGAATGTGGGTCTAACCAAGGATGGTGAGCGCCACCTTCCTCAGAAGAGGACAAATAGTAGCTTCCGGTGCTAATGTAGCTTTCCCGCAATGTCATGAAGTACTTGGACTCAGCTCGACGATTGTCGAGCTGAGATGGACGAACTCTGTGCTCAGCTCAACGAACTTAAGAATCTCCAACTTTACATTTAGCTCGAGGAAATGTGAGCTCTGCTCGACAAACTCCGAATCTTCAAACTTTAACTTTAGCTTGACGAAAGGCGGGCTCAGCTTGACGAACTTAGAATCATCAAACTTTAACTTGAGCACAACGAAAGGTGAGCTCAACTCGATTAACTCTGAATCTTCAACCTTTAACTTGAGCTCGACGAAAGGCAGGCTCAGCTCAACGAACTTTGAATCTTCAAACTTTAACTTGAGCTCAACGAAAGGTGAGCTCAGCTCGATGAACTCTTAATCTTCAACCTTTAACTTGAGCTCAACGATCTGTGAGCTTAGCTCGACGAACTGCGAGCTGAGCTAGACGAATTCTTAACCTCAAGATTCTGAGTTTTAGCTCAAAGAATGGTGAGCTGAGCTCGACGATCTCTGAGCTGATCTCGAAGAACTTTGAACTCAATTCGACGAACTCCACTTTCTGGACTTAGAAAATTTCTGCTGGCTTTGTCTCAGCGGTTCCTTCTCATCTATCTTAACGATTTCTTCTTCATAGATGAGAATATCTTCTATCTCAGCGGTTACTTATTCTCAGCCGAGACAGTCTTCTGTCTCAGCGGTTAAGCTGAGACCAACACTTCTCTCAATGATTTGTTTTGAGCTTCTCAGCTGTCTCAGTGGTTCTGCTGAGAAATTCTTCTTATCTGTTTCAGCTGTCTCAGCGGTTATGCCTTAGTCAAATTATCTGACTTCCAGCATTCTCTTCCTGTTCACCTGTCCAATCAAGGTCAACCTATTTGCAAGAACTCAATCACACATCAAGTATATTATATGTGTATGTCATTGACCAGTTTGACTTCTTACAAATCTGGGATATTGGGATCAATGGACCCAACAACTCCCACATTCAGAATCAGCAAGATGCTAAGCAAAGCCCATCAACGAAAAGTGCAATTTGAAACAAACTCCCGACATGATGGTCTGTCATCTGACGTGTGTCAAGTGTTCTCTCACCTCAAAATAGTAACGAGAGGCATCCTGTCGCACTCGATTCAATGAACAAGTTGTAATAGCTAGGAAATAGTGGACTTTGACCGTCATAGATCTGGTCATATGGTTTTTTACCCGATTGATGGGTTTTTCCATGCTAAAACTTCGTGTGTACGATCGATCTACTTCATTGACTGTGTGCGCGCTCGACCGTTCCGAGGGCTCAGGTGTTCTAGGTTATTTCATTCTAGTAGGGACGTCTAGTTAGGCCGCAATAGTTTGATGCCGTCTATGGAAAGAGAGTTCCCAGCATCCTCAAAAGACTGTACCCCCGACATATCGGTACTCAAGATTTAAGACAATGGCAAAGTGAAGTGCCCGAACAGCTGAAGCGTCAGTCCCAGGTGGACATACTAAACCAACCCACTCCCATTTACTCGTGGATGTGCCCCTCAAAGCAGAGACTGTTCTCTCCCCAGTAACATCATTGGAAGGATGAATTTGACAGATGAAGGAGGAACAGACCGAGATGCTCGCTATGCTATGAATTATTGGGGCACCTCCTGCTTATCCTCTGACACTTGCACCGACCAATCCCCCGCGTCAACTAAGTCACTGCCTAACAAGAGAAGTGTTGGGTCCATTGACCACAATGTCCTATATTTGAAGAAGTCAATCATAAAAATGACATACAAAAGTTGTTTTTATGTATGGTTAAGTTTCATGTGCATGGTGAAAACTTAAAGAAATGACTAAGTACAAAAGTGTCGACACACTTCACAACCATGTCTACACTTTATAAGAAAAGTGCTGAGTACAGACTTGAAGCAAGTACAAAAGTGTCGACACACTTCACAACTATGTCGACACCTTTTTATGAGAAGTGTCGAGATCATAAAGATATAAGACAGCAGTGTCAAGACACAACACTTCACTCGACAGTTCAGACCGCTGTGTCAAGACAATTTAGTTATCTCAACACCTTGAAGATCAAGTTAGCTAAAGGAGGCTGGATGACAAAATGCAGCTAAGTCCACAGGCATTGAGTGAAGTCTACTCACTCAACTCCATACAACTAAAAGCTGTGGCAAGCTGAGAAAGTGGCTAAGTCCACAGGCATTGAGTGAAGTCTACTCACTCAACGCCATATAGAAAAAAGCTGTGAGACAGGCTAAGACAGTCAAATCCTAATAAGAATCAGACAGAAATGTGGCTAAGTCCACAGGCATTGAGTGAAGTCTATTCACTCAATGGCATACAACATAAATTATTGAGTATAGCTCAGTAAGTCAAAGCCACAGAAAATCTGTGTAAATATTTGACAAAGTCCACAGGCGTTGACTGTAGCTTACTCACTCAACGCCTAGTGATAAAATGCGTTGACTAAACCTTAGTGAGTCAGATACTGTGAATTCACAGAAATTTGGCTAAGTCCAAATGCTTTGAGTGTAGCTTACTCACTCAACGCCAGATAACAGAAGAATATCTGTTAAGGAGTTTCACATTGAGTGAAGCTTACTCACTCAACGCCAAGTGGATAAATCTGTCTAAGTAATATCGCACGAGCTACCCCCGTGATCGATGCTCTTAGACGGCCTTTAGCCGCAACGGGCAGGCTTCAACCGCGCTTGATGCGTCGGACGGCCTTCGACCACATAGTCGCCCGCTTCGACGCAATGCACCAGCTTTACGTCGCAGCCGCCACTCGCAGCCCCCGATGCATCACCGGAGTTCTCAGGGAGCTGCGAGTGGCGGGTGTGATGCTAAGTTGGTGCATTGCATTAAAGCGGGTTACTATACGGCCGAAGGCCGCCCAGAGCTTCAAGAGCAGGAAAAGCCCATGCACAGGTGGGCGAAGCCCGCCTATTGCGGCCGAAGGCCGCCCGAGAGCATCGAGCACAGGGGTAGCTCGTGCGAAGATGCTCGTATATAATATATAATTGCAGATAATATATAATATATAATATGGAGATCTATTTGGACACTCTGTATTTGCAGAGCTATTCAGAACAGAGAACCGTTTGATGAAACAACGGTGATGTTTTGTAAATATTTTTTATTTAAATTTTACTATTTATAACTTTTAATTAGTTATATAATGTTTTAATTATATATATACTATAATCTATTTTTCTAATATAAATATATATATATATATATATAATTATATAATTATATGTATATATTACTATTTAATATTGTTTTTTTAATTTATTTTACTGGTAAACAATATATATATGTATATATATTTGTAATTTTGAATTGTTTTTGTAATTTCCTACCTCCCTCTGCCTCCCTCCGCCTACCTCTTTCTATAAAAATATCCTCCCGGCGGCCGGCAGCGATGCCCGGCCACCAGACCACTGCCAAGAGGTGTTCCTTCCTCCAGCGAACCGGCTGGAGGCGGTGATGTGGAGGATAGAATTGGAGCTTGGTGGCAGTGGCGAAATGACTGGAGGCTAGAGCTAGACCTTTGGATGTCATTGGAGAAATGCCGCCCTCGCCAGAGAAGTGAACCTGGCCCGATGCTTTCGGAGAAAAGGCCCATCGGAGAAGAGCCTCGGCCTTGGCTATGCGGTACGGTGACGCAGCCGCCGCCTCCACCGGCATCTCCGGCTGGATTTATTTAATTTTATTAAATGGTGTGCTGGAGGCGGGGTAAAATAGGAATTCCAAAAGTAAACGATGCTTTTGGCACTGTAGATCTGTAATGTTTCTTTATATATTAGTATAAGATGGCGTTGAGTGATGAATACACACTCAACATTCTCAACGCTTCCCAAGCAGGAAAATCGGCTAAGTCCAAATGCGTTGAGTAAAGGTTGCTCACTCAACGCCTAATAACATAAATTTTTTTGAGTGTTTTGGTATTGAGTGAAGGTTGCTCACTCAATGCCTAACGACAGAAAATCTGTCTAAGTGTTTTGGTATTGAGTGAAGCTAACTCACTCAATGCCTATACTAATGATGCTTGATTTTGGCTAGGTACATAGAATGATGACGCCAACAAAATAAACAAGTCAACTATGTTCAAATTAAGTGCAGGAAAGCTAAAGAACATGACAAACACTGCCGGAAGTCTATTGTACGACTTCTTCCGTTAAAGCAAGATGTAGCTGCTTGCTGCAGGTGGTCTTAACAAGCTTCCTGGATCCGTTAATTAGCGGAAGATAAAAGGGACATTTCCTGGATGTTGAAGGCAACTTTTAGGGTTTTACTCAACAAGAAAAAGAGCGGTTGAACTTCATCTTCCTCTCCATTTCTATCGAGAAAAAGCTTTAAGCATTCCAGCAGAACAAAAAACTCAGTTAGCTGTAGCATTTTTCTTCTACTATAGCAAGATCAGAAAGACTTCTGATAAAGAAAGAAATCAGAGTCTTCAGTCTTCTGCAGGTTCATTTAACTGATAGAAGAACTCAAGACCTAGCCATTCTTCCGTCTTCTTCAGCAAGTTCAGAAACTACATTATGAGATTCTTCCAGTAGAGGCAGAATTTCTTCCTACTACTGTGAAGAAAGTTAGAGATGAGATAACTCAGCTCTAGCAGTTGACATAGAGAAATTTCTCTATGTCAAAATAAATTAATCTACTATTTTTCTGTATGATCCTTTTGGATCTGAGCTGTAGGCCCTTTGTCCCGAGGTAGGGAAATTTGCCTGAGCTATAAGAAAGTTATACTCTCTGAGTATAGGATAAGGTTTGGATCTGAGGTAGGTAATCATTTGATCCCTGAGCTGTAGGGCCTTTTGGCCCGAGGTAGGTGAGTCACTCTCTCTGGGTTATAGGGCACTTGTGCCCAAGATGTAGGATCCTTTGGATCTAAGGTAGTTCCTTTGTGCCTGAGCTGTATAAGAGTCATTCTCTATAAGGTAGGATCTTTTGTGGATCTGAGGTAGGGCTGTCCTCCCAGCCCGAGTTGTAGGGCCTTTAGCCTGAGGTAGGTGATCTATTGATCACTGAGTTATAGGGCACTTGTGCTTGAGCTGTAAGTCTTTGAGGTGACTAAGAGATCTTGAGGGATCTGAGGTGTAAGCTCTTTGAGCTGTGTTTTGGAGAAGTGCATTGTCTAACTGAAAGTTAGAAAGGTGGGAGGAGAGTGGATGTACCCATCATCTGGGGAATTACTATAATTTCTGTGTGTGCTTTTCTGTGTTGTTTTCTTTTTATAGGTTTTTGAAAGATAGTAACTGCCAACACACTAAGTAACTAAAGAAGAAACTTAAAGAAAGTCACAAGACTTCAATATACCTATTCACCCCCCTCTAGGTTGCAAACTAACTTGAAAACAAAGACTTTCAAGTGGTATTAGAGGGAGGTTTCTCAAAAAAGATTTAACAATCTGAGTGATCTCCAAGGGTAGCTACATATCTAAACTTATGGGATCTGGAGAGAACCATGAGTAGCTTGGTTCCCATTTATATGAAGGAGTATTTTGGAATCTTGAAAGAGAGGGTCAGACTGTTTATGGAAGCCTCTGACCCTAGAATCTTCATGACTGTCAAAGAGGAACCCTTCATCCCTGTAAAGGTCTCAGTTCTAGATACCAATGTCCAGACTCCCAAGACTTATTCAGAAATGACCAAGGATGAGGTCATGTTGGCTGCATTGGATAAGAGAGCACAAAACATCAAAGTAAGTGCTATTGATGATTCTACCTTTCAGAACTTAGTCCACTGCCAGACCTCTAAAAAGATGTGGGACACCCTAGTGGTCTATATGGAGGGCACTGAAGAGGTAAGAGATGATATAAAGTCCATGCTCAACCAGGAGTATGAGGCTTTCAGGCAAACCTTGAAAGAGAACATAACTACTTGCTATGAAAGATTTTTCAGGATCATTAATGAAATGAGGACCAATGAGAGGGTCTTCAATCATTATGAAATAAATGACAAGTTCCTCAAATCTCTCACTAGAGACTGGGATACTAAGATTTGTGCCATAAGAGAGGTGGCCAAGCTTGCTGAGACTCCTCCCTAAATATATTTTGGAAAGCTGCTCTCCTATGAGGAGCAGCTAGCTACTAGAAAAAAGGAGGAGGCCACAAGCAGATCCCAAGCCGAGGAGAAGTCCTTGGCATTCAAGGCAAACAACATCAGAAAGAGCAAGGAGAGGATTCCCTCTCCTTTAAGAAGACTTGCTGATTCAGAGAGCTCAGAGTCAGATGCATCAGAAAGCAACATGTCAGATGAGGACTTTGCTACCTTCTCCAAGAACTTTCAGAAGCTGATGAAGAAGAAACATTGGAAGAGCAGACCTTCCAGCTCTTCTCATCATAGGATGAAACATTCCAAGACTGACAGGTATGATTCTAAATCCAGTAAATATAAATCTTCTAAGGTTGTTTTCTACTGTTACAGCAAACTAGGACATATGATAGCTGACTTCCCAGTGAAGAGGTAGGAAGCTGCAGAGAAGAAACATCACTAACAAAAAGGCAAGAAGGAGAAATACTTCATTGCTAAGAAAGAGAAGAGCTGGACAGACTCATCTTCATCTGAGTCTGAAGAAGAAGAAGCCTATATTAGGCTAGTTGATGTTGCTGCTGAACAGATAGCAATAGCAACAGATGAAGACTATCCTTCTGCCAGGATAGGTATTAGGGCCCCTCTATCACATTCAGACAGTGATTTAGAGGTGGATGAGGAAGATGAAGAAGATGCCTACAACTGCTATGGGCTGATGACACTGACTGATGAAGAAACTAGCCAGGATCAGCCTGGTGCCAGGATCAGCCTGGTTAAAGGAAGGTAAAATCTCTATCAAGCTCTTCTTCTAAGTCTAGATATGAGACTAGTCCCTGTATAGAAACCTCTTCACCCAATGGTGAAGATGATTCTAAATCAGAAGGTGATGTCAATAAATCGATTGACAGGTATGGAGAACTTCTGAATGCCTTCAAGAAGTGCAAGAAGTTTCGTATGAAACAAGATTTGGAGATTTCCTCTCTACAGCTGGCTGCTTCCCAGTTGACTGAAACACTATCTTTGCTGGATCAGAAGGACAGGGAACTTAGCCAACTTAGGGTCTTGAATAACATTCAGATATGCTCCATTAAATACAAGAACAGTCTCATCAGGGATCTTGAAGAGAGGCTAGGGAGGGAGAAAAGAAAAGTGGCTAGCTATTCTAAGCCATGTACTGTGTTACCCTTGATTTACTCCTTCTCCTCTTAGAAGGGTAAGAAGGGGTTGGGATTCCAGGGAAGAACAAGAGTTGCTCCTTCCAAAGAGAAGGGCAAAGCTCCAGCTTTAGCTCAGCCTTTTGCTTCCAAGCCTCCCATTTATTTTAGGAAAGTTCAGTTGCCTTCAAATTGGTATGACTAAGAAAGCATCTTTGATCACTGGATGAATGAAAGATCCACTAGTGTATAAAGATGTTCACATCTAGGGTGGAAGGTATAAAAAATTGAGTGCTTTTAAGGCTGCTCATGAAGAAATTCAAATGGCCCATCATAGACTATTTGTCTTTGGTGCTTCAGCCCCCACTCTCAAGAATATGGCTGCAGCAAAGATTCATAACCATTCAGCAAAGAATCAGGCCAAGGGCCAGTCATCCTACAAGCCTGGCTTGGCTGTGTCTGATGTCATCAAGAGCATTCTTTCTGAAAAGAAGCTAGCTGTTGCTAGCACTTAGAGAAGGCCAAACCAGCTATAACATCCCCCAAAAAGCCAGACTCTCCGGAGTGATTTTGTCATGACTAAGTCATGACAAAATCCAGGGAGCTTAGAAACCCTTGTAGACCTAAGCAAAAAGGGGATAAAGCACCTTGGTCTGCAAATAGTAAACTTTAAATACCCAACTTAGGGCTTGACTTTAGGGCTCCAAATTGACTCCCTAACCACACCCCAACACCCATAGGCCATCAAGGAGTCCAGAGTGACACCTAAAACCCATTGGGGCCATCCAAAGAGGTCAAGTTGACCAAAGTCAACCTTAAGCCCTAATTAGGTCAAAAGGTCAATTCTTCACCTATTGACCAAATTGCCCATCACAACATGGAATTGACCCCACATTTAGGTTAAAGGCATCATGAGAGACCTAGGGGACCAGAAATCCCCATCAGGGGGCCTCCAATTTGGCCAATTGACCAAAATGTCCTCTTAGGTAAAAAGGGCAATCCTTCATTAACTACCTCAATCAACCACCATAACTTGAAACTGACCCCACCCCTAGTATCATAATGTCATAGGGAACCCAATGGCATAAAAAAGCCCCAACATGGGGTCACCCATTTGGTCAATTTGCCCAAAAGTCAAATTTGCCCTAATTAGGTCAAATCACTTAAATTGACCCAACCAAGCCCAATCCACTTGGGCTAGCCTCAATTTAGGGTTGCTCATCAGTCCAAGGGAGCTATAAATATCATTTATGTCACCCAATTTCATGTAGGGTGACTAGGAGAGAGAGAGAGCTCAATTTTCCCAAAATATGGAGGAGAGAGAAAGTGAGAAAGAGGGCCATTCATGGTGGGAAGGTGAATCACCCCTCCATTCTTCACCAATTAGTTAGTATTCATCTCTCCTATCAGTTTTGAGGAGTTTCCAAACGAATTGGGGCCAAGGGGAGGTGAATTTCAAGGGGTTTTCTCTATGGCCGATATTCACCATTAATGGTGATAATTGCAATTCTTGCCTTAACCCCTCCTCTCCCCAATTGATTCTTTAAACATCTTTAGGGAGTGGAGAGGAATGAAACCCCCTCTTTCCCGAAGATTTTTAGCCCTCTGTGCAAGGTTCGGCATGGCTCCCAAAGCTCCAAAGTTGGCTATGGTGGATCGACGATCGACGCGATTAAACCCTCCAAATCAGGTCCGATCCTCTTCCCCTCTCCTAGTGCTAGATCTAGATCATTTTAGGTGGAGAAATCGGGCTCAATTAAGCCCGATTGGAGAGGAAGAAAATTCGGATTTCCATGAATTTATACCCTTGTGAGTTCGCCGAAAACCGCCGCCTTCGGCGGCGTGGTCGCCGCCAAACGCTAGCCACGACCTCAACGGAGGTGGTGGTGGTGGTGGCCAGCCAGGGAGGTGGTCATGGTGGACGGAAAATTGGCTGGAAGATGCTACAGGCGCGGGCAATCACGACCCTTGGCTGATTGAAGAAAATGAACGGATGTCGTTCAAATAGATCAAGTAAATAATTATAATATTTGTGATTATTTTATTCCCTGAACATGCACTACATTGAACCCGAAATATAAGACCTTTAGAGGCCTTTACTGTAAAAGTGGCCAACATAAAAATGGTAGTTCTTGAAGTCTAGTTTAATTTAAAATTTCTTTGAACCAATTTGGATACATGGTGTGACCACAACACTCATTTTGGTGCAACCTATACATAGGTGTGACCAGACATTAGAATTAGTGCCCACACCAAACCACTAATCCAAATGCTTTGAAATTTTGAATATAGGCTTCACAAAACCCTCCTCTTAGACTATCCAAAAATCAGAATTTTGGAAAACATGTTTCTATAGTTTTTGGAATAATTTAATAAACCATATATAATTTAATTAGGTACCTTCAACACCTCAAAAAAACCCCAAAACATTGGTGGGTGATCTTGGGGGATATTATAAGGCTCTGGTAAAAATTTCACCCCATTTGGGTTTGATTGGATATGGTATTTGTGTAGGCAAAGATTGACCCTTTTAGGTCAAATTAGGGCAAAAGTGCTCTAAATGTTCTTGAGTTAGCCAACCTCACCCAAAGGTGATGGACCATGGCACTCTACCTTTCTAGAACATAAAACACCCCCACCACTGATTTTGGGTGGAAGTTGAAGGGTGGAGCCCTAGAACTCTAGGGTAGGCTCTGTGTGCTAACCTATTGTTTGAAGGTCATGGGGTCATATGACCTTGAAATGACTTGAAATTTTGTTGAGAGGACTCTAGGGTAGTTAAGGTCCTCTGGTAAAAATCGTATTGGATTTAGAGGTCGTTAAACCCCTCAAAACCCTAACCCTAATTTAGGGCACAAATCTTATAATTGTATGTTAGTCTATTAAAACTATGTGAAAAGTTGTAAAACTTGGGTAGTGTAGTCATAGCGTTAATATGAGTCTCTGATAATTTTATTGGAAATTTTGGAACAATAATTTTAGTACCTCCTTTCCAATACATGTGTTAGCCCTTGATAATCATTTGTTTATTATGATCTCACTGTTCATTGGAAAATTATGTAATTTGGGAAGATGAACTTTTAGATCATTATGCTTATACCTGAATTTTATTATAGTTCTTAGATGCATATTTTCAGTACTTACCTCACAAGCATATAAGTATGGAAACATTTTTAATAACAGATTCAGAGCTCAATACTTGTTGGAAAATTATGAAAATTAATCAGTGGTGTTCTTAGGTCAAAAAGCTCATGTTAAAATTTTATCATAATTTTTAGATGTATAATATTTGTACTTATTTCATTTATTTATGAAAGTGGATTATTGTTCAAAATTAAAATTAGAGTTCATTATTTACTGGAAAATTAGAAAACTTGGCATGGAGTGTTTATAGGTCATTATAGTAATGCTTAAATTTTATCATAATTTCTGGAAGTTTATTTGCAGCACTTGTTTCTTTAATTGATATTTATGAGTTTACATTCAAAATTTTGATCAGAGGCCTAAACCTTACTGGAAAATTGGGAGACTTTGAATTTACAGTAAAATAGCTACCTTGTATTTATCATAATTTTGTGGAGCATTTTGCATGGCTTAAAAAGGGTACTTCATATTCAAAACTAGGGCATTTAAACTTTTTTAGGAAAATAAATAAAATATCAATTAAATTAGAAAAATTATAAGTTTCTGGATTTGTCGCATATTTGACATAATAGTTACCCCATAATAATCTTAGGTAATTTGGAAGAGTATTTGGGGTGTCTCCCGTGTACATGTCATATAGCCCTTGGTCTGTGAATAGTAAGAAGAGGTAGTCTAGGCTAGCATAGAGAGTCAAATGTACTTATGGTTAGCTCAACTAAAATATTAATAAAGGGCTGGTCACGGGTAGAAAACAATAATAATAAGTGCCTTGAGAAAGGGAGCTTTGGGCTTCAGCCCATCGTAGTTTCTAGTGGCCTCGAGAACCCTTCACGGGGTAGGCCCTGGGCAGTCCAAGATTAACCTTAAATCGTAAGGATAATGTGAATAAGAGCAACTCCTAATAATAACACCATCCTACACACACATGTTAACTTATCTTAGCTAAATTAGAAATGAAGGGATACTTTAGACCCACAGTTGGTGGGCTTTCGTTATAGAGATAAGAGGACTTGATAGTCCGGGGAGCTGTATGCTCGGAACTTGGTGGACTTGTTAGTCCGGTGAGCTGGAAGCTCATAATTATATATGTATAAATTGTCATGTTGCATGTGCATAAATGTGGTGGGTCTTCGGTATTGGACGTTCGTTCGCACCGAGGTCAATACATTGACTCGGCGGGTGTGGATGTCACTTGACCAAAGAAAGACTGGTGGATTTTCAAGCATTATTATGCAGGGGCTCCACTGTGTGTTCTTAGTATTGAGGTGTACGTAAGGGCTAGGCTAGGTAGTGCAAATGCCAGTCTATGAGTGTGGCGGCCCAGCCCACTGTCTCCATTTTCCACGATGGGAGGCTCCTGAAAGTTTAGCTAACTCCAAAACCGGGGAACTAAAGGTCTATGCGCATAGAGTCAGGTGCGTGTGTTGTATTTGTATGATTCATGGAATAACATAACATAGCATAAATCATTGCATTTTAACCTGAAACCTATCGTATAAATTGGTATGAGACATTTTATATGATATGCACTACAAAACGACCCCTTGGTCTATATGGTTGATCCCAATAAATCAATGGTTACTTTTTGTTACTGTCCTTACTTTCTCTTAAGTTCTTTTATATTTACCTTACTGCTAAACACTTTAGTTTACTGTTATACTCATGTTATGTTTTACTGTCATACCTCTGTTAGTTTACGAGCCATCTGTTTATTATACACTCTGCCTTTTTGTCCTCCTCTTTATTCCTCTCTGCTCGGTGCCTAGGGTCCACTGGGAGAAGGGTGGGGGATTGTGACCGAGTCTTGTTTGACTGATGGTCGGTGGAACACAACATTTTAGTTGCACTGAATGGGAGATAGGGAGCAGCCCTAAGAGATGTAGCACCAACGGAGTACGGTGCAGATGGAGGTGGGCTAGTCTAGCTCGGGTGCACCGTCTTCTTGATCCATGAGGGGTGACGCTTAGTTTTAGATTTGCTTCCGCGAGTGACTTGTAGTGAGGATATGTTGTACCGGGCATAAGCCCATTTAACTTTGTTTCATTGTTTTCTCTTTTAGACCGTTATGATGTGGACATGTGGCTGCGTTTTCCTCTTTATGTATTATATTGTGGACTTGGATGTTTATTTTATTGTTATATACTTCATGTCGTTGGTGATCGAGACGGCCGATAGAATTGGCATTTTGTGGTGTCAACCTTCCTGGGGGATGGAGTCACAGCAAAACGCCGGTTCTGGGCCTAAGACCCCGGAGTTGAAAAAATGGGTCTTACAAGTGGTATCAGAGGGAACCTCAATCTGATTGGAAGTAATCTACAACCCCTGGGACACCCTGCGTGGGCTTAGTTTGAGGGAAAAAAAGCAGCGGAAGCAATGGTGTGACCATGGGAGGAATCACATACTAATGTTCACTCATAACAAAGTTTTAAAGGTCACCTTACTAAAAGAAGCTCGTCTTTTGTAGCCTGTGACGAACCCTACCCCACAGTATAGGACACCTCTGACCTCGAATGTGGCTCCACCCCTGCCAACTCCGAATCCATTTCAGCAAATGGAGGTGGGGCAGACCTTGACTACCATATTGGAGGCATTCAGGACACAGCAGGCTCCGACTCCTTAACCAAACCCTGGAGAAAACTGGCTGAGTGTATTTCGAGGCCTTGCTACCCATCATACCTTGGGACAGAGATGATAATACGCACGAAGGAGTGGTTGGACATCATGTACGAGATGCTGGTGGCGATACCGTACCCGACAGATATGTCTGTATCTCTAGCCGTCTCCTGTTTGGAGTCACACGCGAAGAGATGGTGGAAGTCTGTGATAGACACCACTTATGCAGGATTGGAGGCCACAGACATTACTTGGGTGGAGTTCAGGGTGGCATTGCTGGAGCACTTTATGCCGCAGTGTGCAAGAGATGAGATGGAGGATCGGTTCCTGCAGTTGTAAGTAGGGCAACAGGACGGTGCTGGAATACCACCGGGAGTTCACACATTTGGCCCAGTTTGTAGACTCATATCAGTTGGACGAGGCTGGCTACGCCAAGAGGTTTTATAAGGGCCTCCGTAATGACCTGATGAAAGTGTTAAATTGTCTATCTAAATACCCTAGAAGGTGAAAAGGTGAATTGTGCGTCTATTTGTGGAATAAAAAAATTTAACGAACTTGCACAAAAACAATCAAGCAATCACAGACGACAAGAAGATTTATAGTGGTTCCCCAACCTTGGGTATGTCCACTTTCCCTCACCGATCTAGTAAATCACTAGACTCGGCTACTCCACTATCTCGGATTGAAAACCAATCCTACGTCTCGGAACCAAGTTCCTACAATCTTGATCCAAAGGGATCTACACTCAGAAGATGAAAACTTCCTACAACTCGGAGAACAACTCTCCTACACTCGGAGAATAATCTCCTACAAAATTATAAAGAGATTTGAAATACAAACAAGGATTTGTCTCATATCTGAAAAAATTTAACTCTAGGTCTTCTTCTGAACTTGGCGGATTTTTCAGAATTTGTTGAAGAAGAACCTCTGTAGATCTGATCTGAGAAACTTAGGACCTACTCGATCAAGGAGAAGATGAAGATTCCTTGAACAGCAAGTCTAACTTGATCGAAAATAGTCATGTAGATCTTCAAACTGAGCGGCGGCGACGGCTTCTGTATGTTTGTTCTTGGAGAGAGACGGCCGATCAGAAATTTTGAAGAGTATGGTTCACCTCTTAGGGTTAGTCTTGATGAAAAGACATTATATAGGATTTCCCTTAACGATTAGAATCTACATTAATGACGACACATGGACCAATCACGTCAAGTCATTTGAAAATCCCATCAATCTGGACTTTAGTAAATTTTCTGAAAAATGAACTGCAGTTCTCGAGAAGTATGAATAAGTTCTCGAGAACAAGGCTGATTTCTCGAGAGCTATACTTTCTGGACTTAAGATAGTACTCGAGAGATAAGCTTGGAGTCAACTCAAGAACTAAATTTTTCTTCTCGAGAACTAAAATAACATTACTCGAGAGCTAAAACTTGTACTCAAAAACTAAGCTGACTTCTCGAGAACTAAAAGCTAAGTTCTCGAGAACTATAACATGCTTCTCGAGAGATGGACTTAGAACATTTTCACGGCTGTCTCTTGCTACTCGAGAAGTATAGGCTATGGCTTCTCGAGAAATTAGACTAAGCTTCTCGAGAACTATAATGATGTTTCTCGAGAACTAGTCTAGGCTTTTCGAGAACTAAGTGAACTTCTCGAACACTGCTAACTCTACTTCTTGAGAACTATAATGGACTTCTCGAGAAGTAGACTTAGAGAAATTTTTAGAACTTAGATTCTTTTTCTCTTCAAGAATCCAATCTTCATTCCATGGTCAAGTGCTTGAATATGAAGTGTATCCCAATAGAGAGGCTACACATGAGTCAACACCTTGGATCACACAGTGAAGGATTACACTGTAAGGTCCTGTGTTCATGACCCACTATAGACTTACATTGGTCTACACTTAATAATGATGGTATGCAAACACCCAACTAAACAAAGATATTAAATATAACTTAATTCATCTTAGTTCAAGGGTGACTTCATGAAAATCTGGGTTATTGTGGATGCAATACCCTATAATCTCCCCCTATTTGTAGAAGTCATAATGATGTTGGCTTATCCTTTTTGGGTGTTATGGTTATCGACGTAACTAACGCAACGTTCTCCGACAACCCTCCCACCACGCTCAAGCCTTAAACGCAGCAACGACACAATTTGTATTTCAATATTCAGAGATTATGGAGGGTTCGCAAAGCCCTTCAAGATACCAAGGCAATAGGCCAAGGTCCTCTCAAGCAAAAGGAACCCACACGGTTCGGTCGAGCGTTGTTGTAAAAAAAGAGAGTCCACCGAAAACAAAAGATTCGAACAAGGGTGGTTCTCTCCCAACAAAATAAAATGAGGGTTGTCATGCCTCACGAACTTAAACGGAAAAAGGAAAACACTAACAAGATTTATGAAGAAAATAACCACGAAAATTCAAGCGTTTCACAAGCCACGCAACACGCATATGACACAAGATCTATCAAGAGGGAAAATCACAGAGTAGAAGATATATTCGTTACACGATCATAATGGATGATTCCGATTACTCTCTACTTGGACCGACCTTCAACGGCTCCACGGGAGTCACGCCGGATGGAGAGGCATATGTCCTCCTTCGCCGCTTCACGCCGGGATTTAAGAATCCACAAAAGGAAGGCTTCTTGCCTTGGCCGAATTTCTTCAAGGAGGGGTTTGATCGGTTTTTTGTGAGGGGGAAGGTGGTGGTCGGGTTTGTATTGAGGAGGATAGCCGGTCTTTGTGTGGTTGATGAAGGGGTCAGTTTTGGGAGAGGTACTGAAGGCTTTGGTCAAATATTGGAAAGGAGGAGGAGGTAGAGAGGGGGGAAAGAAAGGGGGAGGCCGAAATTTTGGAGAGTAGGAGGAGGAAGCGAATTTTCCAAGAGGGGAAGAGAGAGGAGGGAAGGGGGGTAATTCAAATTTTGAATCCTTGGTTTTCAATTTTTCATTCTCTACTCAATCCTTCATGAAAAGACCTATATATAGGCTACACTACTCAATCTCCACCATACAATATTAAATCACTCATGATGGCTAATGACACCCATCATGTCATAACAAAACAATAATTAAAGATATTAAATAAAGATAGCACAATTGATGGTTATAGACACCCATCATACAAGAAATTAAATAACATTGCAAAATAAAATAATAATAAAACAAAACGCAGAATTAAATCTTGACAGCAACTTCAACCGAGGATTCCTGTGGCTACATAAATTCGGTGAGTGCAAGTAACCTTTCTATGGAAAGGTCTTTCAATTGGCTAAAACTTTCGTGTTCAGCCTGCAACCCAGATAAGGCTCTAACCTAGACCAAATCAGCTCCAAAGACTGTAGCGTACAAAATACAAATTCAGTGCGCTTAGTTTACAGACCTAACTTCGATCGGACATTCCCGTGGCTACAGGCTTCACCCGAAGGTGTGTAACCACCTATTGGAAAGGTAATTTTAGTAGCTACGGCTTTCGGGTTTAGTCGAAAACCCAGATTCGACCATTTCTAGCCCAAAAACGGACAAGAATGTCGCTGCGTGCAGAACAGAGATTCTGCACGCATCTTGAAGCGAAATGAACGACATCCGTTCATCTTACTCCTCAAGCGATTTTCCCCAAATCGCCACCAAAAGCTCCTCCACCCTTATTCTCCCTCTCAAGGCCATTCCTCTTCACGGATCCACCCCCATCATCATTTGAGGAAGGGGAGGTTGAAGATGACTAGTCTTTAAAACAATGTTCTAGCAAGGCCTTCCTAGAGAAATCTCCATCTCCCATGTCTAGACTCTCTTGAGTCGACATCTAACCTAGATATCTACAGATATAACACCAAGGGATATGGTAGGAAGCTCACCTCATTTCCAACGGTAACACCATCCTCGATCAGGGATCTTGTCATCCTCCTCCGCGACATCACTTTTTCCTTTACGGCGGTGGCGTTTCTCCTCCTCCAAAGCTAGCTCCAGCAAGAACTCCCATTCAGAACTTCTCCCTATAGAAAATGGAACTTGGAAAGAGGATGAAATGGTTAGGGTTTAACCTTTCCTTATTTTACAGAAGTGACACGGGTAGGGACACGACCGTGTCCTTACCCGTGTCCTGCTCTGGCGAAACGGCTCGACTGCCGTTTCGTGCTCCTACACGGGTACTGACACGCCCATGTCAGTACCCGTGTCCAGGGGACATGGCCGTGTTACTGGCCGTGTCGACACCCGTGTCCTTCTCGGGGCACTTCTCGTCTTGTTTTCCTTGGGGCACACCGGTAGGGACACGCCCGTGTCCCTACCCGTGTCCTTCTCTAGACAGACTCAAAGCCACTGAACACGGGTAGGGACACGCCTGTGTCCCTACCCGTATCCTTCTCGGGACACACCACTCAACACTGTCTCAAAATCACTCAACGCCATAGCCACTCAGCACCATTGAACACGGGTAGGGACACGCCCGTGTCCCTACCCGTGTCATGCTCAACTCCAGTTTCTAGCCTATTTCCTTATTTCCCGCAAGTGCGCACCTGATCACCTGCACCCCCTTGAGCCTACCCCAGCTCTCCTGACTCAAAAACACGCACAAGGGGCCTATCACGAATTGGAACGTTACAATCCTATAAACAAAATAAAAGATTTCGTCCCCGAAATCAGGCTAAGGCTATGGGTAGTGAAGCATACAAAAAATAAAATATGCTTTTAAATAAAATTACCTGGAGTAAACAACTCTGGGTAGCATCTTTGCATCAAATCCATTGGCTCCCATGTGAATTCCTCCTTCCTATGATTAGACCATAGCACCTTCACCAAGGGAACACTTTTGCGGCGCAAGGTTCTTATCTCATTGTCTACAATCCGCACCGGCTCCAGTCGCACAGATCTATCAGAAGCCACAACACCATCAGTTGTGGGGATGTATTGATCGCGCCGCAACAGCGCCTTCCGAAGCGACGACACATGGAACACGTCGTGGAGATTCTCTAGCTCGGGCGGTAGCTCCAGACGATAGGCCAAAGGGCCAATCCTTTCCAAAATGACATAGGGCCTTATATACCTTGGGCTGAGCTTCTTCACACCATGCACCCGTGACACTCCATGCATCGGCTGGATTTTTAGAAACGCCTTATCACCCACTTGAAACTCCACCATATGGTGCCTTGCATTATAATACTTCGCCTGCCGACTTTGAGCCTCCAACATACGATCCTGTATCAGTCTAACCATCACATCAGTTTCGTCTATATATTCAACTCCTAAAGTCTTCGGGTCTTCATCCTGCACCCAAGACAAGGGGGTTCTACACCTTCTTCCATAAAGGGCTTCATGGGGCGTCATGCCGATGCTAGCTTGATGGCTGTTGTTGTAGGAGAATTCCACCAATGGCAAGAGCCTTTCCCACGGCTCTCCCCTATCCAACACACATAATCTCAACAGATTCTCCAATGTCCGGATGGTCCGCTCAGACTGCCCGTCCGTCTGAGGATGGAACGCGGTGCTGAAGGTAAGGCGCGAGCCCAAATATGCCTGTACTGCCTTCCACTCCTTGGAGGTAAAGCATCCATCATGGTCAGAAACTATCATTTTAGGCACGCCATGATATCGTACGAACTGCTCCAGAAAGAGGCGTACTAAGACATCCACGCGAGCCTCCTTCTTTATAGGGATAAACCGGGCTACTTTGGTCTGTCGATCGACGATCACCAACACTGAATCATTCCCCGAGCGGGAGCGAGGTAGTCCATGTATGAAGTCCATGGAAATATCCTCAAACTTCCATTCGGGGATGGGTAATGACTGCAACAGGCCACCGGGACTCCTGCACTCCGCCTTCACTCTTTGACAGGCTTCATAATGTGTAACAAAGTATCGGACATCCTTCTTCATTCTCGGCCAACACATAGTCTTCCGTAGGCCGGCGTACATCTTTGAAATTTCCGGGTGCACTGAATATTGAGAGCAATGTGCCTCTTTCAAGATATCCTCCCGGATTTTACCGGCCTTGGGAATGTAGAGTAGGCCGCGAAAATAAACGAGGCCGTCTTTTAGTGTGTACTCTTCGCTAGTCCTGTCTTCGATTAACTTGATTGTCGGGGCCAGAGCCGCATCCAATCCTTGCTCCACCCGGATTCGGTCCCGGATATCGCAAACTATGCTCATGCTGGCCAAGTACTCTGTATATTCTGCCAAAGAAGCCTTAAATATCAAAGTAATCTCCATCTCCTAAATCATCTGAGACAACTATATACTCATCAATCGAGACTTTGGGCTCGAGCCTGGTATTTTTCTACTCAATGCATCGACTACCGAGTTCGCTTTTTCGGTGTGGTAGTTCAAGGTGAACTCGTAGTTGCATAGAAATTCTAACCACCGCCGTTGTCTTAAGTTCAGATCCTTCTGAGTATGAACGTACTTCAAATTTTTGTGATCTGAAAAGATCTCGCAGTGGATGTCGTATAAATAATGCCTCAATAACTTCAAGGCAAACACCACTGCTCCTAGCTCCAAATCATTAACTGGGTAATTGATTTCATGCTTCTTCATTTGTCTTGAAGCATAAACAATCATGTGTCCGCGCTGCATCAATACCGCTCCCATCCCTTGATATGACGCGTCCGTGTAAACTTGAAACCCTTCCTTCCTAGACGGAAGGACAAGGATAGGGGCAGAGGTAAGTCTATCCTTCAATTCTTGGAACACAACTTCACATTGGGGTGTCCACTCAAATGAAACTCCTTTCTTTGTCAAAGAAGTAAGCGGGAGGGCAATCCTGGAGAATCCTTTTACGAACTTGCGGTAGTACCCGACAAGTCCAAGGAAACTCTGCACGTCAGCCGCTGAATTCAAAGGCGACCACTCCTTTACGACACGAACTTTGGCCGGATCCACAGCTAGCCCAGCCCCACTGATAACATGACCCAAGAAGGCAACCTCCTTAAGACAGAATTTGCATTTGCTAAATTTGGCGTACAAGGCGTGCTCCTTTAATTTCTTAAACACCAAGGCCAGGTGCTCTCCATGCTCCTCCTCCATCCTTGAGTAGATTAGGATGTCGTCGATGAAGACAATGACAAATATGTCCAAATAGGGCTCGAACACCTTGTTCATCAGGCATATGAAGGCCGAAGGGGCATTTTTAAGCACAAACGACATCACAGTGAACTCGTACAACCCATATCTTGAACTGAAGGCTATTTTCTGGATGTCCCCTTCTTGTATTCTCATCTGATAATAACCTGAGCATGGAGAGCACCTGACCTTGGTGTTTAAGAAAACCAAACTTCTCCCACTAGTTGATAAAACAACTCGTCGATCCGAGATTGCGGGTAAGTGTTCCCCACCGTCAACCGATTAAGTTCCCTATAATCTATGCACAGACGCAGGGTTCCGTCCTTATTCTTCACAAACAATACAGGGGCTCCCCAGGGTGACGAACTGGGGCGAACAAACCCTGACTCCACCAGTTCTTGTAGTTGAACTCTAAAATCCGTAAGTTCTTTTGGGGCGATTCGGTAAGGGGCCTTGGATACGGGCTTGGCACCCGGTACCAGATTAACTTGGAAGTCAACCTCTCTATGCGGGTGTAATCCATGTAGCTTCTCAGGAAATACCTCGGGAAAGCCCCGTACAACCCGTATGTCTTTTACGTCCAACGCTACTTCCTTCAACTCGAACCCGATCATGAAAACTTTGTCTCCCATCATGTGGGCCTTTACAACTTGGATGGACGATAACGTCGGACGAGGTGCAAAGTTAATACCTTGGAAGATGACATCGGAGTCTCCATGTCTCAAATAGATCCGCTTCTCCGCGCAGTCAATCCTTGCAAAATGCCAGTCAAACCATGCCATGCCCAGAATGATGTCGAATTCTGGCATTTTCAAGACAGCGGCAGGTGTATCGAAAGCCCTTCCCTCAATAAGTACCTCAAGCTTGCACTTAGCGGTTGCAACCATATCCGAACCGTCCGGAAGGCGCACTAGTCGGGCTATTTTAGCAAAATATTGCACACCCCCCATGTCCTTTGTGAAATCCTCGGACACAAAGGAGTGTGAGGCACCGGTATCGAGCAGCGCATAAGCCGTCTTTCCGCCAATACTGCACGTACCTGCAATAACATTCTGGGGATTCCGTTCTTGCGCCATGTCTAATGCGTACACTGATCCCGGGCAGGGCCGGGATTACCTCCTTGCGGTCCTCGTCCTCGTCCACGCATGTAACCCCGCCCTCGAGGGGCTGCCGGAGGGAGAGCGGGAGGGGCGTTCCCAAACAATTGCGTGCAGAAACGTCGAATGTGACCCGGTTGGTTGCATTCAAAACACACCCGCCCAGGACGCCTCTCAAGTTGTTGAAATTGTTGAGGCTGTGGCGGTGGAGGCAATGCGGGCAGCTACGAAACCCGATGTTCCACCCTATAGTTTCGGTGGACACGCCCTCCATCTCCTTGATATCCTCTTCTTCTTCTAAAGTCCTGTCTCCTTCTATTGCTCGGGCCAGCTTCCATAACGCCCTTTGCAGGTCTCTTACTACTACCCAAGTGGTCCGCCTCCAATCTTTTTGCTATATCGATGATCTCCGCCAAGCTAGCATCCGCTATAAACAAAAGGGCATGCCTTAGGGGATCCCGCAACCCTTTGTAGAAACGCTTGGCATAACCTTGATCATCTAACTCGTATGAGTCCGTGAACCTTGCGAGATGTTGGAACTCTCGCTGGTATTCCGTAACCGTCTTTAATCCATGTTTCAGCAGAAGGAACCTCTCCTCAAGTTCATCTCGAGCGGATGAAGGAATGAAGTGCTCCAAGAAAACATCTGAGAATTTGCTCCAACTTATCTCTGTATAGACCCACTTCACCATAAGTCCAAATGATCTAAAATTTGGACAGGGAGTTAGTCTTAAATATATCTAGGTCATGTCCAAAAATGGGAATTTTTGAAGATAGTATTTATATAGTTTTAGAAATTATTTAATAATCTTAGGGTAAATTAATTAGGAGACCTAATGACCTCCAAACCCTTCCAAATTTTGGTGAGTGGTCCTTAGGGTCATCAGGAGGCTCTGTATAAGTTTTCACCCCATTTAGAGATGATTTAGTTGGGAAATGAGCAAACCCTAGCTTTGCCCAAAAAGGGGTATTTATGTCAAAATTGCACCTTGTGGGTTTGGGTGGCCAATCCACCTCAACTGAGGTTAAAATTTTGGACACTGATTGGACATGAGATTTAACACTTTCATATGGATTATGGGATGGTTTAGGGTTGAATTGCCCTAGGACCCAAGTTCACACCCTAAGGTTAGACCTTCGGGGTTTGAGAAGGGCATGGGGTTAAATGCCCTTGTATGGACTTGAAATTTGGCGGGGACGATCCTATGTTAGCTAAAGTCCTCTGGTGAAAATATTAGTGAATTTAGAGATAGTTAAGTCCCTAAAACCCCTAACCCTAGTTCAAGGCACAACCCTTATACATGTAAGATAGGCCATCAAAACTTAATGAAAAGCTATGAAATTTGGTTAGTGTGGTCATATGGTTAACATGAGCCTCTGGTAATTTTATTGGAAATTTTGGAACAATAATTTTTGTATCTCCTTGTAATACATGGATTTGCCCATATTAGTCATTTGTTTATTATGATCTCACTGTTCATTGGAAAATTATGAAAATTGGACAGAAGGTATTTTAGGTCATTATACTCATACCTGAATTTTATTATAATTTTTTGATGTATATTTTCAGTACTTACTTCACAAGCTTATAAATATACAATTATGTGCAAAAATAGATTCAGAGCTCAATGATTGTTAGAAAAATTTTAAACTTATGAAAAAGTGTACTTAGGTCATTATGCTCATGAGAAAATTTTATCATAATTTTTAGATGAATATTTTCAGTAGTTTTTTCATTAAATTATAATAGAGGATTATTGATCTAAATTAAAATTAGAGTTCATTATTCACTGGAAAGTTTGGAAACTTGGTCAGCAGTGTTTTTAGGGCATATTAGTCATGTTTGAATTTTCTTATAATTTTTGAAAGCTGAATTGCAGGACTTGTTTCTTTAATTGTTAACTATGTGTTTATTTTTGAAATTTTGGATCAGAGGCCTAAACCTTGCAAAAAAATTGGGAGACTTGAATTTACTGTCAATTAGTTGCCTAATATTTATTATAATTTTGTGAAGTATTTTGCATGACTGTAAAGGCCACTTCATATTCAAAACTAAGGTATTTGGATTTTTAGGGAAAATAAATAAAATATCAGATAAACTAGGAAAATTCCAAATTTATGGATTTAGGCTATAAATATTATAGTAGATCTCCTTTAATTATCTTAGGATGTTTGGATGAGAATTTAGAGTACCTTCTTTCATGTATGTCTTATAGCATAAGGTGGTCTGCATGTAGTAAATCTGCAGAAGATCTGATAGTAATTGATTTGGGCATATGGATTTGAGTTAGTGGCTTGCTGTTCTAGGTAAAGTGAAATGGATTATGTCAATGGAAGTTGGAATGAGTAGATTGATGTGTTGTCTAAAGTTAGGTGGTGCCCGGGATCGACGAAAGATTGTCTTTCCTATGGAGGGAGAGAGAAGGTCAAAACACATTAGGTTTAGAACCAGAGTAATATTTAAGGGATCGGGAATCAGGTATTAACCAATAATAGTAAGTGCCTTGCGAAAGAGAGCTTTGGGCTTCATCTCATCGTATTCCTAGTGCCCTCGAGAACCCTTCACGGGGAATGCCTTGGGCAGTCCTGGGTTTTGATGATGGGCAGGTTGGCCCGACGAGCTTTGGCTCGGTTGTTGTTTGTGAACAGACGAGACAGTCCGGGGAGCTTTGGCTCGGTAGCTGATACATAAGGTTGCATGTGCATAAAGTATAAGGTTGTGGTTCTTCGGTATTGGAGGGTCGATGCACCGATGCCAATACATTGACTCAGCAAGTGTGGTTTTGCACTTCGCCAAGCAAAGTCTGGTGTACTTGCCGGCAAAGAGTACGCAGGAGCTCCGCTTAGTGCACCAACATCGAGGCATATGATAGGTATGACTGGTAGTACAATTACCGATTTAGAGGTGGGCGAGGCCCAACCCACCACTTCCGTTTGCCACTATGGAGGTATCCTGGGAAGTTAGGCTCTAGAAAGGGGGAACTATAGGTCTGTGTGCACAGAGTCGAGTGGGTGTATTGCACTTGCATGATTCACATCATAGCATACATGCATATCATAGCATAACCATTGCATTTAACCCTTGACACATATTGTATAAATTGGTATGGGACTTTTTATACAATAGGTCCCTGCAAAATGACCCCTTGGTTTATAAGCTCGCGTGAGCGTGCTTATAAGTTAAGGTTTTTATTCTATAGATATATACATGCTGGCTAGAAATTGATACCCTCTCGTATAAATTGGTATGTGACTCTTTATACGATAGGAGCCTTGTAGAAGATCCCTTAGCTTATGTGTTTACGTATAAGTTAAGGTTACTTATTTCTTTTTCAGTTTTTCATACTTTTATTACTGCCATATATACTTATAAAACTGTTAGATTAGTTCCGCTGTCACCTTCTTCTTGTTCATTCTCCACCCTCACTACCTCTCCTTTCCTTCTCCCCACTCCGTGCCTAGGAGCCACGGGTAAGGGGTAGAGGTTGATAAGACTTAGTCTTTTAGACTAACGGTTTTCGAACCACATCATTTTAGGGGACCGTGGAGCCCAGCATGGAGGAGTAGCTCTGGAGGTTGGCACGCTTGGATATAGGACAGTCTAGCACCGAAGTTCAGACAGCTGGGACTGTGAGTCCCGATTATTAGTAGTTATTTTAGTTTAGCTTCCGCGATGAGTGATATGTAGTGAGGATATTGATGTATTGGGCGTGAGCCCCATTTTCAGTACTTCTTTTATTATTATTACTATGGAATCTCCTTTCGTGGAGATTATTCATTATATAGGTGATCTCTGTGGACATGTTTTATTTACTCTCTTGCTACTCTTTCTATGATCGATATGGCCGGTAGGATCAGCGTTTTGTAGTGACGACCTTCCCGGGCGTGAAGGTATCACCGCAAAGCGGAGTTTCTCGGCCTAAGACCCCGTGGTTTTAAAAAGAAAAAAGGGGGGTCTTACACCTGAACACATGGAATTAATCTTTAGCTACTCTTGGAGATTTATTAAGACTGTTAAGTCCCTTTTTGAACAACCTCCCTCTGATACCACTTGAAAATCTTTGTTTCAAGAGTAACTATACACCTAGAGAGGGTAAATAGGTTTTTTAAGTCTTTATGAGTACTTTTTGATTTGGTGTATTGTGAGTTAGATTATTGCTTTTTCTTTCAAGAACATGAATCAACATACCAGTATTTATAGTAGTTTCTCAAGGTATGGGTACATCCACTTTCCCTCCCATCTTTCTAATAGTGTGTCAGATAAGGTAATCTACACCAAATCTTAGCTCGAAGAGCTTACAACACATATTCCTCTAGATCTCTCAGACTTTCTCCAAGTCCTACCTCAGGCCTAAGCCATACCCACTTAGAGTAAATTTTACTTCTATAGCTCAATGATCCTCCAGATCATCTACCTTAGGCTTAAAAAGAAGCCCTACAACTCAGGCTATAAGAGTAGCCCTACACTCAGAGATAATAAGTCTCCTACAGCTCAGATCTGACTCAAATCCCACCTCAGGCACAAAAGCCATACCTCAGATTCACAACAGAATCCGACCACTTAGACTTTATATTTCAGCCTTACAACTCAGATCAAAATTGATCCTATAGAGAGAGTTTGAGTTTGGTGGTGATTGGCTCCAGAGAAAAAGATTCTCTGAGTCTTCTTCTTGTTGAACTGAAGTGGTTCAGTCCAAAATTCTCCACAACAGCAAGTATATAGTTCTTCAGCAGTTTAGCTTGTACTGAGAAGATACTACAGAGCCCTGTACCTTCAAGCCTTTGATGTAATAATTGATTGTAGTGGACTTGAATATGAACAACAACCTGAAGTAGCTCTGCAACTTCTTCTTGTTCAGAAAATAATATTTCTGATCTTTCTATTAAAGACAAGTTAAATCTTCAGTTCTTTATTTCTTCAATGGCCAACCTCTATCTGGGGTTCACAGACTCTCTGAAAGAATGAGTTCTTTGAAAACTTCTTCAATTTTTCTTGAAAGGAAGAAGATGACCAAAAAGCTATTTTAATTTCTCGAAAAATTTCCTTTTATCGATCTCTATCCAACGACTCTTTGTGCAGTATGGACCGACAGAAATTGGCAACTGCAATATCTCTTTTGCATTAAATGTTGTACTGAAGGAATACGATGCCTTTTGTCATCTAGCATGCAAATCCCGCAATATTTAAATTCTTGATGACATCAGCATGACTTAGTACTTGTGGACTTGATCATTTCTATACAATCTACATAGGGTTTGAGTGAGGTCTTGTCACTCAACGCAAGAAAAACTCAATATAATTCTGTATCTATTGGCATCGAGTGAACCTTCAACACTCAATACATTTGATATTTGTAGTCTAATTGTTAAGGCGTTGAGTGATCCTTCATCACTCAATGCTTCTAGGCTTGGTTGAAATTTCTCTACATGAAGGCTTTGAGTGCAGCTTCAACACTCAATGCTTCTGGACTTTGACTATCTTCTTGATGAGGCATTGAGTGGCCTATCTTCACTCAATACTTTTATACTTGATTTGAAATCCAATTGAGTAGGCATTGAGTGAACTGTCTTCAATCAACGCTTCTGTCCTTAGATAGATTTCTAGTCAGCAACACTGAGGCTTTGACTGTATAGAGTCTGTCAACGCTTTTCACTTTCTGGCGTTGAGTGAAGTGAGTTCACTCAATGCTTTTGGACTTAGCCAATTTTTTGCTTGTTAATCAACTGTCTTGAGTCCAAATGTCATTTTGACTCTGACTTCCTGTCTAATCAATATAACAATATACAATATGTATACAAATAACTTGAACATATATTAGATACATTTATGTGTATACCATTGACCTGTGGGCCTTCTTCAAATCTAGGACATTGTGATCAATTGACCCAACAAATAAGAACTTGCATAATTTGAAAGAAAAAAAGTGTGGGAATTAGTGGAAAGACCAAAGAATTATCCAGTTATAGGAACTAAATGGGTTTTCAAGAACAAATTAGATATAAATGGAGTGATTGTGAGAAATAAAGCTAGATTGGTTTCTTAAGGGTATAAACAAGAGGAGGGAATTGACTATAATCATACCTTTGCACTAATAGTAAGGCTAGACGCAATCAGACTGTTTCAAGCATATGTAGCTTATAAAAGGATTGAAGTTTACCAAATGGATGTCAAGAGTGTCTTTCTTAATGGATTCCTACAAGAAGAGATTTATGTTAAACAACCTCCATGTTTTGTTAATCCTACTTTTCCCTCTTATGTTTATAAATTAAATAAAACATTCTATGGTCTAAAGCAATCTCCAAGAGCCTGGTATGAGATCGTATCCATATTTCTCTTAAATCACTCATTTACAAGAGGAAAGGTAGATAAAACAATTTTCACTAAAACACAAGAAAAAGTTACTTATTTTCCCGATTTATGTGGATGATATTATATTTGGGTCAACAGACTCTGGATTATGTAAAATGTTTGTTGACTTAATGCAATCCAATTTTGAAATGAGTAGTAGGGAAGAGTTATCCTTCTTCCTTAGTTTACAAGAAAAACAAAGTAATGAAAGTATCTTCATTTCTAAATCTCATCAAGAAATTGATCAGAAAATTTGGCATGGAAACTGCCACTACTATAATAACTTCCATAGCTACTAATGCTATCTTAGATAAGGATGTATCTGGTAAATTTTTATGCCAGAAAACATGTAGAGCAATCATTGGCTCACTTATTTATATAATAGCAAGCAAACATGATATAATGCTTGTTATATGTGTATGCACAAGGTTTGAGGTTGATCCTAAAGAATCACATCTTAGTTATGTAAAAATAATCTTAAGATATCTTAAGGGTATACCTGAAATGGGATTGTGGTATCCAATAGAATCAAAACATGAACTATATGGTTATTTGAATGTTGATTATGCAGGATGTAGATTGGATAGAAAAAGTACCTCAAGAGCTTATAAATTCTCTAGGTTCTAGATGACTATATTGGTTCAGTAAGAAGCATACATTAGTCTCCACTTCTACAGTTGAAGCAGAATGCATTGCTACTGGAAGTTATTGTTCACAAATATTATGGATGCATAATCAATTACTTGATTATAACTTAAATTTTTCTAATTCCATAATATTATATGATAGTTCAAGTGCCATCTTAATTGCATCAAATCCTATCTTACACAGCATGACAAAACAATATAGAGATAAAACATCACTTTCTTAGAGACAATGCTAAAAACGGGAAAATTTCCCAAGAATATGACTTCTAAAAATCAGAAGCTAGATAATTTCTCTAAGCCTATTGATGAAGCAAAGCACAACTACTTTATCAATGCTTTGGACATGCTTGATAAAGCTTAATAATCTTAAATGTCTTAATTTCAACTACAAATGTTGCTGGGAAAATACTGCATAAGACTTAAATTTTTAAGTCTATACTCGACATAACATTGAACAGAAATTGATGGAATGCAAAATTCTATTTGACGTAACATCTAAAGAGACGGTGATTATGAAGAATATTGGATCCATTCTATGCAAGGTTGATTTCATTCAACGTGTGTATCGATTATCATACATATGTATTCGTCGAAAAGAAATCGACGCTACGTCGACTAACAAAATTATTTATGCCTTAATTTCTCCACTTATCGTCAATTTATCTCCAAACTCTTCATCTTCCCCACTTTTTTTTCTACTCTTTCTCTCCATTCTTTCTTGTAGTCCTTGCAGTCTTCTGGATAATACTCATAATCAAACATTCTCAATGATGAATGAGAAAGAATTGTTGGAGGTTCTTGTTCAAACCCTAAAACCATTGGTTATTGAATTTATAAAGGAATTCTTGCTTTTTAGAGATGAATGCAATGGTAAACTTCTAATACTCCAAAATCAGATAAATAAGATATCTACTTCTATGCAACTTCTTGATCAACAAGTTGATTAGAATTTAATCCCTGCTAAAGTCTTTAAATCATTCTTTAAAGATTTAAAGAAAGGGGAGAAAAATCGAGGTAGGGATGACATTATTCAAAACTCAGATTGTGTTCGAACTGTTAATACAAATATTGAAAAAATTTCAGAAAGACCAAATGAAGATGAAGTTTTAAAAATGGACTATGAAAATGAAGAAGTTACGAAAAAATTAGATATGAGTAAAGCTCAAAATATAAGAATATTGGTAATATTATTTTAACTTCAGAATCAGAGATGGTTAAGAAATCCGCTATATATGAAGAGAATCTATCAGCTCACTAACACGGATGGTTGCTATACAGGGGGAGACTCCATCATCAGACTTAATCAAAAATATGCAAGGACAAGAAATATCAGAAGTTAGTGAGCTAGAAAAAGTTTTTGTAGAAATAAGAGAAAGAGATGAAGCTGATTTCAAAGCATCTGAAGATTACCTAGCTGCTAAGAAAAGAATTTTTATTAAAAAGCTAAGGGTTCAAGGAAAAAGAATGTGTCTGATTTACCAATTACACTTCCAAAAATAATCTTTAATTATAGTGAATATACCAAGATATATTCTAATACTCAGATTGTGGACATTATTGGACAAAGTCACAAAAGAATAACATGATTGGGTTATAATCAGGATACATATATTACTTATGAGAGTGAAAAATCAAGGAATGGTAAGCTTTGTAAAAGCATCAACCACTAAAGTATTTGTACCTGAGAAAAAGTAGAAAGATACTTTTCTTGACAACTTATTGGAATCTATCAATGAAGTATCTGCAAGCATCTTAAGAAAGAGATATGCACTTAATTCTGTTTCACACAATGCAGAAATAGAAATTCAAAAGTTGTTCAATATCTACCGGCATATACAAGACATCTAGAAAAAGCAAGAGGATTTCATTTTGATTTGTTGAAAAGATGTCAAAGAAATAATACATTGCCTTTTCAACCTTTGTTGCTGACAAGGAAAAGAAGTAATACTGTATATTAACACCAAAGGACTTTTTGGTATATTCAGTTGCCTTATGTGCAACACCTCCCCTGTAATGACCGTATAATATAGGTCCGGCCGGAGCCCCACAACATACAGACTCCACAGCTTAAGCATTATAAGATGATATAAAACTACCCAACTCAAAACTCAGAAATAAACAACGGAAACAAACAGCCAACCAGAAGTTATTTACTACTAAAGGAGTACGAACCGGCCTTAGGGCCTTACAATATCCAATTGTCCAGAAACTAAAACAACAACCTTGAACAAAGCAACGTGCATTGGCTCTCCTAGGCTACCTCGTCGTGTAAGCTGGAAACATAATGCATAAGTCATAACACTCATCAAAATAAGCTACTAAACAAAAAGTCCACTTCATGAGGTTTAGGCCTGTTTTGCCGGCGAGCTTGCCCCCATATGCGACCCTTGCCTTGTAAAAATTTATTGTAACATGGGTCAACAAAGGCTGACCTCAACTGTGTAAACAACAAATCTCCTTCCGATCATCCCTAGCGGACCCCGGGGCACTCCATCACCCTACATGTCAGCACTTCGTATGCAAATGTATATAAACATATAGAGTAAAGAAATATGTTAGGATGTCACATACATTAAACACGTTTTTAGGTTGAGTAGTTAATAAAAAGGGGCCTACTATGCCGCATGTATGTAAACTTGGGTTTCACCCAAGGCACCCTAAAGCGCATGAAACTAATATATCATCATGCATCAACACATCACATTACACGGGTACTTTCATTTCCCTTAATGCCATTCAATCCACCACACAGAACTCTTGCCAAGGCCCTTCCCGCTCGTGGGTCTCAAAAGTCAGGCTTGCCTGCATGCTCTGACTTCTCACGTTAGGATTTCATCTCACAAATAACAAATCGATGCTAAGAACTCTTGCTTGACCCCACCCGCTCATGGGCTTCATCGTTCGGGCTTGTCAAATGCTTGGCATTCTCGTCAGTTTCACAGAAGGGGACTTGTCTCGTCGGGACACTCTCCACACATGACTTTCACATCACAGGCTAGCCAGCCAAGCACAAAGACAAATCACGCCTTCGCACATTAATCAACAAATATAGCCTTTCCCACCTTAATCCACCATTCGTTCTCGCATGAAATAAATATAACATCTCATTTCCAACTAGACCCCTAAGAGTGGTTTTGCCAAGACTAGGATATGACAAAATCTTAGGAAGCCCAAGAAGACCAAGTGAGCTTAGACATAAAGGTGGAAACCACCATGGTCTACAAATAGTAGAATTCCAATTACTAGCTCAAGGTTAACCTTAGGGCTTCACAATGACTCCATGACCCCACCACAACATCACTAAACTATTGGAAGGTCCATTAGAGCCCTAAGGATCTATTGGAGTCAACCCAGGGTGGCCAAGTTGACCTAGGATCATCCTAGGCCTAAATTGGGCAAGGTGCCCTAACTAAGGACAATTTTCCCCTGATGTGCTCAACAAACCCTACCTAGGTCTTCTCAGACCTAGGGTGAAGTAAATGGGTCACCAAAGACCCATTGGGGTCAACTTTAGAGGCTGAGTTGACTCAAGTCAACTCTAGCCCTAAAGTGGTCAAAGTGCCCTAACTAAGGGGCAAGTGACCATCAAGGTGTCAAGTCAACACTACCTAAGCCATTCTAGACTTTAGGGGAGGCCAATGGGTCACCAATGACTCATTGGGGTCAACCCAAATGGTCAATTTGACCAAGGTCAACTCAATCCTTGAAATAGGTCAAATTATTCCAAATGGGCTTACCCAAGCTCAAACACATTTCCCCACTTGGGCTAACCTCATTATTATTATTCATATGGGTTAGTGGGGTGCTAATAGGATGGAGGAGAGATCAAAATTTGGATATGGTGAGTAGGAGGGAGAAAGCTCAATTTTCCCTTTAATGGAGGAGAGAGAAAGTGAGAAAAAGGAGGTCATTCATGGCCAAGGGAGACCAAGGGCCTCTCCAATTGATTCCAAAGGCTGAATACATTCCACCTCATACGTTTTGAGGAGTTACATAGCCATGGCCGCCCACCCTAGGTGGCTGAAATTAATTTCTCCCATAAGGAAGAGAGAGAAAGAGGAGAGAGAAGACCATTAATGGCCATAGGAGATCAAGAGCCCCTCTTCTCACCTCCATTTGATGGATTCATCTTCCCTGGATAATTAAGAGGAGATAAACAGCCATAAATAGCCGAGTTCAGTGAACCAATGGGTGGCCGAAATTTTCACCTTCATGGCCAATAATGGGCATTGGTGTTGCACCCTTCCTCTCCCCCATTTAGCCCTCTTAAAAGCATCCCTGGACTCAGAGGAGGAGTTTCCACAATCCCACTGAAGGAGCCGAGTCAGTTGGTAGTATAGTTGCAAAGAATGGAAAGCTCCACCACCGGCCATGGCGCACCACCGCCAAACCCGTTGGCAAGCACGGTTAAAGGTCCTCCTCTACTCCTCTCTTCGTGGGCTAGATATTTAAATCTTTTAGGAGAGAAATCGGGCTCAATTGAGACGGATCGGGTGAGAGAAATTTCAGAAATTTCATGGATTTTACACCTTGTGAGTTCGCCGAAAACCGCCCCTCCGGCGGTCGTGCCGCCGCCCGGCGATAGCCCCCACCTCAACGAAGGTGGTGGCAGTGGTGGCCGGCCAAGGAGGTGGTCAGGTGGTCGGGAAAAAGGTCTAGAATAGGCTATAGGTTTGGGCATTCCTAGCCCTTGGCTGGAGAAAGAAGATGACCAGGAGGCGTTGGATCTGCTTCAAGATTCGTGCATAGATCTAAATTTATTAATTCATGTTTTATTAATTTCTGTCCAATTACTGGTCTGTTATTAAATTAAATATTAAAAATACCTAGTTTCCCCTACAGAAAAAGTCATCTACATGAAAGTTATAGCCCTTAGAGTCTAGTTTAATTCAAAATATGTTTGAACCAATTTGGATTTCAGGTTAGACCACAGTACGCATTTTGGTGAGATCTATACCTAGGCTATGTCAGAGATTGTTTTGAGTGCCCCCATCAATTCAGCCATCCAAATGATTTGAAATATTGGATGGGGTCACTATTACCTATAACTAGAACATATCCAAAAATGGGAATTTTTGATCACATTTTTCTATAGTTTTTGTAATTATTTAATAAACCTTGTATAATTTAATTAGAGGGCCTAAAGACCTCTAAATTCTCTCAAATTTTGGTGAGAGGTTATTGGGGTCAATATAGGTCACTGTATAAATTTTCATTCCATTTGGAGATGATTTAGTTTGGAAATAAGCAAACCCTATGTTGGACCAAAAATGGGTATTTAGGTCAAAGTGTCCCTTGTTGGTTTAAGTGGTCAAATCACCTCAACAGAGGTTGAAAATTGGGCCACTGATTTGTTATGTCAGTAAGCTCCCTCACATTGATTATGGGGTAGATTAGGGTGTATTTGCCCTAGGACCCAAGTTCAAACCTTAAGGTTGAATTTTGGGGGCTTATGAAGGACATAGGGTGTTATGTCCTTTGATGGACTTGGGGATTAGTCCATATGATCCTAGGGTGGTGAAATGACCTAGAGAGAGATATGGTGGTAATTGGACACATGCACCCCACTTAAACCACTTAGTAAGTATTTAGGTTCTTAAACCCTAGAAATTATTTAATGGGTCATATGACCTTGAATCTTGGTGGTACTTTGGTAAGGTTTATTTCATAGTATTATTAGCCTCTGGGATTTATATTTGGTTGTTTAGATATAAGTAGCTCACCCTTGTAGTTATAGCTTTCATAATGCCCTTTTTGATGATAATGATGTAATTATGATTTATGTGTCTTAGAATGGTTTGAAACTATGGAAAAGCTAATAAGATCTCAAGTAGTTGCACTAGTAATTTATTTGTGGTTATTGAAGCTTTCTTTGTAGTACTTCATTTATAAAGTAAATTAGTACACCTTACCTTAATAAATAGGAAATAAATACAATGGCTTGCTGGAATATTGTGATACTTAGCCAGAGAACATTTTAGGGCATATAGAAGCATGAAAAAATTGTTAAATGTTGTTTAATTGAGATTACAAGGGTGTGTCTTCATAAAGTGCCTTATGATAGTTCTCCTTAGGATAATCTTTTACCTGGTTTGCTGACTTGGGAATTTCATGAAACTTAGGAAGTAAAGTTTTAGGATCATAATGTAGCTTTGTTAATGTTTGTGGAATTTTTGGACTAGTATTTTGGGCACTTCCTTCAATACCCCTATTTATATGAATTATTTTGGATTAAATATTTAGAGGTTAAATGATTTGTGAAAGTTTATGATATTTAGTATTCACTGATATCTTGTTATTCTACAATGTTCTTAATTTTTGTATGGTCATACCCTAAGTAAATCTAGTGCTTCATATTCAAATCATCCATGGATTAATTTTGGAAAAAATTAATTAAATATCAAATTAAATTAGAAAATTATAAATTTCTGGATTTAGATTGAATATATAAGGGTAGACCCTCAATAAAAACTTTAGGGCTTTTGGATGAATATTTGGAGTACCTCCTATTATGTATATCATATAGCTTAGCGTGGTTTGCATAAAGTAAAACTACAGAAACTGAGTTATGGTGAGAAATGAACTTAGGGAGTTGCGGTATTAGGTTACTGGTTATGGTGGGGTATAAAGGAGTTCATCATCTGGAGTAGTGTTGGGTTGACTAGTGTTAAGGGTGCCCGGGATCGACGAAAGATCGTCCTTCCTATGGAGAGAGAGGGTCAAAATACACTAGGGTTAGATCTAGTATAACATAAAAAGGGATCGGGGAATGGGTAATAACCAATAATAGTAAGTGCTTTGCGAAAGGGAACTGTGGAATTCAGCTACCATCATAGTTCCTAGTGCCCTTTGGGAGACCTTCACGAGATATGCCGAGGGCAGTCCTGGGCTAACCTAAACCATAGGAATAATAAACTTCAAGAGTAACTAGTATAACTAGGGGTTCACTTTCACACACCCCGGAGTCTCGGGAAGTTAGGTTGGGTCACACGAGCGGTAGGCTCGGTGGTTTTTGTGATGGGCGGGTTAGCCCGACGAGCTGATGGCTCGGTAGATAATTGTGACAAATGGGTTAGTCCGGGGAGCTTTGGCTCGGTTATTGGTTGTGACGGACAGGATAGTCCGGAGAGCTTTGGCTCGGTTGTTGGTTGTGACGGACGGGATGGTCCGGGGAGCTTTGGCTCGGTGGATAATACATAAATATTGCATGTGCATAAGATATAAGGTGATGGGTCTTCGGTATTGGAGAGTCGTCGCACCGACACCAGTACGTTGACTCGGTTGGTGTGGTTTTACACTTAGCCAAATTAAGTCTGGTGGACCAGCCGACAAAGAGTACGCAGGAGCTTAGCTTAGTGCACCAGCGTTGAGGCGTATGATAAGTCTGACTGGTAGTGCTGATACTGGTTTAGAGGTGGGCGAGGCCCAACCCATCTCTTCCGTTTGCCACTACAGAGGTATCCTGGGAGGTTAGGCTCCAAAAAGGGGGAACTAAAGGTATGCGCGCACAGAGTTTTGTGTGTGTGTTGCACTTACATGTTCACATCATAGCATACTAGCATGACATAGCATCATCATTGCATATAACCCTTGACGCCTATTGTATAAATTGGTATGAGACTTTTTATACAATAGGCCCTGCAAAACGACCCCTTAGTTTATTGGCTTGCGTGAGCATGCTTATAAGTTATGGTTATTTTCCTATGATAAATATTGCTTGCTTGTAAAACTGACACCCCATCGAATAAATTGGTATGGGAATTTTTATATGATGGGAGCCCTGCAAAAGATCCCTTAGCTTATAAGTTTATATGGGCATTGTTATAAGTTAAGGTTACATGTTTCATATTTTGCTTTCGTATACTAATGCTTACTCTACATACTTTTGTTACTTCTAAATGTTTACATAGAACTGCTAGATTAGTTCCGCCGCTACCTGCTTACATTTGTTACTCTCCACCTTCATTACCTTCCCTTTCCTTCTCCCCGCTCGGTACCTATGAGCCATGGGGGAGGGGACGGGGATGATAAGACTTAGTCTTTTAGACTAACGGTTTTCGGACCAAATCATTTTAGGGGATTGTGAAGCCGAACTTGGAGATGCAGCCCTAGAGGATGGGACGATTGGAGACGGGACAGTCTAGTACCGTAGTTCAGACAGCTGGGATAGTGAGTCCTGATTATTAGTAGATGTTTTAGTTTTGCTTCCGCGATGAGTGAACTGTAGTGAAGACTTGATGTAACGGGCCCGAGTCCTATTTTCAGTACTTTTATATTTATTATTGTGGGCTCTCCCTTCGTTGAGATTTATTTTATATACATGTGATTCAGGTGGACTAGTTTTTAGTTTATTCTTACTCTTATACTTTATTCTACACTTCTGCGATCGATATGGCTGGCAGAATCGGCGTTTTGTAGTGATGACCTTCCTGGGCATGTTAGTGTCACCGCAAAGCGGCGGTTCTTAGCCTATGACTCGGGTGATATATAAAAAAATGGGGTCTTACAATAAAGAGGGGACGAACATCACAAACGGTTTCTTGCCGTGAATGGATTTCTAACAAAAATCCTTAAGGCTCGTTAGCAACATTACTGAGTCAGACTAACGGTCGCGACTACGGCTTTACACACAATGCCTAATCCACTAGCAGAGTGGATGTAACGACCCCATCCGTTAAATGACGTATAGTAGAAGGTCCGGCCGGGGCCCCACACTATATGCCACAAACAGACGGTGAGGTCACAGGATAATACCAAACCAAACACGAATCCTAACTCAGAGCATTCTAGCGGAAGCTTTAAGTTGTTATTTGAACTCTAACCAGGAATGTCCAATATATAAACCACCTTTATATATAACCACGGAATGTACAACACTTACATAAAGTTTGGCCTTCAGGCCTTACAGTTCCTCTTTTCACACCGTATGGATTACAAAGCTCGGCGCGCAGGCCGGCCATACATGAGTAAAAAAAACAAGCAAAAACATTCGCTTAGCCTTCAAGGGCTAGCCGCAGCAGCAGCAGCAACAGCAGTAGGGCTTCAGCCCTTCACTTACCACTTGGCTCACCAGCACATGCATGGGAACAATCCACCCAACCGGTGGCAAACAATGCAACGGTCAGCATTCAGCTGACCCAATTATAACAATCCTACCCCTTTCTCGGGGCATTAGCATTCTTTCCCTGCAAAGCATGGCATCATCATATAGCAACTATGTGCGCGCAGGCACATTCAATCCATCACAACCATCGGCCACACGGCCCGACAGTCCGTGCACTCAGGGCACATTCTTGGTGTACCAGAATACCAGGGTCAACACCACCGTCTACACGGTATTTGAGCATTCTAGTCTTTCCGGCGCGCAGGCCTAAGACTCTCATTAGGCGCTCCAACAAAACCTATAACCAGGCTTCCAAGTCGGACGGACCTAACGCAGGTACGGATCAGCCACCCCCCGTTGCTCAAGTCGCCGTGCCACTTCGAATACGGAAGTATCCATGGCTATTTATAGGCGCGGGTCGGTTTCACCTTTCCTGTTCGGCAATCTGCCTTTTCATCGAGTTGCAGCCCAACGGCTCAATCGCTCATAAAGTGGTAACGCACGGCCACAAGAGTTGCATCCAACCCTCTTCATTTCCTGGACATCATCCAGTACTTCCTGCTGCACCAAGCAACAGGTAGGCACAAGGCAACACAAGCCATAATCACGGAGCCTTCTCCGATATGCAAACAAGCATCACCAATCCAGACCATGTCCAGATGGGCTTCACACAGCATGCCTAGAGCCGTACTCCAATTCGGCCTCTAACAAGGGGGACTTTTCACATATCTACCCCAAGGGACACCACAACCCACCGCACACTCGCGGGGAAGGGTTTTCCCTATGCAATGCAGAAAAGAAGGACTTCACATGTCCAAGAAGGGAGATCGTTACCCTTGTCGATCTCTTGGGCGCCATCGCAAACTAGCCGGTGAGAAAGAACCGCAGCAGCCTTGCCTTCACAACGCCGGCTTCGGATCACGAATCGGACCACGGGAACTCCGCCGGTGGCTTGATCTCCTCCTCCTTCTTCTTCCTCCTCTCTCTTTCTCTCTTCCTTAAGGAAATGAAGAATGACTTTCTTCATCAGCCTCTACGGATTTAATTCAGCCAGGAATCACCTGAGCCCTTGGATCCAAAGAGAGAAATCTGAATGGCCACGATTTGCCCAAAAACGCATTTTTTTGGCTGACACGGCCTGTGACACGCCCGTGTCACAGGCCGTGTACCCTTAAGCGGCACACGCGGTATTCGTACCAACTGAGATTTACCAGAACACGGGAATCGACACGCCCGTGTCGAACCTGACACGCCCGTGTCATTTCTGAGACACGCCCGTGTCACCCCTGCCTCATCGAGCTGCAAGCAGTACACGGGTAGGCACACGGCATCGGACACGCCCGTGTCCAACATGACACGCCCGTGTTCAAGGCTTGGTTCAAGGCCATGTAATCTTCTGACTCGGACCTCATTTTAATTTGAGTGACATGCCCTGGGACACGCCCGTGTCCCAGACCGTGTACCCCCGACACGCCCTGGGACACACCCGTGTCCCAGGCCGTGTAAAATGACCTGCACCTCAAAACCAATTTGAGTCTTTTGGGGTCTTTTTGGGGTGTTACAGTGGATTTCTAATGCAACTTCATGTTGGGGATGGATACAATCGACCTGGTGGCTCCTCTTGAACTATGGCAAACCGAACCCCTCTCATTTGAGAGATCTGGTGCATAAATGCTTGAAAGAAAGCAAGATTAAAAATAGATGTCATGTACGCATCCTAAAGACTGAAAGGAGAAGTGTGGTTACCTTACAACTCCTCTTCCTAGCCATGGAAAACTCGATTTGCACGGATGAACGTGTGCGCCTTAAAGTCCTCTTCACAGGATCTGGCCTTGGATCGACCATCGGAACCCCGAAGCTTCGTCAATGGTGGAGAAAACCCTTCTTCTTCCTCCTCTAAACTCTTTCTCCCAAACCCTAAATCTCACTCAAAGGAGAAGAAATGATACGAAAATTCCTCTTAGCCCTACTTATGCCTCTTGGACGGAGTGACCTAGGCCATCAGATAAAAACCGAAGCAAAATTGAACGACTAGAACACAGATCTACGGAACTGCTTCCAACCGCTACCGCCGGGCGGTAACCACCTACCGCACCGCGGTAGCTTCCCGTGCCCTCGATCAAAAAATAAAGCCGCGCTACCACCGGCCATAAGAATACCAATGCGCGGTAGCTCACTCAATGCTTCCATCTTAACGCAAGGAGGCTAACGCCAAATGGAAACTAGCTAACACTGCGTGTTAGCACTGAACGCACTCAATGCCTAACACTCGATGCCCCCACTCAGCGCCTGCTACTCAACGCACTCAGCACCAGGCTACTGCCGAGCGGTAGCTATCTAATGCCACGCGCTAACTTCAAGAGGCTCAAGTACTAGAAAACTGGGGTGTTACAACTCCTCCCCCTTAGAAGAATTTCGTCCTCGAAATTTAGCATGTACTCAAACCAAAAAGCATACCTGAAGTAAAAAGTTCTTGGATGTCATCCTGTATTGCTTGCTCACGCTCCCAGGAGACTTTGTCTTGCCCGCAATTTTTCCAGCGCACTTTCACGAGCTTAACCTCTTTATTCTGCAACCGCCAAACTTCTAAATCCTTTATGCCAATAGGACGGACTTTCATCCTCATGTCCTCTTCTACTGGCACAGTTATTTACTCAACCACAACACTTGTCTCCACCAAGGCTTTCCTTAGAACTGAAACATGGAAGACATCGTATAACCCACTCAGATCTGGGGACAACGCCAACCGGTAGGATACTTCTCCAATACATTCTATAACTTTGAACGACCACAAAAACCTCGGACTCAACTTCTTGAGCCGGCGAATCCGCGAACACCTTTGAATGGCTCAATCTTCAGATATACCCAGTCGCTTACCGCGAACTCCACGTTCCTATGGCGTGCATTGAAATACTTCTCCCACCGATCCTGAGCAACCTTCATGCGATCCTGAATTGTTCGCACCAACTTGCAAGCATCGGCCACCACCTCTTTTCCCAAAAGTTTGGCGTCTCTCGCCTCTATCCATGAAATCGGTGTTTGACGCCGCCTTCCATACAAAGCCTTGTATGGCGCCATCTTGATACTCACCTGGAAACTATTATTGTAGGCAAACTCCACCATAAAAAGGTGATCTTCCCACCTCTTGCCAAAGTCAAGGGTACACATTCTCAGCATATCCTCCATAGTACGGTTCTTCCTTTCGGTTTGACCATCGGTTTGAGGATGGAACGTCGTACTAAACATGAGCTTTGCGCCCAAGCTTTTTTATACCAATCTCTAGTCCTTGGATGTGAACCGCCAATCACGATCACTAACGACACTCTTCAGAATTCTGTGCAACCGCACAATATTGCGAACGTATAGTTCTACCAGCTTCTCTACGCTGTCCTCCTTCTGATTCGAGATGAAGTGAGCCACTTTGGTCAAGCGATCCACGATCGCCCAAATCACATCGTTACCCTACTGCGACCAAGGTAGGCCATACACAAAATCCATGGAGATGTCATCAAATTTCCACTCAGGGATAGGAGGAGGCTTCAGGAACCAGCCCGAAATTTGACACTTAACCTTCACTAAGGCACAAGTTTGGCACCGACTCATGTACAAAGCTACATCCCGCTTCAAACCAGGCCACCAAAAGGATTTACTCATATCCAAGTACATCTTTGTTCTGCCCGAGTGTATAGAGTACTTTGTAAAATGAGCCTCAAACATCAACTCCTCGTAGAGCTTGCCGAACTACGGTACACATACCCTTCCATCCTTCTTTAAGATTCCACCAACCATCTCTCAGGTATTACCCTCGCCTTTTTGAGCTTCCACCAGAAATGGCTGGAACTCTACATCCACACTGGTCATTTCCCAGATACGATCGGATAAGTCGTTTTGCAACTCTATCCAGTTCAACTAAGCCATGCTAAACTCACCTCTTACTACACACTCAATGCCAATGGACTCAAAATCCCGCACCAACCGCTCATCATGAGCTTCACTCCAATTCCCTTGTCCTGAATACTTCCTACTCAAGGCATCGACCACCACATTGGCCTTGCCCGACATATAATGAATCGCTGCGCCATAGTACCCAAGGAACTCGACCCACCTGCGATGCTGAATGTTCAAGTCTTTTTGTTCTAAAAGATACTTCAGGCTGTTGTGGTCCGTGAAGATAGCCACTTTCGCACCGTACACATAGTGCCGCCATAACTTCAATGCAAAAATTACTGTCGCCAATTCCAAGTCATGGACGGGGTAATTTCTCTCATGAGGTTTCAACTGTCTAGATCCAAAGGCTATCACATTGCCATATTGCACTAGCACGTAACCCAAACCCCAAGCCGAAGCGTCACTAAAGATCTGAAATCCTTCAGTTCCTTTAGGGAGACTTAGGATTGGAGCTGACATCAATCTTTCCTTCAAGGTATCAAACGCTTGATTTCACTCCTGAGTCCACACAAATTTATGGTCCTTACGAGTTAGAGTAGTGAGGGGCAGAGCTATCCACGAAAAGTTTTCAACAAATCTTCTATAGTACCCGGCTAGTCCAAGGAAACTCCTGACTTCCGTCACGGTGCTCAAAACTGGCCAATCCTTGATGGCCTCAACTTTTGCTGGATCCAGTGCCACCCCATCACCACTAATCACATGGCCCAAAAATGCCACCTTCTCTAACCAGAACTTGCATTTCAAGAACTTTGCATAAAGTTGGTTCTCTCTCAGAGTCTGCAAGACTACTCTCAAATGAGCCTCATGCTTCGCCTCCGATTTGGAGTATACCAAAATATCATCGACGAAGACTACCACAAATGAGTCTAAGTACTCCTGAAACACTCGGTTCATCATATCCATGAATACCGATGGTGTATTCGTCAACCCAAACGACATCACCTAGAACTCAAAGTGGCCATACGTCGTACCAAACGATGTCTTAGGTATGTCCTCGTCTCGAATCCACAACTGGTAGTACTCTAACTTCAGGTCCAACTTAGAGTATACCATCAACCCTACCGACAGGTCAAACAGGTCATCTATCCATAAGATCAGATATTTATTCTTGATGGTTAGTTTATTCAACTCCCGGTAATCTATGCACAAACGCACACTACCATCTTTCCTCATCACGAACAGCACTGGCGCACTCCATGATGAAGAGCTGGATCTAATGTACCCCTGCTCTAATAGTTCCTGCAACTTCACCTTGAGCTCGGCCAACTCCTTCGATGCCATCCTAAAAAGAGGATGTGACACTGGTCTGGCTTTAAGCACTAAATCATTCGAGAAATCAATCTCCCATCTAGGAGGTGCTCCAAGAAGCTCCTCAGGAAACACATCCTCGAATTCTGTCACTACAGGAACTTATCCAAATGATAGCTTGGAAAGATGAACTTCCAACAACGCTATTAAAGCTACTCCTCCCTTGTTAACTACCCGCACCAACTATATGGCTGAAATTAGGGAACAAGACACTCCACTAATGTCACAACCCGTATTTTTCCCAACAATTTAATTATATCAGAGCAAGGGGAAAATACGCGTCGTGATGTCACGTCGTGCAAGAGATAACTACAGACGTTCAGGCAAGACTCCAAACTCTACAGTTTTAAAAGGAAACATAAATTATTATGAATGAAATCCAGTTTAAGTTATGATGATAGTTGTATCCCTCGGCTTAGTGGATCATCTAGTCCACAATTTAAAATATAATTAATATGCTTGCGGGAGATACTTGTTTAATTTGACTTTAACATCCTACATGAGTATAAATGTCCCTGAGGAACAACTCATGCTAAACAGACTCTAGATTTATAATAAGTATAGGGAAAGTATTTACGCTAACCAGAAAAATAGTGACTTAGTTTTAAAAGAGATTGCATTGATGCTTTACTAATAATAGGATTTTATAAGCTTTAAAATATCTAACATGCAGTCCTAACAATAAATCATCCCAGAGAGCAAGTAATCTAAACCAAACATAAGACAATCACATCAACTAGCAAGTGTCAAGGTTCAACAATCCCGTGGGCGTCAAAAACCTGACACGAACCCACAGGTACCAAGTATGTCTGAAACTAGGAAAAGAAAACTGAAACAACAACTACCTCGCTACGGTGAGGGGAAAACCACAGCCGACCTGCTGTTGCAAGGGCTCCAAAACCGGCTCCACTACCCGCTAATGCTCCAAGCCTGAGGCATTCCAAAGACAGAACACCTCAGTAAGAGGGACAAATGGCGGTAAAGAAGTAAGCAAAATAAAACAAAGGTCAAACGGGGTACCAACCCAAGACCAACATTAGTGAAGTAAGGCGTCGAACAGGAAAAGAAAGAAATACTTACGTGAATCGTCACGTACTCCAACAAATACACCAGAATTCCCAAGGCAAAAAGGGAACAAAAAATAGGTAAAAACATGAGAAAGAAAATTTAACTACCTTTACTAAGCACATGTGGTCGTGTAACAACCCGACCCGTTAAATAACATATAATAGAAGGTCCGGTCGGGGCCTCATATTATATGCCACAAACAGACGGTGAGGTCACAGGTTAATACCAAATACCACGCGTCCTAACTCAGAGCATTCTAGTGGAAGTTTACAAGTTATACGAACTCAATTTATGAATGTATACTACTATATAAATAACTAATTTATATACAAGACCAGGAATGCTAACAAGCACACCGCTCACGGCCTTAAGGCCTTACAAGTTTCTCTTTACAAACATACGACTTCATACATCGTCACGCAGGCCAGCCACACATGAAATCAAAAGCTTCACACGGCCTTCGAGGGCCTAACAGCAACAACAACAAGGGCTTCAGCCCGCTCAATCCATTTTAGCCCGCAACACCTGCACATGGACGTCCACCCCAAGGGTGATAAACAAAGCAACGGTCAGCATTCAGCTGACCAATTATAACGACCCTACCCCTTACCCGGGGCAGTGGTTCCTTCCCTACATGTAATCCAATCTCAACACATACATATATAACACACAACATCACAAACGCCAGCCGCAGCGCCAGACGCTCTGTGCACTCAGGGCACAATTATGGTGTACCGAATTCCTCAAGGTCCCACCACCGATTCGAGGTGTTTAGCTTGTTGGCCGGGAATAAGCCTCAGAATACGCGTCGGAGACCTCATGCACCCGACTCACGCAAAGGCATTCACCTCACGGCAACTGTGAGCACTATCAGTCGACCTACCCAAGTAGTGTAACAAGCTTAGGGAAATCGCCCCTGCTGCATTGCCACCCATCGACCGCTCACCCGATCCTACAATTTAACTTGTTGGACATGGGCATCAGCCTCCAAACGCATGTCGGAGACCTCTCGCGCCCACCCACTCAGAGGTAACCGCAATCCATCTCATAATACCTGCATACGGTGCCACTCTTCATTCTCAAAATACAGCTCGTGTCGAGCTTATAATCAAAGGAGCTATACCAATTGAAAGTGAGGGGATAAGTTGTAAATTACTCTAGAGGGGGGGTGAATAGAGTATTCAAATTTTATGAATAACTAGTCAGCTCCCTTGGAGTTTATTTGCAGAATAAATTATCTAATACTTGAATCCTAAGAGCCTAACACAGTGAAGTGCACAAGTGAGAGAGTTAACTGAAATTTCAGATTAACTAAAAGCCTATCACAGCAACTAGCAATCCTAGGTAGTTCTATCACAGCCACAGAATAAGCAATTTAAACAAAACAGCCAGAGACACAGGATATATAGTGGTTCCCTCTTAATAGGTACTCCACTCTTCTACCACCCTGGTAGGAATCCACTGCAGGTTTTTGCTAAGGTGCCCTGCCACCAATGATCTGATTCAGGTAGATCAAACAGACCCTTTGAGCTTTTGATAAGGATGCTCAACCACAGGTTGTTGATAAGGTGCCCTGTCACCAAAGTTCACTTTTGAAGAGGTGTGAAAACTCTTTTATAAAGGGGTTGAGAGGGTTAGATTGTCTTCTCTGTTGTTAATACAGATTAAAGAAGACTTGTGGATTCTCTAAAGAATCAAAGTCTCCCCCTGGCTCAGTGGAAGTCCAGGGAAAGCCTTTGCTTCAGGATGAAGGAGTTTCAGATATACTGAAACTGAATCCTCAGAAATCTGTAGACTGATTTTTATCAGTTCTTCAGATTCTGGAATAATTGAAGCAGAACTTGAGCTCTTTCTGAAGTCTTGAAAACTCTAAGCAGATGCTCAGGAGACTTGAGAATGAAAGTAATTGCTCTGGGCTTATGCTTCAGGAAAACTTTTCTTCTTCTGATTGTGAGATTGTGAAGAGTTGCTCTGGAGATGCTTGAGAGAGACCAGCACAAAAAAATCTCTCTATATTTGTAACTTGTTCTTTTTCTGAGAAAAAATCTCTCTTAAATATGTCTTCTCATTTATCTTTTGGAACGGCTCTATTGATTTGAATTCTCGAGCCCTGCAACAGATTATCTCAAAATAGAATATAGCAATAGGAATAGAATGACCTATTAGCTCTCTGTCAGTCCCAATAAGGAAATAAATGAATAAAAAAAATCTCAGCATAAAGACTTATCGTTCTTGGAAATAGCATACACCGCCAACGGCTAGAATACAGCCTGGCAATATATTTTGTATAATAAGACAAAAATGCTTTATCAAAATACGAAATCCCGTAATTTATGCTTAACATATTTGGTAAGTAATTCATTTGAATTTAAGCCATAAATTAGCAAAGACATTCTTCAGAAAATCTTTCTAACCATACGCCAAAACACTTGGAAATAAGCCAAGGAATAAAATAAATACAAACTGTTAAAGGAAGACAATAATCGTCGAACAGGGGTTCGATGATCGTCGACCTAGCTAACAAATCGTCGACTGAAAACAGAAATCTGTCGAAACAGAAATCGTCGACCAGAAATCGTCGACCAGCTCAAGTTATCGTCGACTAAAGCAGAAAATCTGTTAACACAGAAAACGTCGAACATCTCATGATGTCGTCGACTAAGGCAGAGATCTGTCGAGACAGATATCGTCGAACATCTCATGATGTCGACGATTAAGGCAAAAATCTGTCGAGACAGAAATCATGAAGCAAGAACACGATCGTCGAACTGCTGATAGCAGATCGTCGACCAACCTTCAGAGCATAATAAGCTTGCTCTGAGATCGTCGACCATCGGTCGACAATAATTGTCTTGACTTCAACGATTCTATAGCCCTGCTATCGTCGACCACTGATCGACGATCGCGAGGCCTCGTTCGACGATGGTCGAACGGAAAAAGAACCTTAACTAAAAATTCATTCTACAACTTCTAATCTAAACTCTAGGTCAGATATAAACTGCCCTAGGGAGACTAAACAAAGTCTAAACATGATCATATATAGTTATATGGATCAAGAGGGGCTGGAAAGGGATTACATAAGCCAAATCACATCTAGGGTACCAACATACCAAGCCTCCTTATCACATTTCACAAGCGTCCTCACACGCTCCGCAAGCCATTCAATATATACACGGAGTCTTCTCCGGATCGCACATCACCAATCCAGACTATACGTCCAGATGGGCTTCACACAACATGCCTATTCCGTACTACACACTTCCAGATCTAGATGTAGACTCAACCGCTGGAATCACTTACGCTCTTCCATCTTTTGATTGAGGATTCCATAAAGATACATGCATAAACAAAGGGCTTCACCTGCCCAAGTAAGAAAGACCGTTACCCTTGACGATCGCTTCGGCGCCATGGAAAACTAGTCGGATGGAAACCACCGCGGCGGCCATGCCTCCACAACGCTGCCCTCGGCTCTCGAAACGGACCGCTGAAGCTCCACCGGCGGTCGGAAAGCTTCTTCTTCTTCCTTCCTTTCTCTCCTCTCTCTCTTCACTTAGAAAGAGAAAGGCTAAGATGAGAATGAGATATCCATCTCCATTCTCGACCTTATAAGAGCAGGGATGACCTGGGACCACAGAATCCAAATAAAAGGGAACGAACAGCCTCGATTGCTTGGAAAAGCATCTAAACAGGGCTGACACGGCTTGTGACACGCCCGTGTCACAGGCCATGTCCCTTGAGCGGTTTAGGAACCAACTCAATATGGAACAGAACACGGGCCACGACACGCCCATGTCACTCCCTGACACGCCCGTGTCAACCAGTACACGGCTGTGTGGATGGCCGTGTCACATCATCAACACGAGGCCGAAACACCCGAAAAGGACAAGGCTAAGGCACACGCCCTTGTCCTCGGCCGTGTACTCAACATGCCCCTGTGACACGCCCGTATCACAGGCTGTGTACCACACTAAACGCCACTCAATGCCACTCCACTCAACGCTACTCAATGCCACTCCAGAATTCACCCGAGCAGGACACGCCCTGGGACACGCCTGTGTCCCAGGCCGTGTTGCCTCTCGACGATCAGTTCTCGAGAGCTCGAGTCGAAGAAAACAGAACACGCCCTGGGACACGCCCGTGTCCCAGGCCATGTGCCCTCGACACGCCCTGGGACACGCCCGTGTCCCAGGCCGTGTCACTCAGCCTGAACCCATATTTGGGACTTAGGGTTTTTGGGGTGTTACAATCCTCCCCTCCTTAGAGAAATTTCGTCCCGAAATTTAGAGCAGCAAATCCATTAACACAAACATTCCTTTGGTACAAATATCCACAAAATGATCCGGGGTTACGCTCCCCACGTTCTCGCACCAACAAAAGTGTTTACACAAACACACATACAATAAACGAGGTACAACCGACCAGCAATAAAGTAAAGTGCACCCTCCACTTTATTTCTGCTCATCCGCATCTTTAAGCAACTTCTTGACAGCCTCCTGCAACTCCAGGTTAAACACCCGAGGCTAGTTTACTTCATAGTGTGAGCTTGGTGGCTCCTGCACGCCGAGATTGTACACTCACGGCTGCGCCCGAGATGTAGATGATTCCGCCACTGCCTTACCTTTTTCCTCATAGGACGCGTCTGTCTTTTGCTCACTCTTTGACGGGCCTTTCCAACAGTAACAGGCTATATGCCCCGGCTTTCCACAAAGGAAACAGGTACGCGAATCAACACGTCCTTGACCAAACGTCGCGCCTGAAGCAACATCCGAAGACATTTGTTCAATAGGCTTGAACCTCTTCTTATCCCGTTTCCTGAACTCCGACTGTTCGGACTGTGGGACTTTGAACTCCGACTTATCCGCCGCCATGTTCTTCTTGTCATGTACTCGTTTCAAATCTTTTTCCAGCACACAGGTTGTATCTACTAAGGCTTGGAAGCCTTGGTTCACTGAACTCGGAAGCGCCAATGTCAACTCATCTCGGAGTCCCTCATAAAATCTGTTCGTCTTCCGCGCTTCTTCTACAAAAGTCAACCCCACATAACATCCCAGCCTGGTAAATTCATGCAGGTGACTATCCACAGTCTTGTCACCCTGCACCAGATGTTGAAATTCGCTCTCCATCGCAATTCTCCGCGATACTGGCAAATATTTTTCCCAAAACAACCTTAAGAATTCGTCCATCGAAATCTCTCCAAGGCCTCTGCCTGCCAACTGGTGCATCTCGACGTCATCCCACCACAGTCTCGCCTCTCCTTCCAGTAAGAAAGTGGCTAACGTCACTCTCTACCCCTCATTAATCCGGAGCGCGATATGGATCCTCTTCACTCCTGAAAGCCAATCTTCTGCCCGTGTTGGGGAAAGCGCCCCGACAAACGTAGGTTGATAAAAATCCATAAATCGCTTCAATTGCTCGTCAGTCGCTCGCTCGTCCACTCGAGCTTCCACCCGCTCTTGACTTGCACCAACCCGAACTGGCTCCACAACAGGCCTTGCCTGCCCAAGAGGTTGTGCTTGAAGCATGGCAAATACTTCCTCCGCAACTAGGCTTACAGTTTCCGCAGAAGGAGGAGGTGTGGGCACCTCGGCTGGTGTCGCACTCTCATCCAAACGCTGGGGCTCAGACTGCCAAGCTCCACTTCTTGTCACCTATATGTGAACAAGATATCAATAATCAACCTCCAATCCAAAACGTTAAACCGACCGAATACCCACACGCACATTCCTAGTGGACATTCTTGAGTTCAGTTATGTGAAAACGGTTCGCACGTACACGTGCTCGCCACCCGACAAAAGAATTCGGCCACTAATTCGAAAGTGGAAAACCGAGAGGCCTCTGATACCAAAATGTAACAACCCTAACCGTTAAATAAAATATAATAGAAGGTCCGACCGGGGCCCCACATTATATGCCAAAAACAGACGATGAGGTCACAGGTTAATACCAAATACCACGCGTCCAAACTCAGAGAATTCTAGCGGAAGTTTACAAGTTATACGAACTCAATCCATGAATGTCCACTACTATATAAATAACTCATTTATATACAAGACCAGGAATGTTAACAAGCACACCGCTCACGACCTTAAGGCCTTACAAGTTTCTCTTTACAAATATACGACTTCATACATCGGCACGCTGGCCGGCCACACATGAAATCCAAAGCTTCCCACGGCCTTCGAGGGGCTAACAACAACAGCAACAGCAACAAGGGCTTCAGCCTGCTCAATCCATTTCAGCCCGCAACACCTGCACATGGACGTCCACCCCAAGGGTGATAAACAAAGCAACGGTCAGCATTCAGCTGACAAATTATAATGACCCTACCCCTTACCCGGGGCAGTGGTTCCTTCCCTGCATGTAATCCAATCTCAACACATACATATATAACACACAACATCACAAACGCCGGCCTCAGCGCCAGACGCTTCGTGCACTCAGGGCACAATTATGGTGTACTGAATTCCTCAAGGTCCCACCACCGATTCGAGGTGTTTAGCTTGTTGGTCGGGCATAAGCCTCAGAACACGCGTCGGAGACCTCACGCACCTGACTCACGCAAAGGCATTCACCTCACTGCAACTGTGAGCACTATCAGTTGACCTACCCAAGTAGTGTAACAAGCCTAGGGAAATCGCCCCTGCTGCATTGCCACCCATCGACCGCTCACCCGATCCTACAATTTAAATTGTTGTACATGGGCATCAGCCTCAAAACGCATGTCGGAGACCTCTCCTGCCCACCCACTCAGAGGTAACCACGGTCCATCTCATAACACCGGCATACGGTGCCACTCTTCATTCTAACAATACAGCTCGCGCCGAGCTTACAATCAAAGGAGCTATACTAAGCCTCCTTACCACATTTAACAAGCGTCCTCACACGCTCCGCAATCCATTCGATATATACACGGAGTCTTCTCTGGATCGCACATCACCAATCCAGACTATACGTCCAGATGGGCTTCACACAACATGCCTATTCCGTACTACACACTTCCGGATCTAGATGTAGACTCAACCGCTAGAATCACTTACGCTCTTCCATCTTTTGATGGAGGATTCCATAAAGATACATGCATAAACAAAGGGCTTCACGTGCCCAAGGAAGAAAGACCGTTACCCTTGACGATCGCTTTGGCGCCATGGAAAACTAGCCGAATGGAAACCACCGTGGCGGCCTTGCCTCCACAATGCTGCCCTCGACTCTCGAAACGGACCGCTGAAGCTCCACCGATAGTCGGAAAGCTTCTCCTTCTTCCTTCCTTGCTCTCCTCTCTCTCTTCACTTAGAAAGAGAAAGGATAAGATGAGAATGAGATATCCATCTCCATTCTCGGCCTTATAAGAGCAGGGATGACCTGGGACCACAAGATCCAAATAGAAGGGAACGAACAACCTCGATTGCTTGGAAAAGCATCTAAACAGGGCTGACACGGCTTGTGACACGCCCGTATCATAGGCCGTGTCCCTTGAGCGGTTTAGGAACCGACTCAATCTGGAACAGAATACGGGCCACGACACGCCCGTGTCACTCCCTGACACGCCCGTGTCAACCAGTACACGGCTGTTTGGATGACCGTGTCACCTCATCAACATAAGGCCGAAACACCCGAAAAGGACACGGCTAAGGCACACGCCTGTGTCCTCGGCCGTGTGCTCAACACGCCCCTGTGACATGCCCGTGTCACAGGCCGTGTACCACACTCAACGCCACTCAGCGCCACTCCACTCAACACCACTCAACGCCACTCTAGAATTCACCGGAGCAGGACACGCCCTGGGACACGCCCGTGTCCCAGGCCGTGTTGCCTCTCGACGATCAGTTCTCGAGAGCTCGAGTCGACGAAAACATAACACGCCATGGGACACGCCCATGTCCCAGGCCGTGTGCCCTCGACACGGCCTGGGACACGCCCGTTTCCCAGGCCGTGTCACTCAGCCTGAACCCATATTTGGGACTTAGGGTTTTTGGGGTGTTACAGGTCAACTCTACCCAAAAACACGGGCGAGGTGGTCACTCAACTAGAAACCCCCCTCATGAATAATTTATCCGCTTAACTGCGAGGGAGTCTCATACTCTCCACCAAACACCGCAGATGCCCAAAAACACGGTAAACTTCCACAAGGTACAATAAAGGAGTCAGACAACGCGGAGGTGGTTTTATCCACTAACTCCCGCAATTTTAGAAATCCAAAGAAACCACAATACATATATATATCTCGAGATTTGGCTCGTCAGATTCTACTTGACACTTCTAATTTCAAGACTTGGTTGATCAACCCTTAGGAACGATTTACAATCCTAAATAACACTAATCCGTTCAATAACGAAATCTAAGGCATTTATAGCCATCAATAAGACACTTCAAGAATGATCAAACATAATCGGACAAAAATCGAGTTCACCATGACAAAGCATCACAACCTCATGTGATCATTGAGAAGGTTAATCATAACAATAATTTGGAAGAATAAGCGTATAAAAATTTAAGGAACATGAAAAATAGCCGTTACCATCAAATCGGGCAAGGAGAAACGAGGGGAAACCACCACTTGCCTTGGTTTCTACCAGAAAAGTCCTCTGAATCACTCCACATCGAAGATCGGGGCAAAAGGATGCGGGAGGAGTTCAAATCTGAACAGGAATAGCCAAAAAGAGGTTAGGGCCGAAAAACCCTAACGAGAAAAACTCAAGGAAAGGGAAAGATTTTACCACGAGGGCGAAGCTCTTGCCGAGAGCTTTCCAGATCTATACTCGATTGAATATTTTGAACACGGGAGCACCGTCGGTGGCCACCAAAAAGTCACGAACGGACACTTCTTCTCGCTCAGCCATTTTGGTTCAGGAGATCGACTTGGTCGTCTTAAGGAGGAGGAAGAAGAAGTAGGTATTTATACTAGATGTAATATTAGCGTAACCCTACTTAAGGAACGAACCAGGTTGACTTAACCGGAAAACCCAAAGTGAACACCAGACTACTCGAGTGGAAAGCTGATTTTTGAGTACTATTTCCCGAGAACAAAGCTTTTCTCGAGAACAAGGGCATTTCTTGAGAACAAAGGCATTTATCGAGTACTACTTCTCGAGAACAAAGGATTTTCTCGAGAACAAGGGCATTTCTCGAGAACAAAGGCATTTCTCGAGAACAAGGGCATTCCTCGAGAACAAGAGAGAGGATTTCTCGAGAACACGGGCAGATCCCGAGTACTACTTCTCGAGAATAAAGGAATTTCTCGAGAACAAGGGAGAGGGAATTTCTCGAGAACTACGGGGACTTCTCGAGAACTATGACATTTCTCGAGAGCAAGACGGATTTCTCGAGAAATGCAGAAGACTACTCGAGAACCAAGAGCAGCAACTCGAGTACAAGAGGAAAACTTGACACTAACAACAGCAGTCGACGGCGTTGAGTGCCAATCAACGCTCTCGAGACGGCGTTGAGTGCCACTCAAAGCCAGCTAAAGGCAGCGCACAAGGACTTCTCGAGAACAAGCTACTTCTCAAGAACTCACCAAGCCTTCTTGGGAACAAGACCGATTCTCAAGAACTGGAGAAAACTTCTCAGATACAAGGGCATTACGAGAACTGAAGAGCTGAGGCAGAAATAAAGATAAAAATAACAATTTTTTTACAAATATATCCTTTGGATGAAACTATATAAATGAATAGTAAAAGACATTTTTGAATAGTGCTTTAATATTAAAATATTCATATTTTATATTTTTGAACAAGGAAATACAAGATCAAAAACGGAGGCCCGAACGCGCACTGAATCAAACGAAATTCGCACCGTAAGCGAACACTGACGCTACGAACACAACGGCGAAGTCAAAACCAAAATCTGACGAGCCATTCCCGAGATATTAATCTTCAAAGTATACGGCTAACATAAACAATCCAAAACTTCAATCGCGAGCCGAGACTCCAAAAATGATCGGATTGCGACGAAACTTGACGAGCAAGTCCAAAATTACTTAACTTAAATTCCAAAAGCAAAATTTTCGCATAACAACAAGAATTCGGCTGACTCGAGCGCACGGACGCGAGAATACCTTAACGACATTGCGCCGTCAACTCGATGTTAAAAGTAACGCCACGACGTCACAAATATGACATTGCCCATTTAAATAAAATCATCGAAAAATCGGGGGTGTTACAACTAAGGCCCTCAAATTTTAATTCTTCCTTGCCTTCGCTACTCAGAGTCACCACCTTAGATGGGCAGTCAATACTAGCATGATGCTCTACCAACCAGTCCATTCCCAAGATCACATCGAACTAGGCTAACGGTAGAACCAATGCTACAAACATGAATTCAACTCCGTCTAAACTCAAACCAATGCGCCCTTTCGTCCCGGTGGTCATGAAAGACTCATTGGGCATGCACACCCTAAGCTATGCATTTGCCGAAAAAGGCTCGACTCCAATTCTCCAGATAAATCTCTCCGCAAGAAAAGAGTGTGATGCTCCCATATCAAATAGTACCCTAGCGGGGTAACCGAAAACCAGCACGAAGCATAAAAAACAGGCAAAACACATAAAAGTCTTGAAAGTCTAAAGCCAATAAGCAAACTTAAACTTTCATATACCTGCCACCATATCGGGTTGTTGAATCGCTTCCTGTTGCCCAAGGTTGTAAGCCCTTTGTTGTACGGGTTGGAACTATGAAGAGCTCAACTCTCCATCTTCCCTTTCTCCGAAACGCTGAGACCAGAACGCACTGAATGTTCCTGCCTTGGCTCTTGCTCAGCATCACCCTCAGTACAAAAACAGGCTATATGTCCTGACTGCCACACTTGTAGCACGTTGGTGGTCCCTTGAAGCGAGATCCCCCCAATTTTGTACTGCTTTTCTCCCATGACTTGAAGGGATGAGGATTCTTCCTCCATTTACTCCCTTCAAACTTCCCTTGCGATTGAGAAGCTTTTCCTACTCTCTACTTGACTGTCAGTCCCTTTAGACATTGGGTTCGTTCCATATCACTTTCCAATGTCCTGGCAGCCTCTATCAATTCGTTGAAACCCACATTCTTCATAGTTATAAGGGGTTGTCTCAAATTCTCCCTCAACCCATGGTAGAAGAGATTGTCCCTTTCCTCATCATCAGCCATGGTTGTTCCAGCATAATGACCCAATCTAGTAAACTCCCGAACGTACTAATCTACAGTCTTATCCTGCTACACCAAGTGCAGAAACTTCCTATGAAGGGCTAACCTTGTTGATGAAGGGATATACTTCTTTAGGAAGGCATTCCCGAACTCTCCTATGGACGGGGTGCATCCAGGAAACTGGTGACCACTATGGCTCACCCACCACAACTTAGCGTCACCTTCTAACATGAAGGTCGCAAACAGAGACTGCTTCTCCTCTGGCATCAAAACCGCTCTCAAAAGTTCCTGAATCCTCGCCCACAAGTCCTCTGCATCGGTCAGCGTGCCGACTCCCTTGAATGTTGGTGGATGTAAACTTAGAAAATACTTCATCTGTCAGTCTCCCTGCCCAACAAAAACTCTCTTAGCCAACGGCTCTGCCTGCCTGGCTCCTTCACCCGGTATGACTGGTGTTGTGTCTAGGGTAACAGGAGTCGTTACCTGTGCAACATAAGTCACAACTTGCGTTATTACTGCAGCTTGGGCCGCTACCATTGCCTTTGCAAGCATGCGACAGAAATCGGCCAGGGTTACACCTACGCCCATAGGACCCGGAGTAATAACACTACTCGCCGAAGGTTTCTCTTGTGGCCTCGACGTCCCCGCATCGTTGCTTGTACCCTTAGCAAAAGCAAGATAAAGCGAGAATCAGCTATTCACAAAACTTAGACACTAGGACACTCAAGATCTGTAATACTCCTATGTGGATAACTTCTTTACGCGATCTGATTATGCCAAATCGACCACTAAACCTTACCTTGGATAGTAACCTTGCTTTGGTACCAAATTGTAACACCTTCCCTGTAATGAACGTATAATATGGGTCCGGCCAGGGCCCCACAACATACATACTCCACAGCTTAAGCATTATAAAATGATATAAAACTACCCAACTCAAAGCTCAGAAATAAACAGCGAAAACAACCAACCAACCAGAAGTTATCCACTACTAAAGGAGTATGAACCGGCCTTAAGGCCTTACAATATCCAATTATCCAAAAACTGAAACAATAATCTTAAACAGAGCAACGTGCCTTGGCACTCCTAGGCTAGCTCGGCGTGCAAGCCAGAAACATAATGCACAAGGCATAACACTCAACAAAGCAAGCTACTAAACAAAAAGTCCACTTCATGAGGCTTAGTCCTTTTTGGCCGGTGAGCTTGCTCCCACATGCGACCCTTGCCCTGAAAAAAATTTTTGTAACGTGGGTCAGCAAAGACTGACCTCAATTGTGTAACCAACACATCTCCTCCCAGTCATCCCTAGAGGACCCTGGGGCACTCCATCACCCTACAGGTCAGCACTTCGTATGCAAATGTATATAAACATATAAAGTAAAGAAACATGTAAGGATGTCATATACATCAAACGTGTTTCTAGGTTGAGCATTTAATAAAAAGGGGTCTATTATGCAACATGTATGCAAACCTGGGTTTCACCCAAGGCACCCTAAAGCGCATGAAACTAACATATCATCACACATCAACACATCACATAATACGGGTACTTTAATTTCCCCTGACGACATTCAAGCCGCCACATGGAACTCTTGCCAAGGCTCTGATGAGTCCGGTATTTATAGGGTTTTTTGGACTCATCTGGGCTTGTTTTCTCCCGCGTACACTGCATTTCAACCGGATTTCGGTTATATTTGCATCTCGGTCATGGACCATTTTGTGCACTGTTTTGGCCCATAGGTGTGCAATTGCACATTCTTTTGTTGGGGGTATGCACATGGTGCTCCCCATGGCTCTTTCTATGGTTGTAGATTGCAAGTTGTTGTTGGGATTTGGTGCTCCAGTTGGTTTCATTGCTGCGCAGGTAGTCGGGACGTCCCAGACTCATTTTCTAGTTTCTACGTAAAACGCACGGTCATGCTAATTTCTTCTCGCATGGTCTCTTGTCAATCATGCATTTTACACAGCAATTCTGGGGACTTCTGTGGCTACCCGTGCATTTTGTTCCCACACGGTTTCGGCCAAACCGTGCGAGAAAGAATCGCACGGTCTGCATATTTTTCTCTGAGTTTCTGCTTTATGTGGTTAATCGTGCATTTTCCTTCACGCACGGGCGGAAGAGCCCGTGCACGAGTAAAACGCACGGTTCTTGTAAGACCCTCATTTTTTTTCTTTTTAGACACCGGGGTCTTAGGCCCAGAACCATCGCCTTGCGGTGATACCTTCGCACCCGGGAAGGTCGTCACTACTAAATGTCGATCCTACCGGCCAAATCGATTACAATTGTAGCAATAAATTAAAAGCAAGTCCACAGGGATCACATGTATAAAAAATAAGCTCCACGAAGGGAGTGTCCACATATAGTACATATAACAGAAATCTCGGGCTTATGCCCGGTACAACATGTCCTCACTAAAAATCGCTCATCGCGGAAGCAAACTAATATAACTACTATTGGTCGGGACTCACAGTCCCCGCTGTCTGGACTCCGGTACTAGACTGTCCGATCTCAATACGTGCCGACCTCTGGGGCTGCTCCTCCATGCTGGACTCCATGGTCCCCTAGAATGATGTGGTTCAAAAACCGTTAGTCTAAAAGACTAAGTCCTATCGTCCTCCGCCCCTTCCCCTATGGCTCCTAAGAACCGAGCGGGGAGAAGGAAAGGGAAGGACAGGAACGTGGAGAATATCAAATAGCAGATGGCAGCGGAACTAAACTAGCAGTTCTAAGTATGGTAATAATGATATAAAATTTGGAATAAGTAACCTTAACTTATGTGAATACACATAAGCTAAGGGATCTCTAGCAGAGCTCCTATCGTATAAAATGTCCCATAATGATTTATACGATAGGGTGTCGGTTTTACTAGCAGGCTTAAATATACAGTACTGAAAGAGAACCTTAACTTATAAGCACACTCGCGCGAACTTATAGGCCAAGGGGTCGTTTTGCAGGGCCTAATGTATTGAGCGTCACATGCCACTTATACATTAGGTGTCAGGTTATATGCAATGGTTATGCTATGAAATACAATTATGCCATGACGTGGACATGCAAGTGCAACTCACCCACTCGACTCTGTGTACACAGACCTTTAGTTCCCCCTTTCGAAGCCGTTACCTCCCAGGATACCTCCGTAGTGGCAGACGGAAGCAGTGGGTTAGGCCTCGCCCACCTCTAAACCAGTAAAGCACTACCGGTCAGACCTATCGTACGCCTCAACGCTTAGTGCACAAAGAGAACTCCTGCGTACTCTTACCGGCTGGCGCACCGGACTTCTTTTGGCAAAGTGCTAACCACACTTGTCGAGTCAGCGTATTGGCGTCGGTGCATCGACCCTCCAATATCGTAGACCAACCACCTTATACCGTTTATGCACATGCAATAGTTATGAGTCCAACCAACAACTGAGCCAAAGCTCCCCGGACTATCCCGTCCGTCAACAACCGAGCCAAAGCTCCCCGGACTATCCCGTCTGTCAACAACCGAGCCAAAGCTCACCGGACTATCCTGTCCGTCATAGTCAACAACCGAGCCAAAGCTCCCCGGACCATCCCGTCCGTCATAATCTACAACTGAGCCAAAGCTCGCCGGACTAACCCATCGGTCATAATCCACAACCGAGCCAAAGCTCGACGGACTAACCCGTCCGTCATAATCCACAACTGAGCCAAAGCTCGCCGGACTAACTCGTCCGTCACAATCAACAGCACCACCCAACCTAATGTAATTTTGACTCTTCCTTACTACGGGAAAGATGATTTTTCGTCGATCACGAACACCACCTAACACTAGCCAATCCAACCCTCTGCTCATCCTATTTGCATGATGAACTCATTCTAAATTATCTAAACCTACAACCACTAATCCAGACACATGTGCCCAACTTTATACTCCACATATTTTCTGCAGATTTACTATACGCAGACCACTAAGGTTAAATGCCTTGTAAAATGGGAAGTACATCAAATAATCATCCAATACTCCTATAATAATTAATGTAAGTCCATTTTGAACTTTAAGCCCTAAATCCAGAGATCCAAAATTTTCCTTATTTATTTAATAATTTATTAAATATTCATAGTGGCCAAAGTCTCCGAGATTGAACAAGAGGTAGCAAATTTAGACAAGATAAAATTCCCCTCAGATTTATGTTATACTCAATATAAACATTTAACCTAAGATCCAAGATCTCTTAATTTTTCAGCAAGGTTTAGGCTACTGATTTTATTTTAAAGGTATCTTGCAATTATTCCTTAAAAAGATAAATAGGGCAATATTATTTTTAAAAATTAAAGGAAAACTCTAACATGATTGCAAGGGAATATAAATGCTCTGGGTCAAATATCATAAGTGATTAAGGAGTGATAAGTCTCAAACAAATTCATGAACAACTTTTCAAAACTACTAAATGCAGACCACCAAGGTTAAACATCATGTAAAATGGAAAGTACATCGAATAATCATCTAATACTCCTATAATAATTAATGTAAGTCCATTATGAACTTTAAGCCCTAAATCCATAGATCCAAAATTTTCCTTATTTATTTAATAATTTATTTAATTATTATAGTGACTAAAATTTCAAATAATGAACATGATGTACCAATTTCAGACAAGGTATCATTCCACTAATTTTATAGGATATTCAAAATAAGAAATTAACTCATCCTCCAAAATATCTAAATTGTTCAGTAAGGTTGCTGTATTCCCAAATTATTATTTCATTTTAATCCTTAAAAATTCATTTAAAGAGATATAAAAGACTATATTGCTTCCAAAAATTCAGATAAAATTCAAGTATGATTTTTAATGGCTTATAAATGCTTTGGGACAAATCTCATAATTTATTTATCAGTAAAAAGTCTCAAATAATATATTGAACAATTTCCTCATTTACAAAGATTGAGAAGTAAGTACCTCAAATATGTATTCAAAAATTCTTATAAAATTTATATATGTCTATAATGATTCAAAACCTCCTCTTCCAAACTTTTATGCCCTCCCAAGGGGTAGAGGGACCATAATGATCAATTTATTAAATTGAGGCATCCCCTTGTGTTATAAAGGAAGTACTATAAATATTATCCCAAAATTCCCAATTAAATTACCAGAGGCTGATAATATCCTTATGACCATTCTACCAAAATTTCATTTTAGTTTGAGGAGTTTAACTAGCCCATTCAAACCCTACAATATTTGTGCCCTAAACTAGGGTTAGGGTTTTGTGGGTCCCAAACTTTCCAAATCCCTGATGAGTCCTCTTTATATACCTATTTTCGGACTCATCTAGGCTTATTTTCTTGTCTTTACACACCGTTTTGCGTCATTTGCATTCCTTTTGGTTCGCTACGGTTTTCCACGTCTTGTGCACTCTTTTAGCCTATTTCTGTGTGTGTGTGTATTTCCCTTTTTTGCTTGCATATTATTTATGTCTGTGACTGCCATGATCGATATCCCGTCCAGTTTTCCTGCAGGTTCTGGGATCGTGTGGGCATCCGGCATCGGACTTTCCCCATTTTTGGCAAAGGAGTCAATGGTCGTGCGTTTTTACCCATGCACGACCATCGACCTCTTTGGCGCACGATCATCGGTCGTGCGCAGTCATGACCTCTCCTGTGAAAGTTCTGTCCCGGCATATCGCACGATCACCAGCCATACCGCGTACGATCACTGCTCGTGCGCTGCCGGTCGTGCGCAGTCATTATATCTTTTTCCACTTTTCTGCCTCCATATCGCACGATCACTGACTATATCGCGCACGACCACTGGTCGTGCGCCAGTGATCGTGCGCGCTGTTTAAATTCTGTTTTCTATAAATAGCGCAGGTTTCGCCCTATTCGAGAGATCGATCGAGATCCGCGATTTTTCCGCCGTTCTTCATCTCGGACGAGGGTTTCCTCCGTCCCCCTTCATCCTCCACCTTAGGGAGGGTCTCCGGGCAAGCTTTCAACGCCAAATCAACGCTGAAGCATCCTCTCGGCCTCCTCCTTCATCCTAGAGCTTCAAGCGGAGTTTTGACCTAGCTTTCTCCATCAAGTTAGGAGGAGCTGGAGCCGCAATCTACGGGTCATTTCAACGAAGAAGACGGGTCCATTGGGAGTGAGTGACAGCCTCCTCTACCCCGGACGCAGTTGAGGACCGAGCTTGGACTCGGATTGACAACCCGGGATTCCAACCGTGAACCCTCAATAAGGCTTCGGATTCGGTCGATTCGCACACCTCTTCCTCTTGTTGTTGTTAGCTTAGTTATTTTCCTTGTATTGATGAAGTACGCTTATTGTAATTAACGCTTGTGCTAAATCATGTCTATGTGATTTGTATTTTCGTTATTTATTTCTTGAGGTGCGCTTTATTACTCCACCATCCATCCACCCTTGTCGCACTAGCAATTGCTAGTGGCGTGCGTTGCGAAGAGGTGCTCACGACCCTCATTCCGCCATTCTCACCACCTCATCCGCTAGCCTACTCTTCCATCCGCCAAGCGATTCGGTGCATAGCGGCCCGTGTAGTTTCCATCCCGCCTGGCGAAGCAGTGCATAGCGGCCTGCATAGTAGGATTTTCGCCGTTCTCTCCACCTCATACGCTTGCCTACTCGCCCATCTGCCTAGCGATTCGGTGCATTGCGGCCCGACTAGTCTTCCATCCCGCCTGGCGAAGCTTTGCATAGCGGCATTGCATAGGAGTAGCTTGTAGATTTTACTTCCTGTTTCCGCAACCATCTAAACCCCCCTTTTAGATCCGACCCGAGGACTTCAATCTCAAGTCCGCCTCGACATTAACTCATCCCTTACTGTATTCCTCAAGAGACCGACACTCGGGGATTTATTCCCAAACTTTATTACTTGTGCGACCGGTGCGCTTGCCGTAATTCCACGCATCAAGTTTTTGGCGCCGTTGCCGGGGAACACAGTCGTTTGAGTTTTTGAAGAGGTAGATGCGAGATAGTCGCCCTTGTCCATTTGTTCATACCCCGTTTTGTCTTTATTTTAGTTTTTGAAATTGTTTACTTTATTTTTCTTGTCCCTTTCTTGTTTTCTTTTTTTTAATATTGCAGATCCGAGTTATTTTATTCTTGTGTGTAGTAATTTTCGGTAAATATTTTTGTTCGCGATGGATTCTGCTGCCGAGTGCTGTATTATTGACGCTTTGCGGAGATGCATCGATGCCATGGCTGTTTCTAATGCCGAGCACTGTTTTCGGTGTATTCTATGTCAAGGTGTGGGCCATATGTTGAAGGATTGCCCTCGCTTGTGCAAGCCTTCTACCTCTGTGGACGCATCCGCAGCAGTCCCCTGTTCGCGGGAGACTACTATGGATAGGCCTACCAGGGTGTTGCCTGGCCCATACACTGACATGGCGCACCTTGCTCGATCTTTGCCCGTTGAGATTACGGAAGAATCTCTCGCCGCATATAGTTCCTTCATGGGTTCCTCAACCCCTTTTTACGAGCTTCCTTTGAGTGATCATTCTCACTCGGATGTTAGCCCGCAAGGAGTGGATCGGGAACTCATGGACGATCCTGTATGGGACGATGAGAGTGTTCCGGTCGTCGACGGGGTGGCATCTGCGGATGATGTTGCGAAGGGGCCTGCGCATTCTATGCCTGATTTTGAGAGCAGCTTTGCCCCTACGCAGTATTTGCCGGAGTTTTCTACTCCTTTTTCTTGTGAGTCGGCTGATGAGGCCGTTATTGTGGATGATTCGGTGCCCGAGGTTGCGCCGAAGTGGGATGAGGATTCTGCTATCTCTGATGGAGAATGTGGATCTTCGGACCACTATGACGCACCCCGGTGGGACGAGGAGTATTACCTTTCGGATGAGGAGGTTTGCACCTCCCTATTTGACGAGGCGATCCCCCTTTCCACTGCGGACTTTGAGTTCTCGGATTCTCCCCAATACGACTCATATGACACTGACGATGATCATTGTTTGGATCCTGCTGAGAGTGATTCCGGGATCACTCTCCCTATTTCTGATTCTTTTAGTTTTTCTTCTACTTTATTACTTGATCCCCCTTCTTTATCTGAGCCTGTGCAGGTGGAATCTCCACGGGTATGTGAGGTTGTCGATGCGCCTGGCATTTTTGCCGCTGCCGTCGCTTCCTACGAACCTGTGTGGGATGACCCCTTGCTCGGCAAGGATTCTTTTTGTGATGAGATGAGCGAGGACCAGGTCGCCTCCTCATCTTATTTCCTGCTTCCTCTACCTGAGCTTTTCAGGTATTATTATCTAGGTAGAGGGGTAACTGCTCTTTCTCCGTATCGGTACTTGCTACCGCAACGGATAATGGAACAGTTACCTGTTCATCTTCTCTTTCATAGGCCCATTAGCTAGAACTTTTCTTTTGCTGAATAAGTCGTGCTGGGATGACAATAACCCCAGTACTTATCTTTCATTTTCTGCATTTTTATTTCTTTTTATGTCAGCTTAGTTTAGTATTTCTTTTTGTATATTTTTCTTTTGTTTTTGCGGAGCTCACCCCTGCAGGTATTCATGGAAACTACGCATTGGCGGGGTTGTGATTCTTCGTTTGGCGGGCCTGCTGCTACATTCCACGCGTCTTCTGGTATGCTCACTAGCTGAGCATTGGGTAACCTCTTCCCTTAGCCCATTCTGATTTTAATTTCTCTATCATTTGGTGTGTTGTTTAGTTTAAGTCTGGGGGAGAGCATGTTTACCTTTTGCACGCGCACCCTTCATGTGCGTACTAGAAGCTTTTATAGTTATTGTTTTGTTTAGTTCATTTCTTGCACACCACTACACCCACTTGAGTGCGAGCTTAGCTGTTAGCATGCCGCGAGTTAAACTTGTGTCTTTGTTAGATTTGGAAAATTTCTGTGCTAGTTTAGGATTGCGCGACGGAGTAAAATGTTGGCCTTGATGTGTTTCTAGTCAGCTGCTCTCGTTTTGTATAGAAATTTGTGTAGATTTAATTTTTTTGTATGCGTATAGTTTTATATTTTTCTATTTGCGTACATATTTCTTATTCTACTCAAAAGTTGGTGAATCCGGTGTGAATCAAACGGTAGTGTAGGAATGTGTGTAGCCGCCACTAGACTCGTATTGCTTGAGTCGGGAGGAAGGATTATCTTTCTCGGTTGCTAAGAACTTGCCCCAAGCTATTCTTGAAGCATTGGTACACGGTTAGTCTAGCGTGAGAGTGATGTAGGCCACCTTTTGGCCGGTTGAGCTTTGTACCCATTCCTAACATCTCCCTTGCTAGCCCCTTTGTGCCTACCCTTTCTTTTGATTCAGCTCCACTATATTCGCCAAAGCCTCATAGCCGATCCTAGTCACACACCCAAGTCGAGCTTAGTGTTTTATATTTTCATGTTGGGTTGTGATGTGGTGTTATTATTTGTGAAAATGTGGAAGTGCTTCCAAGTTATATCTGCTGAAATTATGAAAATAGAAAGATGAAAAAGAAAAGAAAATGATTTAAAAAAAAAGTGAATATGAAAAGTGAAAAGAAAAAGTTTGATTGAAAATCTTTTTGGAGATGCTTTTGATTTGGAGTAGGCGGTGCACACACCCATGTTGTAAAAGTTAAGTCTGGGGGTGTGGTGCACCCGTGTTTATTTTGTGGGCAGCGGGTACTAGTTTTGTACGTTAGCTCATTTGGGTTAGGTGCATACCCTTCATGTTTATCCTTGTTTTCCTCACCGTAACCCAAGCCCCATTATTACCCGAAGTCCTACGGACTTGCGCTTGAGTTGACTAGTGCCGTGGAGAGAGTGCGAACGGGCAAGCTTATGGTTTCCGACATTGGTGGATTCCTTTGGGGGTGATCTTGAGCCCCGGTCTTCGGCAATGCTCACCTTAGTGGCCTGTCTACTTTCTTCCTACGTAGGACCGGATGATTCACCGTGATTCCACTTTTGAGTAATAATAAATTTTTGCTACGCATTGTGAAAAATATAAAATATTTTGTATACTTAAAAATTTCCTCTACTTTATTTTTATGCACGCGAGCATGCGACTTCGCATGGTACTCCGTTTTGCAATTTCTTTGTTAGCTAGTTCATTTTCCCCGTCTGCTTAGGTTTTGTTTGCTCGGGACGCGCAAATGATTAAGTCTGGGGGTGTGATGAGTCCTCTTTATATACCTATTTTCGGACTCATCTAGGCTTATTTTCTTGTCTTTGCACACCGTTTTGCGTCATTTGCATTCCTTTTGGTTCGCTACGGTTTTCCACGTCTTGTGCACTCTTTTAGCCTATTTCTGTGTGTGTGTGTATTTCCCTTTTTGCTTGCATATTATTTATGTCTGTGACTGCCATGATCGATATCCCGTCCAGTTTTCCTGCAGGTTCTGGGATCGTGTGGGCGTCCGGCATCGGACTTTCCCCATTTTTGGCAAAGGAGTCAATGGTCGTGCGTTTTTACCCACGCACGACCATCGACCTCTTTGGCGCACGATCATCGGTCGTGCGCAGTCATGACCTCTCCTGTGAAAGTTCTGTCCCGGTATATCGCACGATCACCAGCCATACCGCGCACGATCACTGCTCGTGCGCTGCCGGTCGTGCGCAGTCATTATATCTTTTTCCACTTTTCTGCCTCCATATCGCACGATCACTGACTATATCGCGCACGACCACTGGTCGTGCGCTAGTGATCGTGCGCGCTGTTTAAATTCTGTTTTCTATAAATAGCGCAGGTTTCGCCCTATTCGAGAGATCGATCGAGATCCGTGATTTTTCTGCCGTTCTTCATCTCGGACGAGGGTTTCCTCCGTCCCCCTTCATCCTCCACCTTAGGGAGGGTCTCCGGGCAAGCTTTCAACGCCAAATCAACGCCGGAGCATCCTCTCGGCCTCCTCCTTCATCCTAGAGCTTCAAGCGGAGTTTTGACCTAGCTTTCTCCATCAAGTTAGGAGGAGCTGGAGCCGCAATCTACGGGTCATTTCAACGAAGAAGACGGGTCCATTGGGAGTGAGTGACAGCCTCCTCTACCCCGGACGCAGTTGAGGACCGAGCTTGGACTCGGATTGACAACCCGGGATTCCAACCGTGAACCCTCAATAAGGCTTCGGATTCGGTCGATTCGCACACCTCTTCCTCTTGTTGTTGTTAGCTTAGTTATTTTCCTTGTATTGATGAAGTACGCTTATTGTAATTAACGCTTGTGCTAAATCATGTCTATGTGATTTGTATTTTCGTTATTTATTGCTTGAGGTGCGCTTTATTACTCCACCATCCATCCACCCTTGCCGCACTAGCAATTGCTAGTGGCGTGCGTTGCGAAGAGGTGCTCACGACCCTCATTCCGCCATTCTCACCACCTCATCCGCTAGCCTACTCTTCCATCCGCCAAGCGATTCGGTGCATAGCGGCCCGTGTAGTTTCCATCCCGCCTGGCGAAGCAGTGCATAGCGGCCTGCATAGTAGGATTTCCGCCGTTCTCTCCACCTCATACGCTTGCCTACTCGCCCATCCGCCTAGCGATTCGGTGCATTGCGGCCCGACTAGTCTTCCATCCCGCCTGGCGAAGCTTTGCATAGCGGCATTGCATAGGAGTAGCTTGTAGATTTTACTTCCTGTTTCCGCAACCATCTAAACCCCCCTTTTAGATCCGACCCGAGGACTTCAATCTCAAGTCCGCCTCGACATTAACTCATCCCTTACTGTGTTCCTCAAGAGACCGACACTCGGGGATTTATTCCCAAACTTTATTACTTGTGCGACCGGTGCGCTTGCCGTAATTCCACGCATCAATCCCCTACGATTTTTACCAGAGGGTTTTACTTATCCTATTACCCTTTCTACAAAATTTCATGGTCATACAAGGTGTTTTGGCCACATGCCCTTCACGAGGTACAAAAGCCCTTCCTTAGGGTTTTACCTAGGATCTTGGGCCAAATCAATTCCAAAACCCCCAATTTTTCATTGGAAGGAGAATAAAGTCATGCCAAGTCAGTGTCCCAAATTTGAACCTCTGTTGAGGTGAATTGGACACTCTAAGCCAAAATTACATTTTTGGACCAAAATGCCCTTTTTAGGGCAAGGCTAGGGTTTGCATGATTTCCATTTAAATCACTTCCAAATTTAATGAAATTTTAACCAGAGATCAATATTGATCTCATGAACCCCTCACCAAAATTTGGATGAATTTGGAGTTTATTTAACCCATAAATTAATTTACCCTAGATAAATTAAATTATTTATAAAAACTATAAAAAAATTATCTCCAAAAATTCCCATTTTTGGGCAAGGTCTAGATATTTCGTAGGGTGACTCCCTGCCAAAATTTCAACTTATTTGGGCTAAGGATGAAGTGTGGGCACTCTGTTTAATGTCTGCCTAAGCATATGTATAGACCCCACCAAAATGAGTGCCCTGGTCAAACCAGGCATCCAAATTGGTTCAAACCAATTTTGTATGAAAGTGGACCCACAGGGATACATTTTATATGTTTACCATTTTTCATGAACATTCCTCTAGGTATTTTTAAAATTTAAAACCATTAAATACAAAAACTGTGACAGAAATGAAATCATAATATAAAAAAAGCTATAGTTTATATTCATCAATCTGCACGAATCTTGGCGCAAACGGACGGGAACTGGTCGTCTTCTACCTCCAGCCGACGACCAAGATTAATCCCGCCTGGGCCGACTTCCAGCTGCTGCCGCCAGCGATCCGGCCACCTCCCCGGCCGGCCACCGCCGCCAACACCTTCGTGGTGGTCGGGGCTATCTCCAGGCGGCGGTACGGCCGCCGGGGAGCACTATGTTGGGTATTGTATCCACAATTACCTGGATTTGAGGAAGCCTCCTATCAAGCTAAGATGAATTCACTATGTATTTGATGAATTTCTTCTAGTTGTGCTTGCTGCTATTCATTGCTAAGTACACACCAATGTCAGGGTGCAGTGGGTCAATATACACGGGTCTGCGCGACGTAATCCCTCATTGAGCAGATCAGTGTGTTGGCCTACGTGTACTCTCTCTATTGGGGTGTACTTAATTCCAAGCACAGGGTCAAGAAAGATCAAGAGCAGACAAGGAGCAAGTATGGGCCAAAGACCAGCTCACGGGTGGAAAGACGAGAAATCGTCTAAGTGTAAATCGTCGAGAATCACTAAGTGATTCTCGCCGATTCGTCGAGAATCAATAGTGATTCTCGCCAGGTTGGGACGGCTGTCTCGACGCAGTCAGAAAATTCTCTAAGGCAGAATCGTCGAGAATCACAAAGTGATTCTCGCCGATTCGTCGAGAATGACTTTCCATTCTCTATGATTCGGCGAGAATCAAATGTGATTCCCGCCGATTCTCCCCGGCCTCTATAACCTGTGCAGCAAGAATTTGCCAAGTAGAATTCGGCGAGAATCGTAAGTGATTCTCGCCGATTCGTCGAGAATCACCTACGATTCTCGCCGATTTTGCCTTGGGCGATTTTTCCGAATTCCTGGACCGGTCCAGGTTTCCAGCAGTATTTCGAACCGGACTTAGATCTTATTGCTGGTGGGGCCCACAACGGTCATCTTTATGACCTAATGTATAAATATACAGGTATGTGTGAACAGAAAAAGACAGAACGCACGCGAATTCAAAAAGGGACAGCCGTCGTTGAACCCTAGCTCTCGATCTTGCTCCGCCGATCGTCGCCGCCGATCGTGCAGTGGTCTCCGTAGCTGATCTCGATCTCCTCCAGATACACGGTGACAGAAGCCAAGTCTTGCACTTTGTCTCACGCGTCTAACCAGAGATCTTTTGTCTCTTGATTTGAGATAGGGAAATCCATCCCCGTCCGAATCGATCGAGACAATCGATCCTAGTGTGACCGTTGGAAGACCTTGCCGACTTCGCTAAGAAGATTGAATCTCCATTGCATAGCTGCTGTTTTCAGTTGCCACCGCCAACACTGAGAGCCTTGCCGCCGCCCTTTTCCGCCGCCGGTCTCGGGGAGATTCTCTCCAAGAAAGATCAAGGGTTGTGGACTTTTCATTACCTACAAGAACAAGTAGTCTAACGAAAAGGGACACCTAGATCTTCAAGTTGTTTGTATTTCTTATACACTCCAATTTCTTTTTCTTTGTAAAGGAACATTTGGTTCCTAGTTGTAGGGGATGGTGCAACCCGTGTTGTTGGAGTGTTGACTCCTACGTGTGGAAGGGTTCCTTCCGATAGTGCAAGGATTGGATTTCAATCCTGTTGGTGAAGTGACCGAGTCGTCCCTGGATTGGGAGATAGGTCGAAGGGGGAAAGTGGACGTACCCAAATCGGGGAACCACTATAAATTGTCTGTGTTATTTTCTATGCTGTGTGGTTTGTTTTGATTATGCAGGTACAATTTTAATTCCGCAAATACGCTGCAAGTCACCTATCCCCCCCCCCATAGGTGAAGGTAGTTGACACTAGGTGGACTTTCAAGTGGTATCAGAGGGAGGTTACTCATCAAAAAGGTTCACACCTTGAGTAGAATCCTGCCACCTGTGTCAACAAGGATGGAGCTGGAATATGATATCTCTCCGCTTAGACTCCCTACGTGCACAAAGGAATATTACCCCATCTGGAAGATGAGGGTATCTTTTTACTTGGAGGCCATTGACCCGCGGACATCAATCATCTTGGAAGAGGGTCCATTCATTCCTATAAAGACCTCCTACTCTGGAAAGGGTCTTCAAACACCTATGGATGTCTCTGAGATGTCAGAGCTTGAACTCTCCTTATTCAACCTGGATAAAGAGATCCGTAGAATCATCATGGAAGTCTGGTCTAGACCTTTTCGATCAAGACTGGAAAGGTGTAGGACAGCCCAGTCCCTATGATAGACAATATCAGACCTCATGGAGGGATCAGTATCTGCTGAAACAGGTTGCCAGCGAGAGGATGAGGCTTATGTGGGGGTCAGCATTTCAGAAGATGATAGTGATGACCAATCTCTCTATATCATGGCTCCAGTATCCTTATCAGAGACTGAGGAGGAAGTCGAGGAAGACTGCTCTGATGAAGATGACGCAGCTGTCCCTGCCAATCTGAACGTTACCTCAGAACTGCTAAATCAGGAGCAGGTAACTCCTTCATCTTTCCCCTCTCCCTCTGAAACTTCTGAAGACAGGAATGGTTCAGAGGATAGCCCCTCCGGTGTTTCCCCAGATAAGGAATGCCCTACTCCATGGCTTGAAACACATGGCTCCCTTGAGTGTGCTCTTCAGAAAAGCAACCAACTTGTTGGGGAGCAAGCTGTGGAGATTGCTAGATTGAAGATCTTGATGGATCACCAATTGGAATCTATCAAGATAAAGGACGCTCAAATCTCAGATCTAGAGAGTCGTCTAGAAAATGAGAAAAGGATAGTATCGAACTTCTCCAAGGTTGATGCTATCAAAAGAAAGGAAGAAAATGGGTGGATCTCCCGTATTATTAAGTCTTGGAGAAATGGGGAAACGGTATTCCGTTCCCCCATCTCAGGCAGGGAGAGTACTCATCATGCCTTCAGGTATGACCACAGGAATAATCGTGGTCACTGCAAGGTTGATTTGCCCTCATGTGGAGGCACCCATAATGCAATGGTTGTCATGGCCACCCAAAAGAGAATACCTCAGGCTTCCACCAAGCCCTTTGTATTCTCGGCCACAGCCCCAACTCGTCATGAATCTGCCAGCATCAGCTCACAATGCGCCTCTCACCTCCCTAGGACTCAGGTAAGGGGGGTTAGAAATCATGTTGTTGGGACTCATGGGGTTCTTGGAAGGGGGCTGACTGAAAGGAAGGCACCACCTCCCAGGCCTCATGACGCCTGCCATATGCATTCTTTACACCCTTCCAATAGTCACGGTGGAAGAGACAACTCTGTTAGCATATCCGGCTCTATCTCGTTTAGACCTAGAACTATGACTACCTCAGTCACCCGTTCAGGTCACAAACGGCGATACAACATTCATGAATGTTGGTGTTGTGGCAAAGTGGGTCATTTTGCCATAGATTGTTGGCACAACTCTTCTGTGGCAATGGCAAGGGGACTTCCACATCCTCGAGACAATGTTAGTCCTCCCACCAGGATTCCTGAGGAGAGGCACTCCAATTATTATGCTGACAGGAACCTAGGACCCAATACTTATTGGGTTCCTAAGGCAAGATAACTTTTTCCTGCAGGGTGGTCTGGGTTCCCGCAATCCTGATGGGAACTGGACAGGAGATGCTCCAAGAATGACGTGGAAAAAGTGTCGAGAATGGGAGCAGTGCCATCATTACAGGCACATGCATACTGACCTCCTGATATACTCTGCACTGATGATGTGAATGTTACATCTTGTTATCACAGGTAACTGCAATTAGCCTTAAATGCTTGAGCCATAAAGCATAAACAATTCCATATATGTATATATGTATGTTGATATATCCACACTCAATAATGAATTCACTTCTTTTGACATTAGATGGTCATATCGAAAAATTATTCACGTATGCTCAGTCACTTAGGGAAGGAGTATAAGTATAAGATAACCTTCAGTTACATTAGTAGTGATTAGTTTGACATTTTCAGCCATAAGTTCTCCCTCGAAAATTTTGAACCCCTTGGTTGGATTAAGAAACGATTATGCCTATTAAGACTTTCCTACCCTTGACAACGACATAAATTTGGAATCTCAGCGATTTCCCTCAAACCAAATTCCACCATTCCCGACGATCAATATTCAACTATTGCAGTTTCCGTCGAACAAAGCCTTCGGACATAAATATATATAAACCCGCTTATAACATCGAGCCTAAATCCCGCCGACCCTTCAAATTCCGTCGTTCGCCGAGACCCTTTCCAAGCTCCGCAGGAATCCCTTCGACTTCTCCTCCCAGCGGGTTCCTCCTTCGGCACTTCGTGGTGACCTAACGACACCTTCTGAAGACTCCCTCTCGCAACCAGGCACTCGTCCAAGCTTCGCCTCGGATCGACTCGTCGTCTCTCTGATAAAGCAGCCGGAACTTTCACCGCCTCTCCTCACTAGGTAATCTCCATCATGTCCCTTACCGTGACTTGAGCTTAGTGTAGATTTTGTTCTCCCTCTCTTGGTTTCAGAGATCCTTAGACTTGGAAATTGGTATTCCCTTTCTTCCTAGTTTGCTATGGCCCCACGGACTACTGCAGGCCTGGTCACTGGATGCGAGCTAGTGAGAACCGGATTCTCCCAGGCCTCGGACGAGTTCCAGAACATAATCATTATGCTCGAGGAAGCGGGACTGACGTTCGTGCTGGAGCACCCGTGCAAGATCTTGGATACGGCAGTATTGGAGTTCTTTGCAACTGCCAAGCTCCGTCACGAAGACACTTCCATCAAGAGCAAGGTTGCTGGGAAGAAGATCAAGTTATCCGCCAGGAAACTGACCCAATGCCTGCGGCTATCCAGTTGTGAGGAAGACGATTACCTGGAGGACGAGGATAGAGCAAGGACCCTTTTCTTCTGTGGACTGGCCAGGGGGACCAGGTCAATCAAAAGGAAAGACATGAACGAGGAGGGAAAATTGCTGTCTGACATCGTTGGGAAGGCTCTAATCTGCAAACCTGGATCCCACGACCATATTTCAGGGGAAATGTTCAAGATTCTGGTGGCGATCGTCTGCCGAAAGCGGTTCAATTGGGGAGCCATGCTCTTTGAAAGAATTAAAGACACACTCCGAACCCCCAGCTTTGGCAGAATCATCAGCCTCTATCTGAATCAGCTGGACGGAGATACATTCGACATGAGCAAAGGAGTGCCTCTGCACTATTTGAAAACGATGGACGTAAGCATATTCGACCGGTGGGAGCATCGAATAGGGCAGGTTGCCAGGGAAATAGACCAAGAGGAAGCATCTCCGGCCGAGGACACCGGTGCTCCTGCACATTCTACGGCAGCACCCAGTGAAGTTCCTGACGCACTGATTGCAGGAACTGAGGGGGAGCCTTTACTCTCTTCTACAAACATCATATCTGATATTTCTCAGATAGCTAAAGATGTTGTGGAAACGGTGCAAGAAGACGGTGAGGAGGTGGTGGCAGATGAAGTGGCAGATGTGGAGGAGGAAGAGGAAGGTGAGGAAGATATGAATTACCTGGGAGATGAGGTGGCTGATGAGGAGGAGGAGGAAGAAGTAGAGAAAGATATGCATAACTCTGCAGATAAGCCTGAGCACTTGGAGACTGAGATGGAGGAAGAAGTAATTGAGAGGGAGAAAGTGGTGGATCCTCGGGAGGATGCTGCTGTTTCATCTGAGGAACAAGCTCCTGAGAGGTCGGATGCAGGAATGGAGGGGGAGCCCTCTCTGCAACCCTCTGTTCTCCCTATGGACTCTATTCTAGTGTCCAGCTCTCCCAGTGCTTCTGCTGGGGAGCCTGACCAGGGTCTGCCTGCAGCTCCTCCACTTCAAGCAAACATAGCAAATCACACTGTTAATTTTGTCCAAGGGATGCTAGATGAGCTTAAGGATACGTTTGAGAAATCCCACAACAAAGTGATAAAGAGACTGAAGGACTCTGAGGATCTCATGCTCAAGAATGTGGTTCAGATCAACCATAAACTAGATGTGATGGAGAAGAAATTTGATGAAAAATATACAGAGGCAGGCACCGCCGTATCTCTTCTCATGAAAGGACTGAAGAAGAATACTGACGACCTGACAGTAGTCAATAAAAATGTTCCTTCTGTGGCACAGAACATACAATAATTTGATGCCAACATGGTAACGCTGAACGCAAATCAGAAATCTCTGCTAGACGAATTCAGTAAAACTGTGAAGCGCATTGATGCATCTCTGCATTCCTATACAAACTCTATAGCCGCCGAAGCCAAAAAGGGGGAGGAAGCGTATAACGCTAAGATGGCGGGGCTTCAAGAGTTAGTAATTCTAAACTTCGATCAGACCAATAGGTATGCCTTTCAAAACTACCAAATCATAACTGCACCTTTAATCAAGTTAATAAATAATAATTGACAAATACAGATTGGATAATTCGAATAGGTACATGTTTGAAACGGCCCACTGGCTGGTAACTGAGGCATCGGGAATACATGTTCCTGTTGCTCCGCCTGAGGATGTGAGTCTTGCTGGTACTGCTGCGGGTGAAATAAGGACTGAAGAAGTACCAATGAGCGAAGCAGAGTCAAACAAAGCTGCTGAAAGGGCTGAACGAAGAAGTTGGTTTGATCAAGAAGCCCTAGCAAAAGCTAGGAACAAGAGAAAAATTCAAGAAGGGACATCTAGGGAAACGCAAGCTGAAAAGAAGATCAGATTGAAGGAGGAGGATGTGAGGAATGAAAAATGGAGTCCTGTATCAAAGAGTATTATCTTGGACACATTTTTGTTACAGCAGAGGGGGAAAATAAATCGAAATGATGTATATAGTCAGTACAAATGGGAGCGGCATAAAGAATTTGAAGCTAAACGTAACATATTTTTCAGGAACAACACCGTGGCAGATAAAGCCCCTCCTCCGAGATACTATCCAAAGCCCAAGGAGTATCTTGAGCGACAAAGCAGAAAGTTATTAGCTCAGCAACTTAAAGAAGACATAGCTAAGGATAAAGATCTTTAGGATGTTAGCTTTTGTAGTTATCACATTTAAACTTTCCTTATCATGTAATCATGTGAACATTTCTGTGTGGATATTCATATTTATGTATACATGTGTGTGGTTTATTAATTGACTCTCGCATTAATCTTATTATGTTTATTGTTCACTCTTTTGGTTAATGCATATTTTATCTGGAGTGTTGAAATTCATCTTAGCTTAGTAGGATTTTGGCTTCGTCAAATAGGGGGAGATTGTTGGGTATTGTATCCACAATTACCTGGATTTGAGGAAGCCTCCTATCAAGCTAAGATGAATTCACTATGTATTTGATGAATTTCTTCTAGTTGTGCTTGCAGCTATTCATTGCTAAGTACACACCAATGTCAGGGTGCATTGGGTCAATATATACGGGTCTGCGCGACGTAATCCCTCGTTGAGCAGATCAGTGTGTTGGCCTACGTGTACTCTCTCTATTGGGGTGTACTTAATTCCAAGCACAGGGTCATGAAAGATCAAGAGCAGACAAGGAGCAAGGATGGGCCAAAGACCAGCTCACGGGTGGAAAGACGAGAAATCGTCTACGTGTAAATCGTTGAGAATCACTAACTGATTCTCGCCGATTCGTCGAGAATCACTAGTGATTCTCGACGAGTCATCAAGAATCACTAGATGATTCTCGCTAGGTTGGGCCGGCTGTCTCGACGCAGTCAGAAAATTTTCTAAGGCAGAATCGTCGAGAATCACTAAGTGATTCTCGCCGATTCGTCGAGAATGACTTTCCATTCTCTACGATTCGGCGAGAATCAAATGTGATTCCCGCCGATTCTCCCCGGCCTCTATAACCTGTGCAGCCAGAATTCGCCAAGTAGAATTCGGCGAGAATCGTAAGTGATTCTCGCCGATTCGTCGAGAATCACCTACGATTCTCGCCGATTTTGCCTTGGGCGATTTTTCCGAATTCCTGGACCGGTCCAGGTTTCCAGCGGTATTTCGAACCGGACTTAGATCTTATTGCTGGTGGGGCCCACAACGGTCATCTTTATGACCTAATGTATAAATATACAGGTATGTGTGAACAGAAAAAGACAGAACGCACGCGAATTCAAAAAAGGACAGCCGTCGTTGAGCCCTAGCTCTCGATCTTGCTCCGCCGATCGTCGCCGCCGCTCGTGCAGTGGTCTCCGTAGCTGATCTCGATCTCCTCCAGATCCACGGTGATAGAAGCCAAGTCTTGCACAGCGTCTCACGCGTCTAACCAGAGATCTTTTGTCTCTTGATTTGAGATAGGGAAATCCATCCCCGTCCGAATCGATCGAGACGATCGATGCTAGTGTGACCGTTGGAAGACCTTGCCAACTTCGCTAAGAAGATTGAATCTCCATTGCATAGCTGCTGTTTTCAGTTGCCGCCGCCAACACCGAGAGCCTTGCCGCCGCCCTTTGCCGTTGCCGGTCTCGGTGAGATTCTCTCCAAGAAAGATCAAGGGTTATGTACTTTTCATTACCTACAAGAACAAGTAGTCTAACGAAAAGGGACACCTAGATCTTCAAGTTGTTTGTATTTCTTATACACTCCAATTTCTTTTTCTTTGTAAAGGAACATTTGGTTCCTAGTTGTAGGGTTGGGTGCAACCCGTGTTGTGGGAGTGTTGACTCCTACGTGTGGAAGGGTTCCTTCCGATAGTGCAAGGATTGGATTTCAATCCTGTTGGTGAAGTGACCGAGTCGTCCCTGGATTGGGAGATAGGTCAAAGGGGGAAGTGGACGTACCCAAATCGGGGAACCACTATAAATTTCCTGTGTTACTTTCTGTGCTGTGTGGTTTGTTTCGATTCTGCAGGTACAATTTTAATTTCGCAAATACGCTGCAAGTCACCTATCCCCCCCCCCCATAGGTGAAGGTAGTTAACACTAGGTGGACTTTCACACTATTCCGGCGAACCCAAAGGTATGGATTTTCATGGAAAATCCATGATTTAGAAAATCCGATTAGGCTCAATTGAGCCCTAACCTTGTCTCTAATGATTCCTAAGGACTACCCATGTAAGAAGGAGTGGAGGAGGACCTTTTTGGCGGCCTGAAGTCGGGAGGATCGCCGGAATGCCATGGTGGTGGTGGTGGTGGTCGGGTTTCTTCAAAAACACAGTGAAACAGCTTGGCTTCTTCAGGAAAGGGGTGGGGAATTCTCCTTGGAGTCTAGGGAAGCTTTTAAGAGGGAGAGGAGGGGAGTTAGGTGGCTGAAATGCTCTATGCTATTTTTGACCTAAGTCAACAATGGCGGCTATGGTAGGTAGGGGGGTGTAGCTTGCTCTAACCAGTCAAATATTGCTGCTGCACTCCCCTTGCCTTGCTGAATTGAATGGGGAGGTTGGGGAAGGGGGAGGATGAGCCCAAAGTCTTCCTCCCTTTTCTTCCTTCTCTTCCTCTCTCCTCCATGGGTGGCTTTCTCTCTCCTAGTCACCAAGCCTGAAATTTGGCTCCTACCTAATTCCATGGCAGCCCACAAGTCCATCTCATCCATCAGAATAAGGTTGGCCCAAGTTAATTGGGCTTGAGCTTGAATTAGCCCATTTGGGCTAGCTTGACCTAAACTTGGACTAGGGCCCACTTAGGTCAATTTGGTCCTTGAGGTTTCTTTAATGGGTCCTTGGTGACCCATTTGCCTCCCCTAGGGTAAAGGAGGGGTTGGATTGTCCCTTGGAGATCACTTGACCCTTAACTAGGGCACTTTGACCATTTTTGGTCCAAAGTTGACTTTGGTCAACCTAGCCTTTTTGAATTGTCCCAATGGGTCCTTGGTGACCCTTTGGCCTCTCACTAGGGTTATGAGGGTATGTGTGGGGTCCACTTGGCTAAGGGACTGCAATTGACCCTTGTGCAGGTCAGTTTGACCCAATTAGGGTTATAGTTGACTTTGGTCAACTTAGCTCCTTTGACTGCCCTCCATGGGTCCTTAATGACCTATTGACTCCTCACTAGGGTTATAAAGGTATGAGTGGGGTCTTGGAGTCTTGGTGAAGCCCCATGATCACCTTAAACCAAGGTTTTAGAATTTACTATTTGTAGACCATAGTGCCCCTATCCACACCACCAGGTCCACTTGACTTTTTCTTGGGCTTCCTAGGGTTTTGTCATGACAAAATCACTCTTAGGCGTCTAGTTGGAAATGGGATGTTACAAATCCCAATAAACAAAACAAAGATTTCATCCCCGAAATCAAGGTTAAGCCCACGGGGACTCCTATCGGGGAGAAAAAAAACTTGTAACATCCCATGAGAATTGAAAGATTTACATCACGACACCAAGTTTGCTATGTGAGGTTTAAAGGTGATAGTCAAATCTAAGACCAATTCACCCAATTGGCAAAGTCTAGACCCCAATAAACAAAAGTTTAGCCCCTATTCTTGAAATTTCAGCCCTACTAGTTTAAAATAGGAAAATAAATTGAACATCCTGAGTGGTTGTGAGGTATACCTGACTGAAGAGTCCGTATCTTTGTCGCATCAAGTCCTGGGGCTCCCATGTGTGCTCCTCTCTTCCGTGATTCCTCCACAGGACCTTGACTAATGGAACCTTCTTATGGCATAAGACTTGTACTCCCTTGTCGTCAATCCGAACCGGCTCCAAGTGAACAGATCGGTCTGAAGCTACCGGCCCGTTCGTAGTCGAAATCTGCTGCTCCAGGCGTAGTAGAGCCCTCCTAAGAGAGGATATATGGAACACGTCGTGCAGACTTGCCAGCTCCGGTGGCAGCTCCAGCCTGTATGCCAAGGGACCGATTCGCTCCTGGATCCTATAAGGCCCCATATATCTTGGGCTGAGCTTCTTCCTCTGTCCGCGCACCCGAGTAACTCCATGCATTGGTCGGATCTTACAGAACACCTGGTCTCCCACCTGGAATTCCACCTAACGGTGCCGAGCGTCGTAATACTTAGCCTGTCGGCTCTGTGCTTCTAGCATCCTGTCCCGTATCAATCTCACCTGAGCCTCGATGTCCTCAACAAACTCCGAATCCAACGCCTTAGGGTCCTCGTCCTGTATCCATGACAACGGAGTCCTGCACCTCCGTCCGTACAACGCCTCTTAAGGAGTCATCCTTATACTGGACTGGTAGCTGTTATTATACGAGAACTCGATCAGTGGCAACAACTTTTCCCAAGGTTCACCGCGATCCAATATGCAAAGTCGTAGCAAATCCTCCAAAGTCCGGTTAGTGCGTTCCATCTGTCCATCCGTCTGGGGATGAAAAGCCGTACTGAATGTTAGTCGAGTGCCCAAGTAAGTCTGCACTGACCTCCACTCCCTGGACGTAAATCGTCCATCCCGGTCCGACACAATCGACTTGGGTACGCCATGATAGCAGACGAACTGATCCACAAAATTTTGGACTAACACACCCACCGAGTCATCCTTCCTGATTACAATAAACCTGGCCACCTTTGTTAGCCGGTCGATGATCACCCAGATCGAATCATTCCCCGTCCTCTATCGAGGAAGTCTATGTATAAAGTCCATGGCGATATCATCGAACTTCCACTCTGGTACTGGGAGTGGCTGCAATAATCCTGCGGGGTTTCTGCACTCCGCTTTCACTAACTGGCATGCCTTGCAATAGGTCACGAAGTAGGTGATATCCTTCTTCATGTTGGGCCAGAACATAGTCTTCTTCAGATCTACAGTCATCTTCGAAATCCCCGGGTGTACCGAATATCGACTGCAATGAGCATCCATCATGATGTCCTCCCGGATCTAGCCTCCCTCTAGTATGTAGACCCGTCCTATGAAGCACACTAAGTCATCCCTCAGTGAGTAATCTCCCGCAATGCCGGCTTCTAAGGCCCGGAATATCGGCTCTAGCTGGGTATCCTGCCTCTGTCCATCCTTGACCCGTTCTCGAATTTCATCCGTGGCAATTAATGACGATAGATACTCCGGGTAAAACTCAGGGTGATCCTCAGACACAAGGGATATTTGCATCTTGTCTAATATCTAAACCAACTCCAAGGCCATCAACTGTGTTCCTACTCCGAGGTTTGCGGTCTTTCAGCTCAGTGCATCGGCTACCACATTCGCCTTTCCCGGGTGGTAGTGCATCTCGTACTGGTAGTCTGCTAAAAACTCCACCCATCGTCTCTGTCTGATGTTCAACTCTTTCTGCGTGTCCACATACCTCAAATTTTTATGGTCAGAGTATATGTCACAGTGGACACCGTACAGATAGTGCTGCCAGACTTTCAGTGCAAAAATGACAGCTCCCATTTCTAGGTCATGGACATGGTAGTTCTGCTCATGCTTCTTCAGCTGCCGAGAAGCGTAAGCTATCACATGGCCATTCTGCATAAGCACTGCACCCATGCCCTGGTAGGAAGCATCGGTGTAGACTTAGAATCCTTCTTTCCCTGAAGGGAGGGCAAGTATAGGAGCCGAAGTGAGTCGTCCCTTTAGCTCTTGAAAAGCCACCTCACATTGCGGGGTCCAGATAAAGGGTACCTCCTTCCTTTTCAGAGATGTGAGTGGAAGGGCGATACAAGAGAATCCCTCTACGAACTTCCGGTAGTAACCGGCGAGTCCTAGGAAACTCCGCACATCTGTGGCCGTCTTCAACTATGGCCAATCCCGAACTGCTTGAATCTTGGCCGGGTCCACTGCCAACCTAGCACTACTGATGATATGGCCTAGGAAAGCCACCTCCTTCAACCAAAACTGGCATTTGCTGAACTTCGCAAAAAGGCGATGCTCCCGCAACCTCTCCAGAGTCAGTGCCAGATGCCGAGTGTGCTCCTCCTCCGTCCTAGAGTAGATCAGGATGTCGTCTATGAATACTATGACGAACACATCCAAGTAGGCCTCAAAAACCCGGTTCATGAGGCTCATGAACGCCAACGGAGCATTCGTAAGCCCGAAGGGCATCACGGTGAACTCATACAGGCCATATCTGCTACTGAAGGCCGTCTTCGGGATATCCACCTCCTGGATCCGCAGCTGGTAGTATCCTGACCTCAAGTCAAGCTTCGAGAAATAATGGGCTCCCTCCAGCTGGTCGAATAATTCGTCTATCCGTGGGAGCGGATAGGTATTCCGGACGGTCAGCCTGTTTAGTGCTCGATAATCGATGCACAGGCAAAGTGTCCCATCCTTCTTCTTCACAAATAAGACCGGGGCTCCCCATGGCGAGGAACTCGGTCTAACAAATCCGGCTTCTACCAGTTCCTGGAGTTGGCTTCGAAATTCTGTCAGCTCTTTTGGGGCCATCCGGTAAGGGGCTCTAGCTGCCGGCTTAGCCCCCGGCACTAGCTGTATCCGGAAATCCTGCTCCCGGTGCGGGGGTAGCCCAGACAGTTTCTCTGGGAATACGTAGGCAAAATCTCGTACCACCGGAATATCCGAGGTGGAGACCTTGGTCTCAATCATTTCAAATATCACCTCATATACTTCATCCCCCTGTAAGTGAGCCTTGACAGCCTGTACATATGACAACATGAGAGGGGGAATAGATCTAGTACCTTCGATGACGAGGTAGGAATCCCCATGTCTTACGGTAACTCTCTTGGACATGCAGTCAATCTGAGCATGATTCCAGTTCAACCATGTCATTCCTAGGATCAAATCAAAGACTGGCATCTTTATGATCGTCGCTGGGGCTTCAAATATCTTTTCGCTGATCTCCGCCTCCATGTTGTAGTGGGCAGAGGTGAACAACTCTGATCCATCGGGTAATCGTATCCTCATCATCAAACCCGTGAATCGCTCCACTCCTTCCAACCCTTCTACGAAGTCTTCCGATACAAACGAGTGTGAAGCACCCGTATCAAATAGCGTATAAGCGGATTTGCTGCTGATGAAAACTATTCTTGGGGGTGGGGAAAGTTAAATGTCTTAGAATCTAGCTGTGGTTTTCTTTCCTAGATTATCACTTCTATATAAATTTAAATTTCATGAGAAAATAACTTAAAATTTTCTGACGTACCAGTGATTATTTGCTCCGGGTTCCGGGGTTGAGCCAGATCCAGTGCATAAATTTGCTCCCTCTCCTGCCTGCGATCTGCACCCTAGAAACCACGTCCTCGACCACGTCCTCGTCCTCCAAACTGTTGGGCATGCGGGGCAGCCTGGGGTGCTGGTAAAGGTGCTTCCCTCATGGGGCAGTTTCTCCGAATATGTCCTATCTGATGGCAGTTGTAGCACTCCGGTGGGGGAAATGTCATACCCCCGGGTCTTGGTGCCTCCCTCATCTGAAGAGGCTGAGGGGCCAATATCACCTGCTCCCTCGGCTCCTGCCTCACTTCCTGACGAGTTTGGTCCTCTATCCTTCTCCCACCTAGTATAGCACCTTGCCGCATATCATTTCTGGCTCTCTGGCCCTGATCCTCCGCTTGCCGCTTCCGGCCCCGAGTGGTGTGCCAATCAGCCTCAATCCTCTTTGCCATCTCCAAAATCCGGGAGATAGGCCCGTCGGATACAAACAACAAAGCCTCCCTCAAGTCCTCCCGCAGGCCCTTATAGAACCTCTTGATGTACCCTGCTTCGTCCAGCTGGTAAGAATATGTATATCGAGCCAAATGGTCGAACTCCCGATGGTACTCCACCACCGTCCGGGTGCCCTGCTTCAGCTGTAAGAACCGCTCCTCCAACTCATCCCTGGACGACTACGGAACAAAATGCTCCAGCAGCGCGGTCCTGAACTCTTCCCAGGTAACTTCCGCAACCTCCCTATCGGCAAACGTCGTGTCCAGCAGCGTCTTCCACCACCTCTTGGCATGGGACTCTAAACAAGAGGCCGCCAAAGGAACCCTCTCCTCCCAGGGGCACCGTATCCCGGTCAACATTTCATACATAATGTCTAGCCATTCCTCTGTCCGAACAACCGATTCTATCCCTAAGTAAGATGGAGGAGAGAGTCCCCGGAAGATGCTCAGCCAATTGGCCCCCGGGTTTGGCTGCGGGGCCGGAACCTATTGGGCCCTGAAAGCATCCAGAATAGCTGTCAGGGTTTGCCCCATCTCCGAGTGTAGGATGGAGCGGGGACCGAGGGAGGTGGTGCAACATTCGGAGTCTGCTGGACTCCGCCTTGTGGTGTTGGCTGCGCTGGGGGCTGCGAAACAGAAGTCAATTATAAGTAATCGCACATATCTAACTAAAAGTGGACAATTTTATGTGATCCCCATATGGGCCCACCACTGCTTCCGCTGCTTAGTTTGTCCCCAAACTAAACTCGTGCGGGGGTGGCCCGATGTTTGTGGACTGCTACATTTCGAGCGATATATTTTCCTCTGATACCACTTGTAAGACCCCCATTTTTTTTCTTTTTAGACACCGGGGTCTTAGGCCCAGAACCGTCGCCTTGCGGTGATACCTTCGCACCCGGGAAGGTCGTCACTACAAAACGCCGATCCTGCCGGCCAAATCGATCATAATTGTAGCAATAAATTAAAAGCAAGTCCACAGGAATCACATGTATAGAAAATAAGCTCCACGAAGGGAGTGTCCACAGATAGTACATATAACAGAAATCTCGGGCTTATGCCCGGTACAACATGTCCTCACTACAAATCGCTCATCGCGGAAGCAAACTAATATAACTACTAGTGGTCGGGACTCACAGTCCCTGCTGTCTAGACTCCGGTACTAGACTGTCCGATCTCCAAGCGTGCCGACCTCTGGGGCTGCTCCTCCATATTGGACTCCGTGGTCCCCTAGAATGATGTTGTTCGAAAACCGTTAGTCTAAAAGACTAAGTCCTATCGTCCTCCGCCCCTTCCCCTATGGCTCCTAAGCACCGAGCGGGGAGAAGGAAAGGGAAGGATATGAAGGTGGAGAATATCAAATAGCAGATGGCAGCGGAACTAAACTAGCAGTTCTAAGTATGGTAATAATGATATAAAATTTGGAATAAGTAACCATAACTTATGTGAATACACATAAGCTAAGGGATCTCTAGCAGGGCTCCTATCGTATAAAAAGTCCCATACCGATTTATATGATAGGGTGTCAGTTTTACTAGCAGGCTTAAATATATAGTATTGAAAGAGAACCTTAACTTATAAGCACGCTCGCGCGAACTTATAGGCTAAGGGGTCGTTTTGTAGGGCCTAATGTATAGAGCGTCTCATACCACTTATACATTAGGTGTCAGGTTATATGCAATGGTTATGCTATGAAATACAATTATGCCATGACGTGGACATGCAAGTGCAACTCACCCACTCGACTCTGTGTACACAGACCTTTAGTTCCCCCTTTCGGAGCCGTTACCTCCCAGGATACCTCCGTAGTGGCAGACGGAAGCGGTGGGTTGGGCCTCGCCCACCTCTAAACCAGTAAAGCACTACCGGTCAGACATATCGTACGCCTCAACGCTTGGTGAACAAAGCGGACTCCTGCGTACTCTTGCCGGCTGGCGCACCGGACTTCTTTTGGCGAAGTGCTAACCACACTTACCGAGTCAGCGTATTGGCATCGGTGCATCGACCCTCCAATACTGTAGACCCACCACCTTATACCTTTTATGCACATGCAATAGTTATGAGTCCAACCAACAACCGAGCCAAAGCTCCCCGGACTATCCCGTCCGTCAACAACCGAGCCAAAGCTCCCCGGACTATCCCATCCGTCAACAACCGAGCCAAAGCTCCCCGGACTATCATGTCCGTCATAGTCAACAACCGAGCCAAAGCTCCCCGGACCATCTTGTCCGTCATAATCCACAACCGAGCCAAAGCTCGCCGGACTAACCCGTCCGTCATAATCCACAACCGAGCCAAAGCTCGCCGGAATAACCCGTCCGTCATAATCCACAACCGAGTCAAAGCTCGCCGGACTAACCCGTCCGTCACAATCAATAGCACCACCCAACCTAATGTAATTTTGACTCTTCCTTACTACGGGAAAGACGATTTTTCGTCGATCACGAACACCACCTAACACTAGCCAATCCAACCCTCTTCTCATCCTATTTGCATGATGAACTCATTCTAAATTATCCAAACCTACAACCACTAATCCCGACACATGTGCCTAACTTTATACTCCACATGTTTTTTGCAGATTTACTATATGCAGACCACTAAGGTTAAATGCCTTGTAAAATGGGAAGTACATCAAATAATCATCTAATACTCCTATAATAATTAATGTAAGTCCATTTTGAACTTTAAGCCCTAAATCCAGAGATCCAAAATTTTCCTTAATTATTTAATAATTTATTAAATATTCATAGTGGCTAAAGTCTCCGAGATTGAACAGGAGGTACCAAATTTAGACAAGATAAAATTCCACCCAGATTTATGTTATACTCAATATAAACATTTAACCTAAGATCCAATATCTCTTAATTTTTTAGCAAGGTTTAGGCCACTGATTTTATTTTAAAGGTATCTTGCAATTATTTCTTAAAAAGATAAATAGGGCAATATTATTTCTTAAAATTCAAGGAAAACTCTAACATGATTGCAAGGGCATATAAATGCTCTGGGTCAAATATCATAAGTGATTAAGGAGTGATAAGCCTCAAACAAATTCATGAACAACTTTTCAAAATTACTAAATGCAGACCACCAAGGTTAAACATCATGTAAAATGGAAAGTACATCGAATAATCATCCAATACTCCTATAATAATTAATGTAAGTCCATTATGAACTTTAAGCCCTAAATCCAGAGATCCAAAATTTTCCTTATTTATTTAATAATTTATTTAATTATTATAGTGACTAAAATTTCCAATAATGAACATGATGTACCAATTTCAGACAAGGTATCATTCCACTAATTTTATAGGATATTCAAAATAAGAAATTAACTCATCCTCCAAAATATCTAAATTGTTCAGTAAGGTTTTATCCCCAAATTCTTATTTCATTTTAATCCTTAAAAATTCATTTAAAGAGATATAAAAGACTATATTGCTTCCAAAAATTCAGATAAAATTCAAGTATGATTTTTAATGGCATATAAATGCTTTGGGACAAATCTCATAATTTATTTATCAATAAAAAGTCTCAAATAATATATTGAACAATTTCCTTATTTATCAAGATTGTGAAGTAAGTACCTCAAATATGTATTCAAAAATTCTTATAAAATTTATATATGTCTATAATGATTCAAAACCTCCTCTGCCAAACTTTCATGCCCTCTCAAGGGGCAGAGGGACTATAATGATCAATTTATTAAATTGAGGCATCCCCATGTGTTATAAAGGAAGTACTATAAATATTATCCCAAAATTCCCAATTAAATTACTAGAGGCTGATAATATCCTTATGACCATTCTACCAAAATTTCATCTTAGTTTGAGGAGTTTAACTAGCCAATTCCAACCCTAAAATATTTGTGCCCTAAACTAGGGTTAGGTTTTTGTGGGTCCCAAACTTTCCAAATCCCATAAGATTTTTGCCAGGGGGTTTTACTCATCCTATTACCCTTCCTACAAAATTTCATGATCATACAAGGTGTTTTGGCCACATGCCCTTCACAAGGTACAAAAGCCCTTCCTTAGGGTTTGACCTAGGATCTTGGGCCAAATCAATTCAAAACCCCCCAATTTTTCATTGGAAGGAGCATAAAGTCATGCCAAGTCAGTTTCCCAAATTTTAATCTTTGTTGAGGTGAATTGGACACTCCAAGCCAAAATTACATTTTTGGACCAAAATGCCCTTTTTAGGGCAAGGCTTGGGTTTGCATGATTTCCATTCAAATCACTTCCAAATTTAATGAAATTTTAACCAGAGATCAATATTGAACTCATATACCCCTCACCAAAATTTGGATGAATTTGGAGTTTATTTAACCCATAAATTAATTTACCCTAGATAAATTAAATTATTTATAAAAACTATAGAATAATATTCTCCAAAAATTCCCATTTTTTTGCAGGGTCTATATATTTGGTAGGGTGACTCCCTGCCAAAATTTCAACTCATTTGGGCTAAGGATGAAGTGTGGGCACTCTGTTTAATGTCTGCCTAAGCATATGTATAGACCCCACCAAAATGAGTGCCCTGGTCAAACCAGGCATCCAAATTGGTTCAAACCAATTTTGTATGAAAGTAGACCCACAGGGCTACATTTTATATGTTTACCATTGTTCATGAAAATTCCTTTAAGTATTTTTAAAATTTAAAACCATTAAATACAAAAACTGTGACAGAAATGAAATCATAATATAAAAAAGCTATAGTTTATATTCATCAATCTGCACGAATCTTGGCGAAAACGGACGGGATCTGGTCGTCTTCTACCTCCAGCTGACGACCAAGATTAATCCCGCCTGGGCCGACTTCCAGCTGCTGCCGCCGGCGATCCGGCCACCTCCCCGGTCGGCCACCGCCATCAACACCTTCGTGGTGGTCGGGGCTATCTCCAGGCGGCGGCACGGCCGCCGGGGAGCACTATTCCGGCGAACCCGAAGGTATGGATTTTCATGGAAAATTCATGATTTTGAAAATCCGATTAGGCTCAATTGAGCCCTAACCTTGTCTCTAATGATTCCTAAGGACTACCCATGTAAGAAGGAGTGGAGGAGGACCTTTTTGGCAGCCTGAAGTCGGGAGGATCACCGGAATGCCATGGTGGTGGTGGTGGTCGTGTTTCTTCAAAAACACAGTGAAACAGCTTGGCTTCTTCAGGAAAGGGGTGGGGAATTCTCCTTGGAGTCTAGGGAAGCTTTTAAGAGGGAGAGGAGGGGAGTTAGGTGGTTGAAATGCTCTATGCCATTTTTGACCTAAGTCAACAATGGAGGCTATAATAGGTAGGGGGTGGAGCTTGCTCTAACCAGTCAAATATTGCTGCTGCACTCCCCTTGCCTTGCTGAATTGAATGGGGAGGTTGGGGAAGGGGGAGGATGAGCCCAAAGTCTTCCTCCCTTTTCTTCCTTCTCTTCCTCTCTCCTCCATGGGTGGCTTTCTCTCTCCTAGTCACCAAGCCTGAAATTTGGCTCCTACCTAATCCCATGGCATCCCACAAGTCCATCTCATCCATCAGAACAAGGTTGGCCCAAGTTAATTGGGCTTGAGCTTGAGTTAGCCCATTTGGGCTAGCTTGACCTAAACTTGGACTAGGGCCCACTTAGGTCAATTTGGTCCTTGAGGTTTCTTTAATGGGTCCTTGGTGACCCATTAGCCTCCCCTAGGGTCAAGGTGGGGTTGGATTGTCCCTTGGAGATCACTTGACCCTTAACTAGGGCACTTTGACCATTTTAGGTCCAGAGTTGACTTTGGTCAACCTAGCCTTTTTGATTGGTCTCAATGGGTCCTTGGTGACCCTTTGGCCTCTCACTAGGGTTATGAGGGTATGTGTGGGATCCACTTGGCTAAGGGACTGCAATTGACCCTTGTGCAGGTCAGTTTGACCCAATTAGGGTTATAGTTGACTTTGGTCAACTTAGCTCCTTTGACTGCCCTCCATGGGTCCTTAATGACCCATTGACTCATCACTAGGGTTATAAAGGTATGGGTGGGGTCTTGGAGTCTTGGTGAAGCCCCATGATCACCTTAAACCAAGGTTTTGGAATTTACTATTTGCAGACCATAGTGCCCCTATCCACACCACCAGGTCCACTTGACTTTTTCTTGGGCTTCCTAGGATTTTGTCATGACAAAACCACTCTTAGGGGTCTAGTTGGAAATGGGATGTTACAGTTCTCCTGTACCATATTGATTTCCTGCGCTGTGTTTACCCGTGCGATTTCCTTCACGCACGGGCGGAAGCGCCCGTGCACGAGGAAATGCACGGGTCAATGCATCTTTCTCGCAAGCCATTTTCTGCCCGCCAAAATCATACGGTTCACGCACGGTCGTGCACCAGACCGTGTGTGACCAATTTTCTGACATGTTTCTATTTAAGCACAGATTTCCTGACATTTTGGAGGATCGGGATTCAATCCATTCCAGCCGCCTTTTAGGGCAAAGCTTCGCCCTTCCACCTCCATCCTTCATCTTCCACCAAGGAGAGAATCTCTGGCCATGCTTGCGAAGCCTACTGATCGCGCGAAACTATATCCGCAAACGACAACGGCAAGTATACCGTATCGGGAGTGGTATAGGTTTATAAAAACCAAGGTCGTATTAGACTCGGGGTGATCGAGTAATCCTACTTTGAAAATCGTTATTATTTTATCAATTAGAAATTTGAGTTGGGGTTGCGAATAACAAAAGCTAAAAATGCTAATTGAATTAATTCGATGGGTTAAAAGCTAATGTTCGATCTTGAATCACCTTGGAAAAAGAAAATAACGGAATGAAGTTAGAGTGTAATTCTCTTGTTGAAGAGGCTTTGACCGTGAAGGTTCCCGAAGCATGAACACTCCTCTTTCGAGGATTAGGTTCAACTAAGCTTAGGTGTATCGACCGAACTTTCGTTCTCAAATCGCATCGCCTAAGACTTGCTTTAGGTTGTGAACCTCACTATTGGATTTCACTCCAATCCGGAAGAGTTACGTTGTCCTCTTTCGAGGGTTGCGTTCTACTCTTTTCACCAATGAGTGATCGATTCGCCTTACGAGCCTCTCGGCTAACTACAGAGCGAAAACCATTATGAAAACTATATAAAATATAGTTTCAATGAATTTATCAACGGTAAATCTTTAGCTTTCAACAATTAGAGAAAAACGAATCTAAGATCAAAATATTAATTCATCCTCGGATCATCGCGACCGAACACTATAAAAATTAGTTGCTCATGATGATGAGTGGATCATTATTATAAAAATACGATATCAAGAAAAAGGAACGAAGGTGATGCGAGTTAAGAATCTGTATGACTACAAGATATGAAATTTGAAATAGGAATAATAAAATTTTATTGCTAAACGAGAAAAAAAAATTACGATAAACAAGCTTACGAGAATACAAGAAATTAAAATGCAATAATACAAGTTGATGAAAGTCAAAATAAAACGTACACGATTCAATTAGAGCGGTTAAAAATGTAAACGAAAAAACACAACTAGCCCAAAACCGATTCCTCGGATTTCTTGGGATTCAACTTAAGTGAAATATTCCCCTTTAATATCTCTCTCTAAGAGTGCTTTTTTATCTCTCCAAAATCTGTCCTTCTTCTCATTTCCCGAGGACCTATTTATAGGTTCTAAAATGAATTGGAGGAGTTAATGCGGAGCGGAGCTGGCGCTGCATGGAGTTATGGCCGGCCAAGGGTGTAACATCAACCATGATGGCGGAGGCGGAGCTGGCGCTGCATGGAGGATCGATGATGTGGCAGCGCTCCGGAGGCGGGATCTCAGGATGGGGCTTGGGCGGATCGATGACGTGGAGCTAGTCGAGTGTGTTTGGTGAGCTGTTCCGACAGCTTTAAAGGTGACGTTGGAGCTTTGCGGCGATGGCGGAGCAGCTAAAGATGGAGGAGCTGCGGCTGGAGAGGTGTTGCACTTTGGGGGATGTGGAGCTGCTACCCGAGTATGGAGGAGCTACTGGAGTAGCCTGAGGTGGCGGAGTCATTTGAGCAGCTTGGAGGAGGAGCTGCTGGGTGGTTGTCGGGTTGAGGTGCTGGCCGGAGCTTGCTGTGAGTAGCTGGGGGTGGCGGCGGCCAAGCTAGGTGGTGGCGTCGAGTTGTATGGAAGAGGAGGTGGAGCTGCTGCATGGTGGAGCTCTAGTAGCATGGTGGCCGGAGCTGCTGGCCTGCCGTTGCTGTCAATTCTTTATATATATATATATGAATGAAATTATGAATGTATATATATATATATATATTATTGCATGGTTGGCAGGATGAGCTCGGGCCGCATAGGGTGGTGATGTTGAATAAATTTGACCGAGCCTCATATTGACAAGTTTGACTCGCATGCGAATCCTGGACGTGACAGTGAAATATTTCACATAAACCCCCGAGGCCTGCCATATTCCTTCATAATAGAAAATATATGTGTTAGACTTTAAAATATTATTTTTCTACGTAATATTTTATAAAAATCACGAACAAATGCATATATTTAGATTATCTAATTAAGATAAAAGTCCTAGATGATGACTAAAATACTAGTCATCACCTACACCTTGTCGGTGCTTGCTCTCGGCCTTCTCCATCATATCTTGAGCTCCATTTCATGGTTTGACGCTATATCCATCAAGCAAAGGGAAGCTTGCAACTTTCTTCCGCATCGTGACACAAAGAAGACGGGTCCATTGGAAGGTAGTGACAACCCTTCTATACTCCGGATGTAGTTGAGGACCGAGCTAGGATGCAGATTGACAACCCGATGATTCTTTCTGCGACGCCTCGACGAGACTTCAGATTTGGTCGATCTCTTGACTTGTTCTTGCTTTCTTGCGGAATATTGGTGTTTAAATCTATTTATATTGATAATGTGCACTTTAGTTGTAAACTTTATGTGATTCATGTATTCTTGAACTTATATTGTTTTACGCTTTAGTTGCTTGAGTTGCGCCCGCACTTCCATCCGCCACCACATACCGTTTTCCCATTCTAGCAATTGCTAGAAGCGTGCGTAGCGAAGAGGTGCTCTCGACCCTCATTCCGCCATTCTCACCACCTCATCCGCAAGCCTACTCGTCCATCCGACGAGTAATTCGGTGTATAGCGTCCTGTGTAGTCTTCCATCCCGCCTGGCGAAGCATCGCATAGCGGCGTTGCATGGGAGTAGTTGTTAGTGTTTTATTTTTTTTTTCCGCAAAATATCAAAACCCCCCTTTTTGTAGGTTAGGCTTTAGGACTTTAATCTCAAGTCCTCCTCAAAATTAATTCCACCTTGCTGTGTTCTCTCGAGATCGATACTTGGGGAAATTCGCCCATTTTATATTACTTGTGTGACCGGTACACTTGCCTTTCAATGCATCAAGTTTTGGCGCCGTTGTCGGGGAACACTGCCGTGTGATTTTTATGAAAGGAGATCTTGTGATTGTGGTTTCTTGTTTTTATTTATTTACTTGTTGTTTATTTATTTTGCTTATTTTCTTTTTGCCCTTTTCTGATTTTTTGTTTTTGCAGCAGATCAGTGCTATTCTTTTTATTCTAATGTGTAGCACTTTTGGTAATTATTTTTATTCGTGATGTATTTCGTAGCCGAGTGCCGTCTTTATGACACTTTGCGTCGATGCATCGATGCCATGGCTGATATGAAAGCCGAGCATTGTATTAGATGTTTTCTATGTCAAGGTGTAGGCCACATGGTGAAGGACTTCACTCGCTTGTGCGAGCCTTCTCCCTCTATGGGCGTGTGCGCAACAACCTCCCGTTCGCGGAAGACTGTTGTGGACAGGCCTACCAGGTTTTTTCCTAGCCCATACACTGACATCGCTCATCTGGCTCGTTCTTTGCCTGTTGATATTACCGAGGAATCTCTCGCTGCATACAGATCCTTCATGGGTCCCTCAGTACCTTTTTACGAGCTTCACTTGAGTGATGACGATCACTCTTGTGGCAGCCAGGAAAAAGAGGATCAGGAATCCATGTGCGCTCCTGTATGGGATATAGAGATTGTTCCAATCGACGGGATGGCATCTGCGAATGACTTTTTGATGGGGCCTGCTCATTCTATGCCTGATTTGAAGAGCATCCTTTCCCCTCCGCAATTTTTGTCGGATTGTGCTATTCCTCTTTCTTGTGAGTCGGCTAATGATGTCATATTCGAGCATGATTCGATGTCTGAGGTTGTGCCGATGTGGGATGAGGATTCTTCTATCTCCGACAGAGAATGTGGATCTTCGGAACACTTTGACACAACCTGGTGGGATTAGGAATATTCTCTTTCCGATGCGGAGATTTGCACTTCCCTTTTGGATGAGGCCGTCCCTCTTACCATCACGGACCTCGAGTTATCTGATTCCTCACGATACGACTCATATGATACCGACGATGAGTTATGCTTAGATCTTGCTGAGAGTGATACCGAGATCACTCTCCCAAATTCTGATTATTTTAGTTCTTCTTCTATTTTATTACTTGATCCCCCTTCTCTATCTGAGCCTGTGCAGGTTGAGTCTCTACGGGTACATTGGGATGACGATGAGCCTAGTGCTCATGACATTGTCATCGCTTCCTACACAGCTGTGGTTGATGATGCCTTGCTAAGCAAAGATTTATTTTGTGATAAAATGAGCGAGGACCAACGCTCCTCCTTCTCTTATTTCCTATTTCCTCTACCTGTGTTGGGCAGATATTATTATGTAGGTAGAGGGGTAACTGCTTTATCTCCGTATCGGTACTCGCTATCACAACGGGCATTAGGCCAGTTACCTGTGCACTTTTCTTTTCATAGGCCTATTAGCTAGAACTGTATAGAATTTAATAAGTCGTGTTGGGAGGACGATAACCGCAGTAATTATCTAGGAGTAGGTATAGTTAGTTACTTTTACTGTTTTAAAATTTGTTTTACATTTTGTATAGCTAGTATATGCAATTTTTGTTGGAGCTATTTTGTAGGATGCCTTTCCTTGGTGCGGCGGGGAGAGCTAAAATTTTTTGCAGGTTTGGGCTTTCACGCCAATCTTCTTGTATGCTCATTTGTTGAGTATGGGGTAACACTTCCCTGACTTTTACTTCATTGTAATTATTGTAAATCTTGTGATAGGTTGTTTAGTTTAAGTCTGTTGGGGGAGAGTTACGTGTTACCTGTGTACATGCACTACTATCACTTGTATACCAAAAGTATATTTTCATTTTCTGTTTTTATATTATCATGTCCGCATTGTGCACCTACACCCACATGAGCGTGATCTTAAACACGCACTCGGTTTAAGTCAAATGTATTTATTTTGTGTTAACTTTAAAATAATAGGTGCTAGCTTAGGATTTTAGGGTAGAGTAGTGTGAAACTCATGCAGTGCTCCTAATCGAGTACTCATAGTTTGTGTAGAAATAGTATAGATTTAATTTTTCTTTATGCTCGTAGATTTATATTTTTCTGCATTTGTAAATATCGTTTGTACTACTCAAAATTGCTGATTCCGAAGTAATCGAATGGTAGAGTAGGAATGCGTGTAGCCTTCATTAGCCTCGTATTGCTCGAGTCGGGAGGAAGGATCATCTTTCTCGGTTGCTAAAAACTTACCCCAAGCTACTCTCGAAGCATTGGTGCATGGTTAGTCAAGCGTGGGCGTGATGTAGGCCATCATTTTTGCCCAGTTGAGCCTTATACCCAGTCCTAATGTTAATCCTTGTTAGCCAATGTTGTGCCTATCCCATCTTTTGTTTAAGCCCCACTTCACGATCACCAGTGCCTAAAAGCCTTTCCCAGTCGCACACCCCGATCTCTAAATTTTGTTATGCTACTTCTCGCTTAGTGTTGTTGCTGTGGTGCAGTTTTGTGTTTGTGAGGTGCAGATTTCCTGATTATGTGGCTGAATGCGAAATAAAAATTTTTGAAAAATAAAAAATAAAAAAAGAGAAAACGAAAGTGTTTGATATGAAAGAAGAAAAAGTTTAAATGAAAATTCCAGTTGAGATTTTGTGCTGGTAGGCGGTGCACGCACCCGTATGTCAAATCCAAGTCTGGTGGTATGGAGCACCTGCTTGTATTATTGGCGAGAGGATAGTCCTTTGTATGAGCTCATTTGGGTTGTGTGTAGCCATTGTTTACCTTTTGCATCCTTACCTATGTATATACCCAAGCCCCATTATTTTCCTAAAAGTCCTACAGAGTCACGCTTAAGTCGAACTAGTACAGTGGAGAGAGTGTGAACGAGCAAGCGTATGGTCCCCAACATTGGTAGATTCCTTTGGAGGTGATCCTGAGCCCCGATCTTTGCCAATGCTCACCTTAGTGGCCTGTCTACTTTCTTCCTACGCGTAACCGAATGATTCTCCAACATTCCTATTTTGAGTAGCTACAATATTTATTTATGCCTGTAGAAATTTATAAACTCCGTAGCGTAATTAAAAAATTTATCTATTATATTTTCTGCACCCATGAGTATTTGATTTCTCACTTAACTTTATTTTGAAATTTCTAAGCAGCTAGCATTTTTCGAGTCCACGGAGAGATGATTTGCTCGGTACGAGCAAATGTTTAAGTCTGGTGGTGTGATGAGTCCGATATTTATAGGGTTTTCCGGACTCATCTGGGCTTGTTTTATCCCTCGTGCACTGCATTTCAACCGGATTTCGGTTATATTTACATCGTTCGGTCATTGACCATTTTGTGCACTGTTTTGGCCCATGGGTGTGTAATTGCATATTCTTTTGTTGGGGGTATGCACATGGTTCTCCCCATGGCTCTTTCTGTTGTTGTGGATTGCAAGTTGTTGCTGGGAGTTGGTGCTCCAGTTGGTTTCATTGTTGCGTAGGTAGTCGGGACGTCCCAGACTCATTTTCTAGTTTCTGCGTAAAACACACGGTCGTGCGAATTTCTTCTCGCATGGTTGCTTGTCAATCATGCATTTTACACAACAATTCTGGGGACTTCTGTGGCTACCCGTGCGTTTTGTTCCCACACGGTTTCAGCCAAACTGTACGAGAAAGAATCGCACGGTCTGCATATTTTTCTCTGAGTTTCTGCTTTATGTGGTTAATCGTGTATTTTCCTTCACGCACGGGCAAAAGAGCCAGTGCACGAGTAAACACACGGTTCTCTTGTACCATATTGATTTACTGCGTTGTGTTTACCCATGCGATTTCCTTCACGCACGGGCGGAAGCGCCCGTGCGCGAGGAAATGCACGGGTCAACGCATCTTTCTCGCAAGCCATTTTCTGCGAGCCAAAATCGCACGGTTCACGCACGGTCGTGCGCCAGACCGTGCGTGACCAATTTTCTGACATGTTTCTATTTAAGCACAGATTTCCTGACATTTTGGAGGATCGGGATTCCAGCCATTCCAGCCGCCTTTTAGGGAAAAGCTTCGCCCTTCCACCTCCATCCTTCATCTTCCACCAAGGAGAGAAGCTCCGGCCATGCTTGCGAAGCCTACACCTTGTCGGTGCTTGATCTCGGCCTTCTCCATCATATCTTGAGCTCCATTTCATAGTTTGACGCTGTATCCATCAAGCAAAGGGAAGCTTGCAACTTTCTTTCGCATCGTGACACGAAGAAAATGGGTCTATTGGAAGGTAGTGACAGCCCTTCTCTACCCCGAACGTAGTTGAGGACCGAGCTTGGACGCGGATTGACAACCCGGCGATTCCTTCCGCGACCCCTCGACGAGCCTTCAGATTCGGTCGATCTCTTGACTTGTTCTTGCTTTCTTGCTGAATATTGGTGTTTAAATCTATTTATATTGATGATGTGCACTTTAGTTGTAAATTTTATGTGATTCATGTCTATGTGAACTTATATTGTTTTATGCTTTAGTTGCTTGAGTTGCGCCCACACTTCCATCCGCTACCACATCCCATTTTGTCGTTCTAGCAATTGCTAGAAGCATGCGTAGCGAAGAGGTGCTCTCGACCCTCATTCCGCCGTTCTCACCACCTCATTCGCAAGCCTACTCGTCCATCCGCTCAGCGATTCGGTGCATAGCGGCCCGTGTAGTCTTCCATCACGCCTGGCGAAGCATCGCATAATGACATTGCATAGGAGTAGTTGCTAGTGTTTTATTTTCTTTTTCCGCAAAATACCAAAACCCCCCTTTTTATAGGTTAGGCTTTAGGACTTCAATCTCAAGTCCTCCTCAAAATTAACTCCACCTTGTTGTGTTCCCTCGAGATCGATACTTGGGGAAATTCGCCCATTTTATATTACTTGTGCGACTGATACACTTACTATTCAACGCATCAGGCCCCACCTGCTTGTGGGTCTCAAAACTCGGGCTTTCCTGCAAGCTCTGACTTCTCACGTCAGGATTCCGTCTCACAAACAACAAACTGATGCTAAGAACCCTTGCTTGACCCCACCTGCTCATGGGCTTCATCGCCCGGGCTTGTCAAAAGCTTGGCGTTCTCGTCAGTTTCACAAAAGGGGACTTGTCTCGTCGGGACACTCTCCACACATGACTTTCACGTCACGGGTTAGCCAGCTGACCACAGAGACAAACCACGCCTTCACACATCAATTAACAAACGTAATCTTTCCCAACCTAATCCATCATTCGTTCTCGCACAAAATAAAGGGGGGGGAGGGAACATCACAAATGGCTTCTTGTCGCGAACAGTTTCGAGCAAAAATTCTTAAGGCTCGTTATGCAACATCACCGAGTCGGACTAATGGTCGGGACTACGGCTTCACCCACAATACCTAATCCACTAGAGGAGCAGATTTCTAATGCAACATCATACCGGGGATGGACACAATTGAACCGGTGGCTCCTCTTGAATCATGGCAACCCGAACCCCTCTCATTTGAGAGATTCAGTGCCTAAATGCTTGAAAGAAAGCAAGATTAAAAAATGGATGTCATGCATGCATCCTAAAGACCGAGAGAAGAAGTATAGTTACCTTACGACTCCTTTTCCTAACCATGGAAATCTCGATTTGCATGGATGAGCGTGTGCACCTTTAAGTCTTCTCCATGGATCTGGCCTTCGATTGATGATCGGAACCCCGAAGATTCGTCAATGGCGAAGAAAACTCTTCTTCTTCCTCCTCCAAACTCTTTATCCCAAACCCTAAATCTCACTCAAAGGAGAAGAAATGAAAGGAAAAAGCCTCCCATCACTACTTATGCCTCTTGGACGGAGTGTCCTGGGCTATAGGATAAAAATCTAAGCAAAATCAGACGGCTAGAACACAGATCTACTGAATTGCTTCTGTCCGCTACCGACGGGCGGTAACCACCTACCGCACCGCGGTAGCTTCCCGAGCCCTCGGTCAAAAAATAAAGCCGCGCTAACGCCGGCGGTAGAAATACCGTTGCGCAGTAGCTTACTCAATGCTTCCGTCTCAACGCAAGGAGACTAATGCCAAGCGGTAACTAGCTAACACCGCGCAAGCACTCGACGCACTCAACTCCTACCACTCGACGCCCCACTCAGTACCTGCTACTCAACGCACTCAACACCAGACTACCGCCGAGCGGTAGCTATCTAATGCCGCGCGCTAACTTCTAGAGTCTCAAGTACTAAAAAACCGGGGTGTTACATTATGTCTATGTCCTTTATCATTTTTATCTATTTTGAGTACATGTTTAGTATAATTTTATATAATTTATTGTTGTACATTTATAAAATCACTTTTAAAATTTTGTAAAATTTGTTAAGTTAAATAGGGGGAGATTGTTGAGAAAAAACCTTATGATTTAGCTTAACAAATTATGTTTAGTGATTTTACATCCTAGGTCTATTACTCATGATTGTATAGTGAGGGTAATTTGGTATTAGAAGTCCTATAATATCAGTGATATAAAAGATACATATACAAGACATACTGAATATAAGAAAAAAAAGTCATAAATTGTTAACATGCGTCGAGTAGAATTCGACTCAACTTCGAGTGGAATTCGACTCAACTTCGAGTGGAATTCGACGTTACTTCAAATAGAAGTCAAAGCAACTAAATTTGATAAGTCAACAACACTCAAATGATTATATCGACACATACTTCGAGATGATATCGACGGAACGTCAACTACAGAGTAAATTTAAAGATAGTCAGAATTTGATGTTACTTCGACAAGAACTCGTTACGTCGACTGGATTTCTTAACAGAATTTGTTTTGTGGCTTCAATCTGACTAAAATCAAGAAGGGGTTTACATAATAGATTCTTGAAGATGTTAGAGGTTATATATATATAAAATAAAGAAGTAGTTTGGAGCTTTTGAATTAATCTTAGTTATCCAAAATGGGTCAAGCTTTTGATTTCAACAATCCAATGATGTGAGAGAATAAAAAAGGGGGAGAGAGAGGGAGAATGGAATCTTTATAGTCCTCCTATCCCAATATTTAGGGATAGGAAGGAGAGGGGAGAGAAAAGAGAGGAAAGAAGAAATTGATTTTTTGGTAAAAATTTACATTTTTACAAAAAAATATATGAATATTTATTCATATTTTTTTACGGTTATTTTAAACACTCATACGTATATGTTTTGAATAAAAAAAGTTATCATATGCGGGTGCAGCCCACTCATAGAGGGACGCAGCCTGCTCGAATGTGGGGGAAACCCGTTAAGAGTCAGCGAGCATGGAGAAAGCCAGTGCGGAGCCCGCTTCTATGCGGCCGAGTAGCCGTGAGTGGTGGGTGCGGCGCAATGCTAGTAGATTGTGTGAAGATGAGCGAAACCCGTGCAAAACGGGCGAAGCACGCCTGAATGCATCCAAAGGCCGCTCGAGAGCATCGAGCATGGGCATAGCCCGTGCGAAAATGCTCGTGTGTGTATATATATATATATATATATATATATATATATATATATATATATATATATATATACAAGTGACAGGCACGGGTCTCCGACCCGATGGCCACGCACCACAGTTCCCGACCGGCGACGGCTGGCTTGGCCCGCCCCCCGCGGGCTTCGACCGCCCCCCCCCCCCCCCCCCCCCCCCCCCCCCCCCCCCCCCGCTGTTTGCCCGCCTATTAATAATTATAGTATTTAATAGTTATAATTAATTAATAATTAAAATTATTTAATAATTATAATATTATAATAGTATTTATAAAGGCGGGTGAACAGTGGCGGGAGCACTGTTCACCTGCCTATTAATAATTATAATAGTATATAATAATCTATTAATAATTATAATAGTATAATATATAAAAGTATAAAACAGGCTTGCGGGCGTTTAGTCCCACATTGCCAATATGCTTGAAAATTGCGGGTTTAAATATAGGTTCCCATGTAAAGTTTCAGAAATCATTGGTTTAGCGGGCTTGCGGGCGTTCGTGGGCTTTCGGCCTGCTGGCTATATTGGTCTTGCGGGGTTGGTGAGCTGGCGGGCTTGCGGGTCATCCTTTGGGTTTTGCTAAACCAATTTTTAAATTATTTAACATAGGTTTAGGACTGTCTTACAGTAGTTTTAGGAGCCCTACAAAAAAATTTGGAGAGAGGGTTGGTTTGATCAGACGATTGCAGAATAATGCATCAAGATCGGACGGTCCAAATCACTCCAATAAATTTAAAATTCATGAGTTTGATATTTCTATTATAGTGGTAAAGATATGTGAGATACATGAAAATCAATCACAATTATCACAGATTATCAATCATCAACAACAGATGATCAAGAAAATCATATCAGATCGTGAGAATATTAAATTCGATAGAGAAAGCTTGGAAGATTATCATCTGCAATTGAATCTCTTCCAGTATCAGTCGATTGATTTGATAGTTGATGAATCTGATAAAGAATTAGTATTTCTTCATCTGAACGGAATTGAGCTTCAAGAATTAGAATTGAAGGTCTAATTCTAATTTTGTTATTTGTTTGCACGTTTGATGTTGCAATTGAAAATTTAATGAGTTCTGTGGAATTCTTTTTGAATAAAAGACAATTCTTTCCGATCTATAAAAATAGAATAATTCCAATCATGACACCTTTTATTGTCCAAGATGACGTTTTGTCGCCGAGGAGCATTTTTTTTTTGAGCGAGCATTTTTTGAATATGTGAGCTCTTTTTTGCCCGGAAGCGCTTATTTCGCCAGTGCACGTTTTTTTCCAGGCACGCTTTTTTCATCACGGAGCACGTTTTTCGCCCGGGCAGATTTTTTTCCCAGGGAGCACGTTTTTCGCTCGGGCACGAATATTTTGCCCGACCACACCTTTTTCGCTAAGGCGCTTAGTTTTTCGCCCGGGCGAGTGTTTTTTGCCCGAGCGTGCGATTTTCGCATGAGCGTGGGTTTTTCGCCCGGGTGCGGGTTTTTCGCCCGGGCATGGGTTTTTCGCCCGGGTGCGCGTTTTTCGCCCGGGCGCGCGTTTTTCGCCAGGGATTGTGTTTTTCGTCAGGGAGTGCATTTTTCGACCGATCGTGCGTTTTTTGCCCGGGCGCGTGTTTTTCGCCGGAGAAGGCGTTTTTTGTCAGGGAGCGCGTTTTTCGCCCAGTGCGTGTTTTTCGCTCGGGCGCACGTTTTTCGCCCTGACACCATTTTTTCGTCAGGCGCCCGTTGTTTGCCCGGACGCCCATTTTATCGTCTGGGCGCACATTTTGTTGCTCGGGCACGCGCTTTCTCCCGGACGCGCGTTGTTGCCTCGACGCCTGTTTTCTCCCGGGCTCCTGTTTTGTCACCCGGGCGCCCGTTTTGTCTCCTCGGCGTGTTTTTTTGCCGCGGCTAGCATTTTTTGCCTGTGCGCGTGCTTTTTCTTCCAGGCGTGTGATTTTTTGCCCGTATGCTCATTTTTTCCCCGACACGAGCTTTTTCTCCCGGACGCGCATTTTGTGGTGGGGTGCACGTTTCGTGCCCGAACGCTAGTATTTTACCATTGTGCTCTTTTTGCGTCTGCGCACGTGTTTTTTGGCTGGATAAGCGTTTTGTGCCCGAGCGCGTATTTTTTTGTGAGGATACACTTTTTTATTATATATGTGAATAAAGATTTGCTTATTCATAATAATTTTCAGATCTTAGATTGAATTGTATTTAACAAACAAATAAAATTTATTGTCAATAGCAGAATTCACCGGTATCTTCACATTGCAATTTTAAACTTCATCTATTATAAAATTTATTTGTTTAAACAATTTTGAAAGCTTACAATTTTTCTGGTGATCCTGACGTACTTAAGACTTTAAAGCATTTTGAACATTTTTTTTATTGTCATTAATTTTTCAGATGTTTAACTATTTTGGATTTTATATCGAGCATTCCATGTTAATTGCATTTTGATGTAAGCAACCACCAATATTCTACTTTGTCAATGGATAAAATTGATTACATGTTCGTAACTACACTGAAAACACAAATTCCAAACATTGCAATTGCGCTCTTGAGCAGTATTTTCAATTACTGTGCTTATAACCAGTTTCGAATCATTCGATGTACTGCTGCATTAAACTCACAATGTATCCCATTTTTGCATGAGCAAGGAAATGAAACAACCTTAAATCTGAAAATCAAAATTGAAATTGATTTATTCAAGGAAATGATATGATGTAAATATAATCTTATATTTAATTATCTCATATTCAGGATTTACATTAAAATTTTATAGGGCCATTTATCAGTATTTCCCGGTAAAAATGTTAAATTACAAGTTGCACACCTATATCTTATGAAACTGTAAAAACTGCTCTTCAAAGTTTACATTTCATAACAAGCATGCTCAAAAATACCTTCTGAAGTATTTGTCCTTGAATATTATGAAATATAAATTTATAGAGAAGATTTTTATAATTTCTAGAGATAGAGTGGTGCACAATGTCGACATTATGTACTTAGGCATTGGTGAGACTATGACTAAAGATAGGGCATAATGGTGACAAAGGATCCATAGAGTTGACCACACAATGGTGGGATAAAGGCTTGAGTGTTGTTGTTGAAGAGATAGTGTTGCAACATGTAAGCTCACTGATATGAGAGATTTGAGTAATTAATAAATAATTTTAATATTCGTGATGGACATTGTTTCACATACAAGCTTAGTCTAATATATTTTGAACATAAAAAATACAGTAACAATCGTGAAGCACATCTCTCATCGCATCAAGGTGCTCTTTCTTTTCATATTTTATTTTCCTTATTTTGAGAGATAATAAATGAAAATTAGTTTAGAAAAAGGAAGCAAAATTTAAAACACAAAACTATCAAAAGGAGTTTCTTTTAGGGGATTGTTATTCGCAGATTGTGAATGGCTATTCACAGACCGAAAAAATCTTTTTTTTTTGGTTCAAAGGCTCAGGCGGTTTCCTATTTTTTTTATTCTCAAACCAAAGCCCTAGTTTCTTCTCCCCCGATACCTGCTCTCTCTGGAAGGAGGCGATCTACCGCTCGCGATTCGCCGATCGCTCCGCTCGCCATCCGTCGCTCGCCCCGCTCGCCGGCGAAGAAGAATCGATCGCCCCGCCGCTCGCCGCTGTGTGTACTTTGCCGGCGAAGAAGAATCGATTGCCATTCGCCGCTCGCCCCGCCCAATGTACTTCACTTTTTGGCATCAAGGATCTTGGTGGATCTTTAGGTAGAGATGCGGCTACTGGAAGAGGAGTACTATTTGCCACAAAAGCTCTGCTTGAAGAGTATGAGAAGAGCATCTCAGATCAGCGTTTCATCATACAGATTTTGATGGACTTGATATTTTTTGAACACTTGGGGGACTAGTGCTTCATATTTTTGATGCAGGTTATATATATTTTGATGAACTTGATATTTTATGTGCACTTGTGTTGTTAGTGCTTCATATTTTTTAATGCAGGTTATGTATACTTTTATGTAGGCTTGAATTGTGGTGATACTTGTGGTGCTGGTGCACATCTTGATATTTTTTTTTTACTTTTAATGTTGATCTGCGAATAACAATGATTTCTGCGAATAACAATTTTAAGAGTCTTTGGATATGCGAATAGTAATAATCTGAGAATAGCCATTTTCGATCTGCGGATAACAATCCCCTTCTTTTAATAGCAATGAATGACAGTACACTAAGGATCCTGTGCTCCGCAACAATACCCTAGTCATGATAGTGCCACAACACTCGCAGCTTCACGCATATCACCCCCATCTCTCTCCTCTTTGTCCCTCTTCTCATTTTCTCCTTTTCTATTCAAAATCACATTTATTTATTTAATTATGATAACTTAAATTTTTTATTTTGATTTGTTTTTTTTTACATTTTTAGATGATAACACAGCCCTGAATTTTTTGTACATTTGACAGTCACAAAAAGTCAGGATTTTTAAAAATCATATATGCCATTTATTTATTATTGCAGCTACTAGATTATGTATTTATGTTTTTTTTTAAATCACATAAACCGAAGTGAACAGCCTGTTCGGTTTGGTTCAATTCCATTTAATTCCAATAATTTGCACGATTTGATTGGATTCCAGATTTCTAGAATCATGCAGGGGATGACTCGATTTTAATTTGCTCCAAAACCAAACCAAATGATTACACCCAGGTTTGTAGGGCTTTGATAATGCCACACTCAAATATGAGGGGTTATCTTTAATGAATTAATCTATTACATAGATAAAAAATATAATAATAATAATAATAAAACTGCCCAAAACTTTACATTAGAGTTGCGGAGATAACCTTAAGCTTAATGTCTGGCTAAACATTCAATAAGTATTAGAAATAAAAGAAATTGTATAATTCGACTACATAAAAAAGACTATTAAATATAATATAATAAGAAATACAAAGGCGCAAATGATTCTCTGCTCTGGAAGAGGCCCGGCCTACTGCTGTTGAGCCTTGAGAACAGGGAATGCTATAACCTCTCTTATGCTGGAAGAATTAGTCAGAAGCATCACTAATCTATCAATGCCAATACCCTGGCCATTAATAAACTGTTAGCGCAGAAACCATAGTTTCAAATAAGGCACAGAAATACAAATATTAAGAAAGAAATTAGGCTCATAAATAAGGAAAATTATTGGGCCCACACATTTCGTATGTCATATTCTGGATGCGAAACAGCACTCATGCCCGTACCCAAGAAATTAGGCCCATAAAGGGTAGCCCGGTGCACAAAGCATCCACGTGCAGCGAAGGTCTAGGAAAGGGTCCCACTACAAGGGTGAAATGTAGGCACACTTTACCCTGTATTTTTGCAAGAGATTGTTTCCAGGACTCGAACCCGTGACCTCATGATCACACCGCAACGCCTGAAACAGTGCGCCAAGGCTTCCCTTCAAATTAGGCCCATAAATAATGAAAGTTATTGGGTCCGCATTTCGTATTTCATATTCGGGACATAAAATAGGTGTGATACGCATACACATTAACTTCTCTATAAGAAAATGGATCAGGCTAAGTATATCAAATTACAGAAGTTCCATTTTAATTGTTAGAACCTATCAACCTAAGCATCTAACTCAATACAGAATGGGATTGTAACAGGGGCCAAAGATCTATATTAAATGCACAGGGCGGTGCATGAGTTTCTCAACTAGGAACAATAGTTTCAATACACTCTCATATGTACGGTCTCTACTCTCTACCCCTAACATGCTTTTTTTTAAGGACGCTGATATCCGCACCGCAGTTTTGACTAGTCGCACCGCACTTTCTCCTAATTTTTTGCGCCTTTTAGAAATACGTCTTGTACATGTATTTTTAGGAAAAGCGTTCAACACGGAAGTTGTAGCTCTCGACGAGATCTACAACTTTCGTGTTGAACAATTTTCCTAAAAATGCATGTACAAGACGTATTTCTAAAAAGCGCGAAACCTGGACGTATTTCCAAAGTACGCCTTGTACATGCATTTTTAGGAAAAATGTTCAACACGAAAGTTCTACAACTTTCGTGTTGAACACTTTTCCTAAAAATGCATGTACAAGACACATTTCCAAAAGGCGCGAAAAATTAAGAGAAAATGCGGTACGAGTAATCAAAACTGCGGTGCGGATATCAGCGCCCTTTTTTAAACTGATATTCTAGTGCGCCAAAGGGCCTAACCTGGTTTAATTAGTATTATTTTAGAACCTAAGGATTCAACATAAAGTCAATTGATTTGGAGTTCTATGCTCGAGTTCTGAATATAAGCATATAAGCAAAAACACAACAATTTATTTATCGTTTGTATCTTATGATAGAGCACTTCAGATCTCAGGTAATATTTCAAGCATCATTTTTGTCTTCCAACAACTTTGGACAAAAGTGGCAATTGAGAATCTTTTTGTTGAAAAATGAGCAAAGAATGAAGAAAAGACACAAAATTACATAAACAAAAAAAATGTAGTTCATCCAACTAAGGCTCCGTTTGGGGGGACTTATTTTCACCGGTCAAGCGGTTACGACCGCATATACCGGACCTTAAATTATGGTCCGGTACATGCGATCGTAACCACTTGACCGGTGAAAATAAGTCCCCCAAAACGGAGCCTAAGGCTACGTCCACAAGCAACGACAGATCATAACTATGAAGAATAAGATTCTAAGGAGAAGCAATAATAGGCAGCAATGTATTTAGCAAGCCTCATATCCTACAACAAAAAAAAATCTATACATAATTCCACATTACTGGTAAATTTTAAGACATTCAATGTTTTTCTTTAGGTTGATGACTTCCCGGATTCTAATGAGCACAACGTACCTTCCATGAAAACAATCTACAGCCATGAAAATTCAAGCATCTGATTTTGTATGGAATGGGTACATAATTAATGTCGTCCTAATCTCCCTACGCTGTTTTCCTCAACCACAGTGACCTCTCCAATCTAGCTAACTTCTCCAAACATAGGTTTATCCCACATGTTTCCCAAAATTAAGATCAACCTGCATTTTTGCAAGAGTCTGCTTCTAGCACTCGAATCCATGACCTCCAGGTCACACGGCAACACCTTAACTGGTGCGCCAAGACTCCCCTTCTGTCATTTAAACATACATTATCCCAAAATATTATCACTACCAATATAAATAGCTGGCCTTAGGTTGTAACTAAAAAGGGTTGATGGAGGAATAAACAATATGGCATTTCTTGTCATCCTCTTTGCGGGAACAATTTCTCTATTTACTGGGGGGGGGGGGGGGGGGGGTTCCGAGCCCTCTGTGATCGGGATTCGGTGGTCGCATGCCCGCGGCAAAGGCAACCCCCTCAGTGTATCAAAGACCTCTTCGAAGCTTTCCATGACCGCCTGCAATCTCTCTGGAACACCTTCCTTTTGCCCCTCTGATCCTCCCGCCAGGACCCAAGCCATGTGGTAGTCCTGCTCGACCCATTTTTGCAAGGATAAGACTGTGGCTTCCTTTACCATCGGTCTGGTATTACTCTGCAGCTTGTGAGTCTTTCCGCCGTGTATGAACTCCATGATCATGTTTTCCCAGTCATTAGTAACTGTAGATGAGAAAAAGAAACCTTGTATACATGTTCACTTGTATCAAATACAAAAAATGAGTACATATTTATAGGAGGGAGAAAGAGAGAGGAAGGTCCTATACATGATGTGGGACTAAAGAGGAGAGAAGAAACAATAAAAATACATAATGGGCCTATGTCAAATGGGCTTTTCTAACACTCCCCCGCAAGCTAGATAGGTCATATGCACCCAGCTTGGACAAATACTGGTAAAATAAAGTACTTGTTAAAGCATTTGTGAAAATGTCTGCAACTTGATTAGTGCCCGGAATATGCTTTAATTCAAGTTTTTTCATTTGAACTTTCTCCCGAATAAAATGACAGTCTACCTCGATATGTTTCGTGCGCTCGTGAAACACCGGATTCTTTGCTATGTGTATGGCCGCTTGACTATCACAAAATAGAACAGCAGAAGACGGAAGTTTTACTCCCAGGTTAGCAAGGAGGCTTTCAATCCATGTGAGTTCTGAGACAACCGATGTCATCGATCGGTATTCCGCTTAAGCGGAGGATCGAGCAACCACAGCTTGTTTTTTTACTTTTCCATGTAATGAGATGACCGCCAAAATATGTACAGAGCCCACTGGTTGACCGCCGATCGTCCAGGGAGCCAGCATAATCGGCATCTGAATAAGCAACCAATGCTGGAATAGAGTTGGAGGTGAGAAACCAGGGGAGCATGCATGAATCGACTGACAATCCCAACATCGAACGATATATCAGGCCTCGTGACCGTTAGGTAGATCAACTTTCCCACAAGACGTCGAATAGTATTCCGGGTTCTGGAGAGGCAGGTCATCATCAGAGGCATGGACACATAGCTTGTGATTTGCCTCCATCGGGGTATTAGCTGGCTTGCAACCAGACTGGCCAGCGTCTTTGAGGAGATCAAGGCAATAATTCCGTTGGGAGAGGACAAGCCCATCCGGTCATCGTGCTACCTCAAGACTGAGGAAGTAGCGAAGATGCCCCAGGTCTTTGGTCTGAAACACGGTGCTCAGATGCTGTTTGACCGCTTGAATCCCCTTTGAGTCATCGCCAGTAAGCAGGATGTCATCAACATAAACCAACAGAAGGACTGTTCCTGTTTCCCGGTGTCGAGTGAATAGGGAGAAGTCCGCGGAACTCCGAGTGAAACCCATGTCCCGAACCACCTTGCTGAACTTGTCAAACCACGCCCGAGGGGATTGTTTGAGACCATAGATGGATTTCTTCAGAAGACACACACGAGACTCCCCCGTGGTCTCAAACCCGGGCGGTTGGCGCATGTAGACGGTTTCTTGAAGATCGCCATTCAAAAACGCATTCTTGATATCCAGTTGATGAATGGGACAGTGGCGATGCACAACCACGGAGAGGACACGAACGGTGTTGAGCTTGGCCACCGGAGAGAAGGTTTCCTTATAATTAAGGCCCTGCTGCTGAGTGAAGCCACGGGCCACCAGACGGGCCTTCAGACGGTCAATAGTGCCATCGGGAGCATGTTTGATGACGAAAACCCATTTACACCCAACAGGGTGCTGACCGGGAGGTAATGGGACAAGGACAAAAGTCTGGTTGACCCAAAGGGCCGTCATTTCTTCGTTCATGGCAGCCCGCCATACTGGATGTTGAAGCGCCTCCTGCACAGAGTTAGGGACAGAAACAGAGGATAATGATGTGGCAAAGTGAAGAAGTGGCGGTGTAAGGCGATGTAGAGAGACATAATTCGCCATAGAATGAGTGGTGGAGGCTGGAGCCGGAGCAGCAGGCCGTGGAGCATCAGAGGTCGAAGCAGACTGCAGTGGGGCAACGGGATGAGGAGAGAGAGAAGAATAGACCCGGATGACAGGTGGCTTTGGACGGACCGGAGGTTGGGCAGGAAGAGGAGACGGTGGGGAACGGGGAACAGAGATGACAGGGCGCATGACGGGCTCCGAAAGAGGAGAGAGATCCAGAGCAGAAAAGACGGGAAGATCTTCCCGGAAAGTGAGATCCGCAGAAACAGTCACCGTGCGGGTAGTAGGCGAGTAGCACACAGCCCTTTTGAGTGCGCGAGTAGCCCACAAAGACATATTTGGCTGCACGGGGATCCAACTTGTCTGTAGATGGGCCGAGGTGGTGAACATAACATGTACATCCAAAAATACGGGGAGTAATAGGAAAAGCCGGAGCAGAGGGAAATAGGAGGCCGAATGGAGTAGCATTCTGTAGGACGGAGGATGGTAGACGGTTGATAAGAAAACAGGTCGTGGAGAGCGCAAAGTTCCAGTATGGTTTGGGAACTCGCATTTGAAGCATAAGGGAGCGAGGCATATCAAAAAGGTGACGATTCTAGCGCTCGGCGACACCATTCCGTTGTGGGGTATATGCACAAGACGTTCGGTGAATAACTCCAAACTCAGAGCAGAGGGTCGCGAAGTCATGGCCAGTGTACTCGCGCGCATTGTCAGTTCGAATAATTTGAATGGGCGCAGAGAATTGAGTGCGAGTCTCAAGAATGAAGGCCCAGAAGACGCGGGGAAGCTCAGAACGATCACGAAGGAGATACAACCATGTCATGCGAGAATAATCATCGGTAAATGTAAGAAAATAATGGTAGTTAGAAATACTAATAATCTTGTACGGACCCCATATATCGGAGTGGACCAAAACAAAAGGAGCAGAGCTCCGAGTACAATGAGAAAGAAAAGATGAACGTGGCTGCTTGCCAAAAATACATGTCTCACACTGAAAAGCAGGAAGAGATATATCTGGGAGAGCCTTCTGGAGGACTGGGAGAGGAGCATGACCAAGACGCCGATGCCAATCCAAAGAGGAGACAGATGCGAGGAGAGTGGGAGAGTCATCAACAAGGTAGAGCCCGTTCTGCAGTCGCCCCCTACCAATGATAGTCCGCGTCTGCTGATCCTGTATCATAAAAGAAGAAGAAGTAAATGTCACGGAGCAATGTAAGTCAGTAGTAAGGCGACCAACAGAAAGTAAATTGAAGGGAGAGCCCAGAACATGAAGAGCCGAGCGTAGGATAAGGGATGAGGCAAGAGGAATATCAGCACAGCCATAGACGGGGACAGCTGCCCCATTGGTCACAGTAATGTACTTCGGGTGAGAAGAAGACAAGTACTGAGGCGGTCGAACAGAGGTGATGTGAAGAGTGGCACCCGAATCGATGATCCAGCGCGGTCCAGTGGAGAGGCAGGCGATATCTTCATTGGAGATGGAGGCAGCAGAGGAAACCGAGGCCGGCGGGCGGCTGAGCAGGCCATGAAGATGCAGGAGTTGAAGGCGAACCTCGTCGAGGTCAGTACGAGTGGGAGAGGAGTCGGTGGCAGCAACAGAGGCCTGCAGACGAGGAGGACGTCAATGCTTGCAATAGCACGTGGCTTCAAGATGCCCGTCTTTGCCGCAGAAGGAATACTTAGGCCGCGGCCGGCCACCCCGACCACGTCCCCGAGAATCAGAACGTCCCCCACGACCTGAAGAAGGGAGAGGTAGTAAAGGTGCAGGGGGTGCTGGACAAGAGCCAGAGAAGGAGGTCCAGAAAAGTCCGGAGGCGGGGAGAATTTGAGAAGCATCGAGCATACATCCGAGAAGGACGAAGTAACTGTAGAGGAGAGAATCTGAGCCCGCACACCGTGAAGGTGATGCGGGACCCGAGCTATCATCATGGAGATACCAACGACTTCTTTCTGGGCACGTTTGACAGCAAGGTCCACAGTAGGAGGCTGATGTTGGATCCAAGCTTCGACCAGAGACCGAGCTGGGCAACAAAGGAGGTCAGATCGGCCGCCCCACCACTATCAAGAGCCTGAAGAGCAGTGATGATGTCATACAAATGATGGAGACTATCTTTGCCGGAGTAGAGGGTATGGAGCTCGTCCCACATACCCTTGGCCGTCTGGTGATACATGGCTAGGAGATAAGGCTCGTCATCAAGAGAGTTAAGGATCCGAGTCTGAACCCATCCATCGTTGCGTAGCCAGTCGTCAGTAGGAGTACTGATAACGACCAGGGTCAAGTGATGAAAAAACCTCTTCGATTGCAGGACTCGGCGAACAGAGTGCGCACATTCCAAAAAATTTTCTCTCCGGTCAGAGAGATAGTAGTAATCCGGAGCTTATCACGAACATCCGGAAGGGAGGCCGGGCAGTCTGCAGGAGAAACCGCCGGTCCGGTAGAGTAAGCAGAAGACGTCATGAAGACAAACTGCGGCTAGGAGAAGGGACCTGCAATCAGAGGAGGCCGCACGGATAGGGAAGTCGCGCGACTAAAGGGGAGACCGCACGGTCACGGTATGAAGACACCAGCGGCAAGGAGGGGGGGGGGGTGGTGCCGCGACCAAGGTGCGGAGGCCGGGAGAAGGACATCGCAGCGGGCAGAGCTAACCCCCACGAGGAGACCATAGCGGATAGAAAGAGGCTGCGCGGACAGACTGTAGTGAAGACAGATGAGTGCTGCAGCGGTCACAGTGATCAAGCACCAGCGGCAAGAGATGGCACGACCAAGACAACGGAGTCCGCACCGACCAGAAGGAACAACCTTCGAAAAGACCGCGACCTAAATGCGGGAAGGCAATAGTCCGCACGGTCTGGCTGAGCACTACAACGGTGAGAGCAAGGGAGTCCGCAAGAGGAAGCGAGCGGACAGGGAGAGGAAACTGCGAGTTGAATACGAACTCGAGCGGATAGAGAAGGCAGTGGGAAGGGAGGCCGCGAGAAGAGGTCTCGAGTAGCAGGACTCCAGCGACAAGAAGGCAGCGGATCGGAGAGGCTGATCGCGGCGAACAGGAACAGTCCGCGGTGAGAAGAAACAGAGAAGCTGATTGCGGCGTGCAGGAACAGTCCGCGGCGAGCAGAAGCAGTCCGTGGCGAGCAGAAGCAGTCCGTGGCGAGCAGAAGCAGGGAGAGACCGCGGCGGACAAGTAGAGCCAGCAACAGACAAGAAGGAGAAACCCGCAGCGGGCAGAACGAGAGTAGGTGGGAGAAGTGGGCCCCACTGGTCAGAGAAGGAGGCTATAAGAAGCCCTTGGAGGAGGGTGGAACCACGGAGAGAAGAGGAAGCGAGAATAGAAAGGGAGGCCGCAGGAAGCCGAGCGGCAAGGGAGGGTAGCAGACAGAGGAGGCAGGCCGCAACAGAGGAAGGAGACCGCCCGAGATAGGCGGTTAAGACAAGAGAAGCCGCCGAAGGAGAACCGGTCGCTCTGATACCATGTAGATGAGAAAAAGGAACCTTGTATATATGTTCACTTGTATCAAATACAAAGAATGAGTACATATTTATAGGAGGGAGAAAGAGAGAGGAAGGTCCTATACATGATGTGGGACTAAAGAGAAGAGAGAAGAAATAATAAAAATACATAATGGGCCTATGTCAAATGGGCTTTTCTAAAAGTAACCAATCGCAACTGCCACATCCACTGCACCCCCAAGACAACGTCGGATTCCTGAACATGTAATATGCACAGGTCCACCAAGCATCTGAACCCCTGTATCGTGAGTGGCACCCTCCTCACGGCTCCCGTGCACAACAGAAGGTTCCTATTAGCCACAAGCACCTTGAACCCCTCAGTTGGTGTGATGGCTAACTTCTTGGCTACCTGGGTGTTGATGAACACCTTCTGGTCGGACACCTTCCCCATCATCCGCATCGTGGAGGGTTGTCCTCCCCCTTCTAAAGCGTGAACAAAAACTTCGAGCTTGAGGACAAGCTCGACGTCGAGCAGGGAGATGTTACGGATCCTCGTTGGGGCAGGACGTACAAGTGCCGCGAGCCTCGCGTAAGTTCTAGGGGTGTTCACGAACCGAATCGAACCGAATAACTCTTAAATCGAATCCAAATTTGACAAAAAATGCAGAGATTCAGATTCCGATTCGGATTCGATCGAATATTCAGTGTCAGGTTCAGATTTGGATGTCATGAAATATTGGATTCGACTTTGGGTTCGAATTCAGATTCGAATTCGGATTCAAACATGGATTCAAATTTGAATTTGAATTTTATAATATTTAATTTAATATAATATTAAAATATAACTATATTTAATATTTATTTACATATATTAAATTTTTTTAATATATATTCCAGTATTCGCGAACTATTCGCGAATCCTCCGAATAGGGAGAAAATTATTCGGATTCAAAAACTATTCGAATGTGGAATTCGGATTCAAATTCGAAAAATACGAATTTTAATCGAATCTTCACGAATCGAATCCCGAATTATTCGCGAACTATACTATTTGTGAACAGCCCTACGCGTAACTACCGCCTAGATCGTCGCGCTTTATCATCGCTATTTTATTTCCATTTAAGTATTTTGATCCTCATGTTTCAAGCCTTATGAAGAGGGCATTTAGCATTTTGGGTGAATTGGATTTTATCCACTTTATATGTGGGGGTTTGTGGTTTGGAATGCAAGAAGAAATTAAATCAAAAATCTCCTCTCTCTCTCTCTTTCCCGATATTTCCCTCCGCTCGGCCCGAACCCTCGCTGCCCAAGCTCTTCTTCCCCCCCCCCCCCCCGTCGCATCGCACCAGGGCGCCGAATCCCGCCGCATCTCCACCATTGCGCCCAAGGGATCGAAGAAAGGCTCTTCCTCCCTCCTCCGGGACTTCCCTCTCCAACGGCCGTTTACACGTTTACAATCCGGGGAACGTAACCGTTTACTTTTCAAAAGTCGTTTGACTAATTCTCTCCAATGCACAGTTACATTTTTTTTTCTCATTGTGTTTTTCAGGATATGAAGACGGGGAAGGCGATTGGCTTTGGTAGCCTGTAGGATGGCATATATGTGTTTGACTCCTCCAACGGACCCCCTTCTCGGGCTTGCCGTCCTCGTGGGTCTCCGGCCCGTCCTCCTCCTGCAGCATATAAACCTGAACTACCTTACACTTTTGCCCGGGAACAAATTGTTCTTCACATGTGTAACACAGCCCCTTGGCTCGCTGATCGTGCATCGTTTCCCACGACAATCGCTTGACCGCTGCATCCTTTCAGAAAGATGAGCTACTGGTTCCTTTGGTTGTGTCCTTGGTCGTTCCTTGTTCTCCTTCATTGCTGCCCCAACGGTAGGTTGCGGCCGCCTTGCGTCTCCCCAGTTTCTCCACCTGTAGTCGGGCCATTCCGATGTCTTGTGCGAGGCTTCTGGTCTGAAATGTCTGCACCTCGTCGCTGAATTGCACCTTAAGTCTGGTCATAAAATACCCCAGAAACACCTTTTCTGACCACTGCACCCGATTTGCCAACCTCTCGAACTCCTTTTAATACTTATTGGCGGTCCCTGTCTGTCTCAGCTTGTTCAGCATCATATCGAAGTCCTCATACTCAGTCGGCCCAAACCTCGTGATGAGTCCATCACAGAATTCCTCCCATGTGGGGTAGGGTCACTGCTTCCTCCACTAGATCAGCCACTAGTATGTATCCCCTTCCAGGTGAAAAGATGCGATGTGCACCCACTGTTGCCTGAGAAGCTCCTGGTACTCAAAAAGCATCTTGACCCTCTCAATCCACTCTAGTGGGTCTCCGTTTTTGTACTTTGGAAGCTCCATCCTCGTCAGTCGGGGGTTGTACTAGTGGACGGTGTTGCTACAGTGATCGTCCCACCGGAAAATGTGGATGTTGTCCCCAACCTTGATTTCACGATCCCCCATTCTCCATTGAATCTAGTGGTCGGTGTCTTCCTCTACCTTGCATGATGGGCTCCCAGCCCCACTGGTTCTCCGCCAATGACTCTCCTTCCCCTCTGTGTGGTGTTCGAACACCCCCGCGTCCTCCGGGGACGGTAGTATTGTTGTCTTCTCCTTCCCCCCTATTACAATATGTATTACAATATGGCCAAATAAATATGTATAATGTTTTATTTTCTTTTTCCTTGTATTATTGTTGAGTCCGCCGCCATATATAGAGGGGACAAGCCTTTTTTTGTAATCAATTCACTAATCACGGTTTCTCCAACATGGTATCAAAGCAGGCAAAATTGGTGCCCTAAATCCTTCCCGATCCGTCGTTCCGCCGCCGCTCCCTCGCAGCGTGTCTCCTCCGCATCACGCCAGCCTCCTCTCTCTCTGACGCCTGCTCGTCTTCCCTTCCTTCCCAAGCGTGGTCGTCGACCACTCCCACTATTCATGCGTCGATCGACGTCGTGGGGCTTCTGCGGGTAGTTCGCCGTCAGCCAGAGACCATGTTTCCCTCGTCTCTTCAGCGCCTCTCTCCAGCACCGGTTCCAGCGCGTCCTTCTCAGCCGTAGTCGGGCTTCCTAGGGCTTGTTTCCCTTCCTCTTCCGGCGCCGGATATGTGGTGAGGACAGCCTTCCTTCCGGCGCTATCTCCCAGGGATTATTGCCCTGTTATCAGATGGAGTTAATTTCTATTCCCCCTATCTCCTAATTCATTTGTTTCTTGGTAGAATTGGTTGCCTCTGTTGCCTTGTGTGGCACATGCTCTCCAGATTTCTATTCTGGAGCACCTATGTCGGTGCTCAGTGAGTTAACCTCAACACCAGTTCTCCCTCTGATTCCTCCTCCTGCCAGTCCCCTACGTGGGAGTCATGATCACAATACTCCGCAGATTACTACTATCCGATTAGATGATTCAAATTATCTGTCTTGGTCGCGCTCTATCACTCTTTCCCTTAAGAGTCGTCGCCTCTTTGAATATGTCACTGGGCAAACTACGGAACTGGAGAAGAATGCCCCTGATTGGCCTCAATGGGATTCCGAAAACTCCTTAGTCATATCTTGGCTAATGAATTCGATGCAGGAGTCCATCGCTCGCCACTACCTCTTTCTAGATACTGCAGTTGATATTTGGCGACGTTCTGAGACCACGTATTCTCGGAAGGGAAATGCTGCCTAGATCTTCCAGTTGAGACGGAAGATATCCTTACTCCGCTAGGGTGATCGCCCCCCTCTGTGTACTATTTGGAGTTCTCTCAGTTATATCAGGAATACGATCATTTTGATTCCCTCACCTTTGTTAGCCCAGTTGATGAGCTTATGGTCCGTGCCCGAGAGGATCGCAACCGGACATTTGAGTTTCTTCATGGTCTACATCGAGACTTGGATCAGATTAATGTTCAGATTTTGGGACGTCTGTCGTTACCGTCCCTTCCGGAGGTTTATAGCATTGTTCAACAGGAGTTGGATCATCGTCAGTCTCTTCTTCTCGCCCCTGTTCCTTAAAGTTCTTCTCTAGCTGCTGGTCCTCCATTGCTGGGGGCTCGTCCTATCCGTGATTCTAAGATGAAGGGTACTGATAAAGACCACCTTCTCTGTGATTATTGTGGAAAGCTCCGTCATACCAGAGACACCTACTTTCGGCTCCTTAGTTTTCCTCCACCGAGAGCTGGTGCTCCTTCTCGTGGTGGTCGCGGCTTTGGCCGCTCCACTGGTCGTGCACCTCCCAGGTCTGCCCATCTCACAGATACTGCGGTAGATACCTCTCCTGCTCTGCAAGGTGTTGATCCTTCTGCCCTCACTATTGCTTTCTCTGCCGATGAAGTCCTTGCTCTTCGCCGCATGGTGCAAGGCCTCTCTACGGAGACCTTAGCATTGTCTTCGTATGTCCACACTGGAACTCCAGACGCTCACTCTGCTGCTTCCACTCATTGGATCATTGACTCCGGAGCCACAGATCATATGACTGGCTCCGCCTCAGGTTTTCTCTCCTATACTCCTCTCTCTGGTCGTGATAAGGTGAACATCGCTGATGGTTACCTTTCCTTTATTACTGGGAAAGGTTTCATTTCATGTTCCTCTCTAATCTTATAGTTGATCCTGCATGTTCCAAATTTCACCCGTAATTTACTATCTACTAGCCATTTAACTAATTCCATGAACTGCTCAGTCACTTTTCACCTTTCCTCTTGTGTGTTTCAGGACCTGACGACGGGGACGGTGATTGACTCTGATAGTTTGGTCAATGGTCTGTACGTGCTCGACTCCTGCCCGGTGGCACCTCCTCAGGCCCTCCACTCCAGCATATGCGATCTATATTCCAGACATTGTCGCTTAGGACACCCATCTATCCCTGTTAAGAAGCCATTGTTACCTTCTATGTCTGCTGCTGTTTTTACTTCTTTTGTTTGTGATGTCTGTACTGCTAACAAACATTGTCGCACTTCATTTAATCATGTTTTGTTTCCAAGTCCTGTTCCTTTTTCTGTGATTCACTCTGATGTCTGGGGTTCTGGACCCGTATCTTCTATTTCTGGTTGTACTTAGTTTGTTACTTTTATTGACTGTTTTTACCGCACTACTTGGTTATATTTATTACAAAACAAGAGCGACGTTTTTCCCACCTTTAAAAAGTTTCACAACATGATCTCCACTCAGTTTCATGTTAAAATTCAGATACTTCGAAGTGACAATGGTCGTGAATATTTGGATTCACGCTTTGCAGAATAACTAGCTGATCATAACATTATAAACTAAACCACTTGTGCTTATTCTCCTGCCCGAAATGGGGTTGTGGAGCGTAAGAATCGTCATGGAGGTTTCTCGCTGTCTCTTGTCCACCATGCATCTTTCCAAGTATTACTGGGGGATGGTGTCCTTACGGCAACATAACTTAACAATCACATGTCATCTCATATTCTTGGGAATAACACCCCCTTGGGACACTTCGAGTCCGGTCGTCTCAGCTCGTTCCTAAGGTGTTTGGTTGTATTTGCTTTGTCAACATCCATTACCCTCCTCCCGCCAAGCTAGATCCTCGAGCTATCAGGTGTGTGTTTATTGGTTACTCTCCTACTCAAAAGGGGTACACATGTTTTCATCCTCCTACGAAGAGGGTTTTTGTTACCATGGATGTCACGTTTCGTGAAACTAAGGCATATTATCCTACCCCGGGTGCTCTTCCCATGTGTCGTCTTCCTCTTTACCCTCACAGTATGTACCTTTACCCGTTCCTCCTTTGTATCCCTCACTTCAGGGGGAGTCTCTACCATCGGAAGTGAGTGATATCCATACTACTACTCCTACTATTCCTTTAACTATTCCTCCTTTGTTGTACACTCGGAGGAGAAAGATGCCCAACGAAAACCTTGACCTGCTACCAGAACGATCATTGAACCCAGACTCAGGGCCTTCTGAGCTTCCAATTGCTCTCCGCAAAGGTATCAGGTCCTACACTAAACATCTCCTGTCTAATTATGTTTCTTATGACTCATTCTCCACATCCCATAAGGCCTTTGTGTCTTCCCTTGCGTCCATATCAATACCAACATCCTGGCAGAGTGCTCTGGAGATTCCCGTATGGAGAGAGGTGATGTTGGAGGAAATGGCTGCGTTTGAAAAGAACAACACATGGAACTTGGTGCCTCTTCCTCCTGGAAAGAAACCGGTTGAATGCAAATGAGTGTTTTCTGTCAAATAGAATTCACAGGGACGAGGTTACACTCAAATACCTGGGATCGACTATCAGGAAACGTTTGCACCTGTAGCAATGATGAACACTATCAGAGTTCTTTTATCCTGCGCTGCTTGTAAAGGGTAGGACCTTTAATATCGTCGAACTTGATGTCAAAAACGCCTTTGTCCTCGATCACCTGTTTGGAATCTGGAAGAGTACAAAGAAGTTTATATGTCTCTTCCACCTGGCATGCCACTATTCCTAGGAGTTCAGTAGGACACGTCTGCAAGTTGAAGAAGGCTCTATATGGACTGAAACAACCTCCAAGGGATTGGTTTGGGAGGTTTCTCCTTTAGCAAATTAAACCATGTTGTCCTTTGCTGGTATCACTTTGCAGAGATTTCCAACACAATCATATCAAATTTTCTCTGTTTATCAAGCACAGGACTAGCAGATAGCCCAACAAAGATTATAAACAACGAGATCTCATTGTTTATGTTACCATGATGATTGGTATTGTTATGATAACACAGGCCATCTTTGACGATGTAATCAACCCCCTGAGTCTGTGTGTAGAAATCACGTTTCTAAAGAAAAAATTGGCCACTTTCTTGCCTGGAGTTTGAGGTAAAGGACCTGGGTGCTCTTAAATATTTCTTGGGCATTGAAGTGGCAAGGTCTAAACCATGTTGTCCTTTGGGTATCACCAAGGAAACTCAGAGGAAGAGGAACAGGAGAAACAGGTAAGGTATCAAGGACATACGACAAGTCTGTTTATCAAGCACAGATATCCTTTTGACCAAGGAACACACATAGTAAACTTACAACTGATGGACTCAAAACAAACACACCCAAAGATTGTTTATGTTGATGATATTGTTATCACAAACAACTTCAGGCGAGGATGTAGATGAAATAACATTTCTAAAGAAAAAATTGGCCGCTGAGTTTGAGGTAAAGGACATGGGTGCTCTCAAATATTTCTTGGGCATTGAAGTGGTAAGGTCCAAACATCTCAATATTTCCTCTTCCACCTGGCATTATTCCTAGGAGTTCAGTAGGACACGTCTGCAAGTTGAAGAAGGCTCTATATGGACTGAAACAACCTCCAAGGGATTGGTTTGGGAGGTTTCATTAAACCATGTTGTCCTTTGGGTAAGAGAAACTCATATCAAACTCTGTTTATACACAGGACTAGTAAACTCACGTTTCTAAAGAAAAAATGGGCCACTGAGTTTGAGGTAAAGGACCTGGGTGCTCTTAAATATTTCTTGGACATATACCTGTTTATCAAGACAGGACTTGTTTATGTTGATGATATTGTTATCTGTAGATCTACCTGGCATAAATATTTCTACCTCTCAGAGGAAGTATAAGAGAAGACTGAGATGAGTGGCTGCCGACCAGCTGATACCCCTATTGAAGTGAATGACAGAATGGGCCGTGACGATGGAGAGGAGGTTGAAGACATACCTGAGTTTAAGAGGCTTGTAGGAAGACTGATCTACCTGGCTCATACCCGTCCAGATATAGCTTATGCTGTGAGTGTTATCAGCCAGTTTATGCACACTCCGAAGACTCGTCATGCTGATGCTGCCAACAGAATTCTCCGATATCTTAAGTCCTCACCTAAGAGTGGGGTCGTATTTTCCTCAAATTCATCCAAAAACATTGAGGTGTACACCGATGCTGATTGGGCAGGGTCTGTCGACGATCGGCGATCTACCTCAGGGTATTGTTCACTGGTTGGTGGAAACCTTATTATATGGAGAAGTAAAAAACATGTTGTGGCAAGATCAAGCGCTGAAGAAAAATTTCGTGCTATGGCCCATGGTGTTTGTAAAGGTCTCTAGCTGCGATCGTTACTGAATGACCCGAGACTCCTTGGAGATGAGCCAATTTGGTTGTATTGCGACAACAAGGCTACTATTAGCATCGCCCACAATCCTGTCCAGCATGATCGTACGAAGCATATTGAAGTGGATCGTCATTTCATCAAGGAAAACATTGAAAAAGGACTTGTGTGTACTCCCTTCATTCCATCAGATAGAAAACTCGCTGATATCCTCACGAAAGGTCCAAGTGGAAGTATTTTTGGAAGAATTGTTGTCAAGTTGGGCATGATCAACATCTCACACCCAACTTGAGGGGGAGTGTAACAATATGTATTACAATATGGCCAAATAAATATGTATTATGTTTTATTTTCTTTTTCCTTGTATTATTGTTGAGTCCGCCTCCATATAGAGGGGACAAGCATTTTTTTTGTAATCAATTCACTATACACGGTTTCTCCAACACCCCCAACTCACATGCGGCTGTCGATAGAACAAACCGCCTCCCCTTGTAGTCTCGGTGTCGCGCTGGTTCCTGAAATCCTCCCGCCACACCATCGGTGGCTGCCGCAACTGGTGGGAGCCCCCCGGGTCTCGGGCGGGGCCATCGAGTTTTCCAGACCACTCGCCGGGCCCCTAATTACCGCGCGGCGGTTACCCCTGGGCTCACTGGCCAGGGACGACGGGTGCCTGAGCCCCGCAGAGGCCGTCGACCCCGGCGTCTGGTGCAAGCAGCAAGCAGCAGAACTCCAGCCACCTTCATTCTATCGGCCGAGGATTCCCCCGAGCCGTTGAGCTTGACTACGCCATCAAGCATAGTTCCCTTGCCGCGATCTGGAGCCTGCTCGATGCGGCCTAATTGCTCTCTGAGGGATGATGTCGCCTCCAGGAAAGCTGTACGGAAACCTGTGCGACAACTCTTCCTTCAGCGCCTCCAGGAGGTCGCAAAGGCCCTGTTGCCCTTCTTCCAGCGCCGTGATGCGCGAACCATGGGTTGCCATGACCTGTGAAGGAGGAGAACTTCTCTGATACCAAATGTTATCTACCACTACTCTTACGGGAAAGAACCGAGCAATACCTGCGTGAAAATCTTTGATGCCCTGGGGGATGCGAAGCACTCCCCCCAGATGGTTCAGTCATGCGGTTCCTTGGCCACTTACGATGATATACCCCTCTGAAGCGGCTCCATGTAGTATCAAATTCCAACGTAACTATGCTGAAGAAGCGTTGAATACTTTTCTCATTTTTAATAAAGGTTACTGGAAAAGTTGAATTTGCAGTCTTTGAAATAATGGCCTAAAATCTAAAGGAAAGATACTTAAGATTTGAAGTGATTAAAAGACTAGTTGTAAAAATGCCAAGATTGATGATATTGGGTTGGGTTTGAATGGCACAAACTCAGCCTGAAATTGATGACACATTTTTTGACTCGAGGCAAGTTCGAAGTAGAGTTGAAAATGATTGATTTAAAGTTTATTTTTCACTGACTTGAGTGACGCCAATTAATTTTAATAGTGTCTAATTTTTCTAATTTAGATGATTTTTGCAGCATCTTGCAAAAATGCAGGATAAGGTTTGCCTACATTTCACCCTTGTTGTGGGACCCTTCCACAAACCATTGTTGCACGGGGATGCTTTGTGCACCGGGCTGCCCTTTTTTTAGAAGATATACATGTACACTACAGCATAGAAAGTTCACATATCCAATAAGTAGTTGCAATGCATAGTAGTTATTTATTAACTAGGTGGGCTTAACATTTTTTTTTTCAAAACTAAATATAAAATAAATGTACTTTTATGAATGCATTTTTTAATCTGTGTTTATTTATAATCAATATATGTATGCACATGTTTGTGCATAGATGTATGAACTATGAAGACAGACATACATATGCAATACTAGTGCTTGTGGCACATGACGGATCTAGTGCGTGGATATGTGCCCTAAGGAAACACTAATAATTTGGTGTTTGTGCAGTGGTATCGGGAATTTAAAAAAAGGATGCCATGCACATACAATTGTCCTACGGGGAATTCAAAAAAATGGATGTCATGCACATGCAATTGTTCAATATTAATGACAATAAATTTGAAATTATAAGTAGAATTCGCAAGCATGCACGATTGAGATTAGGCGCTAGAGACACAAGGACGTTCTAATAAAAACTAGTGTTAGAGTGCTTCAATTAATTACTCAGGTGAATGAATCTTTCAAGTGGAATAAAATATTGAGTAAATATTTGCAAATTTATATGCCAAAACATATGCGTTCTGACAAGTATTCAACACAGTTAAATAGACTTCCAAACTAGAACTTACTCAAGTAATTAAAAACATGGGAGGGCAGTTTGGTGGCGAGCTCTGAACCTGGACAGCAAAAATGTACATTTTCAGGATCTCAAGGAGCTTCAATGCATAATGGTAATTGCATGGGGGACTATGGAGGTATTGTGAAAGTAGTGGCTGCAGGGAGAAGGCGGAATTGGACAGCAATGTCATCCAGGAGTCAGAAAGGGGCCAACAGCATCAACAATCATCAGTTACGATCAGAACATGGCATCAGGCTCCCGGTTAGTGGGCTAGGTGGGATGTTCTCACACCTGAGAGATGTGTTCCAACACATGGGAGAATTTCCCGATTCCTGGAATTTAGTGGGGGAGGCTCCTGTCTGCAGAAAACAAGAGGGAGTTTAGGCTGAATAGGGTATGGGGTGTAGCTTCTTGAATTGAGTGTCGTTTCAGTCCTAGAAGGGTCCAGGACAGACATTTTGGGTCTCCTGGATCGATAGCTAGGAAGCATCGGTACAGATATGGGTACCAGGCACGATACGTATCCGGTATGGCGGTACGATCAAATTTAAAAACCAAGGATACGGGTACATCATGATATCTTTAATAAATATAATATTATATATATATATATATGTATATCACAAGTGCAATAAATAATTCTCCAAACATAAAACATAAATCATAACTTGAAGTACACATCCACAAATCAATGTAACATAACATAAAGTTTTCAAACATTCCTTTGTAAATATTACAAAATCTAACATCTTATATGTTTAAGCAAAAGAGATAAAATTAAACTTAAGTCTACTTATCGGTCTTTTTTTCTTCTTCTTCATTGTTGGAGATCAACTTTATTGTTGGAGATCAAAATCTTCAATCTCCGATTAGACACGAGACAAGTTAGCCATTTTGTTAATAACATGCGTCGTATCAACACGTTCAGTAAATGTACTAGTAACAGAAATGTACTAGAAACATACTCGATAGTCGATACATATACACAACTTAATTGGACGTACCAATGCTTTCTAGCATAGAGCCAACTTGTATTTACTCGAGAATAACAGACTCCTATCACAATATGCAAAATGATGTGCTAAGTCCAAATATGTCCACACAGGTGTATCCGTCGAGTACCAGCTACGTACCGGTATCGGATACGTATCCGGTACCGGATACGTATCCGGTACGGATAAGCTGCCTTCGGGGAAGTATCTGTGCTTCATAGATCGTTAGTTGTGATTCGAATCATGGAATAGTATATGGAGGAATGAAGTTGCTGGCTGAGATCAAAGAACAGTGTCTGAATGTGTTAGAAAAGCCCATGTAATGGGCCCATTATTGGGCCCCTTTTTAGTATTTTTTCCTTCTACTCTCCTTAGTCCCACATCTTGTATAGGATTTCTTCTCACCTTCTCTCTCCTATATATTTGTATTCTCTCATTGTATTTTAATACACAAGATATACATACAAGTTTTGAGCCCTCTCTACATGGTACCAGAGCCAGGTTCCGGTACCGACGGTTTCCCTATTTTTACCCGCCCACAGACCGCTTCCCTCTTCTGTCCGCTTCTACGGACTCTCCCTGCGGTCTCCTTGCAGGTCTCCCTGCGGTCTTCTCTCTTCTAACCGCTCTTGTCTCCTGTCCTCCCTCCCTCCCTCTAGCTCTCCCCTTTTATAACTCTCCACCCTCTGCCAGGTGGGTCCCGCCCTCTCTCACTAGTCGCCCGGTCTACCCGCGCTAGCCGCTGCTGATGCAGTGGGCCCAGAGCCGCCCCGCTCTGACGGCAGTCACAACCTAGCCAGAGGAGCACGTCCAGCGACACACAGCCGGGCTGCAGCCCAAGCACCCCACCCATGATCGCACCTATTCTCAGCGCGGCGGGATGTTGAGGCGAGGTCTCGAACCCAGCCCCCTTGATAAAGAGCTTTCCTAACAGCTCTCATCACCAACTGAGCTGCCAACTGAGCTCAGTTGGTGATGAGAGCTGTTAGGAAAGCTCTTTATCAAGGGGGCTGGGTTCGAGACCTCGCCTCAACATCCCGCCGCGCTGAGAATAAGTGCGGTCATGGGTGGGGTGCTTGGGCTGCAGCCCGGCTGTGTGTCGCTGGACGTGCTCCTCTGGCTAGGTTGTGACTGCCGTCAGAGCGGGGCGGCTCTGGGCCCACTGCATCAGCTGCCTGGTCTTGCTGCTCGAGTTCTCCTACTCGCGGCCTTTCCTTCTCGCGGCTTCTCCTAGCCGCTGTCATCTCTTTGCGCTCAGTCTACCCGCGGCCTCTCCTTCCCGCGCGGCCTCTCCTTCCCGCGCGGCCTCTCCTTCCCACGCGGCCTCTCCTTCCCGCGCGGCCTTTTCTTCTCGCGGCTTCTCCTAGCCGCTGTTGTCTCTTTGCCGCTCGGTCTACCTGCGACATCTCCTTCCCGTGCGGTCTCTCCTTCACCGTTGCGACCTCTCTCTTTCTCTGTTTTAGCCGACTTCTCTTATCGCTCTTTCTCTGGCCGCTAGTGTACTCACTGTGACTGTGCGGGTTGCTTCTCCGCACTCAGGTCGCGACATCCCTTTCTCTCTCTTGCTCTCCGCTGCTCTTGTCTCTTTGACTACCCGATGACGTTTCTCATATAACCGCGCGGGCTTGTCGTGCAAGAGTGCAAAACCGCGGCAACCTCCTCAAACTGCAGCGCCCTTTCCTGCTCTTGTCGCTTTGACTACCGCTGCGGCCTCTCGTATAACCGCGCGGGCTTGTTGTGCAAGAGTGCTCTCCCGCGGCGACCTCGACAACCCGCGGCGACCTCGTCAAGCCGCGGCGACCTCTTAAAACCCGCGGCGACCTCGTCAAACCCGCGGCGACCTCTTCAAACCGCAGCGCCCTTTCCCGCTCGCTGCGGCCTCTCCGGTCTCTTTGAGCTCCTCCGTTGACTCCACCGGCAAGGCGGCTAACCCCTTTGCAGACCGCCCGACTCCTCCTGACCTCCGCGATGAGCTGCGGATCACCACAATTTCCTTGTCTGGAAAGAAGAATTTCATCACATGAGTGCGCTCGGTTCGCCGAGTTCTTCAGGCCAAGGGCCTTGTGCTTCATCTCACTCAGGGAACTCCTCCTCCTTCTACCGACGACTGGCTGCGCAACGACGATCGCGTTCAGACGTGGCTCCTCAACTCCCTGGAGGGTAAGCCCTACCAGATGGTCATGTATCATGAGACGGCCAAAGCTATGTGAGATGAGCTCACTCATTATACTCGGGCAAGGACAACCTCCAGCACCTCCATGACATTATTACCGATCATCAGGCTCTCGACGCTGGCGGGATTGCGGACATGACCTCGTTTGTAGCTCGTGCTAAGACTCTGGCAGAAGCCTGGATCCAGCATCAGCCATCTACCACTGATCTTGCTGCTCAGCGAACTCAAAAGGAGGCTGTCTGCATCGTCATGATGATGGCTCATGTCCCGCCACACCTTCAGAGTATCCGGGCTCAGGTTCTGGCTTCAGCTACTACTCCTTCCTTATCTGATGTTTGCTCTATGCTCCTTCGAGTGTCACTGCAACCGAATACTCCTGCACCCTCCTCTCCATCCCTTCTCCAGCAGACCCACCCCCTTACTTCCCCCACCGTCTTCTGCTCGTGGTGGACGTTCAGGCTCCGGCGGAAGGGGCCGTGGTGGTCGGGGCCGCCCAAAGTGTTCCTATTGCAGTCGGGACGGCCACACTGAGGCAGTTTGCTACAAGAAACATGACTACCCTCCTCGTCCGACTGCTGCTGTTGCAGCTGACGGCTCTTCTGCCACAAGTGCCGACCTTGAGGCCGTTCGCCTACAGCTACAGCAACTCCATGGGATGCTCAGCCCTCCATCGGCTTCTATTGCCACCACCTCCACTGCAGATACTGCTTGTTTTTCCTCCAGTCCGCGCTGGATCTTGGACTCGAGTGTCACTCATCACATCACCTCGCTGCGGCTGCCCATGTACTCGGATTTCTCCTCATCCGAAGTGTATCACCGTGGCTAATGGGGCGACTGTTCTGGTCTCCGGCTGCGCTGACCTCTCCCTCAACCCCTCCATCTCTCTTCGCTCGGCTCTTTATGTTCCGGGCTACCCGTTTAATTTACTGTGTGTTGGTCGTCTTACTACTGATATGGATTGCTCTGTCACATTCACTTCTTCTTCTTTTTTAATACAGGATCGGCAGACGCGGATTACCATTGTTAGGGGTCGACTGCAAAACGGGCTCTACCTTGTCGATGCCTCTCCTACCGTCCTCTCCTCCGTCTCCACCATGGATTGGCATCGCAGTCTTGGGCATGCCCCTCATCCAGTACTCCAGAAGGCACTTACTGATGTATCTCTTTCTCCTTTTCACTGTGATTCTTGTATTTTCGGCAAGCAGCCGCGTTCTTCCTTTCCCGCACATTGTACTCGGAGCTCACCTCCTTTTGATTTACTGCACTCTGATGTTTGGGGTCCTTTCAAAATTACTAGTATTTCTGGTTATCGCTACTTTATCACTTTTATTGATGATTACTCTCGCACGACGTGACTTACTTCGTGATCCCTCCGAGCTTCCTCGCATGTTTTGGGCTTTTGTGCTAGAGACTCATACGCAATTCTCCACTACCACAAAAATGTTGCGCATCGATAATGCTCGCGAGTACACTAGCCATGAATTTGCAAATCTGTGCGCGGAGTTCGGTATTATTCATCAGACATCCTGTGCCTACACCCCCCAGCAAAACGGCGTTGCCGAACGAAAGAATCGACACCTGCTCGACGTTGCCCGCTCCCTCCTGATTCACATGCAAGTTCCCAAAGTCTACTGGAACTTTGCGGTCTCCACTACTTGTTTCCTCATCAACCGTCTCCCTTCCTCTGTTCTCCACCACGCCACTCCGTTCAGCATACTATTTCCCTCCGCTCCGGCCTTCCCTCTCACACCAAGGGTCTTTGGCTGCACCTGCTTCGTCCACCTTCTGGGTCCATCCACGGACAAGTTGGATCCCCGGGCGGCCAAACATATTTTCGTCGGCTATTCCCGTACTCAGAAGGGCTATGTGTGTTATTCTCCGGTTACCGGGAAGATCTCCGTGTCCGCTGATGTTACCTTTCGGGAGGATCAACCTTTCTTTTCTCCTCTACCCACTCCTCTACCACCGACAGCTCTACCACCATCCCTCCCACGACCTGTCATCCCCATTACTGCGCCTCTTCCACAGGTTCTTCCTGACCCAGCTCCTGCTCCTTCCAAGCCGCCTGTTATCCGAATCTACAATCGCCGCCCTCCTCGTTCCGTTCACCTTCTACAGTCGGCCTCGACCTCGGCTTCTCCGAGCCCTGCTGATCCGGTGCCCGCCTCCACTGCACATCCGATGACGAACTTTGTCTCCCTGCATCACCTCTCTCCCCACCTTCATACATTTGCTGCTTCACTGTCCTCGGTTTCTGTTCTTAACTCTGTGCAGGAGGCTCTCCAACATCCTGGCCGGCGCGCCGCCATGGACGAGGAAATGACTGCTCTCTGGGCAAACCAGACTTGGACCTTGGTACCCCTTCCTCCTGGTCAGAAACCGGTTGGGTGCAAATGGATCTTTGTCATAAAGCATGCTCCTGATGGGACCATTGCCAGACTCAAAGCTCGTCTGGTGGCTCGCGGCTTCACCCAATAACAAGGTCTCGACTATGACGAAACCTTTTCTCCTGTGGCCAAGCTCAACACGATTTGTGTTCTCATCTCCGTGGCTGTGCATCGCCAGTGGCCCTTACTTCAACTCGATATACAAAATATCTTTCTGAATGGCGATCTCCAGGAAACGGTTTACATGCAGAAACCTCCCGGGTTTGAGACCACGGGGGAGTCTCGGGTTTGTCGTCTTCTGAAGTTCCTCTATGGTCTCAAAAAATCCCCTCGGGCATGGTTTGACAAGTTTAGTAAGGCCCTACGGGAAAATGGCTTTACCCGGAGCTCGACAGATTTCTCGTTATTCACTCGCCACCAGGCAATGGAAACGGTTCTCCTATTGGTTTACGTTGACGACATCATCATTACTGGAAACGACTCGAACGGAATACAGGCGGTCAAACAACATCTGAGCTCCGTATTTCAAACAAAAGATTTGGGGAACCTTCAGTACTTCTTGGGTCTGGAGGTTGCCAGACAACCAGATGGCCTTGTCCTCTCTCAACGAAAGTATTGCCTCGATCTCCTTCATGATGCAGGCTACTCCGGCTGTAAGCCTGTGAACACTCCAATGGATGTAAATCACAAGCTATGTGTTCAGGCCTCAGATTCTGATCTTCTGCTTCAAAATTCGTAATACTATCATCGTTTTGTTGGGAAACTGATCTACCTAACGGTAACAATACAAGATATATCCTTTGTTGTTGGTATCGTCAGTCGGTAAATGCATTCTCCTCGAATCTCTCATCTCCAGGCTGTTGAACGGATTCTCCGATAACTTAAAACAGCTCCTGGCCAAGGATTAGTATACAAAATCTCATCTTCAACCCCAACATTGGTAGCATATTCTGATGCTGATTATGCGGGTTCCCTCGATGATCGACGATCAACCAACGGGTTTTGCAAATATTTTGGAGGGCATCTGATCACCTGGCGAAGCAATAAACAAGCGGTGGTTGCTCGATCCAAAGCTGAAGCAGAATATCGGGCAATGACATCTGTGATTTCGGAACTCACGTGGCTTGAGAGCCTTCTTGCTGACCTTGGGGTAAAAATTTCTTCACCGGCTCTCCTCCTTCGTGACAGTCAAGCTGCCATACATATAGCCAAGAACCCGGTCTTTCACGAAAGAACAAACCATATTGAAGTGGATTGTCATTTCATTCGGGAGAAAGTTCACATGAAGAAGATTGAACTGAAGCATGTTCCGGGTACTGAACAAGTTACGGATGTCCTCACGAAGGCTCTACCTAGTACCCTCTTCTATCAGTGCCTATCCAAGCTTGGCGCATACGACTTGTACGCTCCAGCTTGCGGGGGAGTGTTAGAAAAGCCCATGTAATGGGCCCATTATTGGGCCCCTTTTTAGTATTTTTCCTTCTTCTCTCCTTAGTCCCACATCTTGTATAGGATTTCTTCTCACCTTCTCTCTCCTATATATTTGTATTCTCTCATTGTATTTTAATACACAAGATATACATACAAGTTTTGAGCCCTCTCTACAAAATGCATGGAATTGCAAAACTAGGAGGCTAGGCAAGCAGTTCTAACAAGAGGAATGGCAGGAAATCAAATATGGAAGGGAATTTGGTTGCTGTCGTGAGTGGGGGATGCTGGGAGGGTATTTGAGTGGGCCGGAGGAGGAGAAAAACAGTAAGAATTGTTTTTAGTGGGCGGATTGGCAGTTACTTCAGAGGAGTGGGCAGTTTGGTGGAATTTTAGGTTGTTACTGCAGAAAATTAGGTAGTTACTGTAGGAATTAGGTAGATATATGGATGATTTGGTGGTGGAAGTAGTTAATGGTGGTTTTGAGTGGTCGGGTGGTTATGGGGTAGTTATGGAATAGGGGGTCGTTACCTTGACTTCGGCACCAAGGATCCATGACATCAGTACCGTGGGACGACCGTGAGAGCTTGTAATTTGTCCAAAATTTGCGATCCCAGCAGATCAGCCCCCAGGCCTCTATTTATAGACCTAGAATCCATTAAAGATGACCACGGTCGCCTGAAACGAAAAAACCACCAAATTACATAAAAGGGCGACTGCCGGTTCGGATCGTCCATCTGACGATCCTAACTCCGCCTCCCGTGTAAGTAGACTCGAGCGGGTGGTTCCGATGAGAGTCGGTCCGCCTGTGAAATGTGAGCCCCATCAGCTTGTTTATGATTTCATAAGTGGATGGCCTTCCTAAGTTCATGCCCCTTAGTCAAACAGTCAATCATACACAGAAATCAACAAAATTTGCTACTTTCTTTCTATAATGTAGTCTATCTGCATTGTATTGAAGCCGCTAAATGGAGAGTTGTTCGATCAAATACGTAGATCCATCAAATTAAAAAACGAGTATCAGATGTCTACGACTCTACATAATCCAATCAATCAATCAGAGCAAAGTTGAATCAAACTTATTTCAAATAAACCAGTCTCGAGGCGAAGTTTAATTTCAAATGAAATTAAATTCAAGTAATTATTGAGGGAGTTTCAGACTTAACTATAAACCTTAAAAAAACTGCTTAATAAGGATTTCACAAGCAACTTAATGATTATTAATGTTTCAACTAATAAATAATCATAGTGTCAAATTAAATAATAGTAGCTGCAAGATGAAATTGCAGCATAAAGATGGAAATCATACCATTCCTGAAGCTGGCGGCATACCATATTCTAAGGCAGTGACAAAGTCTTCATCAAGAGAGATGTCATATGAATAATCATCATTCTCTCTTTTCTGGTCAGCAAATGTTGCACGCTTTTCATTATGTTGCTCTATTTGCCTCATAAGACGAGTTCTCTATCACATTAAAACAGGCAAGAGGTATCAACATCTTAGCATCATGTCAAAATTATAATTGGATATCATTTTTAAACAAGGGCGTGTTTGACTGGGAGGAATCTCGCGGTGCATTGTAGACATGCGGAATGGGGGAACACCCAAACAGGCATGGAGGAATGCCGAAGGCTAATTTTGTTCTGTGTTCTATTTATACCTAGATGCAGGGAGCTCCAGGGGTGTTCCTCGTTCCGCTGTTCCATTGCATGTAAATCATTTTTAGACAAACTGACAAGCTAGTATTTGAATATGGTCATAAAATGTTATTCTCAGTTATGGAATGAAAATTTGAGTATTTTAATCGACGTAATTGACTAATCAAATACTATGAAAGGGAGAATCTCAAAGCTAGATAATAAAAACATTTCTCCACGGCACATTTTTAACCACTCTATGATTTCGTTTTTGACAAGCCTATCAGCATAAATTAATCATTTTCCCGCATGCCTTGTCATTCTAATTGAATTCATGGATTGACATGTGAAGAAGATTTGAGAAACAATTATTAGTAGCACAACGTCAATTCTGCACTATCTTTTCTTTTTTCTTTATAATTTTATAAAAACTATAAAAGAAGCATATTTAGTATCAGCTATATAATGCAAATCTATAAGGGTCCATTCGTTTGGATGGAATTGATCTCTTGGAATTTGAATTGAAGGTCCAATTGCAATTTTTTGTTCGTTTGCGGGCTTGAATGTTGGAATTGAAATTCTAATGAACTCCATGGAATTCATTTTGAATTAAAGCCAATTCTTTTCAATCTATATAAGAATTGGAGAATCTCGGGCCGGGGGACTTTTTCCGCACGAGCGAGAATTTTCTGCCCGGCGCGCGAATATTTTTGAGCATTTTCATCCCGAACGCGCATTTTCCGACCGAGTGCGAATATTTCCTCTCGGGCGCGCATATTTTCGACCGGGGGCGTATTTTCTTGTTGGGTACGCATTTTCCGCTCGAGCACGCATTTTCTGCTCGGGCGTAATTTTTTTCACTCAGGGGCATATTTTTTACTGAGAGGCGCATTTTTCCGCTCAGGCGAAATTTTCTCGCCTGGACGCACATTTTTCGCCCGGGAGCACATTTTTCGCCTGGCCGCACATTTTTCGCCCGGGCGCACATTTTTCTCCCATGCACTCGTTTTCCACCCGACGCTAGTTTTCCGCTCAGGCGCGCATTTTTCACACGGACACACTATTTCGCCCGGGCGCGCGCTATCCGCCCGACCACGTGCATTGTTCCCCGGGTATGCTTTTTCCACCCGGATGTGCGTTTTTTCTCTAGCACGCGTAATTCTAAAATTGAATTTTATCTAACAAACGAACAACAAAATTGATCAATTATATAATATTCACCAATATTGTTTATTACGCGAACGTTGAAATTAGAATTAGACCAATCCCAATTCCTAATGAATTGGAATTGATTTCAATTCCAATATCGAATTCCAATTCCGTCCAAACGAACGGTACCTAATAGAATTTGGAGAAAAGGAAATGAAAATGTGTCTACAATCTAGATGTGTTTGACAAACTTCTTACATAGAAAAGACATAACGAGATGTTAATAGGAATAATCCACAGTTGAAATTTTTTTGCATTACTTGACGTGCGACGTTGAGGTCACGGGTTCGAGTCCTGGAAGCAACCTCTTGCAAAAACGCAGGGTAAGGTTTGCCTACATTACAGCCTTCTGGTGGGACCCCTCCCCGAACAATCGCTGTGTGGGGATGCTTTGTGCACCGAGCTGCCCACTTAAATTATAACTATAGTCCAAATATTCTTCTATAAATGAGCATGACACTCTTTATAATCATAGTAATTAGAATTTCGATTATTTCCCTCCAGATATGTGAAATAATATCCTTGGAAAAACAAAGATAGTTTGATGGATCCACATAAAATTAATAACAATAGAAGATTATCATCCGAACATATATTGAAGGGGGCATGAACATGGAGAATCATACCTGATCAATGGGATCTGTAAGTTCAGAAAATGAATTTGCAAGTTCACGACCATAAATGAAAAGCTCAAAACGCTCAACTAGGTCTGGAAACCTACAAAAGAATTCAATATAAGATACCAGTTTAACCATGATTTCAAAGTAGTTAAACAGAACTACATTTAAAATTAGAGAGTCGAATTTTCAAATTATGCTCTGAATAAGGTTGAGGATATTGTTGCATAATAGACTTCATTCTTTTATAGACACTGCAAAGGCAGATTTTCTTCATTCTCTAGACAAGGTGATAAAAATAGCAATGGAAGAGTCAAAGCACTTGGGAGAAAAATATAATTCTCTAACCGAGTAAATGGGACCTAAGAACTCCACTACAAAATATCACACCAGAAGGTATATCCTCAACCCAATAGAATATCTTATACATAGCTGCATACCTCCGGTGTGGTTTAGCTAGAGGTGATAGTTCAACGGGATAGTCCAGAACAAATGTTGGTTGCAGAAGCTTTGACTCGACAAAAATCTCAAAAACCTGAAGGCATAGCATACAAACTGTTAAATGAAGCAAAGGCAACGGATTACATCAGCATTTATCTCATATATGCAAACCAAAATGATACAACTCTAAGTTGAAAATAATTTAATTTATGAATAACTTTTAAAGGGGAAAAATTAATTATAAAAATGATAAAAAAAAATCCATTGATGTTTTATAGTTAAAAGTTCCAAGGTGGAGATCAAGATACCTGGTTTTTACATATTGGCTGGACAATTATAACTTCAAAATTGTAAATCAAAAGGATTAATATTCAATTCACCAGGTTATCCATACTAGGAATGTAAGGAAATAGACAGTAAAAGTGTAAGAAAACCAATTTTAAGACAACTTGTATTTGTAAACGTGCATTTTCACAGTAAGAAAGCCAATATGATTCAGATCAAACTTTATGTCACAATATAGGGTATTATGGAAGCAAACAAATCATGATTGTCTTGTGTAGTAATGGATAAAAATAAAAGAATTTTCTTTATTAAATTCTTTCTGGGTAAATACGTACAGGTATTTGTCCATTTATATAGGGGAGGAGAGAAATCTCATTCTAAGATGTGAGACTAAAATCTGATGAGATAGTGGGCACAAGATGAACCTTATTTTAGGACTTTATATATATTTTCTTCAACAATCCCCCGCAAGCTGGAGAGAACAGATCGAAAGCACCAAGCTTGGACCAAAACTGATAGTATAATGGTCGTGGTAAGGCCTTGGTGAGAATATCAGCAACATGCCTAGCAATAGGACATGTTTCAATTCCAACTTTTTCATTGGACATTTTCCCGAATGAAGTGACAATCAACTTCTATGTGCTTGGTCTGTTTATGGAATACAAGATTTTTGACAATGTGTATAGCAGCTTGACTGTCGCAAAATAGAGTAGCTGGTGAGGAAAGTATGACTCCAAAATCACCTAGGAGACTTCCTAGCAAGGTAAGCTCAAACACAAAAGCGGCCATTGAACAATACTCGGCTTCAGCAGACGAGCGAGCAATCACAAACTGCTTCTTACTGCACAAGGTAATAAGGTGCTCACCGAAGTAAGTACAAAAATCACTTGTGGTGCGCCGATCATCCAGAGAGCCAACATAGTTAACATCAGAGTAGGCAATCAAAGATAGAGAAGAAGAAGATTTGTATACAAGCCCTTGTCCAGGAGCAGTCATCAAATATTTGCAGATGCGCTTGATGTTCTGGAGGTGAGAGGTCCATGGAGCATGCATGAATCGACAGAGAACTCCAACATCAAATGAGATATCAAGTCTTATAACAGTAAGATAAATCATCTTTCTACAAGACGACGATAATACTTTGGATTTCGAAGAAGTAGATCAGAGTCGGAGTCATGGGCGCAGAGCTTGTGGTTGACATTCATAGTAGTATCAGCTGGCTTGCATCTAGAATGGTCAGCATCACAAAGAAGGTCAAGACAGTACTTCATTGAGATAAGAAGAGACCATCAGGACATATCGCTACCTCAAGACAAAGTATCAAAGATTTTCAAGATCTTTAGTTTGAAAAAACGAGTTTAAGTGTTGCTTGATCATTTGTATTTCTTTGGAGTCATCACCAATAATCATAATATCATCGATGTAAAATAAGAGAATCACTGTGTCAGCAAGTCGATGACGAGTAAAGAGAGAGAAGTGAGCTAAGCTTTGAGTGAATCCAACATCATGGAAATCTTACTGAACTTGTCAAATCATGCACAAGGAGACTATTTGAGATCATAAATAGATTTCTTGAGGTGACAAACACAAGACTCCCCCTTAGTCTCAAACCCCGGAGGTTAGAACATATAGACAGTCTTTAGGAGATCGTCATCAAGAAAGACATTCTTGACATCCAATTAATGTAAAGGCCACTATCGATGAAGAGTTAAGTAGATCGGGATACGAACTACATTTAGCTTGGCGACTGATGAGAAAGTTTCATCATAATCAAGGCCTTGTTGCTGAGTAAACCCCTGAGCCACAAGACAAGCATTTAGGCATTTACCTATCCTGTCTAGGGCATGTTTTATCATAAAGACCCGCTTACATCCCACACAAGTCTGTCCCGGAGAAAGAGGGGCAAGATTTGTAGTCCAATTAGCCCAGAGGGAAGACATTTTCTCATTCATGGCCGCACGCCACCCCAGACGTTGGAGAGCTTTTTGCCAAGAGTTAGGTATAGAAATGAAAGATAAAGAAGATGCGAATTTGAGAAGTGTCGGGGAGAGACAATGCCAGAAACATAATTAGATATAGGGTGAGCGGTAGAAGCAACCGCATTATGGAAGGGAGCCGTAGGAGGATTATCGGGCTGTGGAGTAGCATCAGTAGGCAGTATTGTTGTAGGGCGTCAGACCGAGGACGATACAGAGTGTAGACTTGTAAAGGAGGAGAGGGGACCACGGGAGGAGGTGCAGGGAGTGGTTGAGGAAAGGATAATGCATGATTAGGAGTAAGGAGCACGGGAGGATCAGTGTGAGTGGGAACAGTCAGGCATGTGAGAGCCGTGGGAGAGCAAACATAATTAGGAGCTGAGTAAAATGGTTGATCCTCAAAAAAGATAACATCCGCAAGGTGATTGTTTTCCCAGTAATAGAAAAATGAAAAGCATAACCTTTATGTATGCGAGAGTACCCAACAGAGATGTATTTAGTAGCACGAGGAGCCAACTTATCGACAGGAGGTCCGAAATGATGGACAAAGAAGGCACATCCAAAAATCTGATGAGGAAGGGAAAATGGTAGTGTGAAAGGATACAAAGTGAAAAAGAGAGTTGCAAGTTGAGGACGGTTGATGAGATACGATTAATTAAATAACATACAGACAACAAAGTGCCAATAATACGTAGGAATGCTTATCTGGAATATAAGAGAGGGAGCAACTTTATACATGTGGCGATTTTTTCGCTCAGCGAGACCATTTTGTTATGGCGTATAGATACAAGATGTCTGATGGAGAATGTCGAAGAGATTACAAATGTCCTGTAATTCGTGATTGATATACTCACGAGCATTATCCGTGCAAAAAATTTTAATAGCGCGTGAAAACCAAGTACAAGTTCAAGCGAGGAAGGAGCGAAAGCAGCGCAACACCTCAGAGCGATCACGCAGTAAGTATAGCCAGGTGACGGGAGAATGATCATCAATAAAGGTCAAAAAATATAAATATCTAGAGAGACTAGTAATTTTATACGAACCCCAGATATACGAGTGGACCAAGTCAAAGGGTTTGGAGCTCCGAGAGCAATGAGGAGGGAAGGTAAATCAGTGTTGCTTGCCATAAATACAAATTTCACATAGAAACTTAGCAAAGAGAGAATCAGGAGCTTTGTGAAGGATAGGAAGAGGAGCATGACTAAGTCGATGATGTCAATCAACAGAAGTTAACATAGGAGCAAGAAAGTCCAAAGTGTAGAGCCCATTTGACAGTCAACCTGTACTAATGACACCACTCGTCGATCCTGCACCACAAAAGAAGATGAGGAAAATGTAATTGAACAGTCATGCTCTTGAGTAAGGTGACTGACAGAGAGGAGATTAAAGGCAGAGTCAGGGACAGGAAGAAAAGAACGTAACAAAAGGGAGGGAGTCACAGTAAGATCTTTGCATCCATAGACATGTGCGGTAGCGCCATTTGCAACTGTGATAAATTTTGGCATTGCAGCATTGGTGTAGCGGAAGGATTTAACTTCAAACAACTTAGAAAAATCTAGAAGACGCAAAAAATGAGTGGATGATAAATTTTCTTTAATTTTTTGAATGCCCGAGTGGCCGCCTTCGTCCATACAAAATCTCCCTTACGGGAGGCAGCTTGTAAGGGGCACCATAAGGTAACTGAAACCTTTCATAAACCTTTTATAGAGGGTGACAAGTATGTGGAAAACTACGGGCCTCATGAATACTCGTCGGGATGGGCCACTCATGAATGGACTTGACTTTGTCAAGATCAACCAAAATACTAGGTGCAGAGACGATATAGCCGACAAAATGGACAAAAGTAGATTAAAGGAGCACTTTTGGAAATCAATATATAAATGCTCCGCGCGGAGGAGATCAAATACCAAACGAATATGGTGCAGGTGCTCGGTGCGGCCTTGGTAGTATATCAAAATGTTATAGAAATATACTGCCACAAATTTGCCCATGTAGCGCAACAAAATGTGCGTCATCACTCTCATGAATGTGCTATGCGCATTCGATAATCCAAATGACATAATTAGTCACTCGTAAAGACCGTCCTTTGTTATGAATACCGTTTTCCACTCGACCCATCCCTCACTTTAATTTGATGGTACTCAATACGTATGTCGATGTTTCGAAAGGTCTAGGCCCCAGCCATCACATCCAGGAGGTCGTTGAGATGGGGCATGGGAAAATGGCATTTCACTGTGGTTGTATTAATAACATGGTTGTTGACACACATGCACCAGCTCCCATCCTTCGTCGGAGTAAGAAAGGAGAGCACTGCGCATAAGCTCAAGCTCTCATGTATGTTGGAGTCATCAACTTGCAACTTCAGATTGGCATGTTCAGTTGGATTCATGCGATAGTGGGAAACTTAGACAAATTTTCCCCCGAGAATAGATCAATCGCATGCTGGATGTTTCTTAAAGGAAGGAGCTCTTCAGACATGATATTTGAGTACTCCAGATTAACAATCACAGTGCTTGTAGAGGCTTCAAAAGCCACGATTGCTGCTACTATATACATAACCCCAAAATCTAAACTCTCTCAAAAAGTCACTCTTCCTTAAGATGTGCAAAGGTCTCGATGACCCCGCACCAATGGATGAGTCAACCTTACCCATGGGAGGGTCCCTGGGTTGGGTCGGGGATAACGTAATCTTTCGTACCGAATCAAAGAATACACACGTGTTAGATCGGCCATAGCACGCGACATCGCGAGCATATAGTTAAGGTCTCCTAAGTAATACGTGCCTCATGTCCATGAGTATAATGTCGCACTAGATCTTGTCCTCAACAGACGCTAAACGAATCCGAACCAAAAATCTCTGTGTAACCTAGACGGTGGACTTATTCACCCAAAGGATACAGTAAGGATGTGGGTGTGACTCGGCTTGTGACCTGCATACGCTCGAGACCTTTCCAAGCTACTATGTTTACACAACTACCACTATCTAATATCTATAACAAATTTGCAGGGATCATCTACAGTAAGAAAATCTGTGTAAAATATAGTGGTGCAACGCCAATCCTCTTCTCCACAAGGGGTGTGTAAAAGGATGTGAATAACTCCTAACTCTAGCGATCTCTCAACATCGCTCACCCATCCGTACTTTATAGTAGTTGTAACCTCCTCAACTGATGTATTCTTAGCCTCATTGTCGAGATCACCTTCTTCTTCAAACAATAAGTTCCTAGACGGGCATGGCACGTCCATGTGTCCCTTCCAGAGACCCAATAACATTGTACGCCACTAGGTTTGGGAGCTCCAGGAATGATCGCTTCGTCTTCTGCATCCGCAAGGGTGTGAGGAGGCACTGTGGCAGTGATCGTGGTCGGAGTGGGTCTACTAAGTGTGGAAGTATTTGTTCGAGGGGTGACCTGTCTCGGGCCAACAATGTGCAGGTACTGCTCATATTCAAGTGCTAGTTGAAACACATGCTTGATTGTCTCTATTAAGTGGGGAATCAGTTAAACCTGAATTTCAGATCTATGTTCATCTCAAAAGTGCAACCCTGACGCAATAGGCTCCTCTAAAATGTCGCTCCTCAATATTAATTCATCAAAACGCGACGTCTACTCGACAACTAAAAGGGTCCCCTGCTGAAGAGTGTAAGCTAGTCTAACGGCTAATGATGATACAAAATAGGAAGAAATTTAACCGTCAACCATTATTTCATCTTAGCCTATCTAGTGATATGGTACTATCCATCTCGATAAAGAGATATCTCAAAGGTCGTCCAATAAATCTTGGTCTACCCATTTAACTTCATTTTGGCAAACTGTACCCGCCTTTCATCACTCATCTTGTACCACTCAAAATAGTGGTCCATGTCCAGAAGCCAATCGCTGAATGCCTTCGGGTCCAGGTGACCGTCGAAGGATGTCGCGTCAATGTGGATGCACTGGGTAATGTCATCCTCGACTGAGCTTGCTCACGTCTTGGATCTGAGTATTTGTAATAATGAACATCATGATTGTAATCGTTTTGCGCTAATAGAGGACGACCTTTAAGACCTGGTGGCGGCGGTGGATGAGGTTTGTCAAGAGGGCGGTGATTTCTTAAAGGGAATGGGCTTGCCGATACTCATAGGCTTGCTCAGAATTCCTCCTCGCGGAAGGGACAGGATTGCGGTGAGGCAATTCTTAAACACGTCGCTCAAGGGGTTGTAGAGCATCACAGGGATCGTCTGAAAGGTCATCGTAACGTGTTGGAGGGGCTTGACATTTAGGGATGTCTAACTTATCGACTATAGTGCTAAACCTAGCAATGTCATCCCTAATGATGTCAAATTGGGCTCTAATCTACTCGAATCGATCAAGTACAAGTCTTTAGAATTCGACGTGCGTCATGTTTGAATTTGAACTGGCAACCCGATCGTTGGTAAGGTTCTGGTCAGACATGGATGAAAGGAACCACCTACCACTATGCAGCATATAATGTAAGTCAAACCTGGAGCTCTGATACCAATTTAGTGCAGGGGTAGTTTGAAAATGATGGATGTCCTAAAATGCATCTCAAAGTGAAATGCGGTGCTCCTACTGACAAACCCTAATATGAGTGCGGATGCAATCGACAATCCGATTAAATTGACAATAAGAAATTAACTAAAATAACACTTAATCAAGGGCATAATTGTACACAGATACAACAACAACAACACTTAAGCCTTTATCCCACTATAGTGGAGTCGGCTATATGGATCATTTGTCGCCATTGTGCCCTATCTTTTGTCATAATTGTACACAGATAATGAAAGTACAAAAAAAATATAGGTTATTGCATCAAATAAAATATAATCCTGGCATAATAGTAGAAAACAAGAACCCCAAACTATAACTTACATGCGCATGTGGCAATGGAATGCAGTATTGCAGAAGTTTGTCAACCTTAAAAGAAGGTACTATACGATAATATCCAAGGGAAGGTCTCAGACGTAGTGAGTAAAATAGGTGAAACTAAAATAAGAGGTGAAAGAGGGAAGTGGCTTGGTGTGGACGGCTGAAATATCAGACGACGGGAAAAGGAGATTCAGGTTTGGGAGTGTCAACAGTGGAATGTAGAATGGAGTTATGGCAGGACGGGAGTGTCGAGAGACTGGGAAGCTCTGTCCAACATCGGGTAATGTTGGGAAGAGGTTGGTTGTTGCCGTAAAGGAAAGGGAAATGATGTGTAGACGTCTGGCTATAGGTAGAGGAGGCAAAATGGAGACAGAAAAGTCATAGAGGATCATGATAGGGAGTAATATCAGGCCTTGAAGGTATGGGAAGGAGGAAGGATGGCAGTTATGGGAATGATTTACGGGAGTTGGTAAGGTTGAAGTCGCGGTTGGCCACAACAAGAAATGCCATAAGTTGGGGGATTGTCGTGGAGTGAACGAGGGCGGACAATGGGTAAGAGAGGGCTGGACAATGAATCCTTGGAGTCTCACTAAGGAGGGCCTCATAGAGTCATACCGTGAGGAAGACTGACGTTTTTTGAAGAAGAACCAATCGATCATCCTTTCCATTGCTTCATGCATCCTATAAACATAGTGTATAACTGAGCGGGCACCCATATTGGACGGCTCATAATGTCCGGACCGATCAGATGTCAAATACAATTCGAAGCATAAAAGTAAACACAAGAAAAGACTCTGAACGACCATCCGGATGCATCCGTGGACTCGGATCATCCAAATGAGTAGCAGATCACCACCTCATACGAAAATAAACGTACGCGGACTGACTATCTCCATCAGAATCTCTATAGGCATTAGGGGAGCTAGTGTATGTATGCCCGAGCTTATTATTTGAATCATCTTGAAGGCTTACAAAGTATGGATAGAAACTTGATCGAGCCATTTGGATCACAACACATGAAAATAGTTACCTAGTACTAGAAAAAAAAGATACAATGGCCTTAGAGAATGCCTACTGCAATTAATTTTTCCATAATGTTAAAACTATTGTTTGGAATAAATAATAACTCAAAACAAAAAATAAAGGATAATAACAAGAATTATTTAAATAATAACTATGCAGCCAAAAAACAACAAGAAGTCTTCATAAATAAAAGCTATCATTTTACCTCATTCAGAACGTGACCAACTGATGGGCATGTATGAAGCAGAGCATCATAATTTTCTGATGTAGATTTTAGAATCAATCTTGCAGCTTCCTTAGCAGACCTAAGATCATTCTTAAACTCACCAAAGTCAATTCCAGTAACTTCTTTAACAAGATTGTGCATTGTTTCCCTCCTCCATGGTCGTTGGAAACATATTTGCGTTCCCTACAAAAACAATATAATTTTTGGATATTCCCAAAAAAGACAACATAAAAAATACTACATAAACCATTATAGACATTATTTAATAATCTTATCAATCAAATATCTTATGTGACTTAGCATAGCTGATGATGGAACACATGATTCAAAATTTGTAAATCAAAAGCATCTATTCACCATTACTTTCCAAGCACAATTAGCTACCACATACATTTTTCTTCACCTAGAGTCATTCATCTTATACTGATGAGATGTGCACTTGACGAAGGAACGGTTGTAAGGAACCAAAAAAAAGGAGCGATCTAGTGTAGCGGAAGGGGAAGTCGTATGAATTGAGCTGTTGTGGCATTCGCTGGAACAGGAATTAGAGTTTTCATTATTTCTTTTTACCTCCAAGGGTTAAGAAAGTAATAAGTGAGAAAAACAAGTGCAAAAAATATTAAACATAGCAAGTAACATCCAAAATTTACTATTTTTCTTATTTTTAATTCCAGCGTCTGAACACAGTAATTTTAGTCGGCACCATAGACTGTTCGAGGTATCAATACTCTTTACAATTAATTTTACCAATCAAAGAATTAAATAATGTCATTTGGTAAAAATTTCGAAAGAGCGAAACAAGCAAAGGATGTTTTTCTTGAGCAATTCCGTTCCCGTGATCAAAATCATTAATAAAGACCTAATTTTACTTGAAACTGAGGCATGCGGTAACAGCTTATATGACATTTTTCTTTAATAAGACCTCTTCTTAACCACGCATGCTAGGTTAGAAACTGCAGCTCTTGTTTAATTGTTTTGTCGTTGTTCGACTCGTGAGGAGAAACTACTAAAATTTGGAGGAGGAGCCATGTTTGGGATCTCGCTCTCTCGCCTTTGTTGTGTGTCGTGCACACAAGAGCCGCACGTCTTCCCGCAGATGTTAGCTCCTACGGACGCAGTCGCCTGAAAATTCTGTGCTAGGTTTTTGTTCTAACACAAAAGAACAAATCTCTACCTTGTTGATTTCTCTTCCCCCCCCCCCCCGACAATCAAAGGTTAACCCTACGAGATTTGCAGTCGCATGCGTTTTATCAGTAGAACGAGGTGAGATTTCTCTCTTAATGATTTTATTTGAGTTCATTGATTGTTTCCCAGAATTTTTTGTTAAATCCTAGGTTTTTAAGAGCAAGCTTAATTTTCCCTCTTAGGGTTCTTGGGGAGAATCAGAGAAGGAGAGCCTCGTTGTTAATCGAAGAATAACACTTAGTGTGTTTCAGAATAATCTAGAAGAATCATGCCGCCGCGTCACGTCTATGAACGGCGTAATGTCGATGTAAGAAATTCCTTTCCTTTTAGTTATATATAGCATAAGTAGATAATGTGACAATTAGCGTGAAAAGCTTTCCTATGCAATTAAGTAAAAAATGATAATTTGTCTTAGGAATTAAACATGATTCATGACATGATTAAGTGAATGTTTACGGTGTAGGTTTTTTAGATTAATATGTTTGAAAATATGTTAATACATTGTTTGCATCGATAAGCAATGAAAAATGCCAATATAAAATGAGATATATAATGCAAGAATGAATTAAATATGATCCCTAGACCAGTGAACCTATGCGGGTGTCTCCATCAACTGAACATTTCGACAACTAGAGGCATGTACTGTAAAAGATGCAACCACGATATAGCCCAGCATGTAAACATAAATTAAATTGAAAGTCCTTAGACAAGTGGGCCTATGCAGGTGTCTCCTTCAGTTGAGCACGCCAAACACTAGATGCATAGATCGTTAGGGGTATGGGAGATGTTTTCTCTCACGAATAATGGAGGAACGACACCGTACTCATATAACACAGTAGACCATATGAGCCTCAATAGGAGTAGATGAACCATTCATCCAGGTGTGGAAATGGATAGAAATGAGTCTGTGTTCCACGCTAGGAACACACCAGAGCATCTCAGTTTCTACCAGGGACTCGAATAACAAAATGAGCCTAGTAAGCTATGAAACATATAACTAAGAAATCAGCCACCTCAAGTTTAAGTAAGCACTCAGAACTCAAGAATCTCTACATTAAAATAATTCTAAAAATGTTTATTAGAATGCAGAATATAGTAAACTATAAAATACACAATTTATGTTAACATGCCTTATTTATGTTAAAGCATGCATATTTACCATATTAGAAATCATGATCCCTAAATTCAATCGTTACATGCATAAATATCATATACATATTTACCTTTGTTGTTTTAGTATCACTGAGAGAGCTCAGAAAGACTCTTTGTTGCTCACCAGTGGGATGGACCCATTTTTGGACTTTTTCATTTTAAGGAACACAAGTCAGAAGTTTTCCTAGGATGAACCTAAAGTGTTTTTATGCATTTATTTGTTTATGATTTTTTATAGCTTTGCCCTTTTGGATTGGACTATTGTGTTGTACGAAATAAGTGTATCAAGCTTATTTGTAGTTTTCAATATTCGGATGTGTTCACTTTTACTTTCAGGTTGGGTCTGAGAATTTTGAGGATTTGTTCAATTTTTCCTCTAGTCTTTTGTTTATGTTGCATGCATAGAAATTTCTATTATGGTGAAAGGGGAATAGTTTTACCTCTGAGAATTCTCTAGAGGGAGGTGAATAAAGATTTAAAAATTATTTACCCAAAATATAAATCAAATTCAAATATTCTCAGATTAGCATCCACAATCACACAACCATAATTAAGTTAGCATAGCAAAAAATAAAACAAAAGCAAACACAGAAAAAACTCAACACAAAGAACACCAAAACTATAGTGATTCCCAAAAATCTGGGTACATCCACTATTCTACCACTTTGGTAGGAATCCACTATTAACAGTGCCTGAGTCTTTAAATAAGGAGACACTCTGAACCAAAGACAAAGTCTTTTGATAAGGAGACTCTAAAAAAAATGACTGAGTTTTTTGATAAGGAGACTCGCTTGGAACCAATACAACTAGAACTTTTGATAAGGAAATCTTGAATCAGAACACTGGATTTTTTGATAAGGAGATCTTGAACCAGATTGAATCCTTTGGAGAGAGGTTTTAAAAACTCTTTTCACGGGAATAGAAAATGAGAGAGAAAGCAGCAGAAGTGAGAAGAAGAAAAATTGTCTTCTGATTTGTGTCCTCTTTCAGCAGTTTATCTGAGGATTCTTGGCATTTTAGTGGATAGGAACTTTGTATATGATTAATCCTTGAAGAGAAGAAAATTATAAGTTTTGATCCACTTGTCTCAGACTTTTTATAGAAGAGAGGGAAGAGGAATAAGAAGACAAAAATCTATCTCCGAATAATATTGTATTGTGTATATCGTTCCCTTAGTTAAATTATTCTGCTTGAAATCTGAGTATCGCAATCCTTTTTTGAATTTTTGAATTCTTCCCACTAGGTGATTATCGTCATAAGGAATGAGATAATATCTTTCTAAACTTGTCTGCAGAAAATTCTGTCCATTCTCTTCAATTTTCTTCCAAATATGTCTTTCAAAAATTATGTAAAGAATTCTTTCCTTAAGCCTTCTTCTAATAGCTCTTCAATTTTGAATACCTTCCATAGATATAATCATCAATCTTTTTGAAAAAGATCTTCCAGAATTTCCTTTCTGGATGAGTATCGACGTTACGCCGAGTTCAAATAGGAGCGCCAAATTCCGCTTCAAAATAAAAATCCATCACCTTGACTGAATGCTCAACATCACGTCGATAACTTATCGACCCATGAGCTGACTTTTGTTCAGAAGAGGTGTTGACATTACTTTAGAGAATGCATCGACAGTCAGTCTAATATATGTCGACTTCTAGTCAATGTTGCGACGATTTCTACTCGACACAATTATGTTTTGCCTGATTATCTTCTGAATTTTTAGAATGTTTTCAACTACCTTCAACTAGAATTGACTTCCTAGGAATTCTATGAAAAAACTACCCTCTCTAGAGAATATGGGTAATTAACCTAGGAAAACAAAATCACTTCTAAATAATTTGTTAAGTTAAATCAAAGGGTTTTCTCCAATAATCTCCCCTATATAGCTTAACAAATTTTACAAGACTTTAAAGTGATTTGACAACATAAAACAAAAGAAGAATTACACAGTATTTATATAGACATGAAGAAAGTCAGAGTATGTGCAGATAACTGAATTTTTTTTATTCAAGATAGAATTCATAAGAAATACTTGAAGAAATTTGTGAAGAATAAACCATAATTATCCTTGAGCTTTGCAGAATATATATAGATGAAAGATTTAAAGTCCCCCTTAGAAGTCTCTTTATCAATGAACCTGCTCAACAACATACTCTTTAATTGGTGTCATTCACAACCTTCCTCTTTTTAGATACACAGCTAGTACACCCCTTCTGTAAACCACCAGTGGATCTTCATTATCCTTTTCTTGAAGCTCCCCCTGAGCAAATGTAGCAGTCTATTCAGCAACAATAGTTATATCATAGGCCTCCCCATGATTGAGTGCAGCCTCTTGTGCTACCTCTTTGGCAATATTCAGTACAGTCTGATCAATCATTTCATAATCCCCCTAAGCTGATTTATTGATATGTCTAGCAACACTAGTTGTATCCAGATATTGATCCAGACCAACATTAGTCACCTTCAAGACATCTTCATTTCCAGCAATCTTAAAAGGGATCTGGCCCTTGTGAAGCGATAGAGAGCTCTTGTTCTATTTTCTGATCTTCCTCCTGAATCTCCTCCTTCTGAATCTCAAGAGCAAGATAGGCTTAAGAAAGAACTGGTCATAGGGGAGGAAGATAGCCTTGATTGCATGTATTTCACAGAGGCAGTGACCTCGTCAATCTGGGTTTGCATGTGATCAAATGTAGTTTGAAACTTGGAGGCATACTCACTCATCAGAGTAGTGAGAGAGTCAGTTGCAAATTGTACTGCCTGGAGGTTGTTCTACATAAATATTTTCTTGTAGAGTGTCATAGAGGAAATCACTCTTGACATCCATTTGATAGACTTTGATCTTCATATAAGCAGCATAGGCAAGAAATAATCTAATTGTTTCCAATCTAGCCACTAGTGTAAAGATCAGATTGTAGGATATCCTTCTTCTTGCCTATATCCTTGTGCTATCAGTCTTGCTTTATTTTTGACAATGACTCCATTGAAATCCAACTTATTTCTATATACTCATTTCGTTCCAATGATTTGAAAATTTTTTAGACCTTTAAACTAGAGTCCAGACTTTATTTATTTCAAATTGAGCTTGCTCTACTTGCATAACAACAATCTAGGGGGAACATTGTCTATTTCCTCAAACATCTTTGGTTCATATTGGGAGATAAATCATTGCAACATAGACTCATTTGATAGTTGGTTCCTGGTTTTAACTCCAAGAGTCATATCTCTTATCACTTCAGAAGGGGGGGGGGGGGGGGGTGATCTTTGTGATTTGTTCTCTTAGGATTATTTCTAGCTACATCAAGGATATGAGTTACTTTTTCTTCTTCAACAACAATTTCTGGCTCAGTAACTTGCATTTGAATATGAAGAGTGTCTTATATTGTGTTATTAACAACTTATAGAGTCCTCAACACCTGAATTAATGTCAACAATGTCTAGATGCTTACTGTGCTCTTTGGATGAGCCTTCTCCATCTTCCTTAACATTGAGTAGCAAACTCAGTAACCAGAGGATCTTCATCCAGCAAAATAGTGTTGGTGGAAGTTTCCTTCTATGAAGCACCGACACTTCAAAATGCCCAGCGTGTCGGTGTCGGACTCTTCGACACTCGTCTGACTCTCCGACACTCGTGTCAGAAGTCCGACACACTGGCTCACGCGAAACTCGCATGTCTCGCTCAATCAGACACGCATGTCCCAAAGCTAGCTACTCATGGTGAGGCAGAAAGCAATTTGTCTTGGAAGTGCAATTGTTGTGAAAAATGTTTTATAAATTCATATACAAGAGTGAGAGCACATTTGTTAATGATTGGTAGAAAAAGAATTGAAAATTGTGTAAAAGACTCAAAGAGTGATCTATTTGAGGTGGAAAAACAAGAAGAGGTGAATGCTAGAATAGCGAGTCTTGCTCCTAAAAAAGTGTCTTTGCCCCGTTATAACATTTCAAGTAGTGAAGGTGAATCTACTATTGGGTGAATATTTTCTCTAGAAAAATGAAGATTGAAAGTGTGGGAAAAGATTTGCTTAAGAATTCATTATTTTTACTGATGATATATAAGGGTAATGTGTTAATGTTCTATCATTTTTTGACCTTTTATTAAGTTTTGCATCTGAATATTTGAAGAGTACTATTTAAACATGACCTAGTTTATTTGAATATTTGTTAATTGTTCATTTTTTTATTATTTGTTAAATGTTTAAGTATTTTCATAATTATAAAAAATAAATATTTAATATACGTGTCCCAACGTGTCGAAATATGGTATTTTTTGAGAATTGACGAATCACGTGTCGTGTCGCGTCACGTGTTGCGTCGCATGTCGCGTGTCGGTGCAACATAGGCTTCCTTTCTCTTAGAAAACATGTTAGCCTCATGAAACACTACATGCATAGACAATTCTATAATAAGAGTCCTCTTGTAAGCGCTTAGAGGCTTTCTTATAGATGAATATCCTAAGAAGATACCATTATCATCCTTCTTGTCAAATTTGACAAGATGACTCTTTCTATTGTTCAAAATGAAACAAGTTCAGTCAAATCCTAAACTATAAGACTATATGTGTCTTTCTCTTCAGGACTCATAAGGAGTCTTTTAACTTTTTCTTGTGGATAAGACATCTATTCCAAACATAATTAGCAGTGTTAATTGTTGGGTTTCTCTGTGAGGATGGCACAACGCTTGTGCACGCAGCGGAAGGAATAAAACATCAAAACAACCCAAAAGAGATGGGATCGGGCCATGAAAATTGAATCAAGAAGTAAATATATAACTAGGAAAAAATTACCTTAGCGGCGTTGAGTCACAACTCAACGGAGATGCTCCAAGCTTCGTGTCCTTGTCGGTGGCGAGTTCTACGTGGAATAGCGTCCACGTCTCTGCAGAAATCCACACGAGCGGGAGAACCCCGAGCTTCGTCGCACGAAGGGTCGGGAGGAAGACCAACCGCACCTTTGCACTTCCCACGGACTGCTAGGTCCGCGCCAGGGAAAGCAAGACTAACGACAGTCGCCGGAGATAAGGTCGACGGCGGAGCGAACAGGCATCGGCGGAACGTTTCCGTCCGGCGGGGTCGGGATTTGGCGGATTGGGAGATCGGCGGAACTCTTTCCGTCGGCTCGATTCGTCTACAGGAGAATCCCGATGAATGTTAATCTATCAATCCCAAAACCCTAAGTCCCCTATTTATACCAAAGGCATAAACAGTCCAAAGAACACCGCTATCCGCAGACCACCCAAGTTAGGTTTCAGAGTCATTCGGCGAGAATCAGCACAGGTTCGGCGAGAATCAGATCCAGATTCGGCGAGAATCAGCAGACAGATTCGGCGAGAATCATCTGCCGATTCGTCGAGAATCAAGGATAGAATCGTCGAGTATCATTAATCGTCGGGAATCAAACACTTTTGATTCTCGACGAATTCGTCGAGAGCCGTCCAGTATCACTCGACGATTCTCGACGAATCATTCGCGATGAATGATTCTCGACGAATTCGTCGAGAGTCGTCGAGTCATACTCAACGATTCTCGATGAATCATTCTCGACGAACTCGTCGAGAGTCGTCGAGTCATACTCGACGATTCTCGACGAATTTGCCTTAGCAACATTTGCCTGACTCCCCATACTGTATGGTGATTGGTAACCCTTACCAACACAGTCAATCTTCACATTTCTACACATATTCTTATGTGCGACCCTGCAGGCTCATATCGCGTTGGCAGTGAGATTACATGCTTGACTACTTCTAGATCACCATGGTAACTCCAACAGTCTCCCACTTGATCTTGAAAGTATCAAACCAAAAACCTCACAAACAATGAGCGGCATCTAGCAATACATCATTGCTCCCCAAGCAATTAGAGTTCATAACTCATAAGCCTTTATGAACAATGTCCCAGCGTTGTCTTTGTCCCTTTGTCCCTTACATCCGGAAAGAACTAGAGGCATGGACCGTGTCACCCTCATAATAGCTCAATCCAAGTTTCTTGATCTAGAACGGACTTCTAGAGAATGGTGAGTCCAATATCACATATTGACTCAACCAAGCATGACCATGCATTTCTAAGTCCAGTTCCATCAAGGGGCCCATGGATGCAACTCCTGTCATATAGGAGGACAAATCCCATATCTGCTCACACACAAACACCCAAATGATTCGTAACGTGCCCAACAACCACCCTTATAATCAACCTTTCTCAAGGAAGACTTTAGATGGCATCAAAACACGCTCTTCCTCTCTTGATGAATGCTGTGACTTCAGGTTAAAAGACCACAACACCATTGTCAATTGAGACCTACTCATGACACGATTAGATAACAATCCACAAAGTAGTCTCAGGTTGGGTCTGTCCAGCACAACTTGTTCATTAACAAGTACCCACGTGATGAATTGATATCACAATATCATGACCTGTGAGAACTGGTCATCAGTCAACGCACGTGCTAGTCTTAAGGTATCATCATCACCCTAAGCTTCTATGATGATACAACGTCCAGGGACCTTTTAAGAATGAAGCTTCAAATAAATCACAGGCTCTCACATTCAAGTCACGTACTTGATGTCCTATGGAAGCGAACATTCTAAGGGTATTTATTATGATAACATTTAACTATCGCATAGAGAAAACATAATAAAAGAACATGCCATTAATTGTAAAAGAAAAACATTGGTACACAATTCATCATATGAATAAACAATAAATAGCCAACAGAATATATGTTTACATGCAACCCACAAGGCTCTCACTAGAGTTGATCATTTAGGTATCGTATACCCATTGATCTAGTATGACCATCATGCTTTCTCTGCGCGAGAGGCTTTGTCAGTGGATCCGCAATATTCTCCTCAGTCGGTACTCTGCAAATGTTCACATCTCCTCGTTCGACAATCTCACAAATAAGATGGAACCGCCGAAGTATGTGCTTGGAGCGCTGATGAGATCTAGGTTCCTTAGATTGTGCAATTGCACCATTGTTATCACAGTAGAGAACTACGGGACCAACAATGCTAGGAACTACATCAAGCTCGCCGATGAATTTCCTAATCCATACAGCCTCCTTCGCTGCGTTAGCTGCAGCGATATACTCAGCCTCTGTTGTAGAATCAGCAACTGTCTCTTCCTTGGAACTCTTCCAGCTCACAGCTCCTCCATTAAGGCAAAACACAAAACCTGACTGAGACTTTGAGTCGTCCCTATCAGTTTGGAAGCTAGCATCCGTGTAACCACTTACAACGAGCTCTTCCTCTCCACCATACACCAAGATCACATCCTTTGTCCTTCTTAAGTACTTCAGGATATTCTTGACTGCAATCCAGTGACACTCAACGGGGTCTGACTGATACCTGCTAGTCATGCTCAAAGCAAAGGAGACATCGGGTCGAGTACATAACATTGCATACATGATTGATCCAACTGCCGAAGCATATGGAATCAACTTCATGCGGTCCTTATCTTCGCAAGATTGTGGACACTGGTCCTTAGAGAGATTCACACCATGAGACATGGGTAAAAATCCTTTCTTGGACTCAAGCATGTTGAACCGCTTCAACACCTTCTCAATGTATGTACTCTGGATCAAACCCAGCAACTTCTTCGATCTATCTCTATAGATCTTAATACCAAGTATATATGTCGCTTCACCCAAGTCCTTCATAAAAAAGCAGTTCCCTAGATTGTTCTTAACAACTTTCAAGGTAGGAATGTCATTCCCAATCAAAAGTATGTCATCTACATACAATATCAGGAAGACAATAATGCTTCCACTGATTCGCTTGTAAACACAAGGCTCATCTTCATTCTTGATGAAACCAAACTCTTTGATTTTCTCATCAAAACGAAAATTCCAACTTCGAGAGGCCTGATTCAGTCCATAAATGGACCTGTTTAGCTTGCATATTTTAGTGGCTTCATTTGAGGATACAAAACCCTCGGGTTGTGTCATGTACACTTCCTCAAGGAGGTTTCCATTGAGGAAAGCCGTTTTGACATCCATCTGCCAGATCTCGTAGTCATAATACGCAGCAATAGCAAGCAGTATCCTTATGGACTTTACTATGGCAATAGGGGAAAAAGGTCTCATCATAGTCAATACCATGAATTTGCTTGAAACCCTTAACCACCAGTCGCCCTTTGAATGTCCGTACATTCCCATCCATGTCGGTCTTCTTCTTGAAGACCCACTTGCACCCTATGGGTCGTACCCCTTCAGGTGGTTCCACCAAGTTCCAAACTTGGTTTGCATACATGGAGTCCATTTCGGATTTCATAGCCTCAAGCCATTTGTCGGAGTCCGGTCCATTCATAGCCTCTTGGTAGGTTGCTGGTTCATCATCATGATCCATAAGCAACACATTACCTATTTGAGACATGAGAAATCGATATCTCTCAGGCTCAAACCTCGGTCTACCAGATCTACGTAGGACTTGTGTTTCTTGAGCAGGTTCTCTAGCTACAACATCTTGCAGTCCTGTCTCAGAATCCAATTCCGGTTCATTAACTAGTTGTAGTTCTTGAACTTCTTCAAGTTCTACCTTTTCAATCTTTCTTGATAAGAACTCTTTCTCCAAGAAGACGTCAGTCCTTGCGACAAACACTTTGCCCTCAGACGGTAGGTAAAAGTAATACCCTTTTGTTTCCTTAGGATATCCCACCAGATAACATTTATCCGATTTGGGTTCCAGCTTGTCAGGCATTTGACGTCGCATGTATGCCTCACAGCCCCAAATTTTAATGAATGACATACTAGGACGCTTCCCAGTCCATATCTCATATGGTGTCTTCAGAACCGTTTTCGTTGGAGCGCGATTCAGTGTCATTGCAGCAGTCTCTAAAGCAAAACTCCAAAAGGAAACAGGCAAGTCTGCATGACTCATCATCGAACGTACTATGTCTAACAGAGTACGATTTCTCCTCTCAGACACACCATTATGTTGTGGTGTTTTAGGTGGAGTGAGCTGTGATACAATACCACACTCTTTTAGATGATCACGGAACTCATGACTCAGGTATTCGTCACCTCGATCAGATCGGAGTACTTTAACCCTTTTACCCAACTGGTTTTCTACTTCATTCTTGAACTCTTTGAACTTTTCAAAGGTCTCGGATTTGCACTTCATAAGATACACATATCCGTATCTACTGAAATCATCAGTAAATGTAACGAAGTAGAAATACCCACCTCTAGCCATGAAGCTCATGGGTCCGCATACATCACTATGTACAACACCCAAGAGATCCTCAGCCCTCTCAGTATAACCAGTGAAAGGGGCTTTAGTCATCTTGCCTAACAAACAAGATTCGCATCGCTCAAATGATTCATAATCAAATGAGTCCAAAAGTCCATCTTTATGGAGCTTGGATATGCGCTTCTCGTTTATATGGCCCAAACGACAATGCCAGAGATATGTAGGGTTTGAGTCATTCGTTCTTAGTCTTTTATTATTTTCTACATTATAGATCTGATGGTCCAAGTTCAAAACATAAAGACCAATTAAACAATTGGGCTACAACATAACAAACATCATTCTTAAATATAGAACAACAGTTGTTCTTAATTATAAAAGAAAATCCAATCATGTCCAAGCATGAAATGGATATAATGTTTCTAGTTATGCCCGGAACAAAATAACAGTTATCTAGTTCTATTACAAGCCACTGGGCAAAGAAAGACGGTAAATCCCTACGGCCACAGCAGCAACTCTTGCTCCATTGCCGACACGAAGGTCCACCTCCCCTTTACTCAGCAATCTTCTCCTTCTCAGTTCCTGCACATTTGTACAAATGTGTGAACCACATCCGGTATCTAATACCCAAGATGAAGGAGCAGAAAGGTTTATCTCTATAAACGTAAATATTCAAAGCGGAAGTCATACCTCCCTTCATTTTCTGCAGACCCTCAATATAAGAAGGACAGTTCCTTCTCCAATGACCAGCCTTGTCACAGTGATGGCATTTCCCCTCCTTCACCGTGCTCTTCTTTTTCATCAGTGCAGAAGACTTGGGCTCGAGATGTGACTTAGGTCCCACCTTCGTCTTCTTAGAGCCATTGGCCTTGCCCTTGCCCTTATGCACCATCAGTATGGGGCTGGCAGACTTGGCCTTCTTCATATTGATCTCGACAGTTCTCAACATGCCTAGGAGCTCGGGCAGTGTCTTGTCTATTTCATTCATGTTGTAGTTCAAGAAAAACTGCTCGTAACTGTCCGGCAACGATTGCAGGATCAGATCTGTGGCCAACTCTTGACCCAGAGGAAAACCCAGCCTTTCAAGGTTCTCTATATACCCAATCATCTTGAGTACGTGAGTCCCTACTGAGTCTCGAACTCCCATCTTGCACTGAAACAACGCTTTTGTGACGTCAAACCTCTCTTGACGAGCTTGCCCTTGAAACATTTTCTTGAGATGCTCGTCAATCTCCTTGCACCCCATGTTCTCATGTTGCTTTTGAAGCTCAGAATTCATGGTGGCAAGCATAAAGCATTCGACGTCTAAGGCGTCATCAGTATACTTCTTGTAAGTATCTTTATCAGCACGGGAAGAATTCCCGGTCGGCACCTCGGGGGCTTCTTCTTCCAAGACATAGAGCTTTCGCTCTTGCCTGAGAACAATTCTCAGGTTCCTGTACCAGTCCATGTAGTTAGTCCCACTGAGCTTATCTTTCTCAAGGATGGCTCTCAGAGATAGAGTGGAGTGTGAACCGCTTGCCATGGAATTCTACAAGAATTCATGCAGAATAATATCAATACCAAAATTTTAAATACAATTTATTTTAATTTGGACTTCAATTAAAACTCCCACTATTTTATTCGAAATAATAGCTCTCACTATCAATTCGGAGAGTTCATGCGAGCTACTCTCTTAGTGGACAAGATCCGTATTTCACCAACACAATGAGTCAGCTTTGGCTTTCCTCTCACAATGCGGTTATTTAGGTAGGCAATGCTTGCCAATTGCATCCTCATGCAATTCATGTATGGTTGGTGAATAACTCCTTATTCGCATCCATCATATGGTGCATGCCAACCCTATGCTTCTAGGCGAACCTTTGAGGTCACCTAGTTAAGCTTGACCCGATGTCGACAATGGGATATCACAATTATCTGCTCGCACCATTACCAAGATAGATTAATGCACCTTGCTTTGGCAAGCCCACACTTCATCGATCGAGGCAGGAAGAGTGTCATCCATCGGAAGGCATCCGAACACTTAATATTAAATTAAGGGATTTTGATTATGGGTTAACAATTAACCATGATCAACATTTGATCAATGTGCACATCCACAGAAAAACAATTTCTAAAATCCACATGCATCCCTTATGTGCACAACCTGACACTATCAACATTTGATAGAAAGGAAGGGATAAATCTGAACATTCGGACTCTTCCAAATCTTCAGATTTACATGCATTGGACAAAAGCAAAGACAACTCAACTTAAAGCAGTAGACAAGCTCGTCTCTCATTGTTGGTTGCAAAATCCAAAACAATACACTGGTTCACTAACTAATCGAGGGACGGTTACTGCTAAGGAGACAACAATTTCTAACAATTAGAAATTACCACGAAATCCCAGACGTTCCTAGCCGGATTCCAAGGTGCAGAGCCCCTAACCTGTGGGTTATGAGCCCACCGATTTACTTTGGAAAAACCATCAACAATTGATGTACCAGGAATAAATCTAGATATTTAGAACACTTCTAAATACCTAGGTTTACACGCACTGGAATAACCTAACTTCCAAAACAACAATCACGGTCGTAACCTCGCTCTGATACCACTGTTGGGTTTCTCTGTGAGGATGGCACAACGCTTGTGCACGCAGCGGAAGGAATAAAACATCAAGACAACCCAAAAGAGATGGGATCGGGCCATGAAAATTGAATCAAGAAGTTAATACATAACTAGGCAAAAATTACCTTAGCGGCGTTGAGTCACAACTCAACGGAGATGCTCCAAGCTTCGTGTCCTTGTCGGTGGCGAGTTCTACGTGGAAAAACGTCCGCGTCTCTGCAGAAATCCACACGAGCGGGAGAACCCCGAGCTTCGTCGCACGAAGGGTCGGGAGGAAGACCAACCGCACCTTTGCACTTCCCACAGACTGCTAGGTCCGCGCCAGGGAAAGCAAGACCGGCGACGGTCGCCGGAGATAAGGTCGACGGCGGAGCGAACAGGCGTCGGCGGAACGTTTCCGTCCGGCGGGGTCAGGATTTGGCGGATCGGGAGATCGACGGAACTCTTTCCGTCGGCTCGATTCGTCTACAGGAGAATCCCGATGAATGTTAATCTATCAATACCAAAACCCTAAGTCCCCTATTTATACCAAAGGCATAAACAATCAAAAGAACACCGCTATCCGCAGACCACCCAAGTTAGGGTTTCAGAGTCATTCGGCGAGAATCAGCACAGGTTCGGCGAGAATCAGATCCAGATTCGGCGAGAATCAGCAGACAGATTCGACGAGAATCATCTGCCGATTCGTCGAGAATCAAGGATAGAATCGTCGAGTATCACCAATCGCCGGGAATCAAACACTTTTGATTCTCGACGAATTCGTCGAGAGTCGTCGAGTCATACTCAACGATTCTCGACGACATTCGCGACGAATGATCTCGACGAATTCATCGTCTCATACTCAACGACGAACTCGTCGAGAGTCGTCGAGTCATACTCGACGATTCTCGACGAATTTGCCTTAGCAACATTTGCCTGACTCCCCATACTGTATGGTGATTGGTAACCCTTACCAATACAGTCAATCTTCCAATTTCTCCAAATGCTCTTATGTGCGACCCTGCAGGCTCATATCACGTTGGCAGTGAGATTACATGCTTGACCACTTCTAGATCACCATGGTAACTCAAACATTAACTGCTTCAGTCCAAAAGGGCTTAGGCTAGTTAGAGTCAGCCAGGAATGTCCTTAATTCAATTAGGGTTCTATTTTTCCATTCAGCTACCCCATTTTGGTCTAGGAATTGAAAATCTTTGTCTTGTCCCATCATCCTTACAGAAGCAATAGATTAACTGATTTACAAACTCTGTGTCATGATCACTTCTGATCAAAGCAATATGAGTGTTGAATTCAGATTGAACTTGTCTAATAAATTTTGTGGGGATCTTGAAGGTTTTAGATTTATCTCTAAAAAAGAATACTGAACTGAATCTAGAAAAATCATCCACTACAACTAGAGTAAAAGATTTTCATCCTAAGCTCTGAGTGGAGATTGGACCAAATAAGTCCATGTGCAATAGATAAAGCCTTTTAGGTGAATCATTCTTACCAATTGGTTTAAATGATGACTTGGTTTGCTTGCCCATTTAACAAGTCTTGAGTTTTCTTTCCTATACTTACCACTTGGTAAGTCTCTAACTAGATTGTTTTTAACTACTTTAGCTATGGTCTTATTATTTAAATGACTAAGCCTCCTATGTCAAAGCTCATTTTTGTCTATAAATAGATAGATTTCCTTTGAATTAAAAATGAAGTCAACTACATACAAATTTCCATTTCTATAGTCAGATAACACTATTACATCTGACTTAGAGTTGACAATTTGGCATAGGTTACACGTGAATACTATTTTGTATTCACTATCACATACCTGACTAATACTAATGAGATTATATTGAAGACCTTCAACATAAGCTACTTTAGAAAAAGAGATGCCTCTAATTATGATCATATCATGACCTTTGGTTTGATCATAGTTGGAGATACCAAATATTACCTTAGGGCTATCCTTGACTTTATAGTTTTCTAAAAAGTCCTTTTGTCCAGTCATATGTCTGGATCAACCACTTTCAAAATATCACAGCTAATTTGTGGATGGATAGCCCCAGACCTGCACATATAATTTAAACATTAGGTGGGACCAAAGTTATCTTGGGTTCATTGCTTCTACCAATGCAAGGGGCTTTTTATGATACCCCTTTATATGAAAGAGTGTTGGTTTATTAAATCAATAGTTTATAGCAATATGCCTAATTTTATTGCAGTAGGTATATATTGGTCTGATATAACACTTGTTGAATTCCAACGGCTTGTGCTCAATCACTTCGAACAGATGGAAGCACAATTCAATGAACTACGACGTGATCTGACTCGCATGAACACATGGATTAGCACCTTAGAAAACATGAGAGGCAAAATGGCCCTAGGCAAAAAGGACTCCCCATCCCCTTCACGACGACTTTCCTGACAGAGACTTCAATGCCCCTCCTCCCCCTGAGCAGCGCACCAGGGAACATTCTCACGGGAATCCGCACCTCCACCAAAATGAAACCTGATCAGGTCTCAAATCGTCACCCCAGTTTAGTCCCTGATAGACCCCTCCTCCCCCAGGAGGGCTGTTGTTGCTAGCAGCCTCCGAGACCGCAATGTGCCCAACCTCAATACGATTATGATCGGAATGACTATCATGATGAATACTTCGAGCCACGTAGAGGACAAACAACCGGGGATGATATTACTCGTTGCATCCACATCGACGCTCCCTCCTTCGATGGTCGTCTAGACCTGAAGGATTTTAGTGTTTGTCTCCCATACCTGGATTACTAATTCGAGTGATATGAGATGAGTGACGAGTAGCGAGTTTGTTTCGCCAAAATAAAGTTATATGGCTGGACAAAGATGTTTTGGACAAGTCTAGAGAGGAGCTTAGACTGTGATGGTTATTATCTCATCATCAAAAGAGAGGACATGAAGTAACGACTTAAGGATAGTGTTTGTCGATGTCTTATTGTGTTAAGCTCTTGGACCAACTATACACTTTACGACAGGGGACCCTCACCGTTGCAAACTATATGTCTGCTTTGACAGGTTGATCGTTAGGAATGATATTTTAAAGGAGCCCAACGAGGAAACATCCTGCTTCCGAGCTGGATTGAGGGTTGAAATTTGTAGAGTGCTAATTCCCCACAGTATTGAGATGGTCGAGCAGATTTTCCAGTTAGCTTTGGAGTATGAGCAGTACCGTCACACTACCAGTCCGAGGCAAGCCCCCGCATGCAAGAATGATTTCATATTTAGGAAGCCAAGCCCGACCACGCTTACTACCTCGTATGTGCGTGTCGACACGAATGGCAAGGGGATCGTCACGGGAGCACCCAAGCCCCAAGGTATCCATTGTTTTAGATGCTCTGGTAGAGGCCATATGGCGGCGCAGTGTCCCACACAGAATATGGTCATCAAGTAGGGAAATCCCAACATAGAGGTTGAGGATACGACCGAGGAGGAGATTGTAGCTGCTGTAGAGGATGGTTGTGAGAGTGATGTCGAGAGATCACTTGAGATGAGTGTGATTAGACATCTTTTGCATACACAACACACTGATGATGATTGACGCCACACCACTATCTTCTACACTTTTTTCCTCAACGCAGGTGGCCCTTGCATGCTAGTGATAGATAATGGTAGTTGCGAGAATATAGTGACCCAAAAGGGCCTAAAGGGCATCCACGTCAAGGAGGAGCCTCACCCACATCCATATAGGGTGATTTAGGTCGACCCTGTCTCTACGAACAAGACGTCACATGTTTCTCCAGGTCAAACACATGTGTGTTTTACGATAAAGGTCATGAGATCACATTAACTCCCACCTAACCAAAGGAGAAATCCAAGGGTCTGGTTGACCCTTCGACGAGCATAAGTGCTTCAAGTCTGTTACACATCCTGAGGCACGAGTTTTTGTGAGAGCACTGATTTTAGCATTGTCTATGTAATGGATGCCGCCTTGGCATCTAAGGGTCTTACAAGTACCCTTGAGACCCACATTGCTGTGCACCACATTTAGACGTGTTCTCGGATATCCTACCTGATGAGTTATCCGACGAGATGCCACCTCTACAGGATATCGAACACGTTATAGATCTTGTATCGGTAGCCTCACTCCTGAATTTATCCTAGTATCATATGAATCTGAATGAGCATGTTGATCTTAAATGACAGATTGACGAGCTGCTAAGAAATTACTTTATTCGCGAGAGAATATGTCCACGCGTTGTCCCCTCTCTCCTAACCCTGAATAAAGATGGAAATTGACACATGCGCATTAATAGTTGGGCGATCAACAAAATCATGGTCAATGACCGCTTTCCCATTCCTAGACTCAATGACCTTCTCAACACAATGGTACGTGCTCAGAGCATCTCGAAGATCGATCTTCGTAGAAGATATCACCACATGCGAGTACAAGAAGGGGATAAATGGAAGATGACATGCAAGACCAGGGATGGTCTATATGAGTGGTTATTCATGTCATTTGGGCTCTCCAATGCACCAAGTACTTTTATAAGAGTTATGACCAAGATCTTGAAACCCTACATGAGCAAGTTTTTAGTCATGTACTTTGATGACATCCTAATTATAGCCTTACCTATTCTGACCACATCGTCCATTTGCGACTGCTTTTTAATATGCTCCGCAGAGTAAACTATATGTAAAGCTTAAGAAGTGCTCATTCGTATCATATTCAATGCATTTTCTTCGATTTATCGCATCTATGTCTGGAGTGTCCATTGGTCCGGACAATCCGATCCAATCGTGAGTGTCTTGTCCCACTATCATTAATGAGGACCGCAGGTGTCATGGGATTGTCACCTTCTATAGGAGGTTCGTTCGGGGATTTAGTACTATTATGGACCCATTTACAAGTTGTCTTTGTAAAGGAGATTTTTAGTGGACTAAGGTGCCCACGAGGGCCTTCGAAGAAATCAAAGAGAAATTGACTACCAAGCATGTGCTAATGCTCCTCGAGTTCAACAAGGCATTGGGCGTTGCTTGCGACACATATGGCGTTAGCATTGCCGGAGTACTAAGCCAAGAAGGTCATCCAGTTTCTCACTTTAGTGAGAAGCTAAATGAGGTTAAGAAAAAGTATTCCAATTATGATCGAAAGTTTTACTCCATCGTACAGTCATTACGCTACTTGAGGCACTTCCTCCTCCCACGCAAGTTTGTCCAATATTCCGATCACCAAGCGTTGTGTCACCTAGATTCTCAGAGGAAACTAGGACATCACCATGCCAAGTGGGTTGGATACCTGTATAATTTTCATTATACTCTAAAACACTGTGCTAGTGCAGACAACAAACCTGTCGATTCCCTCAGCCGTAGTGTTAATCACCTCCAGACGGTTAGCATAAGCTTGGAGGGATTTGAGCGACTGAGAGAGGATTTGACCCAATGCACAACATGCCCGGAATGAGACGAGTTAGGGATCCATAATGACTTCATTGACTGATAACCAAGTAAGAAAGCCGCTTTACGCAAGTCGAAAAACTCGATAAGCATGTCATCAAGTTGAAGCACAATTGGTGATGGGGAGTCAACATGGGGATTCCTTATAAAGGAGGTAAAGGGTTCGAGAATCGACCTCAACAACCTAACACAGTGAGAACAGGTGTGGAGAGTGGGTTGGGGTGTGCGGGATGCAACCCTGTTATCAGATAGGCTCGAGCAGGTTCAAAACCGAATGAGCGGTCATGCCCATAACAAATATTACGAGCTCGACATTCTATCCCGCTCTGTAACAGAGTTGCAGCCCGCACACCCCAATCATCTCCTCGTGCTCATAATTCACGTGGTAGGTTGTTGAGTCCGAGTCTTGAACTCTTTATCTCCTTGATGAGAAGTCCTTCATTTGACACTCATCCCCAACTGAGTTGTAGCAGTAAGGTCAGCAGGTGCCTGAAACTACATGTTGATGCAAATGGACGCTATAAAAATGGACTTGGTAATCACTAAGAAAGTGCAGTGAAAATATTGTCAGGTAATTCGATCTGGTGGAATATACAGATTGAAACATCATTTGGCAGGTGCTAAATTTAATGTCAAAGTGTGTCCAAAAGTACCTGAGGCTGTCAGACAACAATTTTTAAGTATTTTTCAAGCACATGAAGAGGAAGCTATAAAGAAAAAAGAAATTTTGAGGAAGAGGAGGGTGAGGTTGAAGCTGGCGTGGGACAAACTAAAAAATTGAAAGGGAAGGAGCCAATGGATTTATTTGTTAGAAAAACAAGTCAATTGACAGTTGATCACATTTTCAAAAAGGACGCGCGTGAGAAAGCGTGTCAACAGATTGCTCGCTTTTTCTACAAAAGTGTCGTTTCCTTCAACTGTGTCAAGAACCCGGCGTTTATTAGCATGGTTGAAGCAATAGACCAACATGGCCCGACAATGAAACCACCCTCCTATAATGATATTAGAGTGAAATATCTAAAACAAGAAGTTGATAGAACTCTAGAATTACTAGAGGAGTACAAGGTGGAATGGCAAAAAGTTGGTTGTGCTATTATGTCTGATGGATGGTCAGATAAGAAACGAAGAACTATATGCAACTTCCCGGTGAATAGTCCTAAATGCACAGTGTTCTTATCATCGATTGATACTTTAGAAAAATTCAAAACTGCGAATAAAGTTTTTGAAATCTTAGATGAAGTTGTGGAGAAGGTTGGGGAAGCAAATGTTATTCAAGTTGTGCCGGATAATGCTTCAAATTATAAAGCTGCTGGTGAATTGTTGATGGAGAAGAGAAAACATTTATATTGGACACCGTGCGCCGCACATTGTATTGATTTGATTTTAGAATATTTTGAGAGAAAAATTGATCTTCATAAATTAACTATTGCAAATGGTAGAGAGATAACAACATACATATATTCCAGAACTCTTCTCCACACTTGGTTGTTTGACTTTACGAATGGGAAAGAATTAATCCGACCTGCAGTTACTAGATTTGCAACAACTTATTCGACGTTGGGATATCTTTCTGAAAATAAAGGTGGTTTGATGATGATGTTTACTTCTGCCAAATGAAAGTCTAGTCGATTTGCTGGTTCAAAGGAAGGGAAAGTTGTTCAAAGAATTATTTTGAATTCAACTCAATTTTCGTCTCATGTTACTTTATGCTTGAAGACAGCACTTTCGCTCATCAAATTGCTCAGAATGGTTGATTCAGAGGGACATATGATGAGATTTACTTATGAGCAAATGAATTGAGTGAAGGAGAAAATTAAATTAAATTTTGATAACATCAAGAAAAAGTAAGTAGTTCGTTAGTTTGTGTTTTCATTAATAATAATATAAGTGTTTCTTATGATTATATATGTGTTGTATTGTAGGTATGAGCCAATATGAGCAATCATTGATGATAGATGGTCAAGCCAACTCCATAGGCCATTGCACGCTGCAGCTTACTATTTGAACCCTCATTATCATTTCAACCCCTCCTTTAGAGCAAATGCAGAAGTAAAAATTGGGTTTTATACCTGTCTCCAATGAATGATTCCTAATGAAGATGAGAGAACAAAAATAGACATTAAGATGGATGATTTCAAATATGCTAGAGGATTATTTAGGTTAGACTCTGCAAAATCAACTAGAACCAAAAGAGCTCCAGGTTAAACATATTTGTTTAATGTTATTTTCAATAATCAAGCAATAAACATGTTAATTATTATCATATTAAACATTTAATGTATTGTTATTTACAGCTGACTCGTGGGATTCCTACGGAGATAACTGTCCGGAATTGAAAAGATTTGCAATCTGGGTTCTAAGTTTGACATGTAGCTCTTCTGGACGTGAACGGAGCTGGAGTGCCTTTGAGATGGTGAGATCTACTACACGAAAATATCATAACACTTTACACTGACTATTTAACTGACTTCATTTTTTTTTCAAAATAGGTGCATTCTAAAAGAAGAAGCCCATTGAATCAAAAGAAAATAAATGATTTAGTATTTGTGATGTATAATATGAAGTTGACGGAGAGACAAGATAGAAGAGATGTGCATCTAAAGGAGAAGTTTTTAAACTTTGAGGATATCACTTCGGATGATGAATGGATCACCGAGAAGGAAGATCCCGTTCTTCCTCATAAGGGCATTTGGTTGAGGATTCTTCAAAGTAGAGATGCCCAAGAAACCTATAGTGATGATAGTGCAGGAAGGAATGTTGAAGAATCAGTTGCAGTCGTAGCCGATGAATGTAAGTTTCATATTATTTTAATTTGAAAATGCAAAATTATTTAACTATATTGTGTATCATAATTAAAATCTTTTTTATTTTAGGTGGAGTATATGATCTCACCAAAAGACGCAATGAACTTGATGCTGACGATTATATTAGTGATGCTGAATGAGATGATGATCATAATGATTGTGGTGATGATGACGCTACAGAGAATGTAGAACTTGATGATGAGGATATGACTGATGTAGCTGTTAGGGATTTATATTAGTGGTTTTGTATCGCTCCGAAGAACATATGTTAAGGATATATATTAGGACATGGTTGATGTGGACTTTATGTTATTTTTGGATTTAGTTGTTCATTAGTTTATTTTTGATATAAATACTCAAATGTTTATTAGTTTTATAGTTCATTAGTTTATGATATAAATACTCATTCTTCATTAGTTTATTAGTCTAAATTTATGATTTTTGTAGAATCTTACGATCCTCGATCCGATCTCACGATCCGATCCGATCTAACCAAAAAACGATCCTACCTAGGATCTCGATCCTGACAACCTTGTCTGGTATGTTGGGGGAATTGACGGAGCACATACTAAGGCTCTATTTGTTTGAGCGTTTTGATACTCCGTTTTGGGCAAACGCCGCCGGAAGGAGGGTAAACAAATGAACCTCCGGCGGCGTTTGCTCCGTTTCCACCCGCCCGCCTTGAGAAACGCCCCAAAAAGCTCTGTTTGGAGCAGCCACCTCCCCCCTCCGGTTCGAACACTCCGTTTCCACCCGCTGGATCGATCCGCCACCGCCGAACCAAATGAAGCCTAAGAGAACCTAAAATCTCTCCCAATACTCATCGATAGAGCTCATTTGCTTGAAGGAAATGAGGTCTCCAATGGGATTGTCACAGAGAGGCAGTCCCAAGTCGAGGTTGCAGATACTCTTGAACTCTTCCCATGTCAGATGTGGTCATTATAACGATGAAAAGCATAGCTGGGAGGATCCCATTAGATGTAAAAATACAACATTAAAGTCTTCCCACGATGTCTATTGGTTCGTAATGAACTGCTCACTGTGTGTCAGCCATATCAAGGGATCTTCATGGGCATCGAAGATTGGAAAGTCCATCTTTACTTAATGGGGAAGTCGCTACCTTGCAAACGACAACCATGAAAATTCGGTCGGTGATGTTCCGGTGGCTTCTCATGAGAGGAATCCGATAAGGCTCACGGTGGAGGCGGAGGATTGCAATCGATGCGGGTCGTGAGGGCTTCTATGGCATTCAAATGTTTTTTCAACATTTTCTCGAACATATCCATCACTTGGGTCACAGAGAGGTATTCATCCTCCAAGTAGAGAGTCGTCAAGAAGGGAGAAATACTGAGGGGAGTAGGGAGGAATCCCGAACTACTTGGAAGCAGTGCAGACTCAAATGAAAAAAACCCAGGAAGGAGCCCAGGAAAGGCCCGATTGTTCGGCGGAAGGTGAGCGTCGACTGACCCGATCAGCACCTGTAGGTCACGGGTGGCCTCAATTTTGGTGAGGGTTGGTTGAATAATGGTCGGAGGGTGTGAAGAAGACTTAGTAAAAGTAACCCTACTACAATACCAAGTTGATATGGACCCCGATTGGGATCTCGTTCATAGCCGAGAGAGGGAGAAACGATAAAGGAGGTCAGAGTTCTCATTCTTTTATCCCCAGGAACCTATATTAATGACGGGAATGATCGAAAGTAGGAGGGAAGACATTGATGGCAGTTGTAAACCCAAATCCTGCGACGGGAGACGACATCAGACAACACTAAAGATAAGTCATCCAGGCGAATACTCCGGGTACCCGTGGGCACTCTCCGCACTAAAGCAGTCGCGCGGTAAATGTTCGGCGTGAGGTCGGGCGATCTCTCAAGAGGCAGTTCGGCAGTCTACTCAAGAGGTCGTGGCGGGTACCGCTCTTAGGCCCACACAAACTCGTCTTTTCGGTATCAGCATAGACGGCATCGCGCGGTTACGCGCGGTCTCTTCTGTCAACCCCTCGCCGCCTGACTATTCGCATACCCTGAGCGGCGACGCATTTAATGTTGTGTCTAAGGAGACATTGAATGCCAATCTCTTTGTGAACCATCCGAGCAGCCTATCCTTAAGTATAAATAAGGACCAAGAGTGCTAGAAAGAGAGGGAGCAGACTTAGCCCAGAACCTACCATGGTGTAGGTGCGGACACCAAGTTTCTCATTCTTCTTCTCTTCTTGTACTTTTGTACTCGTGCATATCCCTCAGGTACTCGCATTTCTCCTTTGTAATTCTTTCCGGTATAATCAAAAAGCTTGCCCCGCAAGAGAAGCATTCGCCGCAGCGGGTCAATCTGTTGTTCGCCGCTGCCAGCGACACCCTCTTTTCTGTGCTCGTTCTCTTGTTCGTCGAGCTTGCAGGGCAGAGTAACAGGTCGGTTGCAGTCTCCAATCTTTCCGCCAAACTCCCCAGTTGAAGGCTGGGTGTGAAAGAACTAGGTGACAAATTTCGCACAAACAGTTCGAACATGCGGCCTTCAGATACAGCTAACCAGTGAAGTCGTCCGATGGCGGGCGGATAGTTGCCAGCCCGCGCACAACAGTCTGTGACCCGCGACGAGTTCGACCTTCTACTCGTCCTCTCCAATCAGCTAGTCTCCCAGGGGGAGCACGCTCAGGTCATCGGGCACCCTCGAGAGACCGCGACCCTTGCTGAGTTGCCGCCACAACCAATGAATCTGCCCCCGCTTCTACCGCACAACGAGGGTATTCACGCACACCAACAATTTTTTGGGTAAGTTGCTCAGGAGCTTCAGGGAGAGGCTCTAGATTTTGAAGAATGAGAACCTGACTAAGGGACAAAGGTCTACTCGTCTTTCATCCCTGGGATCGCCGAGAATACCGCTCCCTATGGCTTCAGAGAGTCGCGACTTCCTCGCTTCTCGGGGAAAGAAGATCCCGCTTCCCATCTGCAGGCGTTTGACATCATCGTGTGCCTGTAGCCTCTCACCGAGGGTCTGCACTGCAAGATGCTTTCCACCACCTTTGATAGAAAAGCAAGAGGGAGGTTCCACAGCCTCTCCCCCGGCTTAATCACTTCTTTCAGGGAGTTAAGAAGAAATTTTCTGCAAATGTATGCCACCTCAAAGCGGAGAAGGGAGGATGTCGACGCTGTGTTCTAAATTTGGCAAGGACCAAAGGAAACTATGAGACAGTTCGCAGATCTCTTCCATAGTTTGATTATGGAAGTCCCGAATGTAGATCCCCAGATCTACCGAGTTGCCTTCACCAACGACCTCAGACCCGGGCTTTTCAAATTTCTAATCAGTGAGAAGAAACCAAGGACTTACGCCAAGCTCATCGAGAGAGCCAACAAATTCATTAAGGGAGAATTGAACAATGAGGAGTTCATTGCAATATGAGCTGCTTCCCCACCCTAAGACCACTACAATTATCCTCGTGGAGATACTCCCGAGTAGAATATGTGGCAAGTGCGGATGTGTTAGTCAATCGCGCATCAACCGAGGCGTTGTTATTGTTATTGGTTCCTTTCTGAGGACAAGCTCCGAGAAACAGGTGTTTTATACCCCTCCAACGTTCTTCAACATTGCTTGTGGACGAAAACCCTGTGGATGCCTCATGCCTGATTGGTAACTTTAACCTTTGATAATGAAACCCATGAAGTAGGTAGCGGACGACTCCTCAGACGGAGCATTTCTAGTCCCTCTCGATTCCCATGGCAACTGCACGCTCGACAGTTCGCAGCACATCGCCAGCTTTTGTTCAACAAGTGCCCGCTCGACAGTTCGGAGCACTTTGTCAGGATTTGTCCGGCAAGTGCCCGCTTGACAATTCATAGCACTTCGACAGTGTTTTGTCAGCAAGTGCCCACTAGATAATTTGCAGCACTTCGCAGGAATTTCGGGTACAAAGTACCCGCTTAATACACTATGATTATTCGGCACGCAATCACATGGCTATCCACCAAACCCTCTTATTCTAAATAGGCAGACACTCGGGATGAGGTCGCCTGCCTCTCTTATTTTAAATAGGTAGATACTCATGATGAGGTCGCCTGACTCGCTTATTCTAAATAGGCGGACACTTTGGATGAGGTCGTCTGACTCTCTTGTTCCAAATAGGCGGACGCTCGGAATGAGGTCGCCTAGCTCTTTTATCCTCAATGGGTGGACATTCCGCTGCATAGACATTTGAGTTTGAAAAAGAAACAAAGGAAATATCCACAATAATAGATACCAATTAAGTTCTTATATATATTCGCAAAAACATGGTTCTACTGTCTATTACAAGAAAGGAGAGAATTAAAAAAAGTGGAGATGCACGGCCCCACGACTGCCAAGCTCAAAACTAGAATGATCGCCTAACCTGTGGTTAGTCCTCGGCAGAATCCGCTTCGGAGCTCAAGGACATTGTGTCGTCGTGGCCCGCGAAGAGGGTCGCGTAGTCTACATTCGCGCACTCTGCTTTCAAAGCGTCGTTCTCCTTCAAGAGATGGATCGCCGACTCCGTTGAATGCCTTCCGAGCCGGGCAAACTCCTTGCAAAATTTTGGGTTGTGCGCAAGCTTCTTCACCAACATTAATAATAACCCGCGGGAAAAAGGTTTTTGTCAGGTAAGTGGGAGGTGACAATGCAGGCGATCAACTTTTACCTTTAATTTTTCCCGTAGGCGGGCGTTTACTGCCAACGCATCATCAAGAATACTTCAGGCAGCGCAGTTATAGGAAAGTGCCTGCAGGTTTGCCGTTGCGGCCCTTCTAGATAGGTCTCCCGCGGGGATTGTTTCTATTTCTCTGCGATCAGCCAAGCTGGAGGTCTTCGCTGCCACTACCACGGAGTGACGACGAACCCGCACGGTCTCCCTCCAGGAGGGATGTTTGGTGTTGATTTTGAAGGACTCCGGACTCCGGATGACCTGGGGGAGAACGTTTAATAGTGAGGACTCAATTCCTGAGGTGAACAGACGGATGTACCGGCGTCGATTTTCTGCTTTTGCCAGGCGCGTCGCTTCTCGATGGCGGTCTTAACATCTCCGGAGGAGCATGCGATTTGGAGCCCAACACCATCAGAACAAATGCAATTTGGGAAAATTTAAGACCAGGTATGCTTAAATATTATACATATCTTTGAAGAACCTTACATTCCGTGACAGGTGCGTCCTGCACTTCCTTCACCATGCGGACATAGTAGCGAGTGTCCAAACACTCCTTCTCCAAGTAACGGGAGATTTGCAAACCGTCAGCGGATAAGACGAGAGAGAAGAAAGCTTCGTCATAGCGGAGGCTTGGGACGGTGCTGAGACCGCCCAAGTTGTCTTTGAAGAAGACAAAGCATGATCGCCAACCCGCGGGGTTGCCTGCGAGGTTCAGAACGTGCATCGCGTCAGAGCCGAAGTGCAGCTGACCGCATTTGAGAGCTCGCATCCAGAATAGAGAGTGGAACACTTGGAGAAGGTGATCCGCTGCGACCTCAGGTAAGTCACGTAGGACATAATTGTAGCGACCGAGGTTGGAGATAGCTGAGCGGGAACTATCCCGAAGTGGCCCAATACTTCATCTACCTCCGGGAAGACGGGGAGAGTCCACCACGCTTTGAAGTGATCGAGAGGAACTACGAGTTCATCCTCAAACACGGTGTTCACCCTCTCCTCTTTTTCCGGCAGGAGCGCGGAGAGATGCAGGCCGAGCGGATGCCTTGATAGGTGGATAGCCAAGCCCGCGCGGTCAATTGCGGGGCGGGGTGGATTCTCACTAAAAAGGAGACCGTGCACTCAGATTGAAAGTGAATGGGAATTCGCGTCATTGAGGTAGACAGCCCACCACGCCTTTTTAGCTATGTTAAATCCCTAGTGGGGTCCCCTATTTACAGCATTTCCAAGGGAAGTGAAACGGCGCCAGTGGGCACCCTTTCGAAGGGATGACCGCTCATAACTGCACCCTCAACGAGCTCTCAACCGCCCAAATTAGCCTCTCCCCGGAGAAAAATCAAAGATAGTATTCGAAATAGAGATAAAAGTATCAAAGGGGGGTAGGACAATTTTATTATTGTATTAAATGCTAACGATTAAAATAAATAAATTTTTGAAAGAACAGGGTCCGACAAAAAGAAGTATGCGCGGTTACATCTGTCTGCCAGAATGGCTGATCCTTGCCTTCAATTCGGCGAGTTCCGTCTCCAGCTGGGAAATTTGCGCCCGCATCCGCGTTAACTCATCCCACATCGCACGCAAGGTCGTCGCGATTGCATGCCCTTCCTGAGAGGGTTCTGGCGTTCTGCACCACAGATCGGCGAACAAAGGGTAAGTCTTCAAAAATAGCAAATGTTATTAGATACTTTGCAGGAGAAGGAACATACCCCTCTCCGCGGATGCTGGAACCTCAAGCTCTGGATCCTCATCTACAAAAACGATGATCATAGTGGTCTCTAGTGTTTCCGAACTGGTCGCAGGGTCGCCTCCCCGGAGGGAGCGGTAGGCCATGAAATCAAAACATAACCATGCTTAAAATAGGTAATTTTGAATAAGCATACAGTACGCATACTAATTGATGCAGTATATTTAAGTAAATTCAGTACCATTTTGGGATCTCATAAGATATGGCAAGCTATTTTGTAACTCCCCAGTTCAAACTCATTAACATAGTTACTCCCAAATATCATAATCAACTTATTCAAGTTGACTTTATTAGCTATCTGTGCATATGATGTCTAATACAAAATCAAAGAGGTTCTAATTTCTAGTAGAGATGTGATTACGTGAACAGACATGCATAGGTCACAAGTTAGAAGACCTCAGAATGAATCTCAGCATGGATCGATGGAGGATAGATTGTAGTTGAAAGCACGCTCCTTGCCCTTCCTTGGAGATCTCGTCGGTGGCCTATTGCGGAAACTTAGGTAGAGAGAAACAAAGAGAGGGGGGGAGAGATTGGAAGAGAGGACGAGAAAGGGGAGGCAAGCAACCTATAGAGAGAGAGACTACGGTAAAACTTGCAAACTTAATTATTCAACCACATGGATATATATGCCCGTGGTCAAAAATAAAAATAACAGTCAACAATAATTAAGAAATAAATGCAAAAATGGAAATAAAATAAGAAAGATACAAATCCCAAACTTCCCAATCTAGCTCCTCGCTTGGCGCCGCAGTACGCTTCCTGTTAAATTTGTGCCTCTTAGAATGTGTCTGTAACATTGTAGTCACTCAAATGCGGGAATAAATGAAGCAGATGTAATGAGGCAAATAATGTAACTCTTTCTTATAACCCATTTTCTTATTATTCCACCATTACTTGAACCAATCCCAATAGGTATTTTCACCAACCAGCGAGATTACCCAACATTTTTCAGATCTATTGAACGATATGACTGATCATATTCAGCACATAACATGCCTAATCATAACAAAAATAGCAAAAAATTCCAACACTTTTAATTCATGCAGAAAAACACGTGAGAAGCACAGTAAGCATTAAGTAATTTACCAGGTAATCAATCTCAAGCTTTCCATGTACCCTGAGTGCGCATCTAGTAATGATTTCCTCTGCCTTGTCCATCATACTTTGGTAGTCAGAAAGTGCCTCATACATCTATGATCACAGCTAAAACCAGGAGATATCAGTAACATATTTTGGTATTAATAAAAATGGATATCTGAAATAGAAAGTTAGTACCACTAAAAGTGCACGATGAACAGAAGCAACAAGGAGTAACAATAGAAAATAAAAGTGACCTCAATAGTCGTGAATTCAGGATTATGACGTGTTGAGATGCCCTCATTTCGGAATATTCTTCCTATCTCATAAACTTTATCAAATCCCCCAACCTATCAAATAACAATTGAACAATTATCAATTTACAAAGTGCAATTTTCTATTCACACACTGTAACAATCAGGTTAATTCCAGTTGCACTGACGGTTGTTCATGTTGTCAAGTGGGAATACCATCTAAAAGATAATGCTAAAGGGTGAAGAGGGGCTCTCACCAACATTCTCTTCAGATGCAGTTCTGTTGCAATTCTCAAATACAGATTTCTTTCAAGTGAATTATGGTATGTAATAAAGGGTTTGGCTTCTGCACCACCAGCTGCATCCTGATCATCAATGAAACCAATTAACCACAAGGCACCCGTCTTAACATTTTTTAGGATGGAAAACAAACAATAAAAATAGTATACCATTTTTTAGGATGGAAAACAAACAATACAAATAGTATACACATCCATTTGTGGCAAGCCTATCCATTTAAACATATAAATTCATAAGATTAAAAATCTATTTCACATAAATTGCTTAAAAACCATGCAGAATCAAGTACAATTTATAATATTTTGTGGAGACGGTATAGATCAACTGTTGAAGACAGTTTGCAAATTGAGCCAACAAATCAAGTGTTGTCAGGAATCCAATGGTTGGACTGGATTGGAGAAATGGTGGCACTAATGTGTAGCGGGTTAGATTTTATCGAAAATGCGGCTTGGTTGGATCAAATTAAGGAAATTGCAATAAGTCAGCAGAAATTTTAAAAAATTATGGCAGTAATGAAATTGACGCATAAATTCATCTCGGCAGTAAGTAGTGTCTTTTCAATGAATATATCCTCAAATTTGCCTCACCAAGTCAAACTTGGTTTTATCCAATTAAAGACCCAAATCCAATGCATAAATTCAATGAGCAATTTTATAGGTTTCAATAGTAATTTTTTCATTAAGTGTAAGCACATACTAGTCAAACAAACTTATTTTAGATTGTTTAGAATCTTTAGGATAAGGGTTCACTTGTACTTCCAAAACAAAGATTCCATTTGGGGAAAAAATAAATCTAAAACTTGTCAAGAATATTGCAAATAACATTTGAAAACATAATATTATGCATATATATATATATATTCAAATAAAAAAATATTGCAGTTGATATAGCCAATGCCCAATAGCTACATAGTATGAGCAACTGTTACAGACTGACCTGTAATACTGGAGTTTCAACTTCAATAAAGCCCCACGAATCCATGGTTTTGCGGATTTCAGACATGATCTACACAAAGAAATGTTTAAATACATTAAATCACAAATATGTATTTATTGCATTAGTAAAAAATAAATTGTACATGAGCAAAAAATGGGAGTTGCGGAAATGAAAATGCTTAAGTGGATGTCTGAACACATGACAATAACAACAACACTCGAGCCTTTATCCCACTATAGTGGGGTTGGCTATATGGATCCTTTGTCTCCATTGTGCCCTATCTTTTGTCATAATCTCACTAATGCCCAAGTACATCATGTCTTTCCTTATAGTTTCATTCCAAGTCTTTATTGGTCTATCCCACACTCGTTTAATAGGCCTAGTGACTAGACTCTCACAGCGAGACTGTATAAAATTAGGAATGAATGTATGAGGGATAAGATAGGAGCAGAACCAATTGCAAAGAAGATGTGAGAAGTTCGACTAAGATGGTTTGGACACGTACAAAGGAGACCATTAGAGGCACCAGTTAGGCGTTGTGAGAGTTTAGTCGCTAGGCATGTTAAACGGGGGAGGTGTTAACCAATAAAGACTTGGAATGAAACTCTAACGAAAGACATGATGTACTTTGGCATTAGTGAGATTATGACAAAAGATAGAGTACAATAGCGACAAAGGATCCATATAGTCGACCTCACTATAGTGGGATAAAGGCTTGAGTGTTGTAGTAGTAAAAGAGAAATAGAAAACTGCAGCTAAAAGCCAAGGCTCAAGTTCACATGAAGTACTCATATTATTCATGACCATGTTGAGGATTGTGAACTGCCAATATGCATCTCATCAAATGAACCTTACAGCTCCTAAATAGGCCTGACAGCATCCTTCTGAACCTTCTTAAACATACACTCTAACATGCCAAAAACAAGATTTTAAACAAATGCAAATAACTAGATGTGAAGGGGAAAAGTTTGAGAGATAAGTATCACGCTAGTTGTGATATTGTAGCCTGCGGGAAGTGAAGAACAGACAAATGAGCCATGAAATTGGTTCTAGTAACAGAAGTAGTAAAAAAGATGACCAAGAACCAATTTAAAGGTGACAATAATGGCCATTAAAAATATGAGTCAAGGAAACAAAATAAAATAAATAAAAGTAAGATAACGTGTATATGAAATACTTCTACGAACATCACTATATATATACATAGGGAGGAGAACCCAAATCAATATTAGAGGTGAGGGATTAAAAATAATAAAAAGAACATGGGATTTTATAGTGGGATTTATTACAACTTTTAATTAAACTCTCCTCCTAAAGTTGGGAGTATATGTCTGTCAATTTCAATATGTTTTGTTTTGTCATGTTGAATAGGTTTATGAGCAATGTTAATAGATGTTTTATTATTGCAATAGAAATATGGGGTTTCCATTTTGTAGCCCTACATCCGCATTATAGACAATTTACGATTTTTAGATTTGCATTTCGTGTTATTGACCTGTAAACTACTCCAATAGGAGGAATGTGAAAATATACAGGAGGAATAATAAATGCATTGATTTCTTCTTGATGGGGATCGTCATCAGACTACGGTCCACACGTTGGTGGGGCCCACTTTTGTATACTCGTGCATGAGGCGATGATCAGATCAGCGATCCGAGACCGCGAGAGCGTCCGACTCGTCGCGTTATTATTTTTAGGGTGCTGTTATTTGTACTCCTTAAATGGATATTTGTAACCCATAGATATTTGTACCCACAAAATTATATTCATACCCGAACATACTATTTGTACCCATTGTTTAAACAAAAAATTAGCATCTCATTCTCTCATTTTTTGTAAAACATGTATTTGAAAATCAAAACATAAAAGAATTATAAGAACGTGCATGTAAAATTGACATTCATTTGGAATGTTTTTCTCAAAAAAATATACATTAACATTACAAAAAATAAAAACATTCATGCCCAAAAAATTATGTTTCTTCCTGCAAAATCAACGCATCACAACATCTGATTACAAAAAAATGAGAACGCGATCGTCTTGGGAAGGAAAGGCGGTACTGGCTTCGGAGGAGAATGTCGCGCCGGAGGAGTAAGCAGCGGAAGAAAAGGCATGAAACGGCGTGAAGGAGTGGGGTACAAATATTAGAAATTAGGGCTACAGATGGGTATAAAAAAAACTATTTTTGGGGTCTGAATAGCCATTTATGGTGTATAAATATCATCACCTTATTTTTATGTATTTTATTTTTTGGATTTTATTTTTGGTGTTTTAGGGCCTCGGGCGTAACGACCAATCATAGCCGTTCACGCCCGGTGCCTAACCGCCCCCTCTTGTTATAAATAGGGGCGGGGACTGCAGTATTGTGAGAGAATCTAGAAGGCAATCATCTGTGGTGCGATGTTGCGGGACCCAGGGTGTGAAATCTCGACCTCCTTTCTATTCCTGTTTTTGTGATTTTACTTTTCCCTGTTCCCGTGACCATAACCACCTCCTCTCACATTTCGTCATCCTCCACACATCTCAGCCATCAATTCCCTCTCCCAACCAACACAAATCCACGATAAATCAAACCTAGCCAGAAAAAACCACAATTACCACATCTACCTGGTTTCACGCAGACGCATGTCTTTCCGTCAACTTCACGCTGCCTGACGGAAGCTTTTTATTCTTCCTAATCGCCTCCCTACCAGTTTCAGTCGACGTCTCTCCCATGCCGTGAACCCTCCGGCAAGCCACAACAACGTCACCTCCTTTCGTTTCCATGGTGGTTCCTCTTATCTGTCTTTGCTGATCCTAAACTTGCAAACCAGAAGCAGCATCCTATCAACCTATCGCCATTTCCTCCTTCCATACCCTTGGATTAGGTTGGCCATACCTTACCGTCGCCGACTCTATCCCAGTCGTGGAACCACCATCGAAATACGCTAGACTCGTCGCCCTCCCTATATCCTTGTTAACCTCCATCCTCTAATCTGACGTGGATCCACCAATTTTAGCCGCCGTCTCTTCCTGCCCGACGCCCAGCAACACACCCGTGAGCCCAAACCTTCCCTCCCACAGAATCTCCACCCAGTCCAGCATCCATTACTATTTTCGGTCGTCAACTTCATCCCCACGCAGCAGCAGCCCGTCATCAACTGTCGATCACCGAATTCCAAATATTCATGAGTAATATTGTATCGTGTTTATTTCTTCGTTTATTAAATATTGAAAAACACCACATACTTGTATAGAAATTTCTAAACATTAGTGTATTTGTGTCGTAATTCTTTTATTTTATAAACCTAATTCATGGATTTTGTAGTGGAAAGCACTTCGTGTGAAATTGAGCGTGATTCACTTGCACATCTAAAAATAAATGTTCGCTCTGTGTTACATTGCCTCGGTTATAAAATCATTTACTGCAAAGTTTTAATTCCGGAATAATCAATTAAGAATCATTTGCATTTTCATTTAATTGTATTTGTTTGAGTTCATCTTGCATCACATTCACGTTGTGCCATAATAGCGCCGACACACCAAAGTAACACGGCTTACCCGACGTCAAATTTGGTATCAGAGCTAGGTTAGGGCACTTGCATGTTATGCAGTGGTAGGTCATATCGTCTAATCATGTCTGACCCGAACCAAACCATCGAGAGAGCTACCAACTCCAATTTGGAGACGAGACTAGTGGAATTTCAACGAGTGGTGCTAGATTGATTTGATCAAATGGCAACACTATATCGCAATCTTCGCACCCGCATCGATGCCCTAGATATTCAGCAAGAGCACTCCACTTCTTAAAGAAGGGACAACTCACCCACTCCACCTGATATTCCCTTTGAGGAAGGACGGGTTGCCCTCCCACAACAAGATGTGTGTGTTAGGAATCGACAACTACGAGAGGCCGCTCAACTTCGAGAGCCTGCTCCACACCAAAGGAGACCTCTTGATTACGTTTGAGTCCGGCAGCCTGCACCTGCCCCTCCACGACGTCCAGCTCCACATGATAGAGCTCAGGACCGTTATGACTGTGGGTCGGATGATTACTTTGAAGATTACCTGAGCCATGTCGTACACCATGTTGGAACCGATGTTTCACATTCCTTGTGTTTGAGAATATCAAATCCCCGATTTTATTTGAACATGATGTATGTTGATAGAGTGTGTAGGTTGTCAGGTGCAAGCAACAGAGAAGGCTCATATGGATGCTACCGCCAGGCGCTAGCACTAACGCGCCGCGCTAGCCCATCGACGAACGTCGAGAGAAGAAGTGTCGAGACTCTGGGCTACCGCCAGGCGCTAGCACTAACGCGCCGCGCTAGTCAGTCGACAAACGTCGAGAGAAGAAGTGTCGAGACTCTGGGCTACCGCCAGGCGCTAGCACTAAAGCGCCGCGCTAGCCAGCCGACAAACGTCGAGAGAAGAAGTGTCGACACTCTAGGCTACCGCCAGGCGCTAGCTAGTCGACAAACGTCGAGAGAAGAAGTGTCGAGACACTAGGATACCGCCCGACGTTAGTACTACCGCAGGCGCTAACGCGACGATTTATTTGGACCTAGCGCTCTGGATGGTTTCGTCGCTAGCTCTACCGCGCCGCGCTAGCTCTCGACGAGTTTTGAAGGCAGAACGTCGAGTTCAGCGCTACCGCCAGGCGACTGGATTATTGCAGGAGGTAAGTTAACGATTTATTCGGTCCTAGCGCTCTGGAAGATTTCGGCGGTAGCACCTACCGTGCGGCGCTAGCCTTGTCAAACGGATGTAGCCTTTTAAGGAACGTAGCATCCAATGTTACCGCGCGGCGGAAGGCCCTACCGCGCGGCGCTAGCTCAAATGAAAAGGCAAAAGATCGTTTTGAAGGTTATTTTTCAGTTTTGGAGGACAGCTGGCACAACAAACGCGCGAAACTACCGCAGGCGCTAGTATTACCGCCGGCGGTAGCCTGTTTTCATGAAGACGTATAAAAGCCGCTGCGTTTCCTGTTGTCATGACTACTCCAAGACGAATTTTGACGAAGGGTTTCTGAACTCCAGATTTCGGCCGCTTCCTTGCGCCCGTCTCCACTTGTCTTCGTCAGAGTTGAAGGAAGCTTTCTCCCTCCCGTTCATGAACGAAGAACTCCGTCGATCCAGAATCTTCATCGACCACTGAGAACCGACCGGTTGCTAGCCAACGAAGATCTCAAGAACCGGCCGTAGATCGCACACCAGAGAAGTCGTCAAGAGGGAGAAATTCATTTTCTTATCATCTTTACTTTTAATCTTTGTACTCTTTTTCTATTTTCTGTTTAGTTTTCGGTGAGAAAAATCGACCGGAGAGGGTCGTCGGAATCAGGGAAGGATTCCGCGGTAAATCGTCCCGGGATTTGGGACGTCTAGATCGGAGGATCTAGCGGGGCTCTAAGACCCTCCCTTGTGTGCAGGTGAAGAGTGGGCTCTAAGACCCTTCCTTGTGTGGAGGTGAAGAGTGGGCTTGAACGCCTTTCCTGGAGGGAAAGGGTGAGAGCCAGCCGGTCATAGTTTGGTCGGTATATAAACCAAAAGAATCTTTATTCTCTTCGTCTCTAATCTTTGACGCCACAAAGATCAAGTTTTGATGTATACTCATCTTGTACTGTTTTTCATTATTTATTTAATGCAATGAAATTCTTGTCTCTGTGATTGTTTTGGTGTGTGAAAATTTTAAATTCAATAAACGTTCGCAAACCTTATTCACCCCCCCTTTAAGGTTGGCCACTAGATCCAACACACCAAACACTGACTACGAAATTAGCTTGTCGCATACGCATTAATGCCCCCACCTTTGATTGTCAGCTTGACGCGAATACTTTTAGTGACTGGCATCAGGAGACAGATGACTACTTTGAGTGGTATGATATGAATGACGAAATGTTGTGTTAGGTTAACAAAAGCTGGGCGGTCCAACCAAAATTTTCTGGAACAGTCTAGAGACGTCGAGACGGGTACCGTCTTATTATCCATTGGAAAGACATGAAATGCTGCCTGAAGGAGAAATACTTTCCCGCCTCCTATCGGGATCAGTTTTTAGATTAGCTTTATGTGTGTGCCAGGGCACGCAATCTATAGCTGAGTACATGTCTCGATTTGATGAGTTAACAGTGAGGAATGATCTGCGAGAGAAGACTAGTGCCACCGCTTCCCAATTCTCTACCAGACTGAGATTAGAATTACGTAGGGAACTTATTCCCCGCCGATAAGAGACGGTCGAGCAAGTTTATCAGATGTCCCTCAAGTATGACCAGTACCTGCGACTCGCTGGCTCTCGTCAGTCTACTTCCAAGTCAGACGGGTCCACATTTAGGATGTTACCATCGGCCACTACTACCCCTGCAGGACCCTCTCGTGCTCCAAAGACCACGAAGGGTAAGGATGTCTCCACTGGACCTTCCATGGCCCCCAAGTCGGGGAACATCCAATGTTATTGATGTTCGGGTAGGGGCCATGTGGCGGACCAATGCTCTACGAGGAATCTGTTAGTTGACAAAGGCGAACCCAGTGTTGATGCTGAGGATATCGCTGATGAGGAAGTTGTTGCGACCGTCGAGGACGGTTGGGAGAGTGATGTTGAGTGCTCTCTAGAGTTAAGTGTTATACGACGTCTCCTCTACACCACTCGTACTGATGAGGATTGGCATCGTACGACGATCATTTATACATATTTCCCAAGTGCAGGCGGTCCCTACAAGCTAGACATAGATAGAGGGAGTTGTGTGAATATCGTAGCCTAGCGAGCATTAGAGCGGATGCAAGTGACTCCTGAAGCTCATCCACATCCTTATCGAGTCATTAGGGTCGGTAAGACGGTAATACAGGTCACCCAGAGATGCCTAGTTACGATCACTCTCGCTTCATTCGAGGACCGTGTTTGGGGTGATGATCACCCTATGGATTTCGCCCACATTTTTTTAGGGAGACCCTAGTTATATGACCATGATGTCACGTGTTTCGATCGTTCGAACACGTATGTATTCGACGACAAGGGTCATAAGATCACGTTGACACCGACCCAACCAAGGGAGAAGTCCCCGGGGAAGGTCATACACTCTACTAGTACAGGCTTATCAAGGTTGTTGCACATCCTACGTTGCTGCACATCCTGCATCGCTGTGAGTCTATGAGAGAGAGTGTCAGCACTGATATCTTTTACATAGTGGCAGCCACCATGGCTTCTGAGAGCCCTACGGAGATTCCGGAGTCTCCACCTGAGGTCCGGCGACTCCTGAATGATTATGTTGATCTTACTCCAGATGAGTTACCTGACGAGTTACCCCCATTACGAGATATTTAGCATGCTATAGATTTGATATTGGGGGCTTTACTCCCGAATTTACCCCATTATCGGATGAATTCGGATGAGCATGCTGAACTCAAATGGCAGGTTGGTGAGTTGTTGAAGAAGCAATTCATTCGAGAGAGTCTGAACCAGTGCGCAGTTCCTGCCCTCCTCACCCCGAAGGCCAGGAGTTGGAGAATGTGTATTGATATTAGGGATATCAACATGATTACTATAAAGTATCATTTCCCCATCCCCTGATTGGACGAATTACTTGATATGATGGTTGGTGCTCGGTAATTTTGAAAGATCGATCTTCGCAGCGGGTATCACTAGATTAGAGCAAGCGAGGGAGATGAGTGGAAAACGGCTTTTAAGATCAAAGATGGTCTTTATGAGTGATTGGACATGCCATTTGGCTGTCCAATGCCCCCAACACCTTCATGCGCTTCATGGCACAGATCTTTCACCCCTTCATAGGCAAATTCTTGGTCGTCTACTTTGACAATATTTTGAATTATAGTCACTCTTCTGATGACCATCTGAGCCATGTGAGGCTCATATTTGATGTGTTCTGAAAGGGAAAGCTATATGTGAACCTAAAGAAGTGTTAATTCCTTACTGATTTTGTGCACTTCCATGGGTTCATTATATCCTCGTCTGACATGTCTCTTGACCCGGACAAGGTCCGATCTATTTGTGAGAGGCCTATTCCCTCCAGTATCACTTAGACCAGTAGCTTCCACGGGCCAGTCACCTTCTATAGGAGGTTTGTCCGGGGATTTAGCACCATTATGGCCCCCATCACGAGCTGCCTACTGAAGGGTGATTGCCAATGGAAGGTTGTCGCTACTCACGACATTAATGAGATCAAGGAAAAATTGACGACCGCACTTGTGTTGAGATTGCCAGATTTCTCTAAGGTGTTTAAAGTTTCTTGTGACACATCTGGCGTTGGTATCGACAGAGTATTGATTCAGGAAGGTCATCCAATTTCTTACTTTAGTGAGAAGATGAATGAGGTCCGACAGAAGTACTCAAATTATGAAATGGAGTTTTATATTATGTTGCAGTGACTTCAGTATTGGAGACACTATCTTCTCCCATGGGAGTTTGTTTTATACTCCAATCACCAAGCCTTGCACTACCTTGATTCACAACGTAAATTGGGGCATAGACATGCCAAGTGGGTCGAATACTTACAGGATTTCCATTATGTTCTCAAACACCGTGCAAGCGTTGAGAATAAACCTGTCGACGCCCTTAGTCGTCATGTGACCCTCCTCCGCACACTTAGTGCTAGTACATCTAGTTTTGATCGCTTTCGAGTGAGTATCCGACCTGCACTGATTTTGGTGCGATTTATCTTGGATTCTTGAGAGATCTCCCCGAGCCCACTGAGAGGGTTGACATTGTCGAGGGTTATTTATATTATGGGTCTCATCTCTGCATTCCCTGGGCTTCATTCTGTGACTTCCTGATTTGGGAATTGCATGCAGGTGGTGTCGTTGGCCACTTCGGCAGAGACAAGACTTGCTCTGGTTGAGGATCGCTTTTATTGGCCCACCTTGAAAAGGGATGTGGCGCACGTAGTCCGTCACAGCGGCACGTGTCAGATCGCGAAGGGTACTAAACAAAATACTGGACTCTACTCCTCTTCTAGTCCCCCACCATCCATGGGTCGACATTAGTATGGATTTTGTATCGGGGTTTCCGCGCACTCTGAGAAAGCACGATTCTATTTTCATATTGGTAGATCAGTTTTCGAAAATGCCTCACTTTATTACCTGTGGCAAGACCGCTGATGCAGCTCATGTGGCAGCCCTTTTCATGAGAGACATTTTTTGATTACAAGGATTACCTAAATCCATAGTGTGTGACCGTGATGTTCGATTTCTGAGTTATCTTTGGAAGACGTTATGGCATAAAATGGGCACGACCTTGAAATTTTCTACCACTTATCACCCATAGACTAACGGTCAAACTAAGGTTGTCAATAAGGGTTTAGAGAATTTATTACGGTGTCTGGTTGTTGACCACCCTTAAGTTTGGGATTCTGTGTTATAGCAGAGTTTGAATATAATAGTTCCATCAACAAGTCTATTGGCATGAGTCCATTTCATAGTGTCAGGATATAAGCCTAGGAAACAAGATGACTTTGACCTTGTTCCCTTAGACTCACGCTCTAGTGAATCCATTGAATCCTTCATTCATCATATACATGAAATGCATGAAACGATTCAGTAAAAAATTACTAGGAGTAATGAATTATATAAAGCATAGGCAGATAAACATAAGCGTGAGTAGTATCTTCGGGTAGGCGAGCAAGTCATGATCCGACTTCGCATGGAGAGACTCTCAAAAGGAGTCACTAAGAAACTACAATCAAAGCAAATGAGCCCTTATAGAATTCTAAAGAAAATTGGGACAAATGTCTATGAGGTCGATATTCCAGCGGGTATGGGTATTCATCCCATATTTAATACAGAGGATTTAACACTATACTTTGATCCTCTCGAGTATAGGAATCCATACCTTGATCCACTTCCTACATAGTTTCCAGAGCAGACCGACTCTTCCCTAGGCAACCTTGGAAAAACACCTACGGACTTGCCCGCACCACCTATGATTCCATCGGTTCTTCTAAATCCACCTGCACGAGAGGTGAGATTTGAGTGCATTACTGATGTTGTGGCGCATGAGTGCATTTCCACAATAGAGGGCCCCTCTTGTCGTTACCTAGTACACTAGAGCGGACGCCCCATTTGTGATGATACTTGGATGTCTGTGGCGGAGCTTGATAGACTTGCCCCGAGCTTCAAAGTCAGCATGTTCATCTCCATTCATCATAGATGAATGCTTTTCAGCCGGGGGGAGTTGACGGGGATCGTCATCACTACGGGTCGCACGTCGATGAGGCCCACTTTGGTATATTCGCGCAAAAGGCGATGATCGGATCAGCGATCCGAGACCGCGAGAGCGTCTGACTCGTCACGCTATTATTTTTATTTTTTTAATTTAATTTTTTTGGATTTTATTTTGGTATTTTAGGATCTCCGGCGTAACGACCAATCATAATCATTCACGCCCGGTGCCTAACCGCCCCCTCTTATAAATATGGGCAGGTGTTGCAGTTTATTTTCATTGCTTGTATTGTGAGAGAATCCCGTTGACAATCATCCGTGGTGCGACGCCGCAGGACTCGGGGTGCGAAGTCCCGACCTACTTTTTATTTCCTGTTTTCGTGCTTTTACGTTTCCCTGTTCCCGTGAACATAACCACCACCTCCCACGTTTCCTCATCCTCCACACATCTCAGCCATCAATTCTCTCTCCTAACCGACACAAATCCACGATAAATCAATCCTAGCCGCAGAAAACCACGGTTACCACGTCTCGATTTCACGCAAGAGCACGTCTTCCCGTCGAGTTCACACTACCCGGCGGAAGCTTTCTATTCTTCCTAATCGCCTCCCTACCAGTTTCAGTCGACGCCTCTCCCCTACCGTGAATCCTCCAGCAAGCCACAACGTCTCCATTCATTTCCACGGTGGTTCCTCGTGTCTATCTTTGTCGATCCTAAAACTACAAACCGGAAGCAACATCCTATCAACCTATCGCCATTTTCACACTTCCATACCCCTGGATCTGGTTGGCCATACCTTACCGCCGCTGACTCTATCCTAGTCATGGAACCACCACTGAAATATGCTAGTCTTGTCGCCCTCCGCATATCCTTATTAACCTTCATCCTCCAATTTGACGTGGATCCACTAGGTTTAGCCACCATTTCTTCCTTCCTGACGCCCAGCAACACAACTATGAGAGCGAACCTTCCCTCCCACAGATTCTCCATCCAGTCTTGTGTCCATTACTATTTCTGACCATCACCTTCATCCCCACGCAGCAGCAGCCCGCCATTAATTGTTGATCACCGGATTTTGAATATTCGTGAGTATTATTGTATCATGCTTATTTTTTTGTTTATTAAATATTGGAAAACATCACATATTTGTCTGAATATTTTGAAGCATTAGTGTATTTGTGATGCAATTTCTTTTATTTTATAAACCTAAATCGTGAAATTTTGTGGTAGAAAGTACTTTGTCGGAAATTGAGTGTGATTCACTTGCACATCTGAAAATAAAAGTTCGCTTTGTGTAACTTTGCCTCGGTTATAAAATCATTTACTGCAATGTTTTAATTCTGGAATAATTAATTAAGAACAATTTGCATTTTCATTTAATTGTATTTGTTTGAGTTCATTTCGCATCACATTCATGTTGGGTCATAATAGCATCGGCACACCCAAATCACACGGCCTACCCTGCGTCACTTCTTATGTTGAAAATTTCTTCTTGTGTTGAAGATTTAACTAACATTTGATAAACAGGTATCTACAAAATGCAAAGCATCCGAAGATGAGTACGTCATTTGATTACATAATTACTTGAGAATAGATAAGTAATTAAACATCAATGTGACGGTGGGTTACAAAACCTGAATGCAAAATCGAGCGATGGCAGTAGGATGCGCAATACAAATGAAGACGAAATGGGGAAAATACAGCAACTATGACGAAATATGAGGCCGAGAGCACCTAATAAATTCAAAAACGGGAGAAATATTTTGATCGAAGCTTCGCCGAAATGCAGGTTGCGGCCCACCGCCCTCGTTGTGTTCTTTGCCGACACTTCGAAGAGAACAAATTGAGAAGAAGGAAGTATAGCCGAGCGCAGGGAAGGAAATAAGCCACATAGGAATGCAAAGAGGATTCGGTGATGCCCTAGGTAGTATTGTCGAGCACAGGGGGGAAATACCTTTGAGAAGCGGCTTGTCAAAATGTAGCTTGAGGACCAACGCCTTCGTCCTACTCTTTCCCATCGCTTTGAGTCCGCCCGAGCCCTAAACATCGAGGTCGAGCAGAGCATCTTGAAGAACACTCGATCCCGTACGAGAGACCTTCAATAAAGGCCGGCAAGAGACGCACAAGCCGGAAAGTGGGTGGCTACAGAGGGATGGGAGCTCAACGACGAAGTGGAACGCGGGGTTGTTTGCGGGAGGCGGATGCGTGGGAGTAGAAAAGAGGAGTGTGGGCTTTTGGAAAAGACAGACTGGAGAAGGGTCTTAACTTTTCTAAAAGCATCTTTTTGAGATTTTTGGCGGGTGCGGTAGCCACCGGAAGCCCTCCCAAAAAGCTTTATGTGAGCGGTGGTGTTTTCCAGCTACCGCATCGGAGCTGAAAATCCCCTCCCAAACGGGCCCTAAGTCTTCACTTTCTCACGAACTTGCATACCAAAAACACATCAAGAGTGTCTTGAAACCTGGAGTGAGTTTCAGTAATAAATTCAGTATATCTCTTAGTTGCTCTATGTGGATTTTCCTTAGCTGCAGAAGATATACTGATTAGTTTCCTCCAATCAGAAGAGACATCAGGATATATTTCATTCATAGTATATCTTCTCCTGGTAACCTCAACCAACATCTCAATAATTTTCATTTTTGTTCCGACTTCAACAATCTTCTTACCTTTAATTATTCATTCTTTAGTTGCTTGATCTTCTTACATGAAGGCTCTTATCATGAAATTGTTATTTCAGAAAATCAGCTTCCCAAATTCAAGCAACTAAAGAACGAAGCCTCAATACTCAGTAGCATCTTGTTTGGAGGATTTTCAACAATAGGCTTTACAAAATATTCTTTAATCTTTCCATCTCTGGATTCAACAATAAATTTGGAAATTTTATCTGAGATAGCCTTCTGTGAGGCTTCAAATGCAAGTGTATTCTCCTCAGAAATTATTTCTATATTGGCCTTTGTGACAACATCAAGTTTAGGAATTGGTTTTTGTATTCCAAAATTTTCTTCCAAATTTAACTTCTGAGTAGGAGCATTAAACTTTTTCATTTGCATATGTGTTTTCCTTTCTTCTTTGGTGTACTTCCAAATTTAACTTCTGAGTAGGAGCATTAAACTTTTTCATTTGCATATGTGTTTTCCTTTCTTCTTTGGTGTACCTTCCCAAATGGTTCTAGTATCCCTTCGACCTCATCCCCCTTCCTCTCCCCCTATTACTATGGTATATACGATCCATTGAAGAGTAGAAAGCAATCCCTACCTCAAATCAGTTGGGATTGAAGAGCGTCCAGCAGTTTAAAATGAGAGGAAGAATTGTAGTATTGAGAGTAATAAATGGGACAGTGGATTCTGTGATAGGTAAGTTCTTTTCAAAAGATGAAATGAAATGATATGTGATCATCTCCTGCGTTTAATCAAGTAATTCTTGAGCACATGGAGATCCAGGAAAAGGAGTTCATCCAATCTCAAGAAATGGAACTCTAGAAGTATTAGCACCAGGCACCGCCCGGGATTGTGCTTCATCTTTAGCAAAACCTCCAAGGCAAAGGTCTCAAAAACAACTATATCCTTCACAGCTGAAACACTTTTGATGTAGGGTAGGTTACGGGTGCACAAAACCTACGACGCTAGGTGGTAGTGCAAGGGTGACACGCTAATCTGAACCTAAATGAAATTCGTCGATAACTCGACAAATAAATTTGAGCAATGAGAATTCTAACTCCACACAAATATTTGAATTTGAAAACAGTTAATTAATTTTGACAATTCATAATGGCTTCCTCCGCTCGGAGGACCAAAGCAAAGCGCGTGGCGAATGCCCCCTCTTGCAAATTATTAGCGTACTAAAGACAATTTCTACTAGCAAGAATCACAACACATATTAATTCACCAATGAAAATATCAAATCAAATAAGTTAATACCACAAGAAACTCACAAAGTAGTGGGCTGAAACGAAACACTGAAGAATTTGGGTCTGGATGTGTAGATCGGCGATCGGAGGTGGAACCAGCGGGGAGAAAATGATGGCGATGGCTGTCCTCGGTGGTAAATGGTGAGATCAGACAAAAAATGGGTTGATACAGCCACGTACAAGTAGATCCAGGCCAGGAAAGGGTGGATCCGCTATTTAGGGTTGGATCCGGGTGGAGGGGTGATGAACGAAAGGTGGAAATAATGGATCGGGGCTGAAATTCCTAGATCTGAATGGATCCAAGAAATTAGGGCTAAAGGGAGGTGGATCTACGAGAGGGAAGAAGTGGAGGGTCGGCGTGAACAGTGACCCTTGAACAATAATTCGGTGAACAGTATTCCGGTGAACAATAATTCGACGAACAGAATTTTGGTGAACAGTTCTCTGAACAGTGTTCGGGCTTCCTGGACAGCGGTAGGGTGTTGGGATTTGGGAGCTGTACGGGCTGTGGATGAGGGTTTTGGAAGGGGAGGAAGAAGGCTAGGGATGGGTAGTACCTTGGGGTGAGTTGGAGCGCCTAGGAGTCATCACCTAGGGTTCCACAGCGTCGGCACCGGGGAGTGATCGCTGGAATCCGGGAATAGAAGTCTCAAAATTCTGCAATCATCTCAATTCAACCCCTACCACTCTTATTTATAATAAAAGAAGCACTAGGGCATCTCATTCAACGACTATAATTGGCCGGCGGGAGATGCCTCAAAATACATGAAATAAAAGTTCAAAAAAATGAAATAATATAAGATTTTGACTCGCGGAGACACTCCGGACGCAATCGCCGAGTCCGAACGTCAATCCGGGCACGCCATATATGGAAAGTTGCCAAATTAGCCTCGAACGGGCCCAAAGCGCGTCTTCGTTTCTGCTCCGCATCAATATCCCTGACTTGAAAGAATTCATCTCCTGATGAATTGGGATCGGAATTCTCTCGTTGATCGTCAGGTACAAATCGAAGAAGGTCCACCAGACGTCGTCCAGGATTCATTGGCGGAAGGGTGTCCTCGCCAATCAATTCCCCCTAACTGAAAAGCTATCATCTCTGGTGAATGGAAAAGGCCGTGTTGATGTCGAAGTCCAGAGGTGAATCGATCAAGCTCTGATGTAAGTATCCAAACGTCATTTGCATCGAGGCGGCCCCGCCAATGTACCAAGTAGCGACGACGCGGCCCATCTGTGGTAGGAACAATCTGGTGGGATCTGATCTCCGTGATGCTCTCATCTTTCATCTCTTGAAGGGTGGAGCCCGGTGTGATCGGTGGTGCCTACGGTGAAACCAGAGATGACGAATCCCCAGGTGGGTGGGTGCCAGCAATGGGTGGGATGTAGTGGCAATCAGATATGGGGGATGTATGAGAGTGGTAAGGCAACGAAAGTGGGGGTGTGGGTGGTTGGGCATCTCCATTGTTCAGGTCCATGTACTCATGAAGCTCGTAGTACGGCGTCAGATCCTCAACATTAAACACTGGATGAACTCTCATACTTGCCGGGATATCGAGCCAGTAGGTGTTTGTCCCAATACGACTAATAATTGAGTAAGGACTCATTCGCCTGACAGTTAGCTTTTTGGCAGGCACCGAGGGGAGCCTCTCAGGGCGTATTCGCACCATTACATTCTCTCCTTCATTAAATATCTGCTCTCGCCCTCGCTTATCTGCATGGGTTTTATAGTTTTCATTGCTCGTTATTATCCGTCGGCGGACCTGCTCATGCAACTCATGCAAAAGTCGTGTAAAAGACTCAGCAGACTTATGCAGGTAATGCAAATGATGCAAAGACAGCACGACAGACACTGTACACTCCTTATAGGAAAATCTAATAATTCATGAAATCTCTCTAAAATGTGGTGGCCTATCAGGAGGTTCTTTCGGTGGAATATAGAAATGTTCATCTACTGTGAGAAGAGTGCTCAGATGATCTTGAAAGAAACCTATACTAAAATACCAGCTCGCAACGAGTCAGATGTCTCTCAGGGAACGTAACACATTCGGGGGATCATGAGAAGATGTGTACGACAAGTCATCGCGGATAAGACGACCACCTGGGTGAAAACTGTGCACACAGACTAGAAGTCGTGACTCTAGAATATGGTGAGCGTCCCAGACAAGAAAAAACTCATCGGATGGTTCAGCAAGTGGCGTGTCCCAAAACTCATCCAGAGTGTGAGGTGTCATTAGGTAGGTCCTCACAATATGAGTATGCTCAAGTGGACTCAAAGTAGGCCCTACATATGTCATGCTCCCCTCAAGGTCCCTTCTCTGGGGCAAGGTCAGCGATGATAATGAAAGAGGCGTTATGCTTGAGTGGCTCACCCAAGTCTCACCCTCACCAAGATGTGACGGATCATCAGGAGGCTCAACAAGGGGATCGTAATAGGGCTCGTCACTAAGGTGAAGGTCCTCTCGATGAGTACCATCGAAAGGGGTAGTGCCCCCGTGAATGAGGTGACATAGCCACTACGAGATCAACACCAGACTCTGAGTTCTCGGTCGTAACGTGGCTCAGGATAATGCCAAGGGAAAAGCGGTATAGACCTACACTCAAGAATGGGTCTGCGGGTGCGGTGTCAAGACATGAGTCAAGGGTATGAGTGTTAATCAACCCGAACATGCCAAAAGTGGAGGTGTGGGTGAGGGGCACAACATTACAGACTCAATAGGTCGCTCAGGCTCACCATCCGTCGTAGTCACAAGAGACGGGTCAGAAACAAGAGATAGGTCACTCATGGGGCTAAGCATCTCGCTGGGGTGAGAGCAATACGTATCAGGTATCACTTTCATCGTGGGTGATAGACAGTGGTAGGCATCGTGGGGACCTAAGTATGAGGACTCGTACTGCGGAGGTCAAGGTGAGGGTCCAACCGACTAGCTCTGGAGGATCTCAAAGATTGTTCGTAATAAAGGGCAAGTTTATACATTTTCTCGAGAGACTTCGCGCTATGATAAACAACCTTAGTACGGATGTCAGATCATAGCCCAGACCGAAATCTACAAGTGGTCATGGCTGAGTCCTCTTGGATATTGCTCCTCACAACTAACTCATCAAAGCAATCCATGTGCTCAGCGATAGACATGGATTCTTGCTGAAGGGAAAATAATTGGTCGAGCAAGCGACTCAGATATGATGAAGGCAGATACCTCTGACACAATGTACGCTTCATGTCCACCCAACTAATGATGCGACGAAGAAGGTCTCGCTCGCAGGTCCTCTAAACGCTAGCCCAATATGTCATCGTCTACTCTAAAATTCTAAGTTTCGCAAACTTAACACGACGCTCACCGAATAACTCAAAATGATCAAGATAATACTCAATATCTACGAGTCAATAATTAAAAGACTCGGGACTCGATGAGCCGTCAAAAGAAGGGAAAACTGTACGAAACTGACTCTCAAGATCTCTTTAAAGTGACGATCCTCATAATAGTCATCCCTAAGGTAATCGGGTTGAGTCCAAGGATCAACACAATCCGCTCGCGTGTAAGGATATGAACGACGACAATTATCATACTTAATCGTCTCTGGCATAGTGATGTGTCGGTGGGTCGACACGATTTCGGGAAGTGGTGTGCCGCAGACGATAATAATCATCATGATAACGTGAGGATTTCTCTGAAATTGCGCTATGAGATTGAGTATAGGCGGACTCAGAATCTCCCAAAAGTGGAGAGGAACAACGACGATAATTAGTCATTGATGAATCTAAAGACTCTATATGACCTACCACTACATATATAAATGTGGCCCAAACCTGCCTATGATACCAAAATGATGTAGGGGTAGGCTATGGGTGCACAAAACCTATGACGCTAGGTGGTAATGCAAGGGTGACACGCTAATCTGAATCCTAAATACAATGTAATCGTCGATAACTCGACAAATAAATTTGAGCAATGAGAATTCTAACTCCACGCAAATATTTGAAGTTGAAAACAGTTAATTAATTTTGACAATTTATCCGCTCTGAGGGTCAAAGCAAACCGCGGCGAATGTCCCCTCCTGCAAATTATTAGCGTACTAAAGACAATTTCTACTAGCAAGAATCACAACACATATATTAATTCACCAATGAAAATATCAAATCAAATAAGTCCATACCACAAGAAACTCACAAAGTAGTGGGCTGAACCGAAACACTGAAGAATTTGGGTCCGGATGTGTAGATCGGGATCGGAGGTGGAACCGGCGGCGTGAAAATGATGGTGTTGGCTGTCCTCGGTGGTAAATGGTGAGATCGGACGAGAAATGGGTAGATCCGGGCACGTACAAGTAGATCCGGGCACGTACAAGTAGATCCAGGCCGGGGAAGGGTGGATCCTCTATTTAGGGTTGGATCCGGGTGGATGGGTGATGAACGAAAGGTGAAAATAACGGATCGGGGCTGAAATTCCTAGATCTGAATAGATCCAAAGAAATTAGGGCTAAAGGGGGGATCCACGGGAGGGAAGAAGTGGAGGGTCGGCGTGAACAGTGACTCGTGAACATTAATTCGGTGAACAGTATTTCGGTGTACAGTCATTCGGTGAACAGTATTTCGGCGAACAGTGCTCAGGACAGTGTTCGGTGAACAGTGTTCGGGCTTCCTAGACAGCGGTAGGGGGTTGGGATTTGGGGGCTGTAGAGGCTGCGGATGAGGGTTTCGTAGGGGAAAGAAGAAGGCTATAGATGGGTAGTACCTTGGGGTGGAGTTGGAGTGCCTAGGAGTCGTCACCCAGGGTTCCACGGCGTTAGCACCGGGGAGTGATCGCTGGAATCCGGGAATAGAAGTCTCCAAATTCTGCAATCATCTCAATTCAGCCCCCTACCACTCTTATTTATAATAAAAGAAGCACTAGGACATCCCATTCGACGACTATGATTGGCCGGTGGGAGACGCCTCAAAATACATGAAATAAAAGTTCAAAAAATAAAGTAATATAAGATTTTGACTCGCGGCGACGCTCTGGACGCAATCGCAGAGTCCGATCGTCGATCCGGGCACGCCATATATGGAAAGTTGTCAAATCAGCCCCGAACGGGCCCAAAGCGCGTCTTCGTTTCTGCTCCGCATCACTTTCAATCACAATCAGAGCCCACTACTTCAGTATAGATGTAGACAGAATGTTCATTCTGTTGCTCAACACCCAGCCTCCAACTATTTGTAGCAAAGTTCGAATTAGCCAGAACTTGAGCCACAATCTCTGTGGCCAAAACTTGGTAAACATCTGCACTAACATCAGATTATTCTTTCACAATTGTCTCCGATATAGCAATATTTTCGGCTTCGTTTGGCATGGTGGTGGCCGGTCGTAAACGCATGGGTTAAACTATCATTCGTTAAGGATCACTTAACAAACATCATCCGTTTGAACATAAAAGTGGATGAAGTTCCTTAGGTGGGCGTTAACGAATGACAATTTAACCCCTATGTTCATGACCGCCGCCACTGTGCCAAACGGAGCCTTCATTTCAACAAACTTTATCTGAATCAACCTTATAACCAGTATCATCATCAGCACAATCAACCATATCCTCAGCAACCTCATCTGGAATATCAACATTCTTTTCAGCAACCACATGTACAAAATTCTAATTAGAACCTTTTTTATAACCCTGACAATGTCCTCAACAGCACTAGCAAACGAGGTGACACCAGGGAGCCTATCATGAAGGCAGCTATCTCCCCCTTCTTGATCCCCCCCCCCCCCCACACACACACCCCCACAAACACGGAAGTCAGGAATTCTCTTGTGATAGAAGGATGAGTACAAGTTTGTCAAGCCAGGAATGAAATTTCTGTGACAGAGTTTCTATCTTAGAAAGGAGAGTGGAGGTAAGAGTCTCAAAAATAGGAGCCAACATGTCAGAGACAATCTGGAGTGCATCTGAAGAGGATGGAGGTGTGGCCTGTGGTACTTAAGATGGAATAAATGGAGAAATAGGTGGAATAGATGAAGATGGAATGTCTGTAGAAGGTGTAGGAGAAGGTGGAGAAGTAGGTAAAGTAAAGGTATGAGGGGGAATATCTGAGTGCGAAGATGAAGAAATGGGTGAAGATGGATCATGAATGGAGGATGGTTTGGACTTTGAAATAATCCTTTTCCATCTAAAAAGTGCAAAGAAGAGAGCCTTTTTCCAGAAAGAATATAAATGCCTCAGGAAGTACACATTGAGAGGAGAAGAATGGGATAGAAAAAGACTCGGAATTCTGCCAAATATAGCAATATTAGTAAATTTCTTCATGCGCAGGGGTCTTGCAGAAAATTATTTTGCTGACATGTCCGCAAAAAAAGCTAAATTCTTCATCAACATCATTCTTCTTAATATTTGTAGATTTCTTAATGATGGAGCTCTGCCCTTCCTCTACAGGCTTATCAAATCCAACCACATTTGCGACTATCTCCGCAGAAATGCATACATCTGTATTGTTGGAATCTTGTGATCTAGAAGTAGTCAAGAGATTAGTCTTACTGCCAGCGTAATACAAGCCTAAAGGGTCGCACAAGAACGTGCGTAAATTAGAGTGTTTGATCGTGTTGGTTTGTGAAACTAAGTTCTAAATATGTATATATGATATACAATGTACGGTATTTAGGACATACGGCCCGAAGACAAAGCCCGTGTGCCAAGGGGGTGTGGGAGGTTTTTCGTTCCAGAGCCCCGAGGAGGTGCGTGTGCCTGAACCGACGTGACGTTTGGGGCACACGCCCAAGTTCCAAAGGCATGTGCACCCCAAATTTCATGTACGGATTGATGCCTATAAATAGGTAAACTGATCTGAAAAAACTAATGTCTCTTTCAGAGTTCTTTATACCGTAAAACCACCAAGGACACATTTCTACAAAATTGGAATTATCTTTTCGAAGGAGAGAAAAAGCGATCTTCCAACCCCGAGTTCGTTGGACGGGCGTTGTTAAGGCGTTCGTGCGGATACTTCTAGAGAAACCGATACTATTCAGTGTTTCCGGCGATCGTGTAGTTCTGTAACATTTGGACCCGTAACATTCTTCATAGATGAAACCTCTATATATATACAAAGAGAGGAAACCTCAAACTAATATTAGAGGTGTGACACTAAAAACAATAAAATTGTAGAGAAGTACACAAGAAAAGAGGATTAGAACGATCAACCTTGTATATGCTTCTTTTGTATCTAAATACAATGTAGGAGTACATATTTATAGGAGGAAAAAAGAAGAGTCTCTTATACACAATGTAGGACAAATACAACAAGAGGAAAAGAAAATAAATGGGTCATTTAGATGGGCCTTTACAATTTCTTTTCTAACACTCCCACGCAAGCTGGAACGTACAAGTCGTAGGCACCAAGCTTGGACAAGAACTTATAAAATAAAGTACTAGGCAGGGCCTTTGTAAGAATATCAGCAACTTGGTCAATAGCCAGAATATGCCTCAACTCTAGTTTCTTCATTTGAACTTTCTCTCATACGAATTGACAATCAACTACAATGTTGAAACCAAAAAATCGGTCTTGATGGAGTTCACCCTTAGGGAAGGGGTGATCGCGCACCTACTTCTCTCCTTCAAGAAAAACAACAAGGAAAAAGAGCAAGGGAGTGGACCAAGGGCCCGGCGCGGAGGACCCACCACACACCCGGAAGATCACTGAGCGCTTCCCCTCCTTAGTCAAATGTCAGGCTAAGGTACCTTAGAAAGCGCTAGAAAGCTAGGAGACAGGTAAGCATGCCCTTCTGAGGTACCCCTTGGGTCCTATTTATAGATTTCTGAAAAAGGCTTGCAAATAGCCAACCACCGCTGTTCTAAACAGCTATGTGCAGCCCAGCTGGGTCTGCCAACAGCGTAACTCCGTTGCTTCTAACTGGCTATGGGCAGGCCAGCGGTGGCAAAATGGTAAAAACACCTCACAGATCACTGGGCGAGTAGCCCTCAACAAACCCTACTCGGCAAGGGCGTCGAGTGCTCGATGGAGGAGGCACTCGCCGCCTATCTTCGGCCTTGGGCGAGTACGGGTCCGGCCTGCCCTACTCGCACGCCGCAGGCTTGTTGAACGGTTCGAATTCGGCGAGCGGCTCAGAGCTCGACGAACAGCCCAGAGCTCGATGAACAGCCCAGAGCTCGACGAACAGCCCAGAGCTCGACGAACTGGACTTGGCGAGCTGAGCTTGGGGAGCTGGGCTTGGCGAGTTTGAGCTCGCCTTCCCAAAGGTATCTCACCCCGCCTGGGCAAGTCGGAGACTGCCGAGCTCTCCCCCTGCAGAGCTCGGCCAGGGACCCGGACTGTCTGACTTGACCATTCTGGCTCCTGCTGACCCATTCGCCGGATACGGGGTTGTACACAATCCCCGCTCTTTGCGAGTTTGGCACAAGCTCGGAAAGAAACATTCAACCCCACGAGATTCGGCGAGTGTGGCAGGAGCCAAGAAATCTTTCGGCGAGGTCCACCAGCGGCTATAAATATGCGCTTGCGTACCTGGGTGACCTTTGTCACTCCCCTTCGCTCTGAATTTGCCGAGATGTCTTTTCCCAAGGAGCTCAAAGATAGGCTTGCGAAGGCTCGCGAGGTCTCCTATACCCGCGTCGCCAGCCTAACCTCCATTCCCCTTAACATCCCGCGGAGCATCCCGGCCGAGTCCAATTCAGCCAATAGGGCGAAGCCAGATGCAGAGGCATCCGAACGCGCCTTCCAAGACTTAAAAATGACCCTGGAGCCTGAGACAGGGCTCCTCTACCCTGCCTGCCCCTGGGAAGGAGGGGAATTTCATTGACCTCTGCGCCGACCAGGACTGCCGGGATGGGGGCGGCGAGGTCACCTCTTCGCTAGCCGATACTCTTCCCGCCGACCCGCGGTTCATGGCTCCGAAGACTCGCCAACGGGACCCGTCCCCGCCCTTCGGGACTCTGGGGTTGAGCTCGCAAAGACCGGACTCGTCGGCCCGCGTTCCCTCTTCTCAGCTCGACGAGACTTCGAGGGATGGTGTCAGAATTATCCCAGTGCCAGGCTTCAACCTTATTCAACCCCAAATACAGCCTCCGAGTCGCGGTAAAAATCTGAAGATGCCCCCACCTCGCCTCTCCTTCGAGGCGCCAAGCTCCTCAGGCGAGTCATCCTTTATTGGTTCTCATCCGTAGTCCCCCGGGTGTACTTCCCCTTTACATTATTGTTCAACTATTCTTGCAGCTTTCTGCAGTCAGTCGGAGGTCGACGAATCCTTGGAGCGAGCTCGCTACTCGCCCCTTCCTTCCCCGAAGACCCTGGAGTCCTTCCTGGATGCCGAGCTGGGGGGCCCCGAGCTGACGAAGCGAGGAATCGAGGTCCTCAAAAAGATGGCACACGAGCTCCACCAGTTGCGGGAGGAGTGAGGACAACGATGTGCTGCAGCGGGAGTGCGCGTAGCTAGTAGGTGAGGTAAGGGAGGACCCGGCGGGCGAGGCGACGTCCCTTACATCGCTGCTGGAGGAGCTGGACGAGAATCTCCTGGCTGCCCGGGGGTGCTTGAGGCGGATCCGCGAGCTCCGCAATTCGCGCCGACCTGCGGGGGAAGAGACGCGAGGACGGGGTAGGTAGAGAACGGCCCCCTGCTGGGCCTACCAGAACTCGCCTCCTTTCCCCCTCAGCTCGCGCACGTGCCGAAATTGCTGCTTTGTTTGCATTTAATTTCTCTGGACAATATCCCTTCTTGGGCCTGTAATAACTTAGAAATATTTTCAGATTTTATTGCTTGTTGTTCGAATATAATATTCTTGCTTGGCACATGATGAGACAGGTCTTGGAAGTCGGCGAGCTGGGTTAGGCGAGCTGGACCGATCGGTCAGCTTGACCCTTGACCCCTTTTCTTATAAATAGGCCCCCTCACCTACCCTGACTTACTGCTTTTATTGCTTCTGTACTTTCCTCCTCTGCTCGCCTCCTTCCTACCAGCACTCGCTCTCTACACCTTCCGCGAGCATGGGGAAGACCAACTCTGACTCTGATGGTCGCTCCAAGTGCGCTCAACACTTCACCGACTATTGTTTCTTTGAGGGGAACACGACGAAGGAGGAGTTCGCCGTGTTCACTACTGAGTTCAAGCCCCCTGGCTTCGAGGCACACCGACCTAGGGAGGGCGAGACCATTAACACTTTCTACTCCGAGGAGCTCGCCTTCCCCATCTTGCATTTCGAGATGGGGTTGCGACTTCCGCTCTGGCCGGAGATCCGCCAGATCCTCAAATACTTCGGCGCGGTGCCCGCGCAGCTGAACCCGAACTCCATCGCCATGATGGTGGCGTTCGCGAGTTTCCTCCGCCGGGAGCGAATCGAGTTCAACCTGACAGTGTTCAGGAAACTCTTCACCTACAAGGCGACTCCCGATGGCATCGCCTTCTTCGGGGGTTCCTTTATCAAGGTTCGCGAGATCGCGAACAAACACCACAACTGGATGACCAAGATCGTCTTCCTCAAGGGCGATCTCGGCAACGTCCCCTACTCGCCGCAGCAAAAAGGCGAGGAGGTATATCCGATCCCCCACCGTCTCCGGCAACGACGTCGAGCTCCAAAATTTTTTCCTCCACAAGGACTTCGAGGTCGCCTTCCTCCGAAGGGGCCTCGACTCGCTCCTCCCCGTCCTTCCCGGCGAAGGTATATCTTTCAACTCTCCTCCTTGCCAGATCTCGCCAAATCCAACGGAATTTTTACTAAGTTATTTCTGCAGGGGAGCGGCTAATTCCCGAGAACCCACCTTTTGCGGATCCGGGACTACTCGCCGACCCACTCGCCCGCGAGACGGCGGCTGCAGCCGCCTGCCGAGACGAGCCGTCGTCGTCTAAGCCCTCTAGCAAGAAGCGGGCTGATCCCGCGGGGTCCACATCGCCTCGTCGCCATCCACCGCAAAAGAAGTTGAAGGCGGTGGTGGTTTCTCGGGCGAAGCAACAACAACAGCCCAAGTACATGAGCTCGCACGAGACCACCCCGGACGGATCGCCGGGGAGCCCGCCGAAGGAGACAACGGGCAAAGAGCAGGAGGGAGGCGAGCCCTCTGCTCCTGCAGTCAAGAAGGCCCCAGCCCGCGAGTCGGGCCCGCCGAAGGGCCATCCCCTCTTCGGCCTTGGGGGGAGGTGGAAGGACTCGGCTGGCGAGCCCGTGGTTCAGTGGGACGAGTCCGCCCACCGGGTCTCCGTCTCCACCCTCCAATCCTCCTAGGCCGATCGTGAGCCCTCCTCAGGTCAAGCTTATACGCTCGGCTTCGGCCTCTACGAGGCGCGAGGACGCCGCAGCCTACAAGCGCATGACCCTGCGCCAACTCGGCCATGAGGGCCTGCAGGCCCATATGCGGGCACTGGAGCTCCACCACATGGTGGTTCGTCGCGGCATCAACCTCAGCCACCTCCTGCAGAAGGCGGAGCATAAGCGCGATCTGGCCCAGGAAAAGGTCGTTGACCTGGAGAGGAGGCTCGGCATTGCCGAGGACTTGCTCGCCAAGGGCGCCGGCGGACTGGTGAGCACTGGTCAACCATTACCTTTTTCACTTAGGATTTTAGCTTCAGATTCACTTACCTGTTATTCCATCAGGATATCGAGGCCTCTAGGGAGCTGCGGACTCGCGTTGTCGGACTGGAGGAAGAGAATAATCAGCTCCGTGCGCGTTCCGCCGAGCAGGAGACTTACGTCGCCGAGCTGGAGGCTCGCGCAGCCGAGCTGGAGGCCCGCACCGCAGAGCTGGAGGGGAGGAACGCGAAGCTGAGCATCGAGAATAAGGGGCTTCATGGCGAAATCGCCCGCCAGGCGGAAGCCTTCCTCCCTCCAGGTGGCAGCGAGCCCACCTTCCCATACAAGAGCCCGAGGATCGTTGGCGAGGTTGAGGTCGTTGAAAGGCTGCGGGTCAACTCAATCGAATCCGCCGAATGCACCTTGCAAATTATGAAGGATATGCAGGTGCTGGTAGAGGGCTGCGAGGAGGTCACAGTCCGAGACCTCATGTCGAGTCTGTTCCCGCCCACGCCGCCGAGCGAGAAGGAAGACAGCCTCGACTTGTTCTTCAGCAAGGACTTCAAGGACCATCCTTCTGGCGGAGCAGACGGAGATCGCCAATCCGGGGGAGGAGACGAGAGCTGACCTCCCCCCCTCTCTTTTTTCTTTCTTGTAACTCTCTCTCCCCTCTTTTGTAACCTCCCTGAGGCGAGCTCTCCTTTTGTAATCATTTTATACTGAATGAAAAGTGAATTTTTCTATCTTCTTTGCTTTTTAACTTTCCTTCTGCGATGCACTCGGCCGTGAGCCCTCCCCTTTGTTAGATCTCGCTTGGACAAAAATTTCCCGCTAGAGTGCATGTCTAGGATTAGTACTCGCGAGCGAATTCCGAGAGCTCACCCTCCCCGGGTTAACCAGGAATGGACCACTTGCCGAGTTGGGCCCGTAACCACCCAGCTCGCGCGCGAAGTTGTCCCTTCTCTTGCTGATGCTGAGTCGAAACTATCCAAATATTTCACAAGTAAAACTGAAAGGGGGGGGGGGGTGGAGTGCCTTGTTGGAGCTCGCCTTCCTCAACAGGAGGAACCGATCGGGGCTCGTCTTCTCTCTGCCGAGCTGGGTCTGCGAGTTCAAGCTCGCCTGTAAGGACATTCTCCCCCCTACACCCTTAGGAAAGCAATCTTCCTAAATAATTCCAGGAGAGGGTGGGACCCCCTCGAGTGACATCCAGCTCTGCCAGCTAGGTGAGAGCCTGACAGCGGGATCTGCTTCGGGATCTGGGGCAGACTCTCTCGAGTGACATCCAGCCCTTCCAGCTAGGTGAGAGCCTGACAGCGGGATCTGCTCGGGGTCTGGCGCAGACTCCCTCGAGTGACATCCAGCCCTGCCAGCTAGGTGAGAGCCTGACAGCGGGATCTGCTCAGGGATCTGGGGCAGACTCCCTCGAGTGACATCCAGCCCTGCCAGCTAGGTTGGGAGCCTGACAGCGGGATCTGCTCGAGATCTGGGGAAGACTCCCTCGAGTGGCATCCAGCCCAGCCAGATAGGTGAGAGCCCGACAGCGGGATCTGCTCGGGGTCTGGGGCAGACTCCCTCGAGTGACATCCAGCCCTGCCAGCTAGGTGGGAGTCTGACAGCGGGATTTGCTCGGGGTCTGGGGCAGACTCCCTCGAGTGACATCCAGTCCTGCCAGCTAGGTGAGAGCGTGACAGCGGGATCTGCTCGGGGTCTGGGGCAGACTCCCTCGAGTGACATCCAGCCCTGTCAGCTATGTGGAAGCCTGACAGCAGGATCTGCTCGGGGTCTGGGGCAGACTCCCTCGAGTAACATCCAGTCCTGCCTGCTAGGTGAGAGCCTGACAGCGGGATCTGCTCGGGGTCCAGGGCAGACTCCCTCGAGTGACATCCAAGCCCTGTCAGCTAGGTGGGAGCCTGACAACGGGATCTGCTCGGGGTCTGGGGCAGACTCCCTCGAGTGACATCCAGCCCTGCCAGCTAGGTGAGAGCCTGACAGCGGGATCTGCTCGGGGTCCGTTCAAACGAACGTCAACCATTCTCATAGATCGCAACGAGAGCACTTGACACTTAAAATTTCATTAGCAAAAGGAACGCAACTTACATGTTATAAGGGAAAAAACGTTTCAAGTCATCACCGCTCCAGGTGAGACTTAGGGTCTCGCCCTCAACATTCTGGAGGCGATACCCTCCTGACCTCAATGTTTCTTTTATAATGTACGGACCCTCCCAATTGGGGTTAAGCTTTCCCACGGCGGCTGATCATCCCGCGGCATCTACCTTCTTCAGGACCAAATCCCCTTCTGCGAATTGCTTGACCCTGACGTGCTTGTCAAAATACTGTCATTCTTCTTTTAACTTCCTCCTGGCGGATGGTCGAGAGGTCGCGTACCTCCTCCACCATGTCAAGGGAGAGCCGCAGTTCCTCCTCATTCTCGGCTTTCTCCACTCCTCCCTATCTTCCCTTGCCTCGACCACCTGAGGCGTCCAGACCTCGAACTCTACCGGGAGTACCGCCTCGCACCCATGGGAGAGTTTGAAGGGAGTCTCTCCTGTGGCGCTAGCGAACTGGGGTCCGTTGTCCGTGACAATGGCCTGGGGCAACCCGTGCCGGCAGATGATTTCCCCCCACACAAAGTTTCTGATGACCTAGGAGGTCACCTTGGCCAATGCCTTGACTTCTAACCACTTGAAAACATAGTCAATCATGACCAACAAGAATCTCCTCTGCCCGCTGGCCTGGGGAAAGGCCCTACCAGATCCATTCCCCAGATTGCAAAGGGTCAGGGTGCGGTGATGCTCCTGAGGCGCTGAGCAGACTGTAGTTGGAGGGGAGCGAACAACTGGCACTTGCTACACTTCCTTGCGAACTCTGCGGCGACATAGCTCAGGGTCGGTCAGAAGTACCCTTTCCTGATGATTCTTCCTTCCAGGGTCCGACCCCCAGAATGGCTCCTACACTCTCCGGAGTGGACTTCCTCCAAGATCCTCGGGACCTCCCTCTCAGCCACGCAACGCACCAACATTCCTGAGATGGTCTTCCGGTATAGCTGCCCGTCTCGTACGAGGTAGTATGCTGACTTGTATTTGAATTTCTTCTTATCCATCCCCTCCGGATACTCCCCTGTGGAAAGGAAGGTTGTGAATGGGTCCATCCACGAGGGGTGTTTCTCCACTTTCATCAGCTCTCCCTCCTCGATGGAAGAGCGGAACAGGTCGGTGATGGTACCCCCCACCCGGGGACCATGCTTTGCCAGTTGATCTACCTGCTCGTTCTCCTCCCTGGGCACGTGCCGGATGGAGAAAGTCTGGAACGTGCCGATGACCCCCTTCACCTTTGCCAAGTATAGTTGTAGAGTTGGCACCCTTACTTCGAATTCTCTGTTGATCTGGGAAGCCACCACCATGAAGTCAGTGAGCACCTCCACATCATGCACCCCAGCTCTCTGGCTAGGCGGAGACCTGCGATTACCGCTTCGTACTCGGCCTGGTTATTGGTGATGGGAAAGTGCACCACCACCGTTTGCTCGATCCTCGTCCCTTGAGGGTTCTCCAAGATTACTCCCACCCTCAGGGAACGTATCCCCGAAGCGTCATCCACCATCACCTTCCAAGGAACGGGGCGAGCGAGTTCTGCCTCCGCCACCTCGATCACATAGTCAACCAGGAAGTCGGTCATGGCTTGGGCCTTGATCGAGAGGTGGGGGACGAAGGAGATATCAAACTCGCTCAGCTCCACCGACCACTTCGTCAATCTGCCCGAATGCTCCACCCCCTCGAAGATGTTGCGGAGGGGGTGGTCAGTCACCACTCGGATCGAGTGTGCCTGGAAGTAAGGCCGGAGCCGAGATGACTAGAGCGAAGGCCAACTTTTCCAAGATGGGATAGCGAAGCTCGGCCTTCCTCAACACCCGAACTTACATAATATATGGAGAGCTGCTTCTTCCCCTCTTCTCGAACCAGGACGGAGCTCAGAGCCTCTGCTCCGACCCCTAGATACAGAGATATGTCTTTCCCCTCCTTTGGCCCCTGGAGCAGGGGGGCCTGAGTCAACTGCTTCTTCAGGGCCCGGAATGCCTCCTCGCATTCCGAAGTCCACTCGAACTTCTGGCCTCCCCTCAAAGTCTTGAAGAAGGGAGAGTATTTCTCTCCGGCCCGGGAGAGGAACCTGCTCAACCCTGCCAACTTCCCCGTCAACCTCTGCACTTCTTTAGCATTCCGAGGTGAACTCAGCTCCATGATTGCTCGGACCTTGTCAGGATTGGGCTCTACCCCCGCGGGGGTGAAAAGGTGGCCTAGGAACTTGCCCCTGCTCGCCCCGAAGACACACTTCAGGGGGTTCAGCCTCATCTTATACTTGCGCAGGGTGGCGAAGGTTTCCACCAAATCCTGGAGGTGAGAGTCAACATCTCGACTCTTGATCATGAGGTCATCAACATACACTTCCAAATTCCTCCCCTTTGCTCCCGGAAGACCCTGTCCATCATCTTCTGATAGGTTGCACCTGCGTTCTTTAGCCCAAAGGGCATCATTTTATAGCAGTAGCACCCATCCCCAGTGATGAAAGAGACATCTTTGACGTCGGGGGGTGCATCCTGATCTGGTGATAACCTGAAAATACATCTAGAAAACTCATTACAGGGAAACCGACGGCTGAATCAACCAGCGCGTCGATCCGAGGCAAGGGGTAACAATCTTTGGGACATGATTATTAAGTAAAAAAAAGTCAACACACATACGTCCACCGGCCGTCTCCTTTTTAAACTATAACTACATTGGAGACCCAGCCGGGGTATTGGATTTCGGATACAAAGCTGCGGCCTTGAGAAGCTTGGCTACCTCCTCCCTGATCGGCTCGACCAACCTGTCCGTCGTGGATCTCTTCTTTTGCTGGACGGGGCGAGCTTCCGGGTCAAGGTTGAGACGATGGCAGGCCACATCGGTATCGATCCCTGGCATCTCCGCGGCGCTCAAGGAGAAAATGTCCACGTTCTTCTGGATGCACACCAGCATCCTGCCCTGGGCCTCCGGGGTCAGCCCCCCGCTGATGCGAACCTTCTCCACCCTGCCTCTCAGGGTGAGAACCTCCATCTCCACCACCTCCTCTACTGCTTCCAGGCGGGACTGCTCCCCCATTCTTCAACGTCCTCCCCTCCGGGGGCAAGGACTTCCTCTCCAGCCTCCTCCACGACCATTGCCTCGGCCGACTCCTGAACTTCTTCCGCCACCTCCACCTGGACGCGGCTCTCCTCCACCTCCATCTCCTCCCCGCCGGCCTCCCGCTCTGCCTCCTCCATCCTCTGCCCCATCTCCTCAGTCCCCTCCTGCCAAGATATGGAGTTCACCGTCGTGACGTAGGACTCCCTCGCTACCTTGGGATCCCCCCGGACCCGGATCTGGACCCCTTCGGCGTTGAACTTCAGGCACTGGTGGAAGGACGAGGGGACGCAGCGGAAGGCGCTTGAAGAGGGGCCTCCCGAAGATGGCGCTGTAGTTACTGGGGGCGTCCACGATGACGAACTTGCAGGTGAGGGACTGCCCCCCCCAGAGAGACATGGAGTCACACTCCTTCGACTTCCTTCCTCTCCCCTGAGAAGCCAAACAGGGGCCCATCCGAGGCCAGCACCCTCCTGACCTCCACCTTCATCGCGTCGAACGCCTTCTTGAAGATGACGTTGACCGAGCTACCGTTGTCGATGAGGATCCGGGAGACGGTGAAATCTTTCAATGGCCGTCTGGATGACCAGCGCATCGCAAAAGGGATCCTCATGACCCGACATATCCTTGACTGAGAAGGTGATTCTCCCTTCCGGGGGTGGGGTGTGGGATGTGGAGTCCGACGCTCCTGCGGTACATGGTGTGGAGACTTGCCTTTCGGGAAGCCTCGACTCCCACCCCCCGTGGATCACTCTGATCCCTCCCCGGGTCCCCACATCTGCCCGGTCTTCACACCTGTCCTCCTCTGCCCGAGGCAGGACCTCCTCGATCCGCACTCCAGGGCGGTCTTGCTGCTGTTGTTGCTCCCTGTTTCCTCTCATCTCGAGGAACTCCGGGCACGTGGCTGTGGCGTGTCCTTCTTCTGATGGAATTCACAGTAGGGCAGCTCCACCCTAACCTCCCTTCTTCTTCTTCGCGCTGCTCTCCTTCTCTCCCCCATGGCTCTAGCCATAGCCTGCTCCTGGTCGGGGAGAGGTGGCCTTTGGCCCTGCCTCCCGCCTGGAGGATAGAACTGGCCCTGGCCTCCCTGGCGGTTATCCCCACCATGATGACCTCTCCTCGGCCCTTGGTTGTGAGAACCCGCCCGCCCATATCGCATCTCAAAACCCAGGTGTTGAGATGAAGGGTAGCGGGGTACATAAACACGGAGGAGCGAGCGCTGCGAGCGATGTGGGACTAATCCCAACCACAGGACCGCGAGGATATTCCGCCACAGGGGGCCCACCGGGGTCAACACCCAGACCAGGAACGCGATGGGGAAAGCCACGGGGTCGGTCCCACACACACGTGTCCTGCTGGCAAATTACTCCAACACACCCCCGCAGCAGGACAACCATGCTCTGATACCATGTGAGAACCCGCCCGCCCATATCGCATCTCAAAACCCAGGTGTTGAGATGAAGGGTGGCGGGGTACATAAACACGGAGGAGCGAGCGCTGCGAGCGATGTGGGACTAATCTCAACCACAGGACCGTGGGGATATTCCGCCACAGGGGGCCCATCGGGGTCAACACCCAGACCAGGAACGCGATGGGGAAAGCCACGGGGTCGGTCCTACACACACGTGTCCTGCTGGCAAATTACTCCAACATTGGTCTTGCCACTCCGACCTCCAATCTAGCTGATGGGTCGGCTCCTGACGCCCCCACCTGGGCTGCTGCTGCTGCTCCCTCTATCGGGGCTCAGCTCTCCTCTCCTCCTGACCTCTGCCCCATCTGGGCCTTTCCTCCTCCGTAGCCCACCTGGCTAACTTCCGGGCAAACTATGGGTTCGACGCCTCTCCGTCGACCTCTCATGTCGCCCTCTCCATCAACTCCTCGTAGGAGAGGGGCGGCACCCTCTTCAGCTCCATTCGAAAGAAACCATGTTGCATCCCTAGGGTGAAGGACATCATCAGGGTGTGCCTCGGCATCTTTTGGACTTGGGTGACCTCCTGGAAGCGATCGACGTAGCTCCCCAGGGTCTCGTTCACCCCCTGCTTGATGTGGAACAGGGACTCCGACTCCTTCCTCCTTTTGGAAGTAGTGAACCTCAGCATGAACCTCCAGCGCAGGTCCTCGAAGCAGTAGATGGAATTGGCCGGCAACTGGTGGAACCACTCTCTCGCCTTCTCCTTGAGGGTGATGGTGAAAAGAGCCTGCACTAGAATCTATCCGACATCTGTCGGATCGAGACCACGTCGTCAAACCACTGGACGTGCTGAACCGGGTCTCCCTTACCGGTGTAGTAGGACATCTCGGGCTCCCTGAACCCCTCCGGAACCGGAGCAGAAGAAACCAGCTTGCTGAAGGGGCTGCCTCCCCCTACCGGGCGAGTTGGGGGATCTCGCACCCCCATCTCGCCGAACCTGTCCGCTGCTTGCCGAGCCGAGGAAGAGCACCCCCCCGGGGAGCTCGCTGCCCTTCTCCCTTCCTCGGCGACCTCCTTCCGAGCTCGCCTGCCGGGAGCGTCCTCGCCAAGGGCTAGGAGCCGCGAGAACAGGGACCGCTGGAGTCGAGCACTCGGCACGCGCGCCGAGTGCGAATCTAACCAAGCTGAGTACTTCCTTCCTGAAGTCCACGAACATCCCCATTGTGGCGAGAGGGGGAGGGGGTGGCGAGTCGGACCTGTCCGATCCTTGCCTTTCTCCTGTCATTGAGATCGCTGAAGATTTTCTGTGCTGACCACGCTCCACGCTCACCGCACCAAAATGTTGAAACCGAAAACTCGGTCTCGATGGAGTTCACCCTTGGGGAAGGGGTGATCGCGCACCTACTTCTCTCCTGCAAGAAAAACAACAAGGAAAAAGAGCAAGGGACTGGACCAAGGGCCCGGCGCGGATGACTCACCACACACACGGAAGATCACTGAGCATTTCCCCTCCTTAGCCAAATGTTTGGCTAAGGTACCTCAAAAAGCGCTAGAAGACTGGGAGACAGGTAAGCATGCCCTTCTGAGAAACCCCTTAGGTCCTATTTATAGATTTTTGAAAACGGCCTGCAAATAGCCAACCTCCGTTGTTCTAAACAGCTATGTGCAGCCCAAACTAGGTCTGCCAACAGCGTAACTCCGCTATTCTAACTGGCTATGGGCAGACCAGCGGGGGCAAAATGGTAAAAATACCTCACAGATCACTGGGCGAGTAGCCCTCAACAAACCCTATTCGGCAAGGGCGGCGAGTGCTCGATGGAGCAAGGCACTCTCCGCCTATCTTCGGCCTTGGGCGAGTACGGGTCCGGCCTGCCCTACTCGCACGCCGCAGGCTTGTTGAACGGTTCGAATTTGGCGAGCGACTCAGAGCTCGACGAACAACCCAGAGCTCGACGAACAGCCCAGAGCTCGACGAACAGCCCAGAGCTCGACGAACAGCCCAGAGCTCGACGAACAGCCCAGAGCTCGACGAACAGCCCAGAGCTCGACGAACAACCCAGATCTCGACGAACTGGACTTGGCAAGCTGGGCTTGGTGAGTACGAGCTCACCTCCCAAAGGTATCTCACCCCGCCTGGGCAAGTCGGAGACTGTCGAGCTCTCCCTCTGCCGAGCTCGGTCAGGGACCCGGACTGCCTGACTTGACCTTTCTGGCTCCTGCTGACCCATTCGCCGAATACGGGGTTATACATACAATGTGTTTTATTCTTTCGTGGAAGACCGGATTCTTAGTTATGTGTATACCAGCTTGACTGTCACAAAGTAAGGTAGATGGTGAGGAAAGTTTTACTCGCATATCTGTGACAACACTAAATAATGGTGTGTCAATAGCAAAGAGTAATAATAGGAGTAATCGGTTCCAAAGAGGTTTGAACCGGCAAATGCCGGTTAGAAGGTATCGTGGCACACGAGTACGAAGCGGCGCCCGATTTTAACCCAAGCAAAGAAGCCGTGGCTCACTTCACTCTCTCCCGTTTCCCGCAAGAGTTCGCTACAGGCGACGGAGAGGCCGAACCCGCCGATCTTCACCGCAAGCCCGTTTCTCCTCCATTTTCCCTGATTTCTCTTCAAATTGAAAGGTAATCTCTTCCTCTCTAGTCCTTTTGTTTCCTTTTACAAGATTTTTCACGGATGGAAGTTATTATGATTCCTAGGGTTATTATGATTCCTAGGTTTAGGGTTTTCTGAAACTTTTAGTTTGTTTTGAATGGAAAAGTTTCTGAAAGGGATTTGTAACCAAAATCCATGATTTTCATGGGTATTGATTAAACCCTAGTTAGGTTAAACAAATTTTGTTACTTTAGGATTCAAGAGGAGAAACCCTAAAACTCCAAACAATTATTGGAGGTTAAGGCTTATTGCCTTTCACTAATTCAGTGCTAGGGCAAGATGGTACTTTGCCAACTGAACCAGAAAAACCCTTATTTCCATAATAGGATAGTTAACCATGGAACCCTAAACGACCCTTGACCAAATTAGGCCAAGTGGAATCGTCAAGAATGTTTCGAGGTGTTAAATTTAATTAAAACATCAACTTATACCTATCCTTAAGTATTTTTCACCAGGAAATGGCGTCGAGAGGTGGTGGGAAACAAGGCGATGACGGTGGTCGAAGGGACAAGGGAAAAGGAATTGCTAATGTGAGTTCTCACCTTTACATAATTACTTAATTGCTTAATGGTTCAATTATATATGATGTTTATGACATGTATTGTAAGGATTAGCAATTAAAGTAATCGCATAATAAAGAAAATGAATAACATAAAAGACCACGTTTAAGGAAAGAGAACCACTCAGTTAAAGTAAAAAGATAAAGCAATAACATGAGCTAAGTTAAGGGTTAACCCAACAGTGGAGGTGGGGTGAATGTCCTCCCAATCATAATGTAATGAAAGTTAACGTGCGAATATGAAAAGACACGTTAAGAAAGGTGTGCGAATATGAAAAGGCACATAAGCGCGCTATATAAATGTTACAGATTGTTAATATTCCCTTAACATTGCCCGATAATAAAAGGAAAAGTAAAAGAGACAGTGATGAACAAATAAAAATCCACATAAAAGAGATTTGCAACGTACCTGGATGAGAAAAAGGATGAACGAAAGAAGAAAAGCTCAATAATAAGAAAATAATGTAAACATATCTATATGACGTAATTATGAGAATAAGCTATAAAATCCTTACAATTAAAACATTTTATTAAAGAGAATTCATTTAGTCTTTGACTAATATAAATGTAACTAAACAGGTCAAAACGGAGGCTACTCCCGTTAATCCTACTGGCGCCCCTTCTCGTAAGGAAAAGATGTACAAGATCTGGATTGAGGTCATCACAGCTGTCTTTGGTTACATGGATGCCCACAAGGAAGCTTGTCGCGACTCTGACTGCCCCCACGATGAATTCCAGTTTTATTTTAAGTAGTCTACTCATGTTTATGTCAAGTATGACAGTATAGTTTTGATCTGAGTTACGAGTATAGTGTATTATGACCAGGTTGTAAATCTTTAAATGTAACTCAGATTTTGTGATGACTCCGCTTTTTTGTTAATATACTGAGTCATCTGTTAGATATGTATGATACTGTATCAGTTGTTTCATAAATAAAGGAAGGCCGTGAGTTGCTTTTAGATAATATTGAGATTTTCTGTCTTTCGTATACCTGTTTTCGTTGATGTTCAGAAGAAAGGAATTTACAAATGAATACAAAAGGGCAACGGTAACCTAATAAATTAGGACCGTTAAAAAATAATGGTATCAGAGGGCGGTTTTGGGGTATATGAATTGTATAGGGATAACTTAAGTTCAACAAACCTAAAATATCTAAATTGATATCTTTCTAGTTTCAGGAACCTTTTCGCACCTACTTGAGTAGACGACAAAGGGAAGAACTTGAAGGGGACAATAGTCGTATGGCTGAAGGGCGATATAGAGAGAGATCAAATCCTCCTCTATCGGAGATCATGCAAGCATTGGCAGAAGCCATTCAACTGGGCAATAGAACTGTAGCTATACCACCACCAACATCAAGTGAGTCATATGTGAAACAATTTCTCGAAATGAGACCACCCTTATTTCGAGGTGGGTTATCTCCAATGGAAACTGAAAGTTGGATAAAAAGAATTGAACTCACCTTCAATGCCTTGAAGTGCCCCGACAATCAAAAAATCGATTTAGTCGTTTTCCTGCTAGAAGGAGAGGCTGATCGATGGTGGGACAGTATGAGGCAAGGTAAATTTGTTGGGCGTAGAAATTCGGAGATTCCCTGGGCCGAATTCCTAAAAGAATTTGTTAATTGATTTGTCCCTCCGTCTGAGAAACAAATGCTGCAAGAGAAATTCCTCCGTTTAATGCAAAGAAGTCGTACAGTTCTGCAATATGAGGCTGAGTTTGCACAATTAGCCTATTATGCTGGAGACATGGTCGCGAAGGAAAGCGATCGATGTTTTCGATTTCAATTGGGTCTACGAGAAGACGTACGGGTACATCTAATCTCACAAAGAATTAAAAATTACAATGAATTGGTGGAGACAGCTAAGTTAATTGAGATGGATGTGGAGAGTTCGCAAAAGCGAATAGAGTTTCAGAAAAAGAGGCTACCAGAGGGACATTGTATAGAGTTATCGCGAAAGAGTGGAAGTTATAACTGGAAAAGGAAGAAAGGAGGTCCTCCAGCACAAACCCAAAGTGAAAGCGCAGCTAGCAGTTACACAATGAAGCCTTTATGTCTGAAATGCGGAAAGAATCACTTTGGCGAATGTTTGAAAGGTACCGGCATTTGTTTCAAATGTCAGAAACCGGGACATCGCCGCCAAGATTGCCCGTTATGGAAGACAGTGTCTGAAAGAGGTGGTCCTAGTCAGGCACGAACGTTCCACTATCTTGATACCAGTTCAATGAGTAGAGTCGATAAAGGAAAAGGAATTGAAACATCAGGACCTGTGGTAGAAACTAGAGAAGACAGACAGGTACAACCTAGAGTCTTTAATATGAACCAATAAGGGGCTAAAGCCGATGACACTGTTATCACAGGTATGATTTATGTACACAACCACTTTTTAAAGGTATTGTTTGATACAGGAGCTAGTCAATCTTTCATATCTACAAGAGCAATTAAACAATTAAAGTTGAAACCTCATACGTCTCTTGAAGAAATGAGAGTTAAAATGCCCAATAATACCGAGATGATTACAAAGTTTCGATGTACAGTGTGGCTGACAATGGATACAAGTTCAGTAGAAGCAGAGGTTGCGGTTCTACCCTTATCTGAATTTGATATCATTTTAGGAATGGATTGGTTAACGAAAAATGAAGCCATCATTAACTGTAAAGAGAAAGAAATTACATTTAAAATAAATGATATGCAGCGCACGTTTAAAGGATTGAGTGAAGTTTCAAAAGTTATTATATCTTCCTTAAAGGCAATAAAGAAGCTAAGGAAAGGTTATGAAGCAACTTTAGTCATGATCAAGGGAATCAATGTAGTGACGGGTGAGCCGACAGCAGTCCCTGTAGTGCGTGATTTCCTCGAAGTATTTCCCGAAGAATTACCAGGACTATCCCCATCAAGGAATGTTGAATTCACGATCGATTTGGTGGAAGGAGCTAAACCAGTAGCAAAGGCACCATATCGTATGGCTCATAAAGAATTAGCAGAACTGAAAAGTCAATTGCAGGAATTACTTGATAAAGGTTTTATACGACCAAGCACTTCGCCATGGGGGGCTCCAGTGCTATTCGTGAAAAAGAAAGATGGCTCGTTTCGATTATGTGTTGCTATCGAGAATTAAACAAGTTAACAATTCGAAACCAATATCCATTACCTCGTATTGACGATTTATTTGATCAACTAAGTAATGCAAAAGTATTTTCCAAGATTGACCTAAGGTCAGGATATCATCAGATGCGCATAAAGGAAGATGATATTTATAAAACTGCTTTTAGCACGCGATATGGACACTTTGAGTTCGTCGTCATGCCGTTTGGATTAACAAACGCACCGGCTGTTTTCATGGATTTAATGAATCGAGTATTCAAGGAATTCCTGGACAGATTTGTTATCGTATTTATAGATGATATTCTAGTTTATTCGACGAACAAAGATGAACATACAGAACACTTAAAAATTGTATTAAAGACATTGAAATGTCATGCCCTATATGCGAAGTTTTCCAAATGTGAGTTTTGGTTACGTGAAGTTGCGTTCTTAGGTCATGTCATTACAGGGCATGGATTGTCAGTAGATCCAGCAAAAGTGGAGGCAATTATAAATTGGCCAAGACCGACTACAGTCACAGAAATTCGAAGCTTTCTTGGTTTAGCAAGTTATTACAGGAAATTTGTAAACGGTTTTTCAGCGATTGCACTACCGCTTACAAAACTGACCCGAAAGAATGTTCTATTTCTCTGGACTAAAGAGTGTCAGGAGGCATTTGATGAATTAAAGACAAGGTTAACTACTGCACCAGTATTGGTTATGTCATGCGGGATTGAAGGATTCCAAATTTACAGTGATGCCTCTTTGAAAGGCCTTGGTTGTGTTTTGATGCAGAATGGTAAAGTCGTAGCTTATGCATCGAGACAATTAAAAGATTCGAAGCGTAATTACCCAACTCATGATTTAGAATTGGCAGCTGTCATATTTGCCCTAAAAATTTGGAGATATTACTTGTATGACGCGCAATGTGAGATCTTTACTGATCATAAAAGTTTAAAGTATATTTTCTCCCAAAAAGAAATAAACATGCGTCAAAGACGATGGTTAGAACTTATCAAAGACTATGATGTCGATATCAAATACCATCCTGGTAAAGCGAATATCGTAGCTGATGCACTCAGTAGAAAACATTTGGCACCTATGATTGTTCCACTTACCGAGCAAAAAGAAATGTTACGAGAGATACAAAACTTGGAGTTGCTCACATGTACTACTACTTCTCAAACTCAAGGTTTATTTTTCCATCTAGTAGCAGAAAATTATATTAAAGACAGTGTAAGGAAGGCGATGAACCAAGATCCTATGTTTCTAAAAATCTTAGAAAAGGTAAAAAGTGGACAATCAATTGCTTTTACAGAGCATGATGGATTATTGTTCCTAAATGGAAGATTGTGTATTCCTCATGTTGATGCACTTCGATCAGAAATCCTTTATGAAGTACATAATACAACGTATTCAATTCACCCCGGAAGAACAAAAATGTATCAAGATCTCAAGCAGGACTTCTGGTGGCCAGGAATGAAGACTGATGTAATTCAATATATTGTCAAATGTCACACGTGTCAACTTGTGAAGGCAGAACATCAAAAACCTGGCGGATACTTACAATCACTACCGAATCCGGAATGGAAGTGGGATGACATAACCATGGATTTTGTCATGGGATTACCAAGGAGTAAAGATGGAAACAACGGTATATGGGTAATTGTTGATCGGCTGACGAAAGTTGCACATTTCATCCCTATGAAAAATGATAGTCCAGTACAGAAGTTAGTCGATCAGTATATCGACAGTGTTATAAAATATCATGGGATTCCCAGATCCATTATATCTGATAGAGATGGACGCTTTACATCCAATACTTGGAAACTTGTACAAAAAAGGTTGAGAACAAAACTGCTATACAGTACTGCGTTCCACCCACAAACGGATGGCCAGTCTGAGCGAACTATTCAAGTGTTGGAAGATTTGTTGAGAATGATTGTACTTGATTTGAAGGGCTCATGGGAAAAATATTTATCAATGGTGGAATTTTCGTACAATAATAGTTATCAGTCAAGTATTCAGATGACACCGTTCGAAGCATTATATGGAAGGTGTCGCAACCCACTAAGCTGGGCAGAAGATGGCGAACATAAGTTATTTCCGAGGGATCGAATAAATAAAATGAATGATAAGCTTACACTTGTCCGAGAACGACTGAAAATAGCCCAAGATAGACAACAGAAATATTACAATGCCAGACATCGACAAGTGGAATTTAATATAGGCGATATGGTATGTCTGAAAATAAAACCCTTCAAAGGAATTTCACGAATTCGTCGACTTGGGAAACTTAGTCCCAGATACGTAGGACCTTTCGTCATCTCCGAAAAGATTGGACCAGTGGCTTATCGCCTAGTATTATCTGACGCACTTCAAAATCTTCATGATGTGTTCCATGTATCTTCATTAAGGAAATACATAGCGGATCCAGAGAAAATAGTTCCTCCTGAACAGATTCAGATAGAGTCAGATCTATCTAGCCCAACTGAACCATGCAAAATTATTGATTGGCAAAACAAACAACTTCGAAACCGAGAGGTTCGATTTGTCAAGGTCTGGTGGAAGGTGCATAGTATTCATGAAGCAACGTGGGAAAACGAAGAAGACATGAGAAATCTCTTCCCTCAGATGTTTAATGAAGAGTCAGACTGAAGATTTTCGTGGACGAAAATTCATTAAGGAAGGGAGAATTGTGACAACACTAAATAATGGTGTGTCAATAGCAAAGAGTAATAATATGAGTAATCGGTTCCAAAGAGGTTTGAACCGGCAAATGCCGGTTAGAAGGTATCGTGGCACACGAGTACGAAGCGGCGCCCGATTTTAACCCAAGCAAAGAAGTCGTGGCTCACTTCACTCTCTCCCGTTTCCCGCAAGAGTTCGCTGCAGGCGACGGACAGGCCGAACCCGCCGATCTTCACCGCAAGCTCGTTTCTCCTCCATTTTCCCTGATTTCTCTTCCAATTGAAAGGTAATCTCTTCCTCTCTAGTCCTTTTGTTTCCTTTTCCAAGATTTTTCACGGATGGAAGTTATTATGATTCCTAGGGTTTAGGGTTTTCTGAAACTTGATGTAGGGTAGGCTAGTGGTGCTCGGAAGCTAGGACTCTACGTGCACGTGTGAGGGGATAGACGAATGCAATGTTACATGCAATGAACAGTCGGATAGCAACGACAATTAATTTCAGCAATGAGAATTAACAACACCACGCAGTTAATCAAAATAAAGAAGCAATTAAATAATTTTAGCAATTTGGCAACGGCTTCCTCCGCTCGGAGGGCCTAAGGCAAGCGGTGGCGAATACTTCCACAGACAATTATTAGCATAAAAGAAACAACTACTACATAACCATAATCGCAGCACAATATAGATAAACAACCAAATGAAAATGTCAAGTTACAGAACACAATACCACTAATACTCACGACGTAGTGGACTGATCCGAGGCGATGGAGGATTTGAAGGGTCGGATGCAAAACAAGCGATCGGAGGTGGAACCGGTGGAGCGGTGGCGGTGAGGTGGCTGTCCAAGGCGGAAAACAGGAGAGACGGGCCAAAAATGGAAAGATCCGGCCACTAGGGAATAGATCCGGGCGTAGGTGGATAGATCCGGGCGTAGGTGGATAGATCCGGTGTTTTGATGGCGGATCCGGGATACGGGAAGAGGAATACGGAAGAAAATGATGGATTGGAGGGTGGTAGCACTAGATCAAAATAGATCTAGGGTTTTCGGAGCTGTGGGAGGTGGATCCACGTAAGGGAAGACGGAGGGAGGGTCGGCTAGGGAAAATATACCCTTGGGGGGTGCTGGACTGGTTGTTGTAGCGGAGGAGGGAGTGCGGTGGAAAGGGGAGCTAACGGCCTGTAGAGGGGAAGCAAGGAGGCGGTGGCCAGGAAGGGGGGGTTACAGTTCAAACTATAGGGATGAACAGTAATTTGCATAAATGAACAGTAACTTGCTGTGAAATCTGGGTTGCTGGACTGCAGGGAAACGCTGGCCGTTGGGGGGTTTTCGGTGGCTGAAAATGAAGGAGGAGACGGGGAAAATGATGGTGGGGGTAGGGGTTACCTTGGGGAGGAGTTTGGCGGCCTAGGAGTCGTCACCTAGGGTTCCACGGCGTCGGCACCGAGAAGGGATCGCTGGAATCCGGGAAAGCTTTTCTCCAAATTCAACAACCGCCTCAAATCAGCCCCCTAGCATCCTATTTATAAGAAAACACAAACTAGGGCATCCCCATCAACGGCTATGATTGGCCGATGGGTTAGCCCTTTAAAATACATCAAAATAAACTCAAAAATATAAAGTAATATAGCGTTTTGACTCGCGACGACGTTCCAGACGCAATCGCGGAGTCCGATCGTCGATCCGGGCGCGCCAAATATGGAAAGTTGCCAAATCAGCCCCGAACGGGCCCAAAACGCATCTTCGTCTCTGCTCCGCATCAATCTCCCCGGCTTGAAAGAATTCATCTCCCGATGAATAGGGATCAAAATTCTCTCGCTGCATGCCGGGTAAAACTCGAAGAAGTCCACCAGAGGTCGCCCAAGTATCGTCGCTGGAAAGTGTCCTCGCCGATCAACTCCCCCTGACTGAAAAGATGTCATCTCCGGTGAATGGAGATGGACGTGCTGAAGTCGAAGTCCAGGGGCGAATCGATCAAGCTCTACTGCAAGTACCCAAGAGTCACCAACGTCTGTAGTGGGAATGCACTGGTGGAGTCTGGTCTCCATAAAGCTCTCAACGCTCATCTCACGAGTGGTGGATCCCGGTGCGATTGGTGGTGCCTGAGGTGAAACCAAAGAAGACGAGTCCCCAGGTGGGTGGAGGTCGACAATGGGTGAGGGCGTATGAGGGTGATATGGTAACGACAGTGGGGATGGGGGTGGCTGGGTATCTCCACTGCTCGGGTCCACATACTCATGAAGTTCATAGTACGGAGTCAGATCTTCAACATTAAACACAGGGTGAATTCCCATACTGGCCGGGATGTCAAGTCGGAAAGCGTTGGTCCCAATACGACTAATAATTGAGTGCGGACCCATTTGCCTCGCGCTTAACTTCTTGGCAGGCCCCGAAGGGAGCCTCTCAGGGCGGACTTGCACCATTACCTTCTCGCCTACATTAAGTATTTGCTCTCGCCTTCGCTTATCTGCATGGACTTTGTAATTTTCATTGCTTGCTATTATTCGTCGGCGGACCGACTCATGCAAATCATGCAAATGCTGTGCAAATGAATCAGCAGACTCATGCAGGTAATGCAAATGATGCAAAGACAACATGACAGACACGGTACACTCCTTATAAGAAAATCTAAAAATTCCTGAGATGTCTCTCAAATGTGGTGGCCTATCAGGAGGTTCTTTCGGTGTAGTATAGACAAACTCATCTCGTGTGTGACGAGTGCTCAGATGACCGTGAGAGACAACTATACTCAAATACAAGCTCGTAAAGAGCCAAATGTCTCTCGGGGAACGTGGCGCATCAGGGGGGTCCCCAGGAGGTGTGTAAGAAAAGTCATCACGAAGGAGACGACCACCTGAGTGAAAATCGTGTGCATTGACTAGAAGTAGTGACTCTAAAATATGGTGAGCATCCCAGACAAGAAAGAACTCATCGGGTGGCTCAGCGGGTGGTGTGTCCCAAAACTCATCCAATGTGTGAGGTGTCATAAGGTAGGTCCTCACAATATGAGTATGCTCAAATGGACTCAAGGTAGGCCCTACATATGTCATGCTCCACTCAAGATCCCTTCTCTTGGGCAAGGCCAGAGATGATGATGAAAGAGGCGTCATACCTGAGTGGCTCACCCGAGTCTCAACCTCACCAAAATGTGGCGGATCATCAGGAGGCTCAACAGGGGGCTCATCATAGGGCTCGTCACTAAGGTCAAGGTCCTCCCGATGAGTACCATCGAAAGGGGTAGTGCCCCTGTGCATGGGTGACATAGCCACTACGAGATCAACACCAAACTCTGAGCTCTCGATCGTAACGTGGCTCAGGGTAATGCCAAGGGAAAAGTGACATAAACCTACGCTCAAGACTGGGTCTGCGGGTGCGGTGTCAAGACATGAGTCTAGGGTATGAGTGTTAATCAAATCCGGACATGCCAAAAGTGGAGGTGTGGGTGAGGGGCACAACACGACAGACTCAATAGGTCGCTCAGGCTCACTCTCAGTCAGTGCCACTAGAGGAGCGTCAGAAAGCGAAGGTAGGTCACTCACTGGGCTAAGCACCTCACTGGGGTGGGAGCAATCCGCACCAGGCATCGTGGTGTCCTCAATAGGGGAGGGACTCGTACTGCGGAGGTCAAGGAGAGAATCTCATCGACCAGCTCTTGCGGATCTCAAGGACTGTTCATAGCGGAGGGCGAGCTGATATGTCTGCTCGAGGGACTTCGAACTGTGATAAGCCACCTCAGTACGTATATCAGATCGAAGTCCAGACCGAAATCGGGTGGTGGTCATGGCTGGGTCCTCTCGGATATCACTTCTCACAACCAACTCATCAAAACGATCCATATACTCAGCGACAGACATAGGTCCTTGCTGAAGGGAAAATAATTGGTCGAGCAAGCGACTCCGATATGATGAAGGAAGATACCTCTGGCACAAAATACGCTTCATGCCCACCCAACTCGTGACACGATGAAGACGATCTCGCTCGCGAGTCCTCTCTACGCTAGACCAATATGCTCTCGCCTGATCTAAAAGCCTAAGTTTCGCAAACTTGATGCGACGCTCACCGAATAATTCAAAATAATCGAGATAATACTCAATATCCACGAGCCAATAAATGAAAAACTCGGGACTCGATGAGCCGTCAAAGGAAGGGGAAACTGTACAAAACCGACTCTCAAGATCTCTCTCAAAGTGACGATCCTCATAATAGTCATCCCTAAGGAAATCGGGTCGAGTCGAAGGATCAACACGATCCGCTCGCGTGCAAAGATATGAACGACGACAATCATCATACTGATCGTCTCTGGCATAGTGAGGTTGTGTCGGTGGGTTGACATGATCTCGGAAAGTGGTGTGCCGCAGATGATAATAATCATCATGATAACGTGAGGATTTCTCTGAAGTCGCTCTTTGAGATTGGAAATAGGCGGACTCAGAATCTCTCAAGAGAGGAGAGGAACGACGCCAATAATTAGTCATGGATGAACCTAAAGACTCTATATGACCTACCACTACAAAGCATGCAAATGGCCAAACCTTGACCTCTGATACCAATTTGATGTAGGGTAGGCTAGTGGTGCTCGGAAGCTAGGACTCTACGTGCACGTGTGAGGGGATAGACGAATGCAATGTTACATGCAATGAACAGTCGGATAGCAACGACAATTAATTTCAGCAATGAGAATTAACAACACCACGCAGTTAATCAAAATAAAGAAGCAATTAAATAATTTTAGCAATTTGGCAACGGCTTCCTCCGCTCGGAGGGCCTAAGGCAAGCGGTGGCGAATACTTCCACAGACAATTATTAGCATAAAAGAAACAACTACTACATAACCATAATCGCAGCACAATATAGATAAACAACCAAATGAAAATGTCAAGTTACAGAACACAATACCACTAATACTCACGACGTAGTGGACTGATCCGAGGCGATGGAGGATTTGAAGGGTCGGATGCAAAACAAGCGATCGGAGGTGGAACCGGTGGAGCGGTGGCGGTGAGGTGGCTGTCCAAGGCGGAAAACAGGAGAGACGGGCCAAAAATGGAAAGATCCGGCCACTAGGGAATAGATCCGGGCGTAGGTGGATAGATCCGGTGTTTTGATGGCGGATCCGGGATACGGGAAGAGGAATACGGAAGAAAATGATGGATTGGAGGGTGGTAGCACTAGATCAAAATAGATCTAGGGTTTTCGGAGTTGTGGGAGGTGGATCCACGTAAGGGAAGACGGAGGGAGGGTCGGCTAGGGAAAATATACCCTTGGGGGGTGCTGGACTGGTTGTTGTAGCGGAGGAGGGAGTGCGGTGGAAAGGGGAGCTAACGGCCTGTAGAGGGGAAGCAAGGAGGCGGTGGCCAGGAAGGGGGGGTTACTGTTCAAACTATAGGGATGAACAGTAATTTGCATAAATGAACAGTAACTTGCTGTGAAATCTGGGTTGCTGGACTGCAGGGAAACGCTGGCCATTGGGGGGTTTTCGGTGGCTGAAAATGAAGGAGGAGAGGGGGAAAATGATGGTGGGGGTAGGGGTTACCTTGGGGAGAAGTTTGGCGGCCTAGGAGTCGTCACCTAGGGTTCCACGGCGTTGGCACCGAGGAGGGATCGCTGGAATCCGGGAAAGCTTTTCTCCAAATTCAACAACCGCCTCAAATCAGCCCCCTAGCATCCTATTTATAAGAAAACACAAACTAGGGCATCCCCATCAACGGCTATGATTGGCCGATGGGTTAGCCCTTTAAAATACATCAAAATAAACTCAAAAATATAAAGTAATATAGCGTTTTGACTCGCGACGACGTTCCAAACGCAATCGCGGAGTCCGATCGTCGATCCGGGCGCGCCAAATATGGAAAGTTACCAAATCAGCCCCGAACGGGCCCAAACCGCATCTTCGTCTCTGCTCCGCATCAAAACTTTTAGTTTGTTTTGAATGGAAAAGTTTCTGAAAGGGATTTGTAACCTAAATCCATAATTTTCATGGGTATTGATTAAACCCTAGTTAGGTTAAACAAATTTTGTTACTTTAGGATTCAAGAGGAGAAACCCTAAAACTCCAAACAATTATTGGAGGTTAAGGCTTATTGCCTTTCACTAATTCAGTGCTAGGGCAAGATGGTACTTTGCCAACTGAACCAGAAAAACCCTTATTTCCATAATAGGATAGTTAACCATGGAACCCTAAACGACCCTTGACCAAATTAGGCCAAGTGGAGTCGTCAAGAATGTTTCGAGGTGTTAAATTTAATTAAAACATCAACTTATACCTATCCTTAATTATTTTTCACTAGGAAATGACGTCGAGAGGTGGTGGGAAACAATGCGATGACGGTGGTCGAAGGGACAAGGGAAAAGGAATTGCTAATGTGAGTTCTCACCTTTACATAATTACTTAATTGCTTAATGGTTCAATTATATATGATGTTTATGACATGATTGTAAGGATTAGCAATTAAAGTAATCGCATAACAAAGAAAATGAATAACATAAAAGACCACGTTTAAGGAAAGAGAACCACTCAGTTAAAGTAAAAAGATAAAGCAGTAACATGGGCTAAGTTAAGGGTTAACCCAACAGTGGAGGTGGGGTGAATGTCCTCCCAATCATAATGTAATGAAAGTTAACGTGTGAATATGAAAAGGCACGTTAAGAAAGGTGTGCGAATATGAAAAGGCACATTAGCGCGCTATACAAATGTTACAGATTATTAATATTCCCTTAACATTGCCCGATAATAAAAGGAAAAGTAAAAGAGACAGTGATGAACAAATAAAAATCCACATAAAAGAGATTTGCAACGTACCTGGATGAGAAAAAGGATGAACGAAAGAAGAAAAGCTCAATAATAAGAAAATAATGTAAACATATCTATATGACGTAATTATGAGAATAAGCTATAAAATTCTTACAATTAAAACATTTTATTAAAGAGAATTCATTTAGTCTTTGACTAATATAAATGTAACTAAAACAGGTCAAAACGGAGGCTACTCCCGTTAATCCTACTAGCGCCCCTTCTCGTAAGGAAAAGATGTACAAGATCTGGATTGAGGTCATCACAGCTGTCTTTGGTTACATGGATGCCCACAAGGAAGCTTGTCGCGACTCTGACTGCCCCCACGATGAATTCCAGTTTTATTTTAAGTAGTCTACTCATGTTTATGTCAAGCGTGACAGTATAGTTTTGATCTGAGTTACGAGTATAGTGTATTATGATCAGGTTGTAAATCTTTAAATGTAACTCAGATTTTGTGATGACTCCGCTTTTGTGTTAATATACTGAGTCATCTGTTAGATATGTATGATACTGTATCAGTTGTTTCATAAATAAAGGAAGGTCGTGAGTTGCTTTTAGATAATATTGAGATTTTCTGTCTGTCATATACCTGTTTTCGTTGATGTTCAGAAGAAAGGAATTTACAAATGAATACAAAAGGGCAACGGTAACCTAATAAATTGGGACCGTTACAATATCACCTAGGAGACTTTCGAGCCAAGTAGGATCGGATACAACGGACGTCATTGAGCGATAATAAGCTTCAGCTGAAGATCGAGCAACCACAGTTTGTTTCTTACTGCGCCAAGTAATAAGATGACCTCCCAAGTAGGTACAAAATCCACTGGTAGAGTGTCGATCATCCAGGGATTCAGCATAATCTGCATCTGAATACGCAACCAGAGTTGGAGTAGAAGTAGAAGAGGTTTTGTATACCAGCCCTTGACAAAGGGTTGTTTTTAAATATCTCATGATGCGTTCAACAACCTGTAAATGAGACATCCGAGGAGAGTGCATAAACCTGCTGACAACCCCAAGCGCAAAGGATATATCAGGTCTTGTAACCGTTAGGTAAATTAGTTTTCCAACAAGGTGTCGATAGCATTCCGGATTTGAGAGGAGAGGATCTGCATCCGATCTTCCAACACAGCTTATGATTGAAATCCATGGGAGTTTAGGTCGGCTTGCATCCGGAGTAACCAGCATCCTGAAGGAGGTCGATAAAATACTTTCGTTGAGATAGGACAAGACCATCCGGTCGTCTCGCGATCTCAAGGACGAGGAAGTATCTGAGTTTCCTCAGATCTTTTGTTTGAAACACAGAGCTCGGGTGCTTTTTGATCATTTGTATCCCACTTGCGTCATCACCTGTGATTAGGATGTCGTCGACATATACTAAGAGAAGCACAGTGTCTGTTGTGTGATGTCGAGTAAACAGAGAGAAGTCTGCTGAGCTCCGAGTAAAACCAATCTCTTGTACAGCTCTACTGAATTTGTCAAACCATGCCCGAGGGATTGTTTGAGACCACAAATCGATTTTTTGAGGTGACAAACCCGGGACTCCCCCGTGGTCTCAAATCCCGGAGGTTGCTACATGTAGACGGTTTTTTGCAGGTCACCATTCAGAAAGGAATTCTTGATATCCAGTTAATGTAATGGCCACTGGCGATGCACAACCACTGAAAGGAGGACACGAACCGTGTTGAGCTTGGCCACGAGAGAATGTTTCTTCATGGTCTATACCCTGTTGCTGAGTAAACCCACGAGCCACCACGCGGGCTTTAAGACGGTCAATTGTCCCATCAGGATCATGTTTGAAGACAAAGACCCATTTGCACCCCACCGTAGTCTGTCCTGGAGCAAGAGGAACCAGATCCCACATCTGATTATCCCCGAGGGCTGTCATTTCTTCGTCCATAGCTATCCGCCAACCTGGATGTTGAAGAGCCTCCTGCACAGAGTTAGGGACAGAAACAGAGGACAATGAAGTCGAAAATGTGTGAAGTGTCGGGTATAGGTGATATAAAGACACATAATTCGTCATGGGATGAGTGGTGGAGGCCGGTGTCGAATCATTAGGTCGTAGAGTGTCTGAGGTCAAAGTCGATTGAACCGGGGCGACAGAGCGAGTAGCGCGACGAGTATCCTGGACACGAATAAGAGGGGGTTTTTGAAAACCGGGAGCTGGGTTGGGCAGAGTGGAGGTGGAGGAGAGGTAGCAGGAATAATATGTCTTGGTAAATGATGTGATCTAAAGTGGGGGTGTAGTTTTTAAACAAAGTAAAATGCGACCTATTTAAAATAATTGTGGCGCGCAAGCGCTTCGCGGGCTAATTTTGAACGAATAAACGTCCTAGACGTTGGTCGCGAACGCAAGACTACCGCACAAACGTAGTAACGTCATAAAACACAATTCCACAGGAACAAAATGTGAAAGCGGTCAAACAAGGTAATGGAACATAACGATAATTATAAGAAAAAGAAACTAGGGCAAGCTCCACTAATTAACTATTCAATTTAAACTTGAGCATAAAAGTAACTAATGTATGGGAGCGAAGATGGATTGGTATACCCAAAAAGTAAGAGCACGAAATCCCTAAGGAAGAAGCTTGCTGCTTGAAAGGAGGTGGACTGTAGGAAGGAGGTGGACTGGCTCGGTGTGGAGCTTCACGGGAAGTGGCTTGGATGTCGGAAAAGAAGACGACTAGGTTTGGCCTCTGGCGGAATCGTCAAGCCCTGGAACAGGGAAAACGGCCGACTGGAGGCAGAGGAGGAAGTCGTCGAACGGCTTCTAGACTGGCAAGGAAGAACTCGCCGGCCCTAGGGAAGAACTCCAGAGGCAGTGTTGGGGAGAAACGGGAAGGGGAGAGCGACGGGACGTCGGAGTCGGGCCTTCCGTCGAGCAGGCAGGCGGGAAAGGTTGCAGTGGGTTCGTCGACAGTTGCAGGAGGGGTCGTCGTCGACTTGGAAAAGCTTCTGCGCCAACAATACTGGAAAGGCGGGGAAGGAACAGCAGCGACGGGTTTCCGTCGGGCAGGAGCAGGCGTGGAATTAGGGCTGGTGCTGGATGGAGAACCGATAGAAAAAAAATGGGTTCAATCAGTTCAATTTTCCAGCCGGGTTCAATGGCGGAGGAGGATTCCTTTATATAGAAGGGGGGTTTAGGGCAAAAAGGGCTAATGGCAGTCATGCTTAGTTAAATAGGAAATGGGCTGAATGGGCTCACTCAAGTGGGTGATTTTATAACTTAAAAATGTAAAATTAAAATAGTAGATTAAATTAAAGCTTGTCCTAAACTAATCTATCGCCTAAATTACCAGACCTATACATTTAGGGTCTCGTTGGCCGGTCACACCAACGAGCCAACAAAAATTGCGCGAACAAGATGCGCAATACAAAATAAAAATCAAACGCTCATAACACGCGCAATACAACTCTACACTACAAAACACCCAAAAATGCGTGAAAATATGCGCTACAAAAATACAAGACATGTGCGAAAAAAATAATAAAAATGAGACGACGCGGGTTGCATCAATTCTCCCGGGGTTGAAAGAGATCGACCCCGACGAGACTCGATATAACCTGCAAGTAGAAAATCCAAGCGTCGATCGGAGAAATGCTGCATATTGTCCTGCTGATGTCGTGGCTGAGACCCAAAACCTGCAAGTAACCTCTCATCCCAAAAAATCGCAATCCATTAGTCAAAATTTCATGTCAAATATTTAAATAAACAGTAATTATTAGAGCTTTCAGAGGATGACATGGGCGGTGTGTGGGGAAAACATGTGATAGTAGGGGGAATAGGAAGCAAGTGGAATCAGCCCGTGAAATCAGTAACTCATGACACAACATACTCTCGTCCGATAGACACCTACGAACGTCTGCTAGACCCGGATCGAATATCGTCCTAATTTCGCCTGTCAATGTCTCACTCGAGTCACAAAATTTTAAGAAGATCCCAACTTTACCGTGTAAACTTTTCCACAAAAAACCTTTAAAGCGGGTGTCCCGATGAGGAGTAAAAAATCTAAGTATGGTCTCGACTCCCTCAATACGAGTAGACCTAGAAGTTTCATACCTCGAACGATAGTGGGATGGTGGTACAACATGCTCGTCTATAACTAAAGAAAAGTGATGTAGACTAAATGCGTGCTCGGCGAAAACAAAATCAATATAGGGTGGTGACTCGAGGGACACAGGTGAGGGACCACCAAACACAATGTCTGTGGGCGCAAGGGTTTGTGACGGTAGTGTGCTAAGAACGTCAAGACATAAGACGCACGATTCTGTGTCACCTAAGATGAGGACCTCATCACTAACCAACTCCTCTGGGAGAAGAGAGAGTGATGATGTGTCATCCGAGGTGAGTGACACACTACTAGTAAGTCCTCCCTGGAGTGGGGCCTCAGGGAACAACTCGGCGACTGAAGGATGTGAGTCAGTGAGGAAAAGTGGGCACACCATGTCAATCGGGAGGACGGGATAAGGAAGAAACTCCTCTTCCTGGAGCAGGGGCTCGGGAAGGACATCCTCGATCGAAGGGGGCGCTAAAACGGAAGCAGATGGAGACACGACTTCAGCCGGAGTGAATAAAATAGGAGAGAGTTCTTCCTGTAGCAGGAGCTCAGGAAGAACATACTCGACTGAAGGGAGTGCTGTAGGAGAGACACGTGGAGTCACAACATCAATTGAGGTGATAAAGAAAGGAGGAAATTTTTCTTCCTGGAGCAGGGGCTAGGGAAGAATCTCCTCGACTAAAGTGAGCGTCACACTGGGGGCGGGTGGAGCTAAAGTGCTCGTTGTGAAACTGAGGAGATGTGGAGGACTAACGAAACACCTAACCTCGGGTTCCACTATGTGAGAAGTGGGAAGGTATGAAGGAGCCGCATAATACATGCGCGTTGTCACTTCCAGGTTGTGAACAGAGGTGTACAACCCACGCAGATTTTGTCGGACGTCAGCAGTGACGCACTCAACATCTTTCATCAAATCTTTAATGCGCGCATCTAAATCATTCATCATTTTTTTTTTAAACGAAACCAAAAATCTAAACCTAGAATTTGAAAACGACCGGCGCTCGGCTATCCCACGATAGGAGTGAGATATCTCAGCAGCCACACCAAACTGATGTGATTTAAAGTGGGGGTGTAGCTTAGAAACAAAGTAAAATTGAGAACTTTTAAAATTAATGCGGAGCGAAGGATTTTGCGGGCTATTTTAAACCCATAAAACGACACCAAGCGTCGCACACGGACGTAAATGGTATCGCACAAACATCCAACGTCATGAAACTAAATTTCACAGGCACAAAATGTGAAAGCGGTCAAACATGGCAATGAAAAATAACGATAATAAGGAGATAAAGAAACTAGGGCAAGCTCCACTAATTAACTATTCAATTTAAACTTGAGCATAAAAGTAACTAATGTATGAAAGCGAAGATGGATTGATATACCCCAAGAGGAAGAGCACGAAATCCCCAAGGAATAAGCTTGCTGCTTCGAAGGAGGTGGACTGCAGGAAGGAGGTGGACTGGCTCGGTGTGGAGCTTCATGGACAGTGGCTTGGATGTCGGAGAAGAAGACGGCTAGGTTTGGCCTCTGGCGAAATCGTCAAGCCCTGGAACAGGGATACCGGCCAACTGGAGACAGAGGAGGAAGCCGTCGAACGGCTTCTAGACTGGCAAGGAAGAACTCGCCGGCCCTAGGGAAGAACTCCAGAGGCGGTGCCGGGGCAGAACGGGAAGGGGAGAGCGACGGGACGTCCGAGTCGGGTCTTCCGTCGAGCAAGCAGGAGGGGAAGGTTGCGGCGGGTTCGTCGACAGTTGCAGGAGGGGTCGTCGTCGACTTGGAGAAACTTCTGCGCCAGCAATACTGGAAAGGCGGGGAAGGAACAGCAGCGACAGGCTTCCGTCGGGCAGGAACAGGCGTGGAATTAGGGCTGGCGCTGGATGGAGAATCGATATAAACCAAAATGGGTTCAATCAGTTCAATTTTCCAGCCGAGTTCAATGGGGGAGGAGAATTCCTTTATATAGAATGGGGGGTTTAGGGCAAAAAGGGCTAATGACAGCCATGCTTAGTTAAATAGGAAATGAGCTGAATGGGCTCACTCAAGTGGGTGATTTTATAACTTAAAAATGTTAAATTAAAATAGTTGATTAAATTAAAGTTTGCCCTAAACAAATCTATCGCCTAAATTATCGGGCCTATACATTTAGGGTCTCGTTGGTCGGTCACACCAACGAGCCAACAAAAATTATGCAAACAAGATGTGCGATACAAAATAAAACTCAAGTGCTTATAACACGCGCAATAGAACTCTACACTACAAAACACCCAAAAATGCGCGAAAGCATGCGCTACAAAAATACAAGACATGTGCGAAAAAAATAATAAAAATGAGAAGACGCGGGTTGCATCAGTAAAGGTTGTGGTGACAAAGGTGATGTTGGAGCGTTGAAGTATGGTTGATCTTCTCGAAAAGTAACGTCAGCAGAAACGGTCACCTTGCGGGTAGTAGGAGAATAACACACATGGCCTTTCGGGATACGAGAGTATCCGACAAACATGTATCTGATTGCCCGGGGATCCAACTTGTACGATGACGGACCAAGTGTGTGAACATAGCAGGTGCAACCAAAATTACGAGGCGGGAGAGAGAACAACGGAGTAGATGGGAAATGTAGACTAAACGGGGTAGCATTTTGTAGGAAGTAAGAAGGGAGACGGTTAATGAGATAACATGTTGTCGAAAGGACAAAATTCCAATACACCTTGGGAACGTGCATTTGAATCATAAGGGAGCGAGCAACATTAAGGAGTTGTCTGTTTTTACGTTCGGCGACACCATTTTGCTGCGGTGTATAGGCACAGGAGGTCTGGTGAATAATGTCAAATTCAGAGCAGATAGTGGCAAACTCATTGCTAGTGTATTTACAAGCATTATCAGTATGGAGAGTTTTAATGTTGGTGGAAAATTGTGCTCGAGTTTCAAGAACAAAAGCCTGGAACACACGGGGAAGTTCGGAGCGATCACGTAATAAATATAACCATTTCGTCCGAAAATAGTCATCAATAAAGGTGATACAATACCGGTAGACATATATACTAGATATTTTGTACGGGTCCCAAACATCAGAATGCACTAAAATTAAAGGAGTAGAGCTCCGAGTACAATGACGAAAAGATGAACGATATTGTTTTCCCAAAATACATGAATTACACATAAAAGGAGGAAGAGAAATATCAGGTAGAGCCTTCTTGAGGACTGGTAGAGGAGCATGTCCAAGATGTCGATGTCAATCAATGGAGGGGATTGATGAGAGGATGGTAGGAGAATCATCAAGAAAATAAAACCCGTTGTGCAGTCGTCCTTTACCGATGATACTCCGCGTCCGTCGATCCTGCACCATAAAAGTAGAGGTAAATGTGACCGAATAATTTAAATCGGCAGTGAGGCGATTAACATACAGTAAATTAAATTGGGAGCCCGAGACATGAAAAGCCGAGCGGAGAGATATAGAGGAATTCAAAGGGATATCAGCTGAGCCGAAGACAGGGACAGTAGCACCATTGTCCACAGTGATATACTTGGGATATGAAGAACCCAGGTAGTGGAGTGGTTTCAGCGAGGTGATATGGTGAGTAGCACCTGAATCCACTATCTAACACGGACAAATGGAGAGACAAGCGATACCTTCATTGGAGACGGAAGCAACAGAGGAAGGCGGGTGACTGAGTACCCCTTGAAGATGCTGAAGCTGTCTGCGGACGTCGTCAAAATCAGCACGAGTGGCAGAGGGACTGTAATCAGCAATATAAGCAGTCGGACGAGTAGGATGACCATGCTTGCGGTAGCAGGTCGCCTTAAGGTGCTCATCTTTACCGCAGAAAGAACACTGAGGATGCGGTCGGACACCGCGACCCCTTCCCCAAGAGCCAGAACGTCCTCCACGAATGGGAGGAGGGAGGGGTAGCAATGGCTCAAAAGAACGCTGGAAAAGGGCCGGGGAAGAAGGTCCAGTAGTATCAGGAGGTGGTGACACCTTTAGCAGCATGGAACACACATCAAAGAACAAGGGAGTTGCAGCAGACGAGAGAATCTGAGCCCGGATAATCTGAAGATGAGGAGGGACACGAGCCATCGTCATGGCAATTCCGACAGCTTCCTCTTGAGCATGTTGGGCGGTAAGATCCGTAGTTGGGGGCTGATGCTAAATCGAGGCTTCAACAAGAGTCTTGAAACAAGCAATAAATGAAGTTAAGTCGGTAGCATCGTCGGTGCCAAGAGTCTGAAGACCGGTAATGATGTCATACAGGTGTTGAAGAATTTCTTTGCCTGAGTAAAGGGAATGAAGCTCGTCCCACATGACCTTGGCTGTCTCGTGATACATGACCATGCGGTAAGGTTCACCATCAAGGGAGTTGAGAATCCACATCTGAACACGCTAATCGTTACGAATCCAGTCATCAGTAGGAGTAGCGGCAACATCCTGTGTTAAGTGATGCAAAAAACCCTTAGAATGAAGAACTCTGCGAACAGGGTGTGCCCATTCAACAAAGCTCTTCTTCCCTATCAGAAAGATAGTAGTGATGTGTAACTCGTCACGTAGTTCAGGAGCCGGAGCAGACACTGCTGCAGGAGAAGTAACAGTAGACGTATCCATAAGGAAGAGGGCAGCCAATTATACAGGATAGCAAGCAGGCAAATACAAGCAAACCGCAAGAGAGCTGCGACCAGAGAACAGAGGAGAAGCCACCGGGCAGACCGCACAGCAGAACAGGAGGCCGGCAAGAGACAGTCAGTCCGCAACACAGGCAAGCCGCGACAAGAAAAGGAGATCGCAGCGGCAGCGGGCAGACCGTGCGGCAAGAAGAACAATCCGCGGCGAACAGAATAGACCAAGCGGCAAGCAAGAGAGAAGCTGCAGCAGGCAGACCACGCGACAAGCTGCCGGCAGACCGCGCGACAAGAAGGCGCGCGGGTAGAAGAGAGAAGCAGACTGCGCAGGTAGACCAAAGAAGGTGCGAACAGATAAATAGATCGCGCGATCAGAAGAAGCGAGAAGAATGCGGCTTAGAGGAAGCGATTAGACAAGATGAGAAGAGGCCGCTACAAGAAGAGAAATCCGGCACTACTAGTCCGCGACTAAAGGGGCAGAGGTCGAATCGGCAAGGAGAGACCGCGTTGGAGAGGGAGGTCAGCGAGAAGAGTCGCGGTCAAAGGAGAAGAAGGTGTTGCGACTAGAGGAGAGAAGACCGCGCAAGAAGACTTGTACTGCGGGTAACCGCAAAGACACGCAGTCAGAGCACCGCGGCAAAACAGGAAGTCCCGCGGATAGGAAGAGACGATTGCGCGAGAAGTAGGAGGGGCCCACCATGCAAAAGCAGAAGACGTCTTTAAAAGCCACGCGAGAGGAGGAAAGGGAGTGGTTCCATGGAAGAAGAAGAGAGGGCGGATAGAAGAAGCCGCAGGGGAAGGAAGGGATAGCTGGCGTGTAGAAGAAGGAAGCGGCAGGAGAGGCGCGGATAGCCAGCGGGTAAACCGCAGACACGAGCGGTTAAAACAAAAGTAGCCCCCCAAAGCAGGAGGTAGGACCATATGGCTCTGATACCATGTAGAGAAGTAAACAAGAAAAGAGGAACAAAACGATCAACCTTGCATATGCTTCTTTTGTATCTAAATACAATGTATGAGTACATATTTATAGGAGGAAAAAAGGAGAAAAGTATCTTATACACAATGTGGGATAAATACAACAAGAGAAAAAGAAAATAAATGGGTCATTTAGATGGGCCTTTACAATGTCTTTTCCAACAAAAATGAACATGGTTAATAGTAGGCTTTTACAGTAGGCTTTAATACAAATTTTAATTCAACTACCAATAAGCCCTAAATCTTAGGAATCAAAATATGATCAAGAAAGCAATCTTTTAAGAGGGAATTTGTGATGGATTGGCGTGACTGATTTAAGGAATTTTCATGAATATTTTCAATGTCGATTTATTTTCCTCTTTTAAACTATGTTTTAAGGTTTAGAAAAGGTTTTTTGGGTCAATTTTTTTGATGTTGAGGGGAATAGACACGTGATTTTTTGTGTCCTTTTTATTGATTTAGGGCATGTATGTGAATCTAAGGGATGAAATCATAATAAGAATAAGAATTTGGAGAATCATTTTGAAATTTCAACGTTTTCTGAAAGGGGCTTGTCATGAAAGATTCTAAACCCTATCTTCATTTCCCTTCCAGCTATGTTAAAGATTAAAAGATAGAAACAAAAGTAACTATTATTGCAATATTGCAATGCAACATAATTGTAGTGAACAGTATTTTGTTGGAAAATAATAATATTTCAGCTTTCATTACCTCTGCTCTCATTCTGAAAATATCAGCAACCTCGGGATTTGCAATCATGTCAACATACCTAAATATAAGAAAATACATGCTCATGAAGATGTTAGAAGGTTTTAAAGTTCTGGGGTGCTTAATGAAAGAAAATAACGAAAAAAAAATTGTGTGGAATGTATTTTACTGCATGCCCAGCTTTATTTCCCTGATTGAAAGTCACTTGAAAAATACAAACAAAAAATTTATATAAAATTGCCAGAACTATTTCCTGATTAGCATGACCATTACTAGTCTTTTAGCAATGAAGCACCGGTACGGGTAACAGTACTGGAACCGATACATATCCGGGATGATGGTACGGAAAAAAACGGGATACGAGCATGTCAAGGTACAACGTAATTAAAATGGATTTATATATATACCCACACACTCACACCGTTTTTTTAAAAGAGTGAGAGTATAAAGCTTAAAAAATCATGTTCTACAAACAGAAACATAGATAATTTAAAATATTTAATCCTCAAATACATAATGCACAATAAAATTCACTCAAATTCTCCATATATTCTCATGAATAGAGTAACATTTATGAGAATTGAGGATCCAGGACGGGGTCGTACTTACCGGAGCCCGCACGAGTTTGCATAAGCAAGAGACAGAGATGATCATCGAATAAATAAAACGAGCCGGTAATCGGATTTAGAGCCACGATGACATACTGTTATGTATTTTTATTTATTTATTTTATTTTTATTTCATATTGTTAGAGGAAAAATGTAAACATAAATGCCTATTGTAAGGCTCGGCTTAGACCCATTTTCTTTCATGTATTTAAGTGATTTTGAGGTGAAATAAATTGAGGAATATTTCTATCTCGTAAATTTCTATATGGTATCAGAACTGTTGATTCTCTCTAATTGCAGCCTAAAATTATTCGTGGTGACTGTTGAAGCCAGGAAAATCCCTTTAAAAATTCGGATCAAGACAACCTAAGTTTACTGATTCTGCGGTCCGACGCCGCAATTCAAATGGCTATCACGAGAGAGAGAAAAATAATCTATAAACACACCTCAAGTGCTCCAGCAGGGAGGTCCCACCACGTACCTGGAAGTTTGGGAGAAACTTCCCCTCCACAACCAAAAGCTGGGCGAGGTACTAGGCAGACATGGACTTGGCGAGTATCCACTTGGGGGGACCTCAACCTCTTCCAAAAGTGTCATTTCTAGTACCCTTGGGAGGACTATTTATAGAGAAATCCTGGGGGAGGGGGTATAGGCAAGTATCCAACCACTGTCAGCGAGTTCCAAGGGTCTACTCGCCCAAACTCGTCAGGTACTCGCCCGTACTCGCCCAAACTCTCTGCTCACCCTATGGTCTTGTGAATAGCCGTCTGTTTGGGTACTTCTGATCTCGACGAATTACGGGTTATACACAATCCCCGCTTTTTTCGAGCTCGACACGAGCTTGGAAAAACAATGTTGAACTCATAGTTCGAAGAGATGACGCTAGATGATGTGTTGCGCGAGATCCTTCCAAGGAGTGGAGCTCAACTAAATGTGGAGAGAAGGTTGATACCTCACAGGAACCGAGTTCAACTGAATTGGAGAAGATGTCAACACCTCACAGGAGAGGGGCTCAACTGGAGGTAGAGAATATAGTCGACACCTAGCAGGAGCCGAGCTCAACTAGTGGTGGAAAAGAGTTCACACCTCACAGGAGGAAGCTCAACTGGAGGTGGAGATGAGGTCGACAGCTCGCAGGACCAAACTAAACTGGTGGTGGAAAAGAGTCGACACCTCCTAGGAGGAAACTCAACTGGAGGTGGAGAAGAGGTCGACAGTTCGCAGGAGTCGAGCTCAACTGGTGGTGGAAAAGAGTCGACACCTCACAGGAGGAAGCTCAACAGGAGGTGGAGAGGTCGACGTAAGAGCCGAGCTCAACTGAAGGTGGTGAGAAGGTCAACAGCTCTCAGGAGCCGAGCTCAATTGGAGGTGGAGAAGATAGTCGACACCTAGCAGGAGCCGAGCTCAACTGGTGGTGGAAAACAGGTCGACACCTAGCAGGAGGAAGCTCGACTGGAGGTAGATAATAGAGTCGACACCTCGCAGGAGCCGAGCTCAACTGGAGGTGAAGAGAAGGTCGACACCTCGCAGGAGCCGAGCTCAACTGGAGGCAGAGAGAAGGTCGACATCTCTCAGGAGCCGAGCTCAACTTGAGGTGGATAGTTGACAGCTCTGAGGAGCCGAACTAAACTGGAGGTAGAGTCGACAGCTCTCAGGAGCCGAGCTCAATTGGAGGTAAAGTCGACTCGGGTTGAGCTCGTAGTTATCCTGCAAGAGGGAAGCTCGTACAGGGGGCCCGGACTACGACAACAACACACAAGAGGAATCAACATCTTACAGGAGCCGAGCTCAACTGGAGATCGGTCGACAACTCTCAGTAGCCGAGCTCAACTGGAGGTGGAGTCGACAACTCTCAAGAGCCGAGCTTAACTAGAGGTGGAAAAGAGTCGAGACCACACAGGAGGAAGCACAACTAGAGGTGGAGAAGAGGTCGACAGCTCGTAGGAACCAGGCTCAACTAGAAATGGAGAGAAGGTCGACAGCTCTCAGGAGCCGAGCTCAACTGGAGGTGGAGAAGATAGTCGACACCTAGCAGGAGTCGAGCTCAACTGGTGGCAGAAAAGAGGTCGACACCTAGCAGGAGGAAGCTCGACTGGAGGTGTATAGAGGTCGACACCTCGCAGGTGGTGGAGAAGAGGTCGACAGTGATGCGAATATGACGCCAAGTGTACCGGTCGCACAAGTAATATAAAATGGGCAAATTTCTCCAAGTATCGATCTCTCAAGGAACACAGTAAGGTGGAGTTAATTTCGAGGAGGACTTGAAATTGAAGTCCTTAGGTCGGCTTAAACGAAGGGGGTTTTGATATTGCGATAAAAGAAAATAAAACACTAACAACTACTCCTATGCAATGCCGCTATACAATGCTTCGCCAGGCGGGATGGAAGACTATACGGGCCGCTATGCACCGAATCGCTAGGCGGATGGGCGAGTAGGCAAGCGTAAGAACCAAGGAATATGAGGGTCGTAAGCACCTCTTCGCTGCGCACGCCACTAACAATCGCTAGTGCGGCAAGAACGGATGCATTGGCGGATGGAAATAAAGGCGCAACTCAAGCAACTAAAGCGGTATAACAAGGCAAGATTTACATAGACATAAACCTAACAAAGTTTACACTAAAGAGCACATCAACATCTAAAATAAAGTCCTAAGTACACATAAACAACAATAAAGGAAGTACAAGGCAAGAGTTCGACCGAATCTGAAGTCTTGCTGAGGGTTCGCGGAAGGAAACGTCGGGTTGTCAATCCGCGTCCAAGCTCGGTCTTCAACTGCATCCGGGGTAGAGAAGGCTGTCACTACCTTCCAATGGACCCATCTTCTTCGTGTCACAATATCGGAAGAAGGTTGCAAGCTTCCCTTCGCTGGTTGGCTATGACACCAAAGCTTTCAATAGAGCTTATGGGTTGAAGGAGATGGCCGAGAGGAAGCTCCGGCTTGGATTTGGCGTTGAATGCTTGCCCGGATCTCCTCTCCTTGGTGGAACGGCGAAGTTTCGCCCTAAAATCGCGGGAGGGATGGCTGGAAACGAAGGTCTTCTTAATGGTGAAAATCTGCGCTTTAAATAGAAAAAGATAAGAGAAACGGTCACGCACGGTCCCGCGCACGACCGTGCGCTAACTGTGCGTTATTAACTTGCAGATCTTGATCGCGAAGAAGATGCGTTGACCCGTGCGTTTTACTCACGCACGGGCGCTTCTGCCCGTGCGTGAAGGAAATCGCACGGGTAAACACAGAGCGCGGAAAACAGGGTAAAACAGGGGAACCGTGCATTTTACTCGCGCACGGGCGCGTTTGCCCGTGCGTGAAGGAAACACACGATTTACCCCAGAATGCAGGAATAAAGAGAAAATGTGCAGACCGTGCGATTCCTTCTCGCACGGTTTGGTCTAAACCATGCGGGAACAAAACACACGGGTAGAAACAGAAGTCCCCAGAATTGCTGTGTGAAACGCACGATTGAACTGGAACCGTGCGCGAAGAAGTGCGCACGACCGTGCGTTTTATACAGAACTGAAAATGGACTGCGGGACATCCCGACAACCTGCACAACAATGAAACCAACTGGGGCACCAGCCTTCAGCACCAAAGCAAAGCATAAAATAAACAAAAAGAAACATGGGGAGCACCATGTGCTTACCCCTAACAAAAGAATGCGCAATTGCACACCCTCGGGCTAAAACAATGCACTTTTGGTGAAGTGAAGCCCTAAACAAAAATATAACTTTTCCAATAGAAAAAGTAGTGCATATGCAAGAAAATAAACCCAGATGAGTCCTAAAAACCCTATATAAATCGGACTCATCAGACAGCTCGTAGGAGCCGAACTAAACTGGAGGTGGAGAGAAGGTCGACAGCTCTCAAGAGCCGAGCTCAGCTGGTGGTGGATAGTCAGCAGCTCTCCGGAGCCCAGCTCAACTGGAGGTGGATAGTCGACAACTCTCAGGAGTCGAGCTCAACTGGATGTGGAGTCGACAGCTCTCAGGAGCCGAGCTCAACTGGAGGTGGAGTCGACTCAGGGTGAGCTCGTAGTCAACCTGCAGGAGGGAAGCTCGTATAGGGGTTCTGGACTACAGCAACAATACACATGAGGAATCAACATCTTACAGGAGCCGAGCTCAACTGGAGATGGGTCGACAGCTCTCAAGAGCCAAGCTCAACTGGAGGTAAAGTCGACAGCTCTCAGAGGCCGAGCTCAACTGGAGGTGGAGTCGACTCGGGTTGAGCTCGTAGTCAGTCTACAAGAGGGAAGCTCGAACTACGACAATAACACACACGAGGAATCCACATCTTACAGGAGCCGAGCTCAACTGAAGATGGTTCGACAGCTCTCAGGAGCCGAGCTCAACTGGAGGTGGAGTCGACTCAGGTGGAGCTCGTAGTCAGCTTGCAGGATGGAAGCACGTACATGGGGCCCGGACTACGGCAAAAACACACACGAGGAATCAACATCTTACAGGAGCCGAGCTCAACTAGAGATGGGTCTACAGCTCTCACGAGTCAAGCTCAACTGGAGGTGAAGTCGACAGCTCTCAGGAGTCGAGCTCAACTGGAGGTGGAGTCGACTAGAGTTGAGCTTGTAGTCAGCCTGCAGGACGGAAGCTCGTACAGGAGGCTCGGACTACGACAACAACACACACGAGGAATCAACATCTTACAGGAGTTGAGCTCAACTGGAGATGGGTCTACAGCTCTCAGGAGTCGAGCTCAACTGGAGGTGGAGTCGACTCGGGTTGAGCTCGTAGTCAGCTTGCAAGAGGGAAGCTCGTACAGGGGGCCTGGACTACGGCAACAAGACACACGAGGAATCAACATCTTATAGGAGCCGAGCTCAACTGGAGATGGGTCGACAACTCTCAGGGGCCGAGCTCAACTGGAGGTGGAATCGACAGCTCTCAGGGGCCGAACTCAACCGGAGGTGAAGTCGATTCGGGTTGAGCTCGTAGTCAACCTGTAGGAGGGAAGCTCGTACAGGGGGCTCGAACAACGACAACAACACACACGAGAAATCAACATCTTACAGGAGCCGAGCTCAACTGGAGATGGGTCGACAGCTCTCAGGAGCCGAGCTCAACTGAAGGTGGAATCGACTCGGGTTGAGCTCGTAGTCAGACTGCAGGAGGGAAGCTCGTCCAGGGGGCCCGGACTACGGAAACAACACACACGAGTAATCAACATCTTACAGGAGCCGAGCTCAACTGGAGATGGGTCGACAACTCTCAGGAGCCGAGCTCAACTGGAGGTGGAGTCGACAGCTCTCAGGAGCCGAGCTCAATTGGAGGTGGAGTCGACTCGGGTTGAGCTCGTAGTCAGCCTGCAGGAGGGAAGCTCGTACCGGGGGCTCGGACTGTGGCGGCAACACACACGAGTATTCAACATCTTACAGGAGCCAAGCTTAACTAGAGCTGGGTCGATAGCTCTCAGGAGCTGAGATCAACTGGAGGTGAATTCGACAGCTCTCAGGAGTCGAGCTCAACTAGAGATGGAGTCGACAGCTCTCAGGAGCCGAGCTCAACTGGAGGTTGAATTGACTCAGGTTGAGCTCGTAGTCAGCCTGTAGGAGGGAAGCTCGCACAGGGGGCTCGGACTACGACAACAACACACACGAGGAATCTATCTCACCCGAGAGGGTTGGTAGCCGATATGCAAAAGAGGAGCTCGTGCAGGGACTTGGACTACGATAATCCTACGACTCGAGGACTTCTATCAATGCAAAAGTCATTCGCCCTGTTGCTTAAGAGAGCCAAAAAGTTAGATGTATCAACTTGTTCGAAGACGAAGGAAACTTCTAAAAAGACAACGATCTTCCCTCCATCAATTTGGGAGGTTGGCGTCCAGACCTGTTCCTGATAGTTCCTCCAGTCGGAGGAGAAATGGAATCGGGGGTAGCTGATCTCGACCGTAATTGCAGGAGTTCGGTCTTACAAGGACGCTTAAATCCCGAAACATCGTCCCAGCGCCCGCCCTGGTTTTTTAGGAGAATCAGGTCAAAGGCTCGTTTCCCAACTCAATCGTGGAAATCGCTTCTAGCTCTGCTACCTGGCTACGAAGTACATCGTACAAGCGCAGGGAAATGACCCTCGGGGGATCCTAGAGGACACACACTCAAGTCCACTGTCCTTCCAAGAACTCGTACCTTCCAGGGCTTAGTTGCCCAGCTACTTCAAAAAGCATGGCGGGTTATCCCACCTTGGCAACAACAGAGACGCGTCCTTCCCTACAGGACAAACAATCGCTAAGAGCGGGCCTTTTATTCTTCTCAAAAACCAATGACGCCTTTACACGAGGTATCACTTTGTGAGGTTGATCCTTCATCGAGTTTAGGAGATTAGCATACAGGCCTGTTTCTGATAGTTCCTCCAATCGGAGGAGAGATGCAATCAGGGGGTAGCTAGGCCAACATACAAGGGGTGAGCTGATCTCGACCGTCAATGCAGGGGCTCGGTCTTACAAGGATGCTTAAATCCCGAAGCAATGTCCCATCGTCTGCCCTGAGCTTTTTAGGAGGATCAGGTCGAATGCTGGTTTTCCAAACTGATTGAAGAGATGGACTTCACTGCTTCTAGCTGACTCGAGACGATCAACACAAAGAAGAAAATTCATAACCACATGTGCCTCCGGGGGCGAGGAAATGTATAATAATATAGAAACAACATTACAGAGAATCAGTACATGTTACCGCTTGGGGTAGAACCTTTTAGGTCAACCCCGCTCCAGGTATTTGAGGAGATGAAATGAATAACATAGTGTTCTGGTTGCTGAAGCGATATCCTCACGCGTATAAACTTGCAGGATTCGAACACCATAGTTGTTGAAATAGTGATCTCGCGAGAATGGACTCATGGTATTAAAGGAGAGCACCATAGTTGTTGGAGAGATGACCTCACGAGTATGAAATATAGGTTGTCGAAGCAGATCTTCGCAAGTAGGAGCTCGTAGAGCACCTTGTATGTTTTTCCTTGGTGGTGAACTCGTCATGATTCGCCCTGTTTGTTATTCATACAAAAAGTACTCACGAGCTTTACCAAAGCATCTGTAAGTATGAACATTTATGGAAAAACACCACTATTGAAAAAGGGGATGAACTAGGCGGAGGGTAAATGTCACTTCTGACATTAGAACCCCTACGCAGAGTTTTCCACTCCCAACTCGCCCAGATTCTGATCTCTCCCGGCCTTACGAGTAAGACACCTACAACTCGCTTATGGGCGAGTAAAAAAGATACTCGCCTCTCCTGCCTGTACTCGTCTATGGGAGAGTGTCAATCCTGCCTATACTCTCCGGTATATCGTCGTCTACAACTCGCCTCCATGAACTCCTCTGCATATTCCCGCATAGGGTTGTCGTCATATGGAACTTGCCTATGGGCGACCAACACGGAAACTCGCCAATCTCTATGAACTCGCCTACATATACTGGCCAATTGAACTCGTCATCTGGAGCCCGCCTAAGGAGGCCGCAATCTTGAACTCGCTTATGAGCGAGTAACAGGGAAGCTCGCCTCACGAAGTCACCGAGCTTGAAAGTCGCCATCCTAAAGTCGCATATGGGCGAGTAACCTGAAAACTCACCCACCTTGCTAAGAACTCGCCCACTTTCCCGAGAAATCGCCCACCTTGCTGAGAACTTGCCCAATTTTCCGAGAACTCGCCCACCTTGCCGAGAACTCGCCCACTTTTTCGAGAACTCGCCCACCTTGCCGAATGCTCGCGAGTTGCTGTCTTTGGTCTCCAGCTCAACATCTTAAACTATGAAGTATTCTCGCAAAAAATTCTTCCTCAACTACGATCCACGCTCACCGCACCAAAGTGTTGAAGCTGTGAAAATTCCTTACTCCAAAAATTCGGATCAAGGAAGCCTAAGGTTACTGATTCTGCGGTCTGACGCCACAATTCAAATGGCTATCGTGGGAGAGAGAAAATAATCTATAAGCACACCCCAAGTGTTCCAGCAGGGAGGTCACACCACGTACCCGGAAGTTTGGGAGAAACTATCCCTCCACAACCAAAAGTTAGGCGAGGTACTAGGTAGGCAAGGACTTGGCGAGTATCCACTTGGGGGGGACCTCAACCTCTTACAAAAGTGTCATTTCTAGTACCCCTGGGGGCTATTTATAGAGAAATCCTGGGGGGGGGGGGTATAGGCGAGTATCCAGCCACTGCCAAGGAGTTCCAAGGGTCTACTCGCACAAACTAGTCATGTACTCGCCCATACTCGCCTCTGCTCGCCCAAGCTAGCCTCTGCTCGCCCAATCTCGCCTATGCTCGCACAATGGTCTGCGAAAAGCCGTCTGTTTGGGTACTTCTGATTTCGACGAATTACGGATTATACAGTGACCACCCTGAGCGGTTGGTTTTGTTAGCTGCATCCTTAATCTTCTGTTCTTGCCTCCGCTCTCCACCGTAATTATGATTTATAATTTATAAATTGGTGTGGTGCAACCGTGCAACTGCTTGAGCTTGGACAGTTCACTTGGTTGCTATGTGTCAGGGCTTGGTTTGACAGTTTGGCAGATTGGCACGGGTTGTCGGTTTCTCACGGTTTGCTGAATTGCTGGTTTCAGCTCAAACCAAAACCCTATATGATAATTATTTGTCAGTCGACAGTCATTTCTCAGTTTTGCTATCTTGTTGCAGCGTCCGGCCCGCCCCCTCGGTTTGCCCTAGCATCTCCTGATCTTCATCTCCTCTTCAATCGTCCCTACCTCTGTCATTGTCGACTGGACCGGCAAAGTCCTTACTGTCGTCTTACATCAGTGAATCTCCAACATTCCATGTTCCAACGAAGTCATCCCTGTTGGCAGTCGTCGTCGTTCCCATTGAATCCATCAACGAGTCCATCAAGTAAATAACTTCCTCTAGGTCAGTTTATAAGTTGCATAGACTTATGCTGGTAATTTCCTCTCCACTCAGCACTCAGATCCGAAAATTTTCATTTTTTAATCATTCTTATGCATTACAAAACATTGTTAGGCATTCCAGATCTGGACGTTTTCATAATTATTTGGTTTATAAGCTTTCATAATTTTTTGGTTTATGATAGTCTTTTTGGATGTCATTTATTTCATGATTCCATCTGGGTTAGCTTTCTAAATGTGCTAACAGCCCCCCCCCCCCCCCAACTCCTTCAGCTTTTCTTTGCTGGTATCATTGTCATTTGCCTAGATGAATTTCTCTAAAAGGGATATGGAATATGATCTCGGATCCTACATTTCACTCTTCATTGCCACTAACATTTGGTAAGTTCATTTGTCTTCTTCCTTTTTTCCTAATGGTGCTTTTTTGTAATGTCATATTACTTCTAACTTTAGCGTCTGTTAGTTTGCTATTTTTTTCAACATATACTTTTTCTACATGACATTCAATTTCATAAAATGCGTTATAGATTACACTCTGAATCAGTTGATTCTAATTTTACCCTAAACTACTCTCATGTAGATTGGGACATTAGCTGTTACCTGCTAGACTGCTTGTGCTTGCAAGTGCTTGGCTTATCTTCTAGACCTCTAATTGCAGGTATATAATTGTTCATTGTCATTTTATGTATATAGTAAAATGTCATGCTTTTATTTTAATATCATTAAGTTTGTAATAAAATTCGTAGTTGTTGATGATGGCATTCAAAACAAACAAAGGAACAGAACCTATTGTGATGGAAGGAGATGATAACACTCAATATAAAGGAAAAGAACCTCTTGTGAATGTTAGCGATGCCTCAAAGCACATCTCGAAGAAAAATAAAATCGATGATTCTGATAGTAGTAACAAGGCTAAATCTATTGTGTGAGATGGTTCACCAGGTTTAAAGATAAAGAAAGGATAAAGAGGAGTGTAAGCATTGCTCAAAGATCTATGTTGTTGATCCTTGAAAGAATGGAACAAGTTCTTTAAGAGCACATATGTTAACTATGTGTCGTTTTAGGTTAAAAGATAACAACCAAAAAATGTTCTCTTAGTGAGAAATAGAAAGATGGGGCAGTCGTTGGTTCATTAAAAGCTATTAAATTTGATGAAGAACAATGTCATGTTACATTAGCTAAAATATGTGTTGTTGATGAGTTGCCCTTCAGATTTGTAGAAAACGAAGGATTTAGAAATTATTACAATCAATTGGAGTCAAGGTTCAAAGTGTCATCTCGAATGATTATTTCCAAATGTTGCATTAATCTTTTCATTTTTGGGAGGAAAACTTTAAAGAAACAGTTATTATCAAAAAGAATATGTCTAACGACAGATACATGAACCTCTATTCAAAGATAAGAATATATGTGTCTTACTAAACATTAGATAAATAAAGATTGGAGATTGCAAAAAAGGATTCTTAATTTTGTTAGAATCATTGATCATACAGGGGATATATAAAGATTGGAGAAGATTAAGTCTATCAAGTATGTGAAATGATCTTCTCAACGACTAGAGAAATTTTAAAAATGTATAGTAAATACTGAGATATCATGCAAATCTCTTTTGTGCTTGGACGTCGACACAAGGTGAAACTCCACTTACTTGATGCTAGAGACAACAAAAATATTTGAGAAGGCTTTCAATGAATTAGAGGATGAAAGTTCATATAGAAGAAATTTCAATAATGTCAATCACGCAGTTAATGGTGCCCACGGCAGATGATTGTAATAATGCAAGTTTATTTTTAAACCTTTTAAAGTTATTTTATACAGTCACTTTGGAGTTTTCCAGAACAAAGTATCCAACGTCACATTTATTTTTTCAAAATATTTCAATGATGGAATATGCAATTAATTCTATATGTGAAAGTGAAGATCTAGCTATGAGCATTGTTGCATATCAGATGAAGAAAAAATTAGATAAGTATTGGGGGAGTTTAGATAAAATTAATGTTCTAATATATGTTTGTCTTGGATCCACAATGCAAGTTAAAATGGCTTACCATGTGCTTCAAAGCAAAATATATTGTAGCGAGAGCAAGAAGAATGATTGAGTTGACTGAAAACACAATGATTCGGTTGTACAATCAATATGACACAAATGTAAATGTGACATCAACTAAAAATAATTCTAGCCAAGCTTCAATCTCCGTGACTAGTATGCATAATGTTGATGTGGAATTTAGTTTTGTTGCTTATCAAAAGAAAATGTTCATGGATGATTCTAAGAAGAACAAAGTAATTATTTGCGCACCTGAGATTCAACTATACTTAAAGGAAGATACACTGAAGTTGCAAACCAATTTTGATATTTTGAATTGGTGAAAATTGAACTCTTCCAAATTTCCAATATTATCCCAAGTGACAAGAGATGTTTTAGTTATTCCAACTTCTACTGTCGCCTTAGAATCAGCTTTCAAAAGCGAGGGACACATTCTTGATTCTTTTAGGAGTTTGTTAGCACCTAAGACGATTGAAGCTCTAATATGTGCTCGAGATTGGTTGCGTTGCATGTCAGACATCAATGAGATAGAAAAAATGATTTTTGAAGTTGACAAATCTTACGAGATTGATAACGGTAGTGACGGCGCGCCGCGAACGACACGTATATTCCGATAGGAGGCGGTGACCCGCTACCCGGGCGGTCGATCAGGGTCTGCGGTTGAGTCCAGATGACCGATCCGAGACGAATCCATCTATTACTTTTATATTTTATATTGTATTGTAGCACGATCAGTTTAACCATTGTGAACCATCGGATTCGTGTTTTATTTGAATTTACAGTTTTCTTATGGTGCGGTTACTGAATAGGGCTTTATAAATAGCCGGCGGTTCAAGTGAGAGGGCATCGTGTGTTTTGCTAAATTACTCGAACCGTTCGATCTCTTCTGGTGAGACGCTGGAACAGTTTCGCTGGGTGCGACTCCCGGTAGGTTTTCCCGCTGACTTCACCCTCCTTCTCGTTCGGCCTTCCTCCGCCTGTGAGAACAAGGCCCCTCCGCCATTTCACAGTTCTAGCCATCCACCATCTTCCTCTGCCCTAATCCGCCGCCGCCGCCGCCTCCGTTTCTCCCGTCGACCACCTCCTCCTCCCCCATCAACCCCGCTGTCGCCACTTCCAATTAACCCCTCTACCCGACGGCCTCCATCCACCCTCAAGACCCCGCCAGACGCAACACCCCTCCTCCTCCTCTGTTTGACTTCACTGAAGCCACCTCCTCCCTTCACAAACCCTCCCAAAGCCGCAACTTGCTTGGAATCCATCACCGCCTATTTTGTCCCGTGAGTCCTCAAACATAACTTATGTCTACTCCCGGTTTCACCTCTCCACAACTTCCCTTCCAACAACATCCACAACAAATTCCCTCAAGTCTACAGTCATCCCAACTCCATTCCCGGAATATTCCTCCAGTTGTTGTGACCTCAGATGCCCTTCACACCAGCTATCACCGCCGCCTGCACGCGTAAATTGTGGTAAAAGTCATTTCTTTCCTGGTTGTTTATGTTGGCAACTTGTATTGTGACAGATGTTGATTTTATTATGATATTACCCGTTGTGCTATTTGCAGAGTTAATTTTGTGTTCCCTTAAAATTTATTGTGCCTCGTTCGTCTTCCAAATTTACATTTTCTCTTTAATCTACATAGTTTGTGATTTCCTATGTAACTGCTAGATTTTATACTGATTAATTACGGTTGTAATTTCTAAATTGGACCACTCTTAGCATATTCATAATTTGCATCGCATTTAGGGTTGCATTTAGCGAGTTCACCCCCGTGTCTGCCTTACCACCGCATAAGGTAGTGTTTAATATTTGATTTGTAATCATTTTTACTTCTATATTAAACTTGTAGATTGATCTTTATTATCTATTTTTTAGAGCTGCACAAAGAAATACAAATACATGTGAGGAATGATGATGTTGAAATCACTAAAAATTTTACATAAATTATGATAAGTATAGTTGTATAGTAGCATGTAACATATATTTGGTTTCTATTTTAATATGTATTTTCTAATAAGTATAATGTTACGGCATCAGTGATATAATACCATCCGAACAAATCTGTATGTTCAAATTTCTGTTAGTAAGTCTAAATTTCTTTTATTTAGTTTTCTATTTCAGCTTCTGTATGTTTTCCAAGCCTGTATCGCTGTATCACTATATAGTATCTGTATGATTAGTATTGTTGAAAGAGCTCAAAACTTGTATGTACTATTTGTGTATGTAAATACAATGAGAGAATACAAATATATAGGAGAGAGAAGGAGAGAAGAAATCATATACAAGATGTGGGACTAAGAAAAGAAGAAGGAAGAACAATAAAACATGGGCTCAATAATGGGCCCTTTACATGGGCTTTTCTAACACTCCCCCGCAAGTTGGAGCGTACAAATCGTATGCGCCAAGCTTGGACAAGCACTGATAGAAGAGGGTACTAGAAAGAGCCATTGTGAGGGCATCCGCAACTTGATCTGTCCCTGGAACATGCTTCAGGTCGATCTTCTTCATTTGAACCTTTTCTCTGATGAAGTGACAATCAACTTCGATATGTTTTGTTCTCTCGTGGAAGACCGGGTTCTTGGCTATGTGCATAGCATCTTGGCTGTCACAGAGGAAAAGAGCTGGGGAAGGGAGCCTTACACCCAGATCGGTAAGAAGACTTTCAAGCCAAGTTAGTTCTGAAACTACCGAAGTCATTGCCCGGTATTCTGCATCAGCTGATGATCGAGAAACAACCGCTTGTTTCTTACTTCGCCAGGTAATCAAATGAGCTCCAAAGTATGTGCAAAAATCACTGGTTGATCGTCGATCATCAAGAGAACCAGCATAATCAGCATCAGAATAAGCCATTAATGTTGGAGCAGAAGATGAGGTTTTGTATACCAATCCATGACCAGGAGCCGTTTTAAGATATCTGAGAATGTGTTCAACGGCCTGAAGATGAGATCTTCGAGGGGAATGCATATACCGGCTGACAATACCAACAGCGAAAGAAATATCTGGTCTGGTAACCTTGAGTTAGATCAATTTTCCCACTAGTCGTCGATAGTATTCTGGGTTCTCGAGTAAGAGATCTGAGTCTGATGCCTTAGCGCATAACTTGTGATTAACATCCATCGGGGTATTAATCGGCTTACAACCTGAATACCCCGTATCATGAAGGAGGTCGAGGCAATACTTCCGCTGGGAGAGGACGAGGTCATCTGGTCGTCTAGCAATCTCAAGACCCAGAAAGTACCGAAGGGGCCCCGGATCCTTTGTTTGAAAAACAGTGCCTAGATGTTGTTTGACCTCCTATATTCCTTTCGAGTCATCTCCCTTAATGATGATATCGTCAACATAGACTAATAGAAGAACCGTTCCCGTTGTCCGGTGACGAGTGAACAGCGAGAAGTCTGCCGAGCTGCGAGTGAAACCAACTTCACGAAGGGCCTTACTGAACCTGTCGAACCATGCCTGTGGGGATTGTTTGAGGCCATACAGAGCCTTCATAAGGCGACACACCTGAGACTCCCCCGTGGTCTCAAACCCGGGAGGTTGCTGCATATAGACTGTTTCCTGTAGGTCGCCATTCAAAAATGCATTCTTAATATCCAGTTGTAGCAAGGGCCTCCGGCGATGTACAGCAACGGAGATGAGAATACGAACGGTGTTGAGTTTAGCCACTGGTGAGAAAGTTTCTTCATAGTCTAACCCCTGCTATTGTGTGAAGCCCCGGGCGACCAGTCGAGCTTTCAACCGATCAATCGTTCCATCAGCGGCATGTTTGACGACAAAGACCCACTTACACCCAACCGGCGTCTCACCCGGAGGAAGTGGTACGAGAGTCCAGGTCTGATTGGCCCAAAGAACAGCCATTTCCTCCTCAATGGCGGCCCCCCAGCCAGGATGTCGTAGCGCCCCCTGCACAAAGTTAGGAACCGAAATGGAGGAAAGAGAAGTAGCAAAAGTGTGTAGTTGGGGAGAGAAGCGATGTAAGGAGACACAGTTCGCCAGAGGATGAGCAGTGGAGGCATATATCTGATCAGCAGGGCGCGGAGTAGCCGAGGTCGAGGCCGACTGTAGAGGGGCAACGGAAGGAGGAGGTTGGCGGCGAGTGTAGACACGGATAACTGGGGGCTTGGAGGGAGCAGGAGCAGGGTCGGAAAGAACCGGGAAAAGAGGCGTAGTAGCGGGAATGACAGGGCGAGGTAGGAGTGGTGGTGGAGATGTCAGTGGGGAAGGAGTGTCTAGAGCGGAAGAGAAGAAAGGTTGATCCTCCCGAAAGGTAATATCAGCGGAGACGGTGACCTTCCGGGTAGCGGGAGAGTAACAAGCGTAGCCCTTCTGAGTACGAAAGTAGCCGACGAAAATATGTTTGGTCGCCCGGGGATCCAGCTTATCCGAGGACGGACCAAGAAGGTGGACGAAGCAGGTGCAGCCAAAGACCCTGGGTGTCAGAGGGAAGGCTGGAGCTGAGGGAAATAGGAGGTTGAACGGAGTGGCATAGTGAAGGACCGAGGAAGGGAGACGGTTGATGAGGAAACAGGCGGTGGAGACCGCAAAGTTCCAGTAGATTTTTGGAACATGCATTTGAAGCATGAGAGAGCGGGCGACGTCAAGGAGGTGACGGTTCTTTCGTTCGGCAATGTCATTTTGTTGGGGAGTGTAAGCACAGGATGTTTGATGAATAATATCGAACTCTGCGCAAAGATGGGCAAAGTCGTGGCTTGAGTACTCTCGAGCATTATCGGTGCGCAATGTTTTAATGGTTGTGGAGAATTGCGTTTGAGTCTCTAGTATAAAGTTGTAAAACACGCGAGGAAGATCAGAGCGATCACGAAGTAATTAAAGCCAAGTTGTGCGAGAATAATCATCAATGAAGGTGATAAAATAGCAATAGCCAGATATACTAGTAATTTTGAAAGGACCCCAAACATCAGAGTGCAGTAAATCAAAAGGAGCAGAGCTCCGAGTACAATGAACGGGAAAGGAAGAACGTGGTTGCTTGCCGTACACACAAGAATCACACTGAAATACAGGGAGAGATACATCAGGAAGCGCCTTTTGGAGGACGGGCAGAGGGGCATGCCCAAGACGGCGGTGCAAATCTACGGAAGAGACGGAGGAGAGGACAGTAGGAGAGGTGTCGAGAAGGTAGACCCCGTTTTGCAGTCGACCCCTACCAATGGTAATCCGCGTCTGCCGATCCTGTATCAAAAAAGAAGACGGAGTGAATATGACAGAGCAATTCATATCATGAGTAAGACGACCAACAGAAAGCAAATTAAACGGAGAGCCCGGAACATAAAGAGCCGAGCGAAGAGAGATGGATGAGTCGAGGGAGATGTCGGCGCAACCAGAGACCGGAACAATCACCCCATTAGCTACAGTGATAGACTTCGGATGAGGAGCATCCGAGTACTGGGGAGGCTTCAACGAAGTGATGTGATGAGTGGCACCCGAGTCCAAGATCCAACGCGGACTGGAGGAAAAACAAGCACTACCTGTAGTGGAGGTGGAGGCAACAGAAGCCGAAGGAGGGCTAAGAAGCCCCTGGAGGCGCTGTAGCTGGAGGCGAACGGCCTCAAGTTCGGCACCAGTGGTGGAGGAGTCGGCAGTGGCAACAGTCGCAGTCGGGCGAGGAGGGTAGCCATTTTTCTTGTAGCACACTGCCTCAGTGTGGCCGTCCCGGCCGCAATACGAGCACTTTGGGTGGCCTCGACCCCCACGTCCCCGTTCGCGGGGGCCTCAGCGTCCACCGCGAGCAGAAGGTGAGGAGGAAAGCAAGGGGGGAAGGGTCTGCTGAAGAAGGGCCAGAGAGGACGAGCCAAGAGTATCCAGGGGCAATGGCACGCGAAGGAGCATAGAGCACAAATCAGAGAGAGGAGTAGTGGCCGAAGCAAGGACATGAGTCCGGATACTCTGAAGATGTGGCGGAAAACGAGCCATCATCATTGCAACGCAGACGGCTTCCTTTTGGGCCCGTTGTGCAACAAGATTAGGAGTAGCGGGCTGATGCTGGATCCAGTCTTCCGCAAGAGTCTTGACCCGCGCGATAAACGACGTCATGTCTGCAACCCCGCGAGCATCGAGAGCCTGAAGGTCGGTAATAATATCATAGAGGTGTTGGAGGCTATCCTTGCTGGAGTATAAGGAGTGAAGCTCCTCCCACATAGCGTTGGCCGTCTCATGGTACATGACCATCTGGTAGGGCTCACCTTCCAGGGAATTGAGTAGCCAAGTCTGAACGCGACCGTCGTTGCGTAGCCAGTCGTCGGTAAGAGGGGACGGAGGTCGTTGAGTTAGATGAAGAGCAAGGCCTTTGGCCTGTAGAACTCGGCAAACCGAGTGCACCCATGGGATGAAGTTCTTCTTTCCGGAGAGGAAAATTGTAGTGATCCGCAGTTCATCGCGGAGCTCAGGAGGAGGTGTCATGCGGTCAGCAGAGGTGTTAGCCGCCTGGCCGGTAGAATCCACAGAAGAACCCATGAAGGCTGAAGAAGCCGCTGCGGTTAGAAAAGGACACCGCTGGAGGAGAAAGCTGGCGGGAAGAATGCTCTCGCACGACAAGCCCGCACGATTACAGAAGAGGCCGCGGCGGGTAGTCACAGCGACAAGAACAGGTGAGAAGGAGAGGGAGGCCGCGACCCGAGTGCGGAAGAACAATCCGCACGTTCACAGTGTATACACTAGCGGTCAGAGAGAGAGGGAGAGACCGGAGAGGTCGGCTCAAACGCAAGGAGAGAGGCCACAGCTGTTAGAGAATAGACCGCGCGGGAAGGTGGATAAGAAGCAGACCGCGCGGTTTGAGAGGAAACCGTACGGGCAGAAAAAGAAAGGAAAGAAGACACGGCCGCACGGTCAGAGTGAAAACACCAGCGACAGGGGAAGAAGCCACGACCAGTGCGGAAAAAGCCACGGAAAGAGAGAGGCCGCGGGAATAGAAGAGTAGAGGAAGCCGCGCGGAGAGAAGCCGCGGAAATAGAGGAAGCCGCGCGGTAAGCAAGGAAGCCGCGCGGAGAGAGGAGAAGGGAGGAGAATGCGAGCGAAGAGGAGAGCTCGCGCGGAAAGAGGCCGCGGAAAAATAGAGGAAGCCGCGCGGATAAGACCGAACCCGCAGCAGATAGAGAGAGGAGAACCCGGGAATGGGTCCCACGGATCTGAGAGAGAGTGGCTATAAGAGAGGGGGGAAAGGTGGAGCCACGGGAGAGGGGGAGAGGATGCGGTTAGAAAAAGAGAGACCGCAGGGAGACCGGCAAGAAGAGTCGGTGAAGGCAAACTCGCGGCAAGAAGCGAGTAGAGGAGAGAGGCCGCGGAAGAGCCGGCGGGTAGGGAAGGCGGATGATCGGGGCGGTTAGAAACAAGGAAACCGCTCTGACCGGACCGCTCCCTCTGATACCATGTTGAAATAGAGCTCAAAACTTATATGTACTATTTGTGTATGTAAATACAATGAGAGAATACAAATATATAGGAGAGAAGAAATCTTATACAATATGTGGGACTAAGAAAAGAGGAAGGAAGAACAATAAAACATGGGCTCAATAATAGGCCCTTTACATGGGCTTTTCTAACAAATATTATGTTTTTGTATGTTTCCAAATTTGCATTTATATTTTGATAAATATGGAAGTGAACAATGATAACTAAAAGTCTAAAAACAAATGAGATAAAAAAAACAAGTAAAAACAGAAACCGCACCGTAAAAACTGACCGAAATCCGCATCACACGGTTTTGGTGCGGTGTGGTTTTGGTAGTCCAAGAAGCCGTCGTACTCCCCAAGCGTCGTGCCTACAGTCCTCTCCACCGACGTCGCGTCCGCCTGTTTTCCCCGCGTCGTCCTGTTTGGCGTTCCTCGGCTCCTCTCAATGTTTCTCCCTGGTATATGCGTATCACACGCAGCATGGCGAGTGACTCCGATACAGCCGCCGTCACGGCGGCGCTCTCCGAACGCCTCGACCGTGTCGATACGACCCTGTCAAACCTCCAAGCTGCAGTCTGCGACATCCACGCCCTCCTCGCCTCTCGTCCATTGTCTCTGGCTGCTCCACCCACCCCTCCACTAGCCACCACAACTTCGGCCAGCAACCCCGATAATCATGTTGGCGTTCATCATCTACATGAGCTTGTCGTCGGCGCTCTCCTTCGTATTGAGCTGTCAGTATTCGACGGGAACGATCCCCTGGGATGGCTCACACAAATCGAGCACTACTTCAACATCCAGGGCACTCCAACGACTCAAACAGTTCCACAGCCACGATCTACATGGAGGGCTCGGCCCTTCATTGGGTCTGTTGGCTCCTCCAGTCGTCATCGACCTTGTCCTAGCCGCTCAAAAACGAGCTGATCCGTTGTTACGACATCTGCCACGTCGGCAACCCCTTTGAACGTCTGGGCAATGTGCACCAAGCGGACTTCGTCGACGCCTATATCGATGACTTCCTCGAGTTGGCCACGCACGTGCCCGGCTTATCGCCCGACCACTACTTGGACACGTTTCTCACCAAGTTGCGCCCGCACATCCATAACCGTCTTTGGGTCAACGACCCCACCACCTTGTCTTGCGCAATGGAGCAAGCGCGTTTTGTGGAGGCCGACTTTGCTACAGTCGCCTTCGCCTCGGGCACTCGGTTCACCCCCCAGTTGAAAATGGTGAAGTGGAAGTGGGTGATTGGGCGACCTGTCCGCGCGGTCTATGCGAACAGGACTGGCGGTTAGCCAGGTCGGCAGAGTTGCTGCAGTCGGCTTGTTCTTTGGCGGCCTGGGCTGTCTGTTTGCGCGGTCTTTGCGGATAGAGGTGGCAGCCAGCCAGGCCGACTAATGCTCAGCCAGCAGGTTGTTCCCAGAAGGAAACCAGGCAGATAGTTTCTCTATTCGCGGAGTCCGGCAAGATGCAGACTGGGATGGAGCTCGGCAGACCGGCATGGCAGATGCCTTGGTCTAGCTCTAGTGGCGCGGCAAGAGGAAGCCGCGGAGTTCGCAAGTTAGAACGGACAGGTGCTGGAGTTCGCCGGGATTGGCGGACTGGGTCCAGTGTCCGCCAGTAATCGCGGACTGGCCCTTATGGCCGGTGGTATGGACTTGGTTGGCTCTAAACCAAGTCCAGGTTTGCTCAGTCCGGAGAGATCACGCGGTTAAGCGCGGACTGCATCTCAGTCCGCCAAGCTCGGCAGCAGTTTCTTTGTGCTTTGGTTGCAAGCTTGGTGAGCGCAAACTGGAGTTGTGTCCACAAGGACTGAAGCCGGGTCTTCTAGGTTATGCGGACTGCTTTCATTGTCCGCCAAGTTCGGCAGTTGGCTGTTGTGCCTTGGTTGCGAACTTTGAAGTGTGGTCTGATGCTGTGTCCGCAGGGCGTGCGAACTGAAGCGGTGTCCGCTGATATGCGGACAGGTGGTGTTGCTGCAGAGGTCTGTTGGTGGCGGCTTGTCCTGGTTTGGCCTTTGGTGACAAGGCGGATAGGTTTGTTATCCGGCCTTGGTGATGCTATAAGAGGTCTGGCTATCATGCACAGGTCGCGGCGGACTGGTTGTATATCCGCGGCTTGCGGATACACTTGGTGTTCGCCGCGAGATGGGGCAATTATCCTATCGGCTAGGGCGGTGACTACACTCCTCATCGTGCCTATAAATAGGACCCCCTGTAACATCAATCAAGAGCGAATGAACAGTAAGTGAACTCGCGGATAGTTGTTGCGGACTGGATATTGTATCCGCGCAGTTTGAAGGTTGACCGGGTTGTGCAGTGCAAGTTGTGCGGATAGCGCTTGAAAGCAAGGACTTGGTTCTGACTGCGGTCAGGGACAGTGCGGACTCTGCGGATAGCAACCAGCGGTTAACAGCAAGCCGCGGGTTGCGGCTAGGCGGTCTCACTTCTGTAACTTGTTTCCAGGTTCAATAAGCTGTCCGCATCTGGCAGCTTGGTTCAGTTCGGCAGCAGCTCGCGCAATCTGACGGCTAGGCGACCTCGCATTTAAGGGCTTGCAGATCGGCGGTTAGAGTTCAGCATCGGAATAATGGGCAGTCCGCGCAGCTTGGTTTGCGGTTTGGCGATCCTTCCAGTTTCAGCGGACTCCGTAGTGCAGCATTAGAGCCGGCGGATAACTCCTTGAGTCCACGCGGTTAGGTTTTGCCTTGTATTGTTTCTGCTTTCCCTTTGGGTACATTGGCGAATCATGTCTCGTCATGTATGCCTCGCCTTGTAAAGATTGTTTAGTACAAGATTCTTGCTCTTCTGGTTTACATCTGGTTTATTTGGGCTCGGATAGGTTGAGTGTTCCTGCGCCTGGTTTCCCGTCTTCCGCTATATCAAACTTTGTAACAACCCAATTCATAACAAATAATAATAATAATAAAAATAAAATATAAAAAAAGACCTAAAAACTAACCCCGGTCTAAACCTACCCCGCCCCCCCCCCCCCCTTTTATTAAAATCCCGAGCCCGCACTTCCCGCATCCCGCAAGAATCCCGCAACCAGCGCGACTATTCCCGATCCCGCTCCGTCGGCCCCCGCCTTCAGCTCTCGAGCGCCCGGCGGCCTTCTCCTCCGCCTCTAGTGGCCGGCAACTCCTTCTTCCAGGTCCAACGCCCATTCCTTTTGCTTCCCCGACGTCTCCGGTGCTTCCCTTGGCCGGAAACTTCCGCACAATTCTTCTCTTGGCCGGCTGCACCCTAGGGTCCAGAGACCTCCTCCAAGGGCCTCCAACTGCCTCCTCTTCTCCTTCTCTGACCAGTGAGGACAAGGGCAGCGATCCTTCTCCGGCAACGCTAACCCTTCCCGTTCCGGCCGATGGTTTTCGTGAGGGACTCCTAGGGTTTCGCTCGAAACCCCTCTTCATGGATTTCTGAGCCCAAATCTGGACTCCTTGGGTAAGGAATTTCTTCAATCCCTCATTTTTTTTATTTGCCCTAAATTTTTGGGAGGATTTCCGCCCTCCGATTGGCGTGATTTCGTCAATCCCCTTTGGATTTGTCATAAAGTTATCTAATTTCAACTTTGTTTGCATTTCCGGTGTCGCCCGTTGGGCTTAGGTGGTGGAATCGCGACAATCTTGGGATTTTCGCTTCCAAACGCCGCCAAAACTCCCGATCCCTCGCGGTAGGCTCTTCTCCCCTCACTTTCGAGGGAGGTAAAAATGTTAAACCCCTCTCCTGTTGTGTGGTGCAATTATCTGACATATGTGCTAACATAGAAAGCTGTCAATTCAATTTGGGAGGTATTTTTGATCTCGAACAGGTGAAGCTAGAGCTTTTAACACCGCTTGCGCCACTTAGTTGACGCGAGCACTGTCGACGTCACTTTAAGGCAAGTAGGGAACCCCCTCTCACTTGCAAAACTTTAGATTTAATCTGCTTATCTGTCCGTTACAAAAAAATTTCCTTTTTTACAAAACTTTGAACTCTAAAAAGTATTGATATAACAAAATTTGATAGACAATCCCTAAGGACGCACTATAAGACAAATCCGTAGTTGTAAGCGAAATTCTTGAATTGTAGCGTCTAACTGGGCATCTGTCTGCTGGCATGGTCACGGCAAGCAGGATTACTTTTCCGATAAGACTTGCACTCAGATCTGATCGTGAGCCATGTGCGCCCGCTATAGTACGTATACACTTCATCGATCGCGACTTACAACTATTAATTTTAGGTTATACTCCAGAGTAGGCTAATATTTCAGATATGTTTGTTTGACCTGGTTTTTGGCACGTTTTGTAGCTTTATACATGATATATCAGTACTCGGTTATGTCTGTTGTTTTTGCTCTCATTATAAAATATTTAATTTGCTTATATTCTAAGTTCTAAGGCATTTTCTTTTTGTCTTGAAATTGCCTTAGGTTTCGTGACTGCGCCGCCTGCTCCTTGAGCTACTTCTCGTTCAGCTCCAGTCTTGCTCAGAGGTTTTTCATTTATAGTTGTCTGCATCAGGTTCTATGATCCCTTTACTGTCTGTCTATCATGTAATAGTTATAGTAAGACATTTTCTTCTGTATCATGGACAGCTCCTAGGATATTTTTGATGTATTAGATCATCTTATCTATAACATTATCACTACTGTTATTATTGCATTTACTTTTGTTTCAGCACTGTGTGTAGCATTAAATTTTTCAAGAAAATACATGTGCATGAATTGCCCACGTTTTAAAAAATTTAAGTGCTTCCGCACATTTATACTCAATCAATTGTTCAAACAAAATTACTATTTCTAAGAAACTATTTCTTATATCATTGCATCCGCCTTAGCAGGCATGGTTCCTTTCCACCCATGCCTGTGGCATCACGGCCCGCCCAAAGCGCACTCTGATTTCTGTCGAGACGGGTCGTGACAGTTGGTATCAGAGCCAGGTTAGCTCTTAAAAAAAAATGTAATATTTTGAAAATTTTCAAATATTTTAACTTCTACATGTACATGCATCATATCTCACTCAGCTTGTCATTATTGGTTGTTCGCGGCTGAAACATCGCACACACTCACTCATAATCATTAGTAGTATGCACACGAATGTTAAGGGGTTATGGGCAAACTTAACATTTTTGTGCATATGAATTTCCACTAGGCTATACACCGCTTGCGAATATTAAATTGTATGGACGGTTTAATATTTTCAAGTGCGTTGGCATTAGAATCATAATATGCATAACATGTTAAGTGATATGGGCGCTTAACATGGCATGTATATCCATTCATGAACATTCGTAGGAATGCATTTTAGACATGATTGCATTACATGCATAACATAACTCATTACACAAATGTTAAGCCAAGAACAACAGATGATGATCGTACACACATGGTTTTGTAAATTGCTTGACATTGCATGTGATTTCTTGTCATTAATCATCACCTAGAGTTGTCCAATGAAAATGCTGTAACTAATATATGATTTATGTATTCGACAGTATCAAAATGCTAGAACCTGTTGTTCCTTAATATCCTATGATTGACGTAATTGTCTTTCTTACTCGTTTCTTTTGTGTCCCTGCTTAGATGGCCCCTAAACGATCTCAGCGCAAGAAAGCTACCCCTCCAGTCGGGGCAGCTCCTGTAGACGCCACTGCCCAGCTTTTGAGGCAGATTCTCGAGCGTCTCACTCGCTTAGAGGAAGATCGTCAAACTCCTGACACAGCTCCTGATTCTGGCAGCGCAGGGATAGCTGGAGTCACTGCTACCGCCGCTCTTGGAACCCCCCCTCTTGCACCTGGTTTAGGAACAGGCTTGCTTACTGACACCCTTGCGGTCCCGCCCGTGCCAGGTCTGGTTGCTCCTCCTGTAGCAATGGCGGATACGCTGATGTTCAAGAGGCTGAATCCGCCATCCTTCAATGGCAGTCGTGATTTCTTCGTCATCTCAGAGTGGCTCTCCCAGATGGAAAAGCACGTCGAGTATGTCGGTGTTCCTGAGGCACACAAGGTTCATCTTGCGGCCTACCAGCTGACCGAGGATGCATACACCTGGTGGCTTCAGCGCCGCAGTCTCCCCAATTCTTCCGCTATGACCTGGGAGCAGTTCAAGAATGCGCTCATGGAAAAGTTTCTTTCGTCCGTGGAGCGAGACAAGTTAGCTAAGAGGTTCCTGTCCCTTCAGCAGCCTGGCAGAACCGTAACTGAATATGAGATAGAGTTCTCTCGTCTATCTCTCCTTGCCGCAGAATTCGTGCCCGATGAATCCAAGAAGATCAGCCGCTTCGTGAAGGGCCTCCGACACGATTTCCGCCAGCATGTGGTAGCCCATGGCGCCACCACCTACGCCGAGACTGTTGGAGCTGCCTTGAAGGTTGAAGCTATTGAGATGGATCGCACTGCCAAGAAAGTTCAGCATGGTACGAGCAATGCCGTTGTACGTGACCACAAGCGCAAGAATGCTCCACCTCAGGAGCAAGGTCCCAAGTCTCAAGAGGTGTGTGCCTACTGCCACAAAGTTGGCCATACCGTCCTAGTCTGTCGATATCTTCTGAAGAAGCAAAAGATGGTTGTGCCAGCCCAACAGCCCCAGGTTACGCTTGCCTCTGCCTCCTCCGTCTGTACCTATTGCAAGAAATCGGGCCACTTGGTTAATGATTGTCGCCGCAAGCAGAATACCTGCTTCAGATGTGGGCAGTTTGGACATCAGATTAAAGATTACCCCGTGAAGGAAAGCCCGATCCCCGCTCAGCCCCTGCAGGCTATTTCTGGTGCCCAAGATAAGGGCAAGGCTGTGCTGAACGTCACCACTCAGGGCGAGGCGCTCGCATCTACCTCCGTCATCTCTGGTATGCTTTATGTGAATTTTTAAATTTCCTGCGTCTTTTCATTTCCTGCCTTAATGTCAAAAAGATCTTGAATGCGATTGCTATGTTCATTTCTAGGGAGTTTTAGGGTCAAAAATAAATGGATGCAAATCCTATTCGATTCTGGAGCATCTCACTCTTTTATAGCACGTCACATCGTGAATCTTCATAATTGGCCTACTTTGCCACTCGATTTTCCTTTCGAAATCTCTGTGCCCGGTCATTTGCACTTGTCTACTAGAGGCATTCTCAATTGTCCGATACTTCTTGGTGAACTGCAAGTCGTCGCCGATCTCATAGTCCTGGACATGACAAAATTCGATGTAATCTTGGGTATGAACTGGCTAGTCGCGTATCAAGCAAAATTGGACTGTCTGACAAAGAGGATCAATCTCAGTATCGATGGTAAAGACTACAGCGTTCATGTTCAGGCTACCCGCAGCCACCTGCAGGTAATTTCTGTTATGCCCGCCTCTCGACTTCTTAGCCAGGGATGCTTTGCTTGTTTTGTTTATGCTTCACATTCAGATGTTGTCGTACCCCAACTAGAGTCTATCCCGATTGCTTCCGAGTTCCCTGACGTGTTTCCCGCCGAGCTGCCTGGAATGCCTCCTGATCGTGAAGTAGAGTTCTCCATCGATGTAGAGCCTGGAACGCGCCCTTTATCTAAAGCTCCATACCGTATGGCACCCAGAGAACTAGAAGAGCTTAGATCACAATTAGATGAGTTACTTGAGCATGGGTACATTCGTCCCAGCTCTTCTCCTTGGGGAGCCCCCGTTCTTTTCGTTAAAAAGAAAGACGGATCCATGAGATTGTGCATCGACTACCGGGACCTGAACAAGGTAACCATCAAGAATAAGTACCCCCTCCCGCGCGTGGATGACCTTTTTGACCAGCTCAAAGGTAGTACCGTCTTCTCCAAGATAGATCTCAGGTCGGGTTACCATCAGTTAAAGATCAAAGAATCCGACATCCCCAGGACAGCTTTCCGGACTCGGTATGGACACTTTGAATTTTTGGTGATGTCTTTTGGGTTGACTAACGCCCCTTCTGCTTTCATGGATATGATGAACCGTGTCTTCCGCGACTACCTGGATAAGTTCATCATTATTTTCATTGATGACATCTTGGTTTACTCCAAGACTCGTGAGGAGCATGCAACACATCTTAGACTCACTCTCTCCACTCTTCGTCAGCACCAACTCTATGCCAAATTGGCGAAATGTGAGTTCTGGCTGGACCGTGTTGCCTTTCCGGGTCATGTTATTTCCGGCGATGGACTTTCCGTTGATCATGCCAAGGTCTCCGTTGTTATGGACTGGAAGCAACCTTCTACCCCTACTGAGATTCGCAGTTTCCTTGGTTTGGCGGGCTATTACAGGCGTTTCGTCAAGGATTTCTCCTCTCTTGCTGCTCCCCTAACACGTCTAACTCAAAAACATGCCAGATTTGAGTGGACAGAACAGTGTGAGCAGGCCTTTTCTGAATTGAAGCAACGTTTGTGTTCAGCGCCAGTTTTAGCTCTTCCTTCAGAAGGGTTGGACTTTTCGGTTTATACCAATGCTTCCGGAGTGGGCTTGGGCTGTGTCTTGATGCAAGAGGATCGTGTTATTGCTTATGGGTCGAGGCAGTTGAAGATCCATGAACGGAACTACCCCACTCATGATCTGGAGTTCGCTGCAGTCGTGTTTGCTTTGAAGCTTTGGCGTCACTACCTCTATGGCGTGAAGTATCACTTCTTCACTGACCATCAGAGTTTGAAGTACATTTTCGTTCAGAAAGATCTTAATCTTCATCAGAGGCGATGGCTGAAATTCATAGCAGATTATGACCTGCAGCTCACTTATGTGCCCGGGAAAGCCAATTCAGTAGCGGATGCTTTGAGGCGTCATGCCTCAGTTGCCGCTTGTGCACCCATGTCAGCTTCTCTCGCGGCCCTGATTGATGACCTCGAGCGGATGGACATATCCTTCTCACCTGGAGGTTAAGGAGGAGTCTCAGATCCGTTATGGGTAGAACAGGTGAAGGACCTGCAACCATCTGACCCCGCACTCCAGCGCATTCGCCGACAGGTCGAACTTGGTACTCTTCCCGATTTCTCTATCTCTGACGATGTTCTTCTTTTCCGAAGTCGCCTATGTGTTCCCGATGTCCCTGAGTTGCTGGATAGTATTTGCCGAGAAGCTCACGAGTCCCGCACATCTGGTCATCCTGGCAACAATAAGATGTATCATGACCTTAAGCAGATTGTGTGGTGGCCTGGCATGAAGAACTATATTGCACGCTTCATCTCTCGATGTCTGACGTCCCAGAAGGTGAAAGCTCAGCGTCAGCGTCCTGGTGGACTTTTGCAACCCCTGCCTATCCCTGAATGGAAGTGGGAAGATATTTCTATGGACTTCATCACGGGTTTGCCCCGCACTCCGAGAGGGCATGATGCGATTTGGGTCATAGTAGATCGCCTTACTAAAGTGGCTCACTTCATCCCGTACAAGGAGGGTCATTCCACCGAGAGAATGGCCCGGATTTATGTTTCTGAGATTGTGAGACTCCATGGGATCCCTCTGCGGATTGTTTCTGATCGTGACTCGAGATTTGTATCGCACTTCTGGAAGGGATTTCAGCAAGCTTTGGGCACTGATCTTAACCTGAGCACCGCTTATCACCCGACGACTGATGGCCAGACCGAGAGGGTCAATCAGATTCTTGAAGACATGCTTCGGTGCTATATTTTGTACTACAAGGGAGCTTGGGATGAACATCTACCCTTGGTTGAATTCGCCTACAACAACAGCTACCAAGAGAGCCTCAAGATGGCCCCGTTCGAAGCACTGCACGGGCGTCGCTGTAGGACCCCGCTCTACTGGTGAGATGTCGGTGAAAAGGTGATTTTGGGTCCTGAGTTACTTCAGGAAATGGAAGAAGCTACCACGAAGACTCGTGTTCAGCTCAGTCGTGCCATTGAGAGACAGAGAAAGTATGCAAATCAGCGCCGCCGTCCGTTAGAGTTTGCTGTTGGTGATCAAGTGTTTCTGAAGGTTTCTCCTACTCCTGGGGTGAAACGGTTCGGTCGCCATCATAAGCTCAGCCCGAGGTTCGTGGGACCGTACGTCATCTCAGAGCGTGTTGGAGGATCTGCCTATCGTCTGGATCTACCTGCTTCTTTGGCCGGTGTTCATGACGTCTTTCATGTCAGCCAGCTTCGGAAGTACATCCACGATCCTAATCGTGTTCTTGAAGAAGTTCCAGTTATTCCTGAAGTCAATCTGTCTTATCCGATCGAGCCTTCGAAGATCGTCGAATATCAAGAACGCAAGCTTCGCAAAAGAACCATTCCGATGGTGAAGGTACTTTGGGTGCATGGCAAGTCTGAAGAGTACACTTGGGAACTCGAATCTGACATGCGCAACAAGTATCCTCAACTCTTCTCTTAATTCTTGGTACGTCTCTACATCTTCCTTATTACTTCAATATCCTTTATAGTTAACTTTCATGCGTTAATCTGCAAACTTCTGTATGTCGTTGTTTTAGTTCCCTTCAAAGAATTCCTTTGTCAGTTTCGGGACGAAACTTCCTAAGTAGGGGAGAATGTAACAACCCAATTCATAACAAATAATAATAATAATAAAAATAAAATATAAAAAAAGACCTAAAAACTAACCCCGGTCTAAACCTACCCCGCCCCCCCCCCTTTTATTAAAATCCCGAGCCCGCACTTCCCGCATCCCGCAAGAATCCCGCAACCAGTGCGACTATTCCCGATCGCGCTCCGTCGGCCCCCGCCTTCAGCTCTCGAGCGCCCGGCGGCCTTCTCCTCCGCCTCCAGTGGCCGGCAACTGCTTCTTCCAGGTCCAACGCCCATTCCTTTTGCTTCCCCGACGTCTCCGGTGCTTCCCTTGGCCGGAAACTTCCGCACAATTCTTCTCTTGGCCGGCTGCACCCTAGGGTCCAGAGACCTCCTCCAAGGGCCTCCAACTGCCTCCTCTTCTCCTTCTCTGACCAGTGAGGACAAGGGCAGCGATCCTTCTCCGGCAACGCTAACTCCTTCCCGTTCCGGCCGATGGTTTTCGTGAGGGACTCCTAGGGTTTCGCTCGAAACCCCTCTTCGTGGATTTCTGAGCCCAAATCTGGACTCCTTGGGTAAGGAATTTCTTCAATCCCTCATTTTTTTTATTTGCCCTAAATTTTTGGGAGGATTTCCGCCCTCCGATTGGCGTGATTTCGTCAATCCCCTTTGGATTTGTCATAAAGTTATCTAATTTCAACTCTGTTTGCATTTCCGGTGTCGCCCGTTGGGCTTAGGTGGTGGAATCGCGACAATCTTGGGATCTTCGCTTCCAAACGCCGCCAAAACTCCCGATCCCTCGCGGTGGGCTCTTCTCCCCTCACTTTCGAGGGAGGTAAAAATGTTAAACCCCTCTCCTGTTGTGTGGTGCAATTATCTGACATATGTGCTAGCATAGAAAGCTGTCAATTCAATTTGGGAGGTATTTTTGATCTCGAACAGGTGAAGCTAGAGCTTTTAACACCGCTTGCGCCACTTAGTTGACGCGAGCACTGTCGACGTCACTTTAAGGCAAGTAGGGAACCCCCTCTCACTTGCAAAACTTTAGATTTAATCTGCTTATCTGTCCGTTATAAAAAAATTTCCTTTTTTACAAAACTTTGAACTCTAAAAAGTATTGATATAACAAAATTTGATAGACAATCCCTAAGGACGCACTATAAGACAAATCCGTAGTTGTAAGCGAAATTCTTGAATTGTAGCGTCTAGCTGGGCATCTGTCTGCTGGCATGGTCACGGCAAGCAGGATTACTTTTCCGATAAGACTTGCACTCAGATCTGATCGTGAGCCATGTGCGCCCGCTATAGTACGTATACACTTCATCGATCGCGACTTACAACTATTAATTTTAGGCTATACTCCGGAGTAGGCTAATATTTCAGATATGTTTGTTTGACCTGGTTTTTGGCACGTTATGTAGCTTTATACATGATATATCAGTACTCGGTTATGTCTGTTGTTTTTGCTCTCATTATAAAATATTTAATTTGCTTATATTCTAAGTTCTAAGGCATTTTCTTTTTGTCTTGAAATTGCCTTAGGTTTCGTGACTGCGTCGCCTGCTCCTTGAGCTACTTCTCGTTCAGCTCCAGTCTTGCTCAGAGGTTTTTCATTTATAGTTGTCTGCATCAGGTTCTATGATCCCTTTACTGTCTGTCTATCATGTAATAGTTATAGTAAGACATTTTCTTCTGTATCATGGACAGCTCTTAGGATATTTTTGATGTATTAGATCATCTTATCTATAACATTATCACTACTGTTATTATTGCATTTACTTTTGTTTCAGCACTGTGTGTAGCATTAAATTTTTCAAGAAAATACATGTGCATGAATTGCCCACGTTTTAAAAAATTTAAGTGCTTCCGCACATTTATACTCAATCAATTGTTCAAACAAAATTACTATTTCTAAGAAACTATTTCTTATATCACCGCATCCGCCTTAGCAGGCATGGTTCCTTTCCACCCATGCCTGTGGCATCACGGCCCGCCCGAAGCGCACTCTGACTTCTGTCGAGACGGGTCGTGACAAACTTCAACATGGTATCAGAGGGAACAGAGGCTTGAGTAGCGGATCAACCGGCAGTTTACTTCATTGCTTCTGTGAGTCTAAGTGAACCAGAGTTAAGTGCAATGGAAGGTGATTTAGCAAGAGATCTTGGAATGAAGCCTCTTACATGGACTAATTTTGGAAAGTGGAAGTCATGTATGAAAAGCTATCTTCTTAGTGAGGACCTTTGGGAGGCGGTTTGCGAAGACAGAAGGCAAGTGGTTACTGCTGTCACTGGCAATGCTGAAGCAATGAGAGCTTGGAAAGAGACAAAAGCGAAAGCGGAGGTTATTCTCAAGTAGGTTATCTCATCGGAACTCTTAGACCACATCGGCGGATGTCGGTCAGCTGCGGAGATTTGTACTTCCCTCGATGGGTTGTTCAATGAGGAGGTGAAGTTGGCTGTTGAGGTTGGTCCCTCTACTTCTGATCAGCAAGAGAGGAGTGTTTCTCTTAGGCGTAATGAGAAGAGAAAGAAAGGACCAAGGTATTATAGATGCAAGCAGTCTGGTCACTTCAAGAAGGATTGTAAGGTTGTCATGCACTCAGTGAACGTTGCTCATGTTGAGAGTAAAGGAAAGGACTTGGTTGGGTCTTCAACCAGTTCTGATTCTGATCGGATGAAGACCAATGATAGTACAGCTATCTGGCATGAAAGACTGGGACATGTCGGGATGGACAAGCTGAAAGCAATGGTGGAAAGGAGCCTTGTGAAAGGCTTGTCTAGATTGTCATCCTTCGGCGACGATCAAGCTTGCGCGGGATGTCAACACGGTGACGCTCATCGCTTTACGTTTGATAAGGCGCAGTCCAGGTGTAAGGCACCATTAGAGTGTATCCATGGTGAATTGGTGGGGCCGGCCGTCACCGCCAATCTTGGAGGCAGCAGGTACATGCTGATATTGGTTGATGACTACTCGAGGTATACTTGGGTGTACTTCATGAAGGAGAAGTCAAATGCGTTCCGTTTGTTTGTGGTGTTCAAGAAGTTTGTGGAGGGTCAACTTGGTCTGCGGATCAAGAAGTTGAGAAAGGGCTACGGAGGTGAGTTCAGCTCAACCGTGTTCTCTAACTTCTGCAAGAAGCATGAAATCTGAAGGGAGCTCTCTTGTGGGCATACTCCAAAATAAAGTGGAGTAGCAGATCGGAAGATCCGTCTTTTGACGGAGACCTGCAAGTATTGGATTTAGTGCAAAGGCATTTTTAACGCTTTTTGGGCGGAAGGGATGGCCTGCACGGCTCATGTCATAAATCGGATGTCTTTAAGTCCAATCAACATGAAGACTCCGTATGAGCTGATGTTCAGGATAAAGCCCAGCGTGAAACACCTTCGGGTGTTTGGATACCTGCTATGTACACACTCTGGATGCTCTCACGACGAAGCTAGTTTTCATTGGGTATGATGAGCAGAAGAGGAGATGGAGGTGTACGGATCCTGCGACGAAGAAGTTCATCGTGTCGAGAGACGTTGTCTTCGATGAGCTGACGTCGTATTGGGGTAGCTCATATGTGGAGCTAAAGGAGAGAAGGTCAGATGGTGGGCTAGAGGAGGCTGCTGCAAAGGTTCAGGTGGAGCTGCTTGTCTCACCAGGAGCTTCGGGGCAGAGGCATCTGGTTCTGGAAGCAGAGGGAGCGATGCTCCAGGTGCTTCTATTTCGAAGACGGTTGCTTCTGGTTCAGGAAGCAAGGAGAGTGATACTCAAGGTGCTTCTGGTTTAGGATACAGGGGGAGCAATGCTCCAAGTGCTTCTAGTTCCAGGGCGGTGGCTTCTTGTTCAGGTAGCAAGGGGAGTAATGTTCCAGGCTGTTCTGGTTCAAGAGGGGAGGCTTCTGGTTCAGGAAGCAGGGGGAGCGTTGCTCCAGGTGCTTCTGGTTCCAGTGCGGTGTCTTCTTGTTCAGAAAGCAAGAGGAGCATTTTTCCGAGTTTGCCTAGGAACGGAGTTGGTTTAGAAGGAGCAGCGGAGGTAGTTAGCCGTGATCAGGTTCTTCGGAGATCGAAGAGGATCACCAACCCACCAACTCGATATAGCAGAGAATACGCGGTGAGCTTGGTCTCATGTTTTCTCGCAGGCCCTCAGATCGAGCGAGTACCTTTTAGCTGCGATGATACCACTGGAGTCAAGGAGGTGGATGACGCCAAGGTTGAGGAGGTGACTACCCTCAGAGGAAACGAGGCTTGGGGCCTTGTGCCTAAGATCGTTGGTGATACTCCTGTAATGTACAAATGGAGGTCGAAGCTGAAGAAGAAGGCGGAGGGAAGCATGGCTCCCTTTGGGAGATGCTGGAGGGATCCCTTATGTTCCAGGATATGCGGGGCGGGGACTATATCTCAGACATCTTCTCGACGGCGATATCGGAAGGACCATGTGCAAGGTTACGGGAACTGCTGGGGTTGCTCACCACTTCTCACTTCAAGGGGGAGTGTTGAAAATGGTGAAGTTAAAGTGGGTGATTGGGCAACGTGGGCGACTTGTCCGCGCGGTCTATGCGAACAGGACTGACGTTTAGCCAGGTCGGCAGAGTTGCTGCAGTCAGCTTGTTCTTTGGTGGCCCAGGCTGTCTGTTTGCACGGTACGTACGGACAAAGGTGGCGGTCAGCCAGGCCGGCTTATGCTCAGCCAGCAGGTTGTTCCCAGAAGGTAACCAGACAGATAGTTTCTCTATTCGTGGAGTCCGACAAGATGGGGATTGGGCTGGAGCTCGGCAGACCGGCATGGCAGATGCCTTCGTATAGCTCTGGTGGTGCGGCAAGTGGAAGCCGCGGAGTTTGCCGGTTAGAACGGACAGGTGTTGGAGTTCGCCGGGATTGGCGGGCTGGGTCCAGTGTCCGCCAGAAATCGCGGACTAGCCCTTATGGCTGGTGGGGTAGACTTGGTTGGTTCTAAACCAAGTCCAGGTTTGCTCAGTCCGAGGAGATCACACAGTTAAGCGCAGACTGCTTCTCAGTCCGCCAAGCTCGGCAGCAGTTGCTTTGTGCTTTGGTTGCAAGCTTGGTGAGCGCGGACTGGAGTTGTGTCCGCAAGGCATGCAGACTGAAGTCGGGTCTGCTAGGTTATGCGGACTGCTTTCATTGTCCGCCAAGTTCGGCAGTTGGCTGTTGTGTCTTGGTTGCGAACTTGAGGGTGCGGTCTGATGATATGTCCGCAGGGCGTGCGGACTGGAGCGGTGTCCGCTGATATGCGGATAGGTGGTGTTGCAGCAGAGGTCTGCTGGTGGAGGCTTGTCCTGGTTTTGCCTTTGGTGACAAGGCGGATAGGTTTACTATCCGGCCTTGGTGATGTTATTAGCGGTCTAGCTATCCTGCACAAGTCGCGGCGGACTGGTTGTGTATCTGTGGCTTGCGGATACACTTGGTGCTCGTCGCGAGATAGGGAGGTTATCCTATCGGCTAGGGCTGTGACCACACTCCTCATCATGCCTATAAATAGGACCCTCTGTCACATCAATCGAGAGCGAATGAACAGTAAGTGAACACGCGGATAGTTGCTGCGGACTAGATATTGTATTCGGGCGGTTTGAAGGTTGACCGGGTTGTGCTGTGCAGGTTGTGCGGATAGCGCTGAAAAGTCAGGACTTGGTTCTGACTGCGGTCAGGGACAGTGCGGACTCTGCGGATAGCAACCAGCGGTTAACAGCAGGTCGCGGGTTGCGGTTAGGCGGTCTCACTTCTGCAACTTGTTTCCCGGTTCAATAAGTTGTCCACATCTGGCAGCTTGGTTCAGTTCGGCAGCAGCTCGCGCGATCTGGAGGCTAGGCGACCTCGCGGTAAGGGGGCTTGCAAATCGGCGGTTAGAGTTCAGCATCGGAATAACAGGCAGTCCGCGCAGCTTGGTTTGCGTTTTGGCGACCTGCCGGTTTCAGCGGACTCCGTAGTGCAGCAGTAGAGCCGGCAGATAACTCCTTGAGTCCGCGCGGTTAGGTTTTGCCTTGTATTGTTTCTGCTTTCCCTTTAGGTACATTGGCGAATCATGTCTCGCCATGTATGTCTCGCTTTGTAAAGATTGTTTAGTACAAGATTCTTGCTCTTCTGGTTTGCATTTGGTTTATTTGAGCTCGGATAGGTTGAGTGTTCCTGCGTCTGGTTTGCCGTCTTCCGCTATATCAAATTTCAACACCCCCCCACCCCCCGCCTCCTCCCGGCCGGCTGCCACCTCCAATCGGTCGAGCAACCCCAAACATTTTGCAAGTAACCAGTCTCCCTCCGCAACTGGCATCCCCACAGGCTCGACCCTCCCCCCCCCCATCGGATCTCTCATCAGGAGTACCTTGACCTTCGGGGCAAGGGCCTCTCCTTCCACTGTAAGGGCCCGTACTCACCGACCCATGAATGTCCCGACAAAGACTTCTTGTTGCTCTTGGGGGCCGAAGAAGAGAAGATTATTATGGCCGACTTTGAGGCCCTCGAGCTCGACGAGGAGGGGTCCCATACGGCTGAGCCGGTCGCCACTCTCCATCGGTTGGAGATCTCTTGCTACTCAGTGCGCGGTATCACCGGCATGTGCCCCATGAAGCTCACAGCCACTCTGCAGCAGTCGATAGTGGTCCTTATGATTGTGTTACAGGCACCATGAGTGGCTACGTGGACTCGAACCGGCCTACAGATTATACACCTAAACCTACTCTCCGCGGGACCACTTGGGGCCTCCGGGATAAACCCAGCAGCCGATTGTTGGAGCACGGTTTAAAACCCGCGCCCCATTTGATAAGAGTAGGTTTGAAACCGCGCTCCAACAACCGGCCGCTGAGTTTATCCCGGAAGCACCAGGTGGGCCCGTAGAGAGTAGGTTGGGGTGTATAGTCTGCAGGCCTATTCGGGTCCCCATAGCCACTCGTGATGCTCGTAACATAAATGTGCACCTTTTATGTTGGGGACTGCGCCCAGGATCTGGGGCACTGGGCTTAATTCCTCTCCCTCACCCGCGCAACAGTACTCCACCAATAGACCTGCAGAACCAGGAGGAACCCCAACCCATCATTGCGTATGTTTTCAGGAACAGTAGGTTGTTGAGGCGGGGTTTCCAACCACCGACCTCCTTGATAAGAAGGCCTCAACGCTGTCCCTCATCACAAACTGAGCTGCAACTCAGTTGATGATGAGCTCTGCTTCTAAGTACTTTTATCAAAGGGGGTGCGGGTTCAAAACCGTGCTCCAACAACTGGTCGTTGGGTTTATCTCGGAAGCCCAAGATGGGCCCACGGAGAGTAGGTTGGGGTGTATGGTCTGCAGGCCTGTTCGGGTTCACCTAAACACTCGTGGTGCCCATAACAGATTGATAGCAGCGCTATTAACAATTTCATCTCCTAGGACCTCGTGGTGGCGCTCCACCTTCCGGTGAATCCAACCCCAGGCTTTCATGTCTCTCTCGGAGACGACCGTCGTGCCCGAACTGTGGGACAAAGAGCCAGCCTACAGTTTTCCTTCGACGCCTACGAGGGCTCTGCGAATTTTTATGTCTTCGGCCTTGGCAGGTTGAATACGATATTGGGCGTGTCATGGTTGAGCACGCTTGGGGACAGCAAACACAATTGGGGGTGCCTCACAATGGACTTTGAGGCGTCGGGCGGGACTCAACATCTTCAGGGAGACTCCTCTTTGAATCGTTCACCGGTCGGCTTCCACTCCATTCTCCACACGCGCGACCCGGATTTCAACGTTCTCCTGTGGCACATGGGTCAGGGATCTGAACCAGCACTACCTCCTCTAAATTCGAACGTACAGTGGCTACTCGACGTCCACCAGAAGGTTTTCACCATACCGTACTGGCTACCTCCGCCGCGCGCTTTCGACCAGAGCATCATCCTGCAGCCCGGCATGGCTGCAGTCTCCGTCTGCCTTTACCGGTATGTCCATGACAAGAAGAACACCATGGAGGCAATGGTGGCCGAGAAGATCAACGCAGGCATCATCCATCCGAGTGTCAGCCCCTTCTCCAGCCCAGTGTTGTTGGTGCGGAAGAAGGATGGCAGTTGGTGGTTTTGCGTTGACTACAAAGAGCTGAACAAGCTCACTGTGTCTGATAAGTACCCTATTCCCATCATCCAAAAATTGTTGGATGAACTGTGCGGTGCTATATATTTTTCCAGGATGGACTTACGCTCGGGTTACCACTAGATCCGCGTGCGGGTAGAGGACGTGCCAAAAATGGCCTTCCGAACACAAGATGGCCACTACGGGTTTCTCGTCATGTCGTTCGGCCTGACGAATGCCCCGGTCACCTTCCAGTCCACCATGAACGACGCGTTCCACCCACATTTGCGTAAGTTTGTCCTGGTTTTCTTTGACAACAATTTGGTTTACAGTTCATCTTGGCAACTCCACCTGGCACATCTCGCCACCATCCTCCACCTCCTTGATGCCCACCAGCTTCTGACCCACCGGAAGAAGTGTACTTTCGGCCAGCCACAGGATGAGTACCTGGGTCATATCATCCCTACTGAGGGGCTCGCCATGGACCCGGGGAAGATCGATGTTGTCCTGCACTGGACAATGCCTGTGAGCCATCAGGTCGTGCGCGGATTCTTGGGACTCGCCGTTATTACCACCACTTCATCCACGGCTGCGGGGATTTGGCACGGCCATTGACGAACCTCCTGTAGAAGGAGGTGCTTTTCCTATGGGAATTGACCTCCCAAGAGCCTTTCTACAGCCTGCAACGCACTCTCGTGAAGGTACCGATCCTGAGCATGCCTGATTTCTCTCAGCCATTTTTTGTGGAGTGTGACGACTCGAGGAAGGGGAGCGTAGTCCTAATGCAGGAGGCTCGCCCCATCGCTTACTACAGCAAGGCTTTCAACAACGGGCGAAAGGTGGTTTCCGCCTATGACAGCGAGATACGAGCATTGGTGTTAGCAGTTCAGCATTGGCGCATGTATCAGCTCGGCCTTCCCTTCACCGTCAGAACAGACCACCGCAACTTGAAGCATCTATGGAGACCAAAGGTCTCCACCCCAGCCCAACAGCTCTGGATAGCAAAACTCATGGGCTATCAATTCTCCATCGAGTACAAGACCGGGAGGACAAACACGATCGCGGACGCCTTGTCCCGCCGAGAGAATTGCGGCACCATGGTAGCGATCTCCCTTTGCCAGTGGCGGGACGCAGAGATCCTCCAGAAGGAGGTGTGGGCGGAACCCACTATGGTCGCATGATTGAAGAGCTATGGGGTGTGCCAAATGCGCACCCCCCTTTTCGACAAGTGGCGGACCGACTCTACATCCACGACCGTCTAGTCCTCGCAGCATCATCACCATGGATACCACACCTACTGGAGGAGTTTCATTCCACACCGACAACGAGCCACTCGGGGGCCTACCCGACCTACCGTTGGCTGGCGGCCACCCTTTGCTGGCGCGGCATGACGAGGATAGAGCAACAGTTCGTGACTGACTGTCTAGTCAGTCAAAAGGCCAAATACTAGACCCTCGCTCTAGCCGGCCTGCTACAACCTCTTTCGGCACCTGATTGGGTTTGGGAGGACATCAACACAGATTTCAATACCCTCCTTCCACTCTCTGAGTGGTACAGCTGTCTAATGGTGGTGGTCAACCGTCTCTCCATGTACAGGCACTTCATACCTGTCAAAACCCCACCACGGTGAACACGGTGGATAGAGTCTTTGTTAGAGAGATCGTCCGTCTACACGGGTTCCCTCGTTCCATTGTCAGCTACCGCAACCCGGTCTTCATGAGCAGCTTCTGGCAGGAACTACTCTGTTTACATGGGACCAAGCTACAGTCAGGTATGGCATATTACCCACAGTTTATGATCGTTCGCCCCCACCGATACTGGTCGAGCTCATCGGGGAATGTCAGGAGCAAGCATTGGCAGAGGACCTGCAGGATTGGGACGAGGATCTACGGAAGTTGAAGCATCACCTACGCCTCACTCAAGAAAGAATGGCCCAGCAGGCCAATCAAAATCACCGGGAGAACATGTGTTAGTCAAATTGTGACCACACCGTCAGAGTTCCTTGATCGGTCGTCTCCACCCCAAGCTGTCTGTGTGGTATTTTGGCCCCATCTTAGTCGTGGAAAAGATAAGCGAGGTAGCATATCGTCTGCAACTTCCGGCCGACAGTCGAATCCACTCGGTATTCCATGTTTCACAGTTGAAGAGAGCATTGGGAAACCACCACCTCCAAGCCACCCTGACTGAAGGTATGAGTACTGAATCCGCCCCACATTACGAACCTGAGGCGGTGTTGGGCATCCGCACCGAGCACGTCCAAGGCCAACCCACAAGACAAGTTCTCATTCACTGGAAGGGGCAGGCGAAGGACGAGGCAACATGGATCTTGGCAAAGGAAGTGAAGACCCAGTTTTCACAATTTGACCTTGAGGACAAAGTCGTTTTGAACACTGGGGTAGTTGATATGAATAGGGCAGATCCGGTTGAAGGAAAGCGCTTCGTGCGAGTTTATACTAGGCGTACACGAGAACGGAGACGGCATGAGCCTCACGCAGCATCCGATGGGCCTTGTATCTGTTTATATTTTGCGTTGTACTTATGTTTATGTACGACCAACTGGCCTATGGGGTCTCCCCCTATATAAGGGAGATATGTGGACTTTATTAGTGTGCTTTGGATTATTGAGTTTGGGAATTGACGAAGGGAGGAACCGACCCAGCGGTCCCCCTGTTTGCCCTAACTGAATATTGCCCCCCTCCTTCCCACTCTAACTCCCGCAAAAGCGCCGCCGCCTCTCCCCTAAGCCCATCGCAGCACCCCACTAACAACTAATTGTGATAAATATGTTCTCCATGAAGAAGGAAAAATATTTAATTATGTTTAAGAATGGATCAAACAATTCACAAATTGACTATTTTTATTACTCGCAAAATTGATAGAAAGATTTGCAATGATTGTAAAGTCATAACAGGAGAAAGTTTGATAACACAATATAGACTAGTAGTGTTGGATGTGCAAATTAAATATAGTAAATTTAAGATAAGCACAGAAGTGTTGCCAAAAAATCGGCGGTGGAACTTGAAGATGAAAAACCAGGTCGCGTTCAAGGCAGATGCTATCGAACGACTAGTTGATGATCCTTACAAAGAGAGAGCTAGCTAAAAAGCACTATACACTTGTAGGAATAAGGAAAACTTGGCAAGGTATAAAGTCCCAAAGAAAGAAGCAAAAAAAAACAATAAGTAAAACAAGAAGTCAAGCTTATAAAAAATTTTACAAACGACTAGATATCAAAGATGAAGCACATGGTATATAAATTGCTCAAGCAAGAAAAAGGAAGACAAGATTTAAGCAAAGTAAAATGCATAAAGGATGAAATAGATATATTTTTTTACAGATGTAGCTATTAAGATGCGATGAAAAAGATATTTTATCAACTCAACAGTGAATTAAAAGACAATGAACTGAGTTTGAATGAGTTAAGTAAATCGAAGGAGTATGAAAACATAACTTTTTATCGTAAAATTGAAGCATCGGAGGTAAATGATGTTCTGAAGAAGATGAAAAATAGAAAGATGATTGGGTGAGACGATACATCAATAGAAGTATGAAGAGAGTCATTGTTCATCATACAGTTCTTGAATGACTTCTGAACACTCGAACAACTTCGAAAATAGTTATTGTTCATCATACAATTTTTTAATGACTTCAACAGTAATATTGCACAAAATTTTATTAATTCACACAAATCAATTCTCGTGGTGCTAAATCATTTCTAAAGATTAATAAATTTATATTGAAGTGTGGATCTTACTAGAATAAAAAATAATAATCCTTTGAAACAAACCAAAAAGAAATTTATATTTTATGTTTCATTACTCTCTTGTAGCATCATTGTTTTGCCACACAAGTTTGATTTTCTGAACTTAAGGGCCCATTTGGATTAGCTTTTTTGTGCGGTTCCGTTTGATTAAAACGCCAGGAAATGGGTGTTGCAATTTGTTTATGCGTTATCGTTTCGACCCGCGGCGTGAAAATACCTCATGCGGAAACCGTGTGCAGGGCCTCCATTTCTTCGCGTTTTTAGGCCGCGGGATTTTTTTCTCCGACAGCGCTTGCGATCGTCTTCTCCAACTGCGATCGGCGACTGCGCTCGGCTCCGGCGATGAACAACTGCGCATCGCATCCGAAAACTGTGATCGCCTCCGGCACAGGGCCTCTTCTCCGACACCACCATCGAACGCTTCTCCGTCACGATTTCTCCGGCTCAGGGATCACATCCTCGACCACATCTTCGGCGCAGGTTCGCTTCTCCGGCGACACTCTTCTTCCTCTAGCAATTTCTATGATGCCAGACATCTCACCTATTCCCTCTCCTCCTCCCCCCCCCCAACCCCTTTCCCGGTATTGTGCAGATCCGCCATTTTTGTTCGGGGTTCGTGTGGAGCAATCGCCAGTAATCTCCAGCAGATATACCTTCCCATTCCCCTCCAATTTTTTTTTGCTGATTTTTTTGGATGGATTGTGTGTTTATTTCTCTAGCAAGGATGTGTAGGTGTGTTGTGTGTTGAGTGATGAGTATTTCTCTAGCAAGGATGTGTAGGTGTGTTGTGTGTGAGTGTTGTGTGTGCTGTGTGTGTGTGTGTATGATGTGATTTTGTATTGTGTGTTGTGTATGTGTGTGTGTGAGTGTGTTGTATTGTGTGTGTTGTGTATGTGTGTGTTGATGAGTGTGTTGTGTAGTGTATGTGTTGTGTATGTGTTGTGTATGTGTGTTGTGTAGTGTATGTGTGTGTTGATGAGTGTGTTGTGATGTGTATCTGTGTAGTGTATGTGATTTTGTATTGTGTTTTTATTGAGTGTTTTTTGTAATGAGTGTGTGTGTGTGTGCGCGCGCTTGTTTATGAGTATGTGTTTGTGTGTTTGTTTATAAATGTGTGTGTTGGTGTGTGTAATGTGTGTGTGTGTTTGTTTAGTTTAGGGAATGTGTGTGTTTGTTTAGTTTATGGAATGTGTGTGTAATTATAAATAGAGTTTGCGGTGATTTTTAAATAGAGTATGTGTGTGTGAGTGTGTTTGTATTGTGTGTGTTGTCTATATGTGTGTTGTGTATGTGTGTGTTGCATGTGTGTTTAGTTTTTTAAGCTATGTGTTCGTGGTGATTTTTATAGAATTTTGTGGAGATTTTTGTAGGATTATGGGCAAACATAAAGAAAGAGGTGTGAGTGCAAACTAGGAGGCGAACAATGTTATGATTTTTTACGACTTGTGCTTGAAGGAGATAGAGTTAGGTAATCGCCCAACTACACACTTCGGTAGGGATGGGTGGTCAAACCTAACCACCAATTTCTTTGCTCGGACGGGTAAATCGTATGATCGAAATCAAATGAAGAATAAATGGGATCAGTTGAAAAAGGATTGGAAGTTATGGCGAGATCTTAAGGGCCGTGAGACGGGTTTGGGTTGGGATCCAATTCGCAAAACCATTGCTGATTCGGAGGATTGGTGGAAAGAACGCCTAAAAGTATGTATTTTCCAAACATTAATTTCTAACTACATTATTTTGTATATTAATGTTTTCCTAATATATATTTATTATTCATGTCAGGTTATTCCAAATGCTAAAAAGTTTCAGTTTTCTGGAATAACTCCAGAGTTAGAAGAAAAATTACATATGATATTTGGCAAGATCGTAGCAGCTGGAAATCTTGCTTGGGCCTCAAATTCTAAAAATTTCAAACCAGAATCTATTGATGAACATGACCTGTCTACTGAAGATGGCACGCAAAACATTAACAAGTCTCCAAATTCTGTTGAAGCGAGAGGGAAATGGGAAGACAAGGGAAAAAAGCAAGATGACCAACAAGAAAGCGAGGAGTTCGACGATGGACGAGATTGCTGAAACATCACGCATTATTGGGCGTTGTATGATGGAGCCGCCGCGCATCCAGATATCGTCATCATTGTACACCATTCCTAAGGCTATTGCAGAGATCGAAACTGTTCCAGAGGTTATGGATGATTTGAACTACGACTTCGACCACTACTGCACCATGTTTTTGAGAGAGAAACAGAATCGCGAAACCTTTATGAGCATTCGATAGGATCGACGTCTGAAGTGGTTGCAGGCTTGTTTTGACAAAAAGTCGGATTAGTTGATGGACATGTTTTATCTTTTGTCATAGTACTTGTTTGACAGTTTTTAATGATGTTTATGTTTTTTGGGACATTTATTATTATGTTGTGAGACTTATGTTGTTGCATCCAGAGGACATTTATTACTATTATGTTGTTGCATCCAGACTTGTTTTATTATAATGTTGTGACATTGAATATATTATTGCACATTTATTATTGTGTAATTATAAATAATGTTTTATGTATTTGCAGCTACTTATGTCCTTCTCAGACCATATTGACAGTTCTGATGAGGAGACTCAACAATAAGTGGTTGGCTCGTTTTATCGTAATAGAGCAATCAGTGGACAACAATTGTTATTAGCAATGAGTTATCAATTAACCGAGCCAAGTGGTTCTTCTAATAAAGCTTGCATGACATCAAGCCAATCAAGAGCTCGATGGATTGCTGAATTTCTTTGTGGGCACCCTAGCAGGTTTTTCAGCGCATTTAGAATGTCGAAGGTAATATTTAATGATCTGCTAACGACCCTCACACAACAATATGGGTTACAAGGATCCAGAAGAACTCTACCGCGTGAAGTGCTAGCAATTACCTTGCACATATTAGGGCATAATGTATCAATGCAGCTTGCAAGTGAGCGATTTCAGCACTCCACAGAAACTACAAGTAGATTTTTCGCAAGGGGTATCACTGCAATGAAGAGACTATTTTCTGATGTCATTAAACCTTCTGATCAACTTTTCATTGATATTCCCCCACAAATCTTAAATGATGCTCGATACATGCCGTTCTTTAAAGACTGTATAGGAGCTATTGATGGAACACATGTTGACGCTCGAGTTCATGCTGATCAACAAGTTGCTTATATTGGTCGGCATAGCACAACTACGCAAAATGTCATGGCGGTTTGTGATTTCAACATGTGTTTCACGTTCGTATTAGCAGGATGGGAGGGTTCTACTCATGATAGTCGTATATTTCAGCGTGCTCTTATGAACCCCAGTTATAATTTTCCATATCCGCCACCCGGTAAGCCTTTTATATCTCGAGACTCTTTGGTATAAATTTTTTTTAAGATTACTATGTTTATGGTTACAATTATTCACACATAATGTGCAACATCAAATTTTGCAAGCAAATATTACGTAGTAGATGCCGGGTATCCACCATAACGTGGTTTTTTAAAACCATATTCAGGTACACGGTATCATTTACCAGATTTTAGGATGGGCAACAGGCCGATACAAGGGTGCCGAGAGATATTCAACCAAGCTCACACATCCTTGCGCAGTGTCATAGAGCGTTCATTCGGAGTATGGAAGAAGAAGTGGAACATACTTAAAGATATGTCGTCATACAGTTTGACAAAGCAACGAGACATTGTTATTGCAACGATGAGTTTGCATAATTACATTCGCAGACACCCATCATACTCAGACACTCATTTTCGTGTTTGTGATGAAGACGAACATTTCATATACCAAGCGGGCATTCAGAGGAGAATAGGACAGATTAATGAAAACACGGGTGGAGACCATGTTATAGGGATTCGGGTGGGGGTGGATGAGATGGTGGCATTGCGTGACTCAATTGCCGATCAATTGCACTGAGCTTGAACACATTTTTCATATTTTTAAAAAATTTACATGTAATCTGGAATATCTATATATGTTTGAACTGGACCTTACGGTAACGGTCATCGCAGACGGTTAATAAAAAGAATTTATTTGTTTTCGTTTAATTTTTTTTAAATGTTTAATATATATAATAATTACAAGAAAAAAAATTTCAACCGCGGATCACCATTTTCAAACATAGTATTGCCAAACAGTTCTCGGTTTTGAACAACTCTGCAAACGCAGACTAGCCAAACAGAACTCCGTTTACAGCATCCAGTTTCCAATAGCTGCCGTTACAAACCTGCCTTTACAACAGCTCCTTTTACAACCGTCACCGATAAACCAAATGAAGCCTAAATTTCTTTAAATTACAACAATCATGAACATCCCTTATTCCTAAAGGTTGGTACTTAAATATTTCTTCTTCAATCATCTGACATCATATTTGTTCGTAAAATTCAATTGAAGAGATGAATATTGAAGAGATTTGTTAAGAATAATTTTGTCAAGATCCCCTATGCGAATAGACATAAGTGTGTCAAATTATGCGACAATGAAGAAAAAGATTTATTTCTCTTCACTTCATGAATCAATACAGGGATTTGTACAAAATATATAGGAAAGAGGGGTGGTTACTAAACTACTGCCCAAGGAGTGAGACTAAATTATATGCAACCAACGGGCCTTTACATGGGCTATTGCATGGGCTAAGTCAAGTTTTCTACACTCACCTGCAAGCTTGGAGCATACAGATTGTAGGAGTCGAGCTTGAAAACAAACTGTCAGTATAATGGGCGTAGTAAAGCCTTGGAGAGAACATCAGAAATCTGTTCAGCAACTCGCACATGCCGTAAATCAAGTTTGTATACACGAGTATTTTCCTTAATGAAAGGACAATTAACTTCGATATGTTTGGTAAGAAAACTTTCCACTCACATGAGTTGTGAAACAACAAATGTCATTGAACAATACTCAGCTTCTGCAGACGAGCGTGCCACCATCATTTGTTTTTTGCTTCGTTAGGTGACTGTGTCCTCCAAAGTATGTGCAGTAGTCGCGCATAGACCTACGATTATCAAGAGAACCGGCATAGACAGCATCAGAATAGGTAATCAATGACAGAAGATGAGGGCTTATACACAAGCTCTTTTCCTAAGTCATTCTTAAGATATCGAAGATTCCGCCCGACAGCCTGGAGGTGGGATGTCCAAGGCGTATGCATGAACTAGCTGTTCACCCCAACAACAAAGGATATATCAGATCGTGTGGTAGTTAAATAGATAAACTTGCCAACGACGCAACGATAGTACTCCGGATTAGAAAGAAGCAAATAAGAGTTGGACGTATGAGCGTAGAGCTTGTGGTTGGCATTAAATGGTGTGTCTTCAGGTTTGCTTCATAAGTAGCCTGCATCGTGAAGAAGATATGGACAACACTTATGTTGAGACAGGACAAGTCCATCAGGACGACAATCTACCTTGATGCCTAAGAAATGTCGGAGGTTGCCCAAATCTTTGGTTTGAAAATGTGAGGTCAAGTGCTTCTTGATCATAAAGATGCTAGTCACGACATCTCTGATGATGAGAATATCATCAATATATATCGTAAGAATTGTTGTGCCGGTCGGATGGTGATAAGTAAATAAGTAGAAGTCCGCTAAGCTCCAAGTAGAGCCAAAATTCAGAACAACTTGACTAAATTTGTTAGACCAAGTCCGAGCAGACTACATGAGGTCATAGAGAGATTTTTTGAGGTGACAGACAAGGGAATCCCTTGTGTTTTAATAAACAAGACGTTGTTGCATTGCATGTAAACAGTCTCAACAAGATCACCATTAAGGAAGACATTTTAGATGTTGAGTTGATGCAACGACATATGACGATGGATGAATTTGCCCATAGGGCAGCCATTTCCTTATCCATCGATACCCTCCATCCCGGGTGCTGAAGAGTCTCCAACACAGAAGAGTGAGTGGAAATAAAAGATAGAGAAGTCACAAATCTGTGAAGTTCGAGAGACAATCGGTGTAAGGAGACAGTGGGAGAGAGGGTGAGCGGTAGACGGCGGTGGAGGATCCGCTGGTTGTGGAGTGGCATCAGTTGAAGATAACTTTCTGAAGGCATCAGATGAAGTACCGCGGTGAGTGTAGACACGAAGAGGAGGGAGAGGTGATTGTGTGTGTATGGGAGGTGATTGTGTGTGTATGGGAGGTGTTGTTGGAAGCATAGAAGGGGTGTTGTTGTTGATAGGGGCATAAGTTCATGGGATAGCATGTAAGAAGGTATCATTAGAAGTCGAGGAGTAGAATAGATGATCCTCAAGAAGGTAGCATCTGCAGATGTAACGAGCTTGCAAGTAGTGGGAAAGTAACACACATAACACTTTTGTATGTGAGAGTAAGCAATAAACATATATTTGGTAGCATGTGACGTCAATTTGTCTATGGCAGGGCCAAGATGATAGAAAAAGAAAACACTATCGAAGACACGATGAGTCAAAGGGAAGAATAATTGCGAAGGAAGGAGAATGGAGAATGGCATTGCAAAGTTAAGAATGAAAGAGGGCATGTGATTAATCAGATAACATGCAGTAGAAACTGCGAAGTGCCAATAGATCTTGGGGACCTGCATTTGATACAAAAGGGAGCAAGCAATCTCAAGAAGGTTGTGGTTCTTGCGTTCGGGGATATCATTTTGTTGTGGGATATAAGCGCAGGAGAATTAGTGGATAATACCAAACGTAACACAAGTTCCCTGAAAGTCATGACTTGCATACTCGTGCGCATTATCGGTTTGAAAGATTTTTATGGAGCACGAGAATTGAGTGCGGGTTTCAGCAATAAAGGAGCGAGAAACATGTCACAGTTTAGAGCAATCACGCAACAAATACAACGAAGTCATGCAGAATGATCATCAATAAATGTAAGGAAAAAATGAAATCCAGATGCACTAGAAATTTTATATGGACCCTAGATATCTGAGTGCACTAAATCAAAAAGAGTGAAGCCTTGAGTGGGGGGGGGGGGTAGAGCAAAGTTGTTTCCGGTAATTTACATGTAAAATTAGAAAAGGAAAAAATTCAGAGGATCTCTTTTCAAAATAGAAAGAGGAGCATGGCAAAGGCACCGGTGCCAATCCGCAGAGCTAACAGAGGACAGAACAGAGATGGGAAAGTCCATAGTGTATTTGACAGTCCTCCCCTACCAATGATATTCTGCGTCCGCCAATCTTGAACCAAAAGAAAGAAGAGGAAAAGTGATGGAACGGTCATGATCATTAATACGATGACTAACAGAGAGAAGATTGAATTGAGATCCAGGAACATGAATCGCAGAGCGGAGAGTGAGGAACGGAGTAAGCGGCACATCGTCAGAGCCGCAGACCGAGGCGAAGGTTCATCAATGATGGCAAGATCTCAAGACAGTTCCAAGATTAATGGAGGCGAAAAAATGAAAGTTGTAGAATTATCCTAAAAATTAAACGGAAGCTTATTTTCATCATTCCAAGATTAGTGGAGGCGAAGGTTCATCAATTGATGGCCAGATCTCAAGAAATTTTTTTTCTGGCTATTACAACAACAAACAACAGCACTCGAGCCATTATCCCACTATAGTAGGGTCGACTATAAGGATCCTTTGTCGACATTGTGCCCTATCTTTAGTCATAGTCTCACTAATGCCCAAGTACATCATGTCTTTCCTCATAGTTTCATTCCAAGTCTTTATTGGTCTACCCCTCCACTGTTTAACATCCCTAGTGACTAAACTCTCACAACGCCTAGCAAGTGCCTATAATGGTCTCCTTTGTACGTGTCCAAACCATCTTAGTTGAGCTTATCACATCTTCTCTGCAATTGGTGTCACTCATGTCTTATCCCTGATACATTCATTCTTGATTTTATCTAGTCTCATGTGTCCACACATCCACCTAAGCTTTCTCATCTTCACAACTCCCAGTTTTCTCTCATGTACACAATTCACTGCCCAACACTTAAAATCATAGAGCATTGTTGGTCTAATTGCAGTACGGAAAAACATACCTTTAAGTTTTAATGGAACTTTACGATCACATAAAATCCCTGACGCACCTCACCAATTCAATCAACCTGCTTAGATTCTATGTATCACATATTTATCAACATGATGCAGTGGTAGACCAGCTAAAACGAAGGACAATAAAATGCGACTTGATGAGTATGAAATTTATGTGTGGTGCACGTGCCAACACGAGAACAGTCCAAGTAAAGTTCGCCTTGCAAGTAATAAAACTTTAATAAAAGCTAAGGACTCAACAGTCACAATTGTAAGCAACAATTAACGCAAGAGCCGATTAAAATTTGCCAATGAAAGAGGTACGATTAACTTAGAGCGCACTAGCAGAAAACCCGCAAGCCAAACCACAAATTAAATACGAAAGCATATAATAAATTCACAACCACAACAATAGCTCAAGATTAAGCATTCAAATGAGAGAAATAACACACCATATACCTTGATTTGCTCATGCCCGCGGCAGCACGGCTTCAGGATGGAGTAACGGACGCGGGAGCGCATCCGGTCGGACGGTGGTTCCACGTTGGGGCAGCAAGTAACAAGGAAAGTGCGGTTTTAGGAACTTGGGTGATGGAAAACGAGATCTGTACGGGAAAACGAGCGAGAGGGAGGTCAGCCGGCGAGTGAGGGTAGTGGATCTGGAGGTTCAGGGCCGGCGGAGGAGAACTGGGGCCAGGTGGGGCAGATGAAGGATTGCGGGGGCTTTGGTGGGTTCAGCGCGCAGTGGCGAGGCGAGAGAAAGCTGCGGCTCGGCCGGCGAGTTGAGGGGACGGGGAGGAAGCGTACGACTTCACCGAAGGCTGGAGGAGGAGGGGAAAGGAGAGTTGTGGGTTTTCTGGAGAGGGGGAAGGCGGGCTGCACGGGTATAGACGAAGGCGGGAAGGAGCGGACGGCGTCACCGGAGGCTGGAGGAGGAGGAAGGTGCGGGTCCTGGAGAGGTGAGAGGCGGTCTGCACGGGAATGGACGGCGGCAGGGAAGCAGACGGGAGCAGCGCCTTCGGAGTCCACCAAAGGAGTCGACCGACAAGTTGCAGTAGGGCAACTATCGATCCCCTTGGCCGGCCACAACAGGCATATATATATATAAGAGAAAACTGAAATAAAATTAGGGCTCCCGATCGGGCGGCTATAACTGTTCGGGCCGATCGGGGGCTAAATATAACATAAAAAATGAAAACTAATATATGAAACTGGCTCGGAACGACTCTCTGGGCGCATCCGCGGGCTCGGGTCGCCCAACCGGGTCGCCAATCACCGCCTCCTGCGGGAATAGACGCGAGCGTGATGTCGATCGCCACCAACTCCCCCCGACTCGAAAGCACTCATCTCCAGTGAGTGAAGATGGTCGTACTCTCGGCGTAAGTCTGGGGCGAGTCTCTCAAGCTCCTCGGCAGCAATCCAAGTGTCGTCTGAAGTCGGGCGGGCAGACCAATGGACCAAGTAACCCAGGACCATCGAATCGCCCATAGTCGTGAAATAATGACCAACAATCTGTAGGGTATCTCCGGTAGGCGTAAGCGTCTGTCGTAGCAATGTATCTTCATCTAACCGTGGTGCCACTGGAACAGCCGGCTGTAAAGTGGGGTCCTCCGAGCGGTGCTCAACCGTCCGCGACTGCCTGGGCGAAGTGGACGTAGGTGCACTGGAGGGGAGAGGGTCAAGCTGAGGCTCAGGGGTAGGTGGAGATAAGGGATCCGCGTACACTCATAGTATGGGGTCAGATCTTCTACATTGAACACTCGGTGAATCCTCATTGTTGGTGGTATGTCAACTTCATACGCGTTCGTACTAATCCGTCGAGTGACTGTGTAGGGGCCCATCCGACGAGCACTTAACTTCTTCGCAGCCCCCTGGGGGAGCCTCTCAGGCCGAAGGCGTATCAAAACCTGCTCCCCGACATCAAATGTTTGCTCCCTCCTGTGTAGATCGGCCTGAACTTTGTAGTTATCATTACTGGCCGCAATCTTTCTTCGGACTGTCTCATGAAGTGTGTATGTGCTGAATGAACGACTCGGCGGACTCACTAGGTCGGGCTCCTAACGGGACGTCAACTAGGTCAACGGGTTTCCTAGGCTCGTAACCTAAAATGACATGGAATGGACTCAGACCCGTGGTCTGATTGACCAAACTATTGAATGCAAACTCCGTAATAGGCAGGACCAAATCCCAGGTGGCCGGACTATCCCGCACTAGGCAACGCAACAAGGTAGCAAGGCTTCGATTAACAACTTCTGTTTGCCCATCCGTCTGAGGGTGGTAGGCGGTGGAGAACTTCAGTGCCGTACCGGTTTTCTCCCACAACGTTTTCCAAAAATAACTCATGAAACGGATGTCGCGATCGGAAACAATAGAAGTGGGAAACCCATGGTACTTGAATACCTCCCTGAAGAACAAGGCCGCCACGTGCGGGGCATCGTACGTCCTATGACAAGGGATGAAATGGGACATCTTAGAAAAGCGGTCCACGACGACGAAGATCGAATCGAACTTCCATAGTGTGCGGGGAAGTCCAAGTACAAAGTCTAAACTGATGTCTGCCCATGGCCGGTAGGGGATGGGCAACGGAGTGTAAAGGCCTGTGGCCTGTCGAGTCCCTTTCGCCGTCTGGCAGATTCGACAATGTCGGACGACCCTTGTGATGTCTCTCTTCAGGCTAGGCCAGAAGAAGCGGTCCTCAACTAAAGAAATCGTCTTATCCCGCCCAAAGTGCCCCGCGGCTCCGCCCGCGTGAAGCTCCCAAATGAGAAAATCCCGAAGGGAGATCTGAGGTATACAAAGGCGAGACCCAAACAACAGGTAGCCCTCAGAAATGATAAAACCCTTGCGGGGTTCAGGTGGGTCCTTAGATAGAGCAGAGAAGATCCCGCCAAAATCATGACACTCGGGGTAGTCCTGGCAGACACGCTCAAATCCCTCAACTCGCGCGCTCATGGTGTGGAGGATGGTGACACGGCGACTCAACGCATCGGCCGGCTTGTTCTCAACACCAGCGCCGTGTTTGAGAACGTAGTAGTACTCCTGCATGAACTCCACCCACTTGGCATGTCGGTGTCCTAACTTCTTCTGCGAATCAAGGTATCGCAAGGCCTGATGATCTGAGTACAGGACATACTCCTTGTGTAGGAGATAGTGGCGCCAATGTCGGAGCACCTGTACAACAACGTAGAATTCCCGGTCATAGTTGGAGTATTTTTGTTGAGCGTCATTCAATTTCTCACTAAAGTAAGCAACTGGATGACCCTCCTGACTTAGTACTCCCCCAATGCCTACCCAGACGCGTCACACACCACCTCGAAAGCCTTGGAAAAATCAAGAAGGCGCAATACGGGAGCAATCGCTAACCTTTCCTTGATGTCCTCAAACGCTCTAGTGGCTGCTACAGACCAGGAGAAATCCCCCTTGCGGAGGCAGCTCGTAATAGGAGTCATGATCGAGCTAAACCCCAGAACAAACCTCCAATAAAAGGTAGCGAGACTGTGGAAGCTCCAGGCCTCGTGGATATTGGTCGGGACAGGCCACTCGCGAATAGATTTGACCTTTTCGGGGTCAACGGAGATGCCAAACTGCGAGACTATGTATCCTAGGAAATGTACCGAAGATGTCAAGAATGAGCACTTCTTCAAATTGATATACAGATGCTCCTTTCGAAGGAGATCGAATACCAATTGAATGTGGTCCAGGTGCTCTGTGCGGCCCTGGCTAAAGATCAGTATATCGTCAAAATAAACCACAAGGAACTTGCCCATGTAGGGCCGTAGGATCTGCATCATCACCCTCATGAACGTGTTAGGCGCGTTCGACAGTCCGAACGGCATAACCAACCACTCATACAGTCCGTCTTTCGTCTTGAAGGCCGTCTTCCACTCGTCACCCTCTCGCTCCCTAATCTGATGGTACCCACTCCGCAGGTCAATCTTCGAAAATATTTGGGCACCAGCCATCGCATCTAGGAGGTCGTCGAGGCGGGGAATGGGAAAACGGTATTTCACAGATATCTTATTGATGGCCCGACTATTGATACACATGCGCCAACTCCCGTCCTTCTAAGGGATAAGGAGGGCAGGAACGGCACACGGACTCAAACTCTCCCGAATAAAGTTCTTCCTAAGTAGATCGTCAACATGCCGCTTCAGCTCGGCATGCTCTATCGGGTTCAGTCGATAGTGGGGAAGGTTGGGCAAAGATGCCCCTGGGACTAAATCAATAGCATGTTGGATATCACTCATAGGGGGGAGCTCATCGGGGAGCTCCTCAGGCATGATGTCAATGTATTCGGCTAGTAGGCACTGAATGTCTGGATCCACACTCTTCACATCCGTGGTGGCGCCAGATGCTAAGGCGGCGGCCACCACAAATACAACTCTCAAGTCTAAACTCTCACGAAGAAAGTCACCCCTCCTCAGGATGTGCAAAGGCCTAGTTGACCCTACATTAATGGATGACTCGACTTGGCCCTTGGAGGGATCCCGGATCTGGGTCGGAGTGAGGGTGATCTTTCGTCCCTTGTCAAAAAAGACGCACGTATTAGAGCGTCCATAACACGTGGCGTCGCGATGGTAAAGCCAAGGGAGGCCCAGGAGAACATGTGTGACGTCCATCGGGATGACGTCGCACCAAACCTTGTCCTCTATGGACGCTAGGTGGATCGGCACTAGGCATCTCTGCGTGACCTGAATGGCCGACTTGTCCACCCAGTGGACACGGTAAGAATGCGGGTGGGGTTCGGCGAAAGCTGCATTCTCTCTAAGCCCTTCTTCGCTACGATGTTCATGCAACTACCGTTGTCTATGGCGAGCTTGCAGGGGTCGCCGACACTCTGAAAATAAGTGTAGAAAATCGAGGTACGTCGCCAATCTTCCTCAGCACGGGGGGTGTGGAGGAGGCGACGGATGACTCCCAACTCTAACGATCTCTCTGCGTCGCTCTCCCAACCGTCTTCGACCCCCGCGATAATTTCATCCACCACAGCATCGTCCACTTCAGCGCTCGCCTCACCGTCGTCCTCCATCAGCAGGTTCCTCGTAGGGCACTGAGCAGCAATGTGCCCCCTTCCCGAGCATCGAAAACACTGCCCGGGTCCGGGTCTAGGAACGGTCGGAACGATAGCCTTTCCCTTCATATCTGAGGGAACGTGGGCCGAGGTGTCAGAGCGGTGTGTGGTCTGCCTCGATCCTGTGAGGCGCAAGTAGTTCTCATACTCAAGTGCGAGTTGGAACACCTGCTCGACCATCTCTATGCGGTGGGGTATAAGCTCTCTCCGAATCTCAGCTCGAAGTCCCGCTCTAAATCGGGAAGCGGTCACAATAGGCTCCTCCAAAATATATCTCCTCACTACCAACTCATCAAATCGTGTCATGTACTCGGTAACGGAAAGTGATCCCTGCCGCAACGCGTAGAGTTGGTCGAGGAGTGGATCGTGATATGACGCGGGGAGGTACTTGTCCCTCAATCGCTGCTTCATCTCAACCCATCGGGTGACGGGATAATATCCATCTCTTTCGAGCGACCTCTCCACGCTAATCCAGAACATCATAGCTTGGCCCAACAGCTTCATCTTAACGAACCGAACTCGTCGTTCGACATTCATCTCATACCAATCGAAGAAGTGGTCCATGTCCAGAAGCCAGTCACAAAAGGTTTTCGGGTCCAAGTGATCGTCGAAGGAGGGCGCATAAATTCTGAGGCGCTGGATAAGGTCATCCTCCACCGGGGTGCGCTCTCGGCGGGGTTCCACATAGTCATCGTAGGGATCGTCAGAATCGTAAGCGTGTCGCGCGGGTGGGTCACGCCCTTGTTGGTCCGTTGGTTGTCGTGGCTCGTAGGGTGGCCAAGGGTTACCCCTCGGGGCGGGGTCGTGACGATAATCATGTACCGGCTCGGGGGTCCGTCTTCGTGGAGCGGGGTCCCAACGTGGTGGCTCTCTACCTTGACGATCAGGTGGAGGCGGGGCGTCCCGTGGATCTTCCAGGGGTTCCTCATAACGGGGTGCTAGGGCTGGACCTCTAAGGGTTCTTATCTGATCGACTCTAGTGTTGACCCTAGCGATCTCATTCTTAAGGGTGGCGAATTGCTCAAGGACTAAGCGCTGGAACTCGGGGGCCGCCATGTCCGAATTTGAACTGGTGGCCCGGTCATCGGTGACGTTTTGGTCAAACATCGGGGCTCGAAACAACCTACCACTACGGAGCATGTAAATGTGACTCTAACCTGGCTCTGATACCAAATGATGCAGTGGTAGACCAGCTAAAACAAAGGACAATAAAATGCGACTTGATGAGTATGAAATTTATGTGTGGTGCACGTTCCAGCACGAGAACAGTCCAAGTAAAGTTCACTTTGCAAGTAATAAAACTTTAATAAAAGCTAAGGACTCAACAGTCACAATTGTAAGCAACAATTAACGCAAGAGCCGATTAAAATTTGCCAACGAAAGAGGTGTGATTCACTTAGAGCGCGCCAGCAGAAAACCCGCAAGCCAAACCACAAATTAAATACAAAAGCATATAATAAATTCACAAACACAACAATAGCTCAAGATCAAGCATTCAAATGAGAGAAATAACACACCATATACCTTGATTTGCTCATGCCCGCGGCGGCTCGGCTTCGGGATGGAGTAACGAAGGCGAGAGCGCTTCCGGTCGGACGGTGGTTCCACGTTGGGGCAGCAAGTAACTAGGAAAGTGCAGTTTGAGGAACTTAGGTGATGGAAAATAAGATCTGTAGGGAAAACGAGCGAGAGGGTGGCCGGCCGGCGAGTGAGGGTCGTGGATCTGGAGGTTCAGGGCCGGCGGAGGAGATCTGGGGCCAGGTGGGCCGGATGAAGGCTTGTGGGGGCTTGGGTGGGTTCGGAGGGCAGTGGCGAGGCGCGAGAAAGATGTGACTCGGTCGGCGAGTAGAGGGGGCAGGGAGGAAGTGTACGACTTCACCGGAGGCTGGAGGAGGAGGGGAAAGGAGAGCTGCGGGTTTTCTGGAGAGGGGGAAGGCGGGATGCACGGGTATGGACGGAGGCGGGAAGGAGCGGACGGCGTCACCAAAGGCTGGAGGAGGAGGGGGAAGGTGCGGGTCCTGGAGAGGTGAGTGGAGGGCTGCACGGGAATGGACGGCGGCAAGGAAGCAGACGGGAGTAGCGCCTTCGGAATCCACCGAAGGATTCGACCGGCAAGTTGCAGTAGGGCAACTATCGATCCCCTTGGCCGGACACAACAGGCATATATATATAAGAGAAAACTGAAATAAAATTAGGGCTCCCGATCAAGCGGCTATAACTGTTTGGGCCGGTCGGGGGCTAAATATAACATAAAAAATGAAAACTAATATATGAAACTGGCTCGGAACGACCCTCTGGGCGCATCCACGGGCTCGGATTGCCTAACTGGGTCGCCAATCACCGCCTCCTGCGGGAATAGACGCGAGCGTGATGTCGATCTCCACCACAACATCTCCATCTTTTTGAACTATCAATCAAAGATATTTAAAGCATTCACTGCAGGAAATATCTTGATCACCCAACTTAATAACGAAATCATGTGCCGTTCTTGCAATGCTAAATTTAAGCTCCATATACTCTATCTTTGCCCTACTCAACTAAATAACTTATGCTCTAAAGTGTCTCGCCAAGATTCAAGTTCAGTGTTTACACCCTCGTGTGTCACATCGATTAAAAAAACATCATTCGCAACAATAAACACCAAAGTATTGCTTGTTGGATATGTTTGCTGAGCTCATCTAAGATAAGGGTAAAGAGATAAGGACTTAAAGTTAAACTTTCATATAAGCCAACAGTGAGAAAAATTCATGTGTTAATCTGTTTATGAATTTTGTAGTGGAAGGAAGTGAAATGTGATCTCCAGATGTCCTTACCCTCATCACGGAATTTGTATACATGTATTTGATTATGAGCAAACAACAAATCAATGCATAAGAAAAGAAAATACAAAAAAGCTTTACTGTTGCTCCCCTACTGTCCCGACTTCTTTTCTGCTTCGTTCAAGACTTCATAAGATCTCACTTGGAACCCTATCCTTCGGCGAAGAAGGGGATTTCTCTCCTTCCGCGAAGCCTTCTCAAGATTGAGAGGCTCAGCTTTTGCGGCTGACAAAAAAAATATGGGTTATGCAAAACGGCGGAAGAAGCAAAATGGAGTTCTTATTTTATTTCAACCACACCGCAGGTCGATTGTTAAACTTTCATATAAGCCAACAGTGAGAAAAATTCATGTGTTAATCCTCCAGATGTCCTTACCCTCATCACGGAATTTGTATACATGTATTTGATTATGTCAATGGATAATACATTTACACACTTCTTTTCTAATACTTCATAAGATCTCACTTGTATAGCTTCCGTGATCAACATATGCAAATCTTATTTTATTTCTCGATTGTTGTCGATCGTCGTGGAATGAATACAAATTGATTCTATGATATGCTAGTATCTCGTCTTACTCTTCTTTATATTACTCGTTCACATAGTTTCATGGTATGACTCGTTAATTTAATTCACCTGTAATTAACACAATTTTGTATATCTATTGGTTCTTATACAAAGGTACCAAGATACTTTCTCTTCATTGGTCTGGCATCCTATTTGACTTCGGTATCTTATTGAAGAAACATGTAAGCCACAAAATTCCTTCTTTCCCTGAACATTTAAATACTTTGATAGATATATAATCTAGCCTAACCGCCTTTTCATTTTTCAAGATGATCATATACCTCCAATACTTGAATTTTATGATACAACGTTATGTTCTTATACTCCTTTGAATTACTTAACTCTTTCAAGTTCAATTCATTATTTTTTGTTTCATTATAGAGTTGATAAAAGTATCTTTTTTAACACTCTTTAATAATCGCATCATCCGTCAAAACGTAATCTATTTCATCCTTTCATATAACTTGACTTAAATCTCTTGTTTTCTTCTCTCTAGCATAATCAATTTTATATATGTCACGCTCTCTATCTTTGATATCTAGTCGCTTATAAAATTCTTCATAAGCATGACTTCTTGTTTTACTTACGTCTAACCATTATAGTTAAAAAAACTAACGTCGTCGGATCATCACCGAATTTTTGGGGAAACTTATCTCATTATTCTGGGACCATTGGCTGTGAGGATCATCAATCCAATTTCCTGATCTTCTAAAATCTCTGTTGGACCACGTATGTTCGAAAAAAATGAAAATTATTGAATTATCCTCAAATTTTCAAGAGAGCATATTCCCATCATCTACAGGCTGCTTGTGATGACGGTTCGTCTATTCAATTACTGAATCTCCATAAATTACACTCAAAATTATAGAAATAATAAATTTCAATTCTACATGCTCAATTTCATTGTCAAGAAGAAAAATTCGAACTAATCACATTGTCAAGGAAATGGAATTTATCTCAATTCTTTCCCTCAATTCCAAATTCGTTAAAACGAACGGGCCCTAATTAAAGATATCATATTTGGTACATTCTCATTTAAATAACTTCAGATTTCCCTTTTTTGCATAGGAAATAGGAACCCAAGTCACCTTATAATATTAAGAATATACCCAATTGAATTATTGAACTTAATCAGTATTTGGAAAAAATGGGGGCATTGACTATCTAAGAACATGGATCTCTAGTTCTAAATGAAAATACAATTAGTAGTTAAAGTAGTTTAAGAAGAATCACAAAAAGCTTTCCCACTCAGACTATAATAGCTTTCCATCCAAAAGTACCTTCAGTGTGGCAAGATTTGAAATACTGAGACTTTAAAGGAACAAAAAATATTACCTCCAAAGTTTAACATTCTCCTTGTGTTTCTAAGGTTGCTTAAAGAAGGTTGCTTAAAGAAATAAATCTAACGCAGAAACAAGTACCGAAGACTAATATCATTATTTATACCAGTAGATTAGGTGTCTTAGGCTCTGTTTGGTTGGGCTGTTGTTGATGATAAGCTGTTGATTCTGGAAAATGGAGTTTTGTTAAAAAACTGTTTTGGTGAAATGAAATTTGCAAAACAGAGTTTTCAAAAAGTTGTTTGGGAACCAAACAGAGTTTTGAGTGAAATTTTTTTCCCTATTTCTTAATTACGAACAATTTAATTTTTGAAATAAACATATTTTTTTTAATTAAATAACATCAACACCCAAAAAAATGTTCGATACAGATATTTTATAGAACCAACACATGTCTTTCTGTCATATGTTCTAGCTTCATACAATTGCTCTACTATGATATTACGTAGCGCGATCATCTCATCTACACCACCTGCAGTGTCAGTGCATGTTTCCAGCCGCCCTTGTGAGGTCATCCCATGATCACGACTCCTGTGCTCGCACTCACTAAAATCAATATCCACACGTAAAGGGTGCCGACGAATGAAATTATGTAAACTCATTGTGGCGAGCACAATAGCTACTTGTTTGTCAAAGCGATAGCTTGGCATGTCCCGCAGTATAGCCCACTTCTTCTTCCAAACTCTGAATGATCGTTCAATCACACTTCTAAGCGATGAGTGTGCATGATTGAACATCTCTTGACGTCTTTCTGCTCGACGACCACCACGAGCAAAGTCTGGTAGATGGTAACGCGTATCTTGATACGGTATAGGGTAGCCTCTTTGTAGCGGATAACCAGAATCCACCAAGTAATATTTTCCTGTAAATTATTAAAAATTATTTAACAACATTTTATTTTTATATTAATTAATAAACAAACATTTTTTTGCAGTTACCTGGCGGAGGATGCGGAAAGTTATAACGGGGATCACTGGTGGAAAAATTGAAAATGCGACTATCGTGCGCTGATCCCTCCCAACCCGCCATAACGAGAGTGAAGCACATGTTGAAATCACAAGAAGCCATGACATTTTGAGTTGGGGTGTCACGTCTTCCAGTGTACGGTACTTGACTTCCAACTGGTATGCACGCGTGGACATGAGTCTCATCTATTGCTCCAATGCAATCTTTAAAAAACGTCATGTAACGTCTATCATACAGAACCTCTAGCGGAGTGCTACTGAAAAACCTATCTGATGGCTGAATCACTTCTTTCGCTAACTGTAGCAAAGCACAAAGACATCGAGAAAAAAACCTGCTAGCTGTCTCCATTGAATGCTGAAATCGCTCAATTGTTTTTCTCATTGATTCATTATGTGATAATATGTATATCGTCAATGCTAGGATTTCTCTGGATGCAGTCCTTCTTGTTCCCTGAAATTCAAACTTCTTCTCTAGAGAATGCAGTAAATCCATAAATATTTCCTGACTCATCATGAAAGAGTCATGAAATCTCACCCGTGATCTGCGAAGTAGCTCTCCAACCCACTTGTCACCTGTTTGTTTTGAAGTCATGTGTGGCACTGGAAGGTGCAACATAGAGGTATATTCAGATACCAAAGTTATTGTTGTCACGACATTCTGATGATGAGCAATCATATACTGTCTTCTAGCAATGTCCTCCTCTTCTGTTGAATTTTCAGAATCATCGGTAGACATATTAGTCTGCTAATTGTAGCATTAGTAATAGTTATTAATACGAAATAAACATAACAACAAGCATAACAAATTTACAAGCAGTTTTCAAATAGTCCAACAAACATAACAAATTTAGCAGCAGTTCAAATAGTGCACAACAAGCATAACACATTTAAAATAGCTGATACAACATTACACAAAATCATCCCCCGCGGTTGAAGCGGTTACGCAGCCACTTTGCGTTCATGTTATCCGGAAGACACAAGAAAGTCTCCCTATGATTTTTGTCCATAAAATATGTTACAGCAAAATCATAGAAGTCTTCATCGGAGAGCACTTCCGGATACATGGCTAATTTATCTATTGCTCGACGGATGCTAAACTCAGAAGAAGAAGTCTTTCTTGTGGGTGCCTCCTGGATGCATCGACTTATGGTCTTTGAAGACTCCGCCAAATCTTCTAATACAGAGCTAATAACTTTGTTTTTCCCTTTATGTCTTTTCCTTCCGACTTCAGATGTGGTTGTGGTCTCATGTGGCATAGGTTCTTCGCTGACTGCAATGTCTTCAGGATCACCATCTGACATTCCTCTCTCATCAACGGACTCTGGGATCTCATTAATGGTGTTGGGGGTGCAAGCATGATGTCCTGTAGCAACAACAGAACTGAACATCAGGTTCAGTTTCTCCTCCAACTCTGGATGGATTCTAGAGTAACGAAATTTTTTGGCCGCTGGGACAACCTGAAAATGCATTAATTTTTAATATCAAAACTTGTTAATTTAAAAAAAAAAGTCAAACAAACTTTTGTTATTGTAAATGAATACCTTCAATCTTTCATCCCACCACTCGTCTTAGACGTCTATAGTCTTCCTTGATTCATTCCAACCCAACCCGGTCTCACCACGTTTCAAGTCCGTCCATAATTTTCACTTCTTCAAATGATCTCATTTGTTTTTTAGTTGGACTTTATCATATTTTTTTCTAGTCAGTTCTTCAAATTTCTTCATAACGTTTGTCCAACCCTCTTTATTGAAATGTGTGGTCGGTCAATTCCCAAGCTCTATCTCTTTAATGCATAAGTCACAGAAATGCATGATATCGGTATTATCCCAAAAAGCGGCCACCCCACCATCTTTGGACTTGACCATCCTTAGAAAATAAAGTAAGTTATTTTTAAATGAACACACACATACACATTAGTAAACACGCACATACTCGATGACAGCAAATATATATACATCACACTCACATCAAATACAACACACACATATATACAACCAACACACACGTATATACCCATGTAACTTTGGCTATCCTGCCCTGTAACTACACTATCCTGTACCCCTTAAAATCAACAACTTATTAAACAATGGAACCCGATTTCAAAACCAGCTGCTATAGAAGCAATATTAACATATGATGATTGTACATATGATGATTATGCATATGATGCAATATTAAAGTTCATATATTAACATATGATGAGTATACATTTGAGGCTATAGATCCTAAACCCAATTTCAAAACCAGCTGCTTTAGATCCTGAAATTAATCCAGCCCTAAAACTTTCCTGTTCATGCATCGATAGAATTTTTTGCACACAAACAAATCCAGTTGCTATACAAATCGAGCTGCTATACATAAACAAATCCTAAATCCTAAACATGTAAAGAAAACAAAACAAATCCAGCGAAGTTATACAGAGCATCCCTAAACAAAAAGTACCACCAGCTGCAACCCTAGACAAATCCAGAGCAATCCTAAACAAAGCAACCCTAAACAGATCTATTTATACAGAGCAACCCAAACCAAATCCAGCTATACAGAGCACCCCTAAACAAATCCTGCTGCTATACAGAGCAGGCCATTAATGGCGGAAAGCTAAACAAAGGAAAGAAAAAAAAAGTGTATCAGGGAAAATCAACAGGCCGTCGGCGAAGTTACCTACTCGCTGTGTCCCTGCGGGAAGTAGAGCACGAGACTCCCCACCAGAGGAAAAGCACCACCAGCGGGTCGGCGCACAGAGAATCAACAGGCCGCCGGCAAAGTTACACGTTCAACGCTTCTCTTTCTGCGGGGCTTTCTTCGGGAGCAAAGGAGAAATAGGGTTACAGGAGGAACTGCGGGGCTTACGTCTGCGGCTGAACGCAAAGAAAAAGGGCGGACGGGGAATGTATAAGAACAGCGGAAGGAAATAAACGGTGTTCTTAAAATAAGCCACGCCAAACTCAGCTTTAATTATACACCGACCTACAATTTCTGACATGAAGAACTAAGGCTCTGTTTGGTTCGACTAATGCTGATGGAAAGCATCTGATAGGAAATGGAGTTTGAGAAAAGTGTTGTTTCTGAAAAATAGAGTTTTATTAAAAAACTGTTTTGATGAAATTGAGTTTGCAGAGCTGATAGAGATGGAGTTTTGGAAAAGTTATTTGGGAACAAGATGGAGCTTCGGGTGATTTTTTTTCATAATATGATAACCAACACAGAGGAAAAAAAAGGACAATGGTTAATGAGAAACATAAAAAATAATGTTTGTCATGAAAAAGACATGTTTTTTCCCTAGGCAGATACCCTCTTGATCTCGGTCTATGTTCTAGATTCATGCAAATGATATGTAATAGTCTCACGTAACGCGATCATCTCTTCGTCACCACCTGCAGTATCAAAGCATGTTTCTCACCGCTCTTGTGAGCCTACCCCATCATCTCTCCCCCTGCTCGTACTCACTGAAATTAATATCCACACGCGAAGGATGTCGGTGAATGAAATTATGTAAAGTAATCGTGGCCATCACAATATCTGCCTGTTTGTTAAAGCACACAACGACACACACATACACACAACTACAAACATACACACAACACAAACACAACTACAAACATACACACAACACAAACACAACTACAAACACAAACACACAACTACAAACACAAACACACGACACACAACTACAAAGAGAAGCATGTACATACACACAACTACACACAAATGCATTTTTAGTAAAACGATCCTAAAGCTGATTTCAAGAAAAAAAAACAGTCTCTGATTTCAAATAGATGAGATCCAAGATGTCATCCTCACTTTAGCGAACTATTCAGCAAGGAGGCGTCGAAGGTTGCAGTCGAAAGGAAAAAAGCATGGAGAATACCTTTGGATCAAGGTGTTGGCGAGGTTGCAGTCACAGTCAAGAGGTGAGAGCCAGCTTGCAGGCGTTGTCGATGTCTCCATCGGAGTAGAGGGGGGGAGTTTTTTGCTGCTTCTATCGGGGGGCTGATCGGGAGGAGTTGCGGCTGGACTGGAGGAGAGAGCCAGGTCTAGAAATAGGGCATAATAGCGGTAATTAAGAAACAGAGATTCGCGAAAAGCCGTCCCAAAATCCGCTTATACAAAAATCTCTGTTTTCACCCTGCAACACCGCTGCCCATAAGTCGAACCAAACGCTGCCTAAATCAGAAAGTTCACAAAGAACCAACTGAAATCAGTTTTTTTTCCATTGTAAAGCTCTAACACCTCTCTTCACCAATCAATACATAACAAAATGAAGTCTGCATCTATGAAGAGTGAGGAGTTCAGGATTGCCAACAATCTTTTAGATTATTTAAGAAAAGTCTGCTCCTCTCTTTCATAATTCATTTTCATCCTAATTCCATGTTTTCTTCTATTATCAACTCCTATGAACCTAAATTGATTCCATATAAGCCTATGTTTCCATTAATTGTACGGGCATCACATTCTGCAAAATTGTCTGCCCTTTCTTGTTCGTTTCTGACTTGGCTCCACTTAACTTCAGTCAAAAATAAACCAATCAAGTTACCAACTAGACCATGTTGGACCAATTGTCATCAAGCAAGCTCATATCATGTTTAAATTAAATGTGTATGCGGACACACCAATGTGCATGAAGCAGGAGTCATTTTTATAGAGATATAAACGTAAATATAGGAAATATTGAGATGGCAAAATAATATTATGATACTTCTACAACACATGTATAAACATAAACACCATGAACATTGCTCCTTATAAATTCTAAATCAAATAAGACATGCAAGTAAATGTCAAATCGAACTCCAAGATACGTATCCCCTTTAGCTGATGTCAACAACATTTTGTTATTTGTGTAATGCCCTGTTTAAGATTGTAACTTGAATATATTCATATTTTAAAATAATTAAATAAAAACAATAACAATCACAGCCACACATGCAAATATGTGTAGTCAACTATGTGAATACACATGTATGCACATATGCATACATGTATTATATCTTTTATTTTTTTAACTGATAAACTATGTTTCTAGGATTGTATAATGTTTAAAGCTTATACTATCAAAATGTTTGGACCAAACAACGTTAAGATCTGATGTGTGAGTGGGTAGGTTAAGAGAAATATGACTGACTATAGAACTTCGAAAGAATGAGCTCTCACCATTCAAATAGGTTTAATGTAACCAAATCAAAATACGACCATGAAGGTCACTATAAACAGCCCTATCTACCACCATTGTCACTCCAATCACTTCATGACTTGCAATAATACCACAATAGAGCATATGGTTCAAGAATATGGAGATTTATGCCAAAACAGTGAGCTACTAGGAGCCCAAACTGAGAAAAACTGCTACTAAACAATCCAACATCAAGATGTACTCATAGCATACTTCAGAAATATCAAATAAACAAGTTCTTACAAAAAAAAAACAGTGACTATAAACTAAAATAGCACAAAAAAGCAACATAAAAAATCTGGAGCGGCAATCAATACTCCAAGGAATACCCAATTTTGTGACAACTTCAAATATGAAGTACTCCCAAAACGACCAAACAGACCACTAATCCTCTCCAAAACACCAATTTATTTCGTGAACAGTAAATTGAATCTTCAAAAAACAGTAAAAAGACAATAAGTCCAAAAAAAGGAGGAACACCCTCAAGAACGAGGAATTTTTGAAACCGGGCTCCGGATCCAAAATTTTGTCTGGGTAGGAGAACATTTTGATCTCCTGGGAGATCATTTCAAGGAGATCATTTCAATCTCCTAATTTGCTCATAGGGGAAGTGAGCGAATTAGGAGATCGAAATGATCTCCTGGGAGATCGAAATGATCTCCTGGGAGATCGAAATGATCTCCTGGGAGATCGAAATGATCTCCTGGCGGATCGAAATGATCTCCTGGCGGATCGAAATGATCTCCTGGCGGATCGAAATGATCTCCTGGCGGATCGAAATGATCTCCTGGCGGATCGAAATGATCTCCTGGCGGATCGAAATGATCTCCTGGCGGATCGAAATGAACTACTGGCGGATCGAAATGAACTACTGGCGGATCGAAATGATCTCCTCGGAGATCGAAATGATCTCCTGGGAGATCGAAATGATCTCCTGGCAGATCGAAATGATCTCCTGGCAGATCGAAATGAACTGCTCAGAGATCGAATAGAACTCCTCGGAGATCGAAATGATCTCCTCGGAGATCGAAATGATCTCCTCGAAGATCAAAATGAACTCCTCGGAGATCGAAATGATCTACTAGGAGATCATTTTGATCTCCTACTGTTATGACCCGGAAGGGGCCCGAGGACAGCCGGACTGAACCATCTGGATCAGTCCCACCTTCCTCCTAATCAAACCGGTCGGGCCCAGCTAGTCCAAGTCTTCGGTTGGGTATATGGGGGGGATATGGAGCATCCCCCAAGGCATCGAAGAGGAACTATCTCAGCTATTTTTCCCGTTTCGCGGTTAGGAGTAGAAATAGTGTAACAATTGGTATCAGAGGCGTCGACCTCCAGCGACACCGGCCATCGACCTCCATCGACGGGCTTGACAACTCATGGTACGCGCATCACGGCGCTGAAGGAGGGGCAGCAGAACCCGCGGGAAGTCGTCGAGACACTGAGGCTTGAATTATCGCAGTAGATATGCGATGGGAAGGAGCGCTCACGCGCGGCTTTCGTGAACGTGACGGCGGCGCTCGGGGAGCATCTTGCGTGCATTGAGCGGTCGACTGCACGCGGCAAGGAGGTGGCAACCGACGGCACCGCCGATCTTAGAGGCGTGGGGGAAGCATCGACCGACCGGAAAATGGCGGCTTTGATTCCGTCAACTTTGATTCCGCCGATGACGGGCTGGAAGCGCAGTGCGGGGCCACTGGTGATGTCGTTTTCGGCCAACGAGGCCAGGGCCAACATCCATGCGGCTTCTGGGGGCCCGACGAAGGCTCGGGTGGCTCTTGCAGAGTTGCAGCTTCACTAGGGACATAAGGGTGCTTCAGCAGCATGGGCAGCCGCTTGTGGCTTGGCAAGAAGATGATAGGGGGCAGTGGGAAGAGGCGGCAGTCAGCCCCCCCCCCCCCCCCGACAGCCTTATTGGGGTTGAGGGGAAGGAGGAGGCAAGGGAGGACGCGGGGGCGCACGATCCCCGCGCAGAGGGGAAGGAGAAGTGTTAGCAGAGAACCACTAGGGCCGAGGGCTCATTATACAAGGCAGGGGAAGGCCAGGGGAGAATGGAGGACCGTAGAATCACGACTGGATACGACCCCCAGAATTTTCGGAGGCGCGGGCACCGCAGCAACACCGGCCACCAGTGCAACCCTGATTAACGAGGATGGAGTTTCCGAAGTACAAAAACGAAGACCCACTGGAGTGGATCAAGCGGGCCGAGATGTTTTTTGAGCACCAAGAGCTCCCCAATCACCAGCAGGTGCACATCGCTTCTTTTCATCTGGAAGGGGACACCTATCAGTGGTTGAGTTGGTGGAGGAAGCCGCGACACTACCCCACGTGGGAGGAACTCTGTGAGGGGCTCATCACGAGGTTTGGGCCGACCAAGTATGAGAACTTCGATATGATGCTGAATAAGCTGAGACAGACAGGGACCGTCAACGAGTATAGGAAGGAGTTTGAGGGATTAGACAACCGGATACAGTGGTCAGAGAAGGCGCTTCTGGGATGTTTTATGGTCGGACTCAAGGAGAAAATCAACGATGAGGTGCAGGCATTTCATCCCAGGAGCGTAGCACAGGCCATCGGGATAGCTCGGTTATAAGAGGAGAAACTGGGAAAACACAAGGCGGCCGCAACCTACCAATGGGGCAGCAAGGAGGGGAAACAGGATACGTCCGAAGGAATCAGCCAGAAACCATCCCTAAAGAAGGAAGCTGCAGTGAAGCGATTGTCGTAGCAGGAGATCCAGGATCGACGGACCAAAGGGTTGTGCTACACGTGCGACGAGAAGTTTGTTCCCGGACACAAGTGTAAAATGGTTCAGGTGTTTATGCTGCAGGACGAGGACGGATCAGAGTCCAACGGGGACAACTCCTCCGAGGTGAGGGAGGTTCTTGAATTGACAGATATTGAAGCTTCCATTCACGCTTTGAATGGGGGAGAACAACCCTCCACGATGAGGATGACAGGAAGAGTGGCGGGCCAGAAGGTTTCCATATTGGTTGACAGCGGAAGCACCCATAACTTCATCAACACCGAGGTAGCCATGAAATTGTCCACCACGCCAACGGAGGATAAGGGGATCAGGGTACTCGTAGCTGATGGAAATTTTTTGCAATGCATAGGGGACGTGAGGAAGGTGCCACTCTTAGTACAGGGATTTAGGTGTTGTGTGGATCTGTATTTACTACCGGTTCGAGGATCAGATGTGGTACTGGGAGTGCAGTGGTTGAGGCAGCTGGATCTAGTTACGAACGAATAGAAGAAAATAACCATGGAATTCACACACGAAGGAAGGAAGCACAAGATGCAGGGTGAGACATGCCAATTGATGAAACAAGCTACTATCTTGTCTCCCGAGTTTCAGTTTGAGGACAAGCATGTTTTCGAAGACGGCAGGAATGTTATGACCCGGAAGGGGCCAGGGGGCAGCCGGACTGAACCATCCAGTTCAGTCCCACCTTCCTCCTAATCAAACCGATCGGGCCCAGCCAGGCCAGGTCTTCGGCTGACTATATGGGGGGATATGGTGCATCCCCTAGGGCATCAAAGAAGAGCTATCTAGGTATTTTTCCGGTTTTGTGGTTAGGAGTAGAAATAGTGTAACACCTACCAAGGCGAAAATTTAGATCCAGAGGCCGATTTCAAAAATTTTGCCTCAAGAACTGATAACCAAAAAAGCTATATTGTACAAAAACTTCATCAAAACAAGAGACAAATTCACAAACAAAACCAAAAACAATTGATGGGAATTAGTTGCATCGAGCAGATCATGATCATCAGGGACCCGTAAGGATCTATTTTCTCCATTGTCAAATTTAGGCCATAATCTGAAGGATCGGATCCCGCGATCGGGTTCAGTGTGATTTTTCATGTAGATTTGTTTTTTGAGGGGCGTATTGAAAATTAGAACAAATCATGAGATCTTAGCCATTCGATTTACTTTTAAACTATAGTTATAAGATACTTAGGTATAAGGATCAATGATTTGGTTTTCACGGAGAAACTGTCACACGTACATGGGTGTCGACTCCTCTTCTCTCGACTGTTGACACCTATCCACCACCTTTGCAAGCGTCTGACACCTTCCAAGCTACTGTCACTACTTTCATATTCCCCAACGAACATTAATAGACCCCCCTTCCCCCACACACGTTCTTCCAACTTCATTTCCATGTCAAGACACCACGACCCTTTCTTTCCATTCCTTTATCTCACCGACCCACTAACACCTCGCATCGCCAATCATAAGCCCCCTTAGACATGAGCTCGAGCATCACCGACCTTCTCTCCACTCCACCAGCAACTAGTTAGCCACATCTACACACTCTGGTGCAAAACCTTATTCCAATCACAAGTTTCCCACTCCAAACTGCACCCCACTTCACATAACATGACCCCTTTTACTCATGTTTGAACTGTAACTGATTACAACTCCGCCCTGCCAGAATACCTAGCGATTTTTTCTTAGTTTGTCATTCCTTTTACATTGCACAGATTTCTTTGTATCGGATAATAATATTTTTTTATTGTGTTTGGATCATTATTTCGCTGCACACAATGATTATTCGCCCTGTATTTAATTTTATCGCACTCTCTTTATTCTGCAATCTTCACAGGTAATCTTTAATTGAAATTGTTCAGCTCAACTGTTATTTCAGTGCAAGCTATCATTACTTGATGACTCATGTAGTTGAATTGCACAAATATTAAGGAAATGTTAATCTTACTCAATAATTGTGTATGTGTTTGAATCTCTAATATAATATTAGTTTTGCCCCCAAAACTATAGCCTCGTCCAACGCTAACATCAGTATTTGGACAGCAAAGCATAGAAGAAAGAGTAGATGGAGATACTAGCACATCATGAGATAAAGATAAGACTGCACCGCTGCTTCCATGGATAAGATCGGGGAAAACCAATTAATAAGAGAAAGGAGGGTGAAAACCCTAACCAAAGGCAGATGTCTGTCAAGCATGTATAATCGATTGTGTGCCTCGTCTCCAACATGGCATCTTCCTAATAAGAATTTAAAACAAAAAATGTAACCCAAGAATCAAACAAAATGATAAATATTGCAAAATAACACTCAGGGCCCGTTCGGATCTCTGGAATTGGAATTGGAAAAGAAGAATTCTAATTCCAGTGTTCGGATATTAGGAATTCATGCGAAATTGGAATTTGTCTAATTTCATGGAATTCAATTTTGTACTATGGTCAATTCTTAAGAGTAAAGATGGATATTCTGTTGGATCTGGTGGCCAACCTTAGAGGGAGTGAAAAAGGTTTTTAAAGATAGTTCGAAATTAAAACAAGTTTTACCGAAAAAACAAGTTCTGCAAGCTACTGCGGGCGGTAAGGCTAGTGCCCAGCGGTAGGTCACAAAGATTAATTCTCTTTGTAAAACTTCGTTTTCAGATTTTCCACACAGCACTCAAACCTCTAGCAACATACAACCACGATTTTGAGATGTAATAAACAATAAATAATTTTATTCAAAATAAGAACAGTTGTTTACAATAGCAAAACTGGATCTCCGTGACGCCGAAGATCGAAGGCGATGAATACAATCTTGTTTTGGTTTCTATACCGACCCTCCCAAGACCGGTTGGTTCTCGCTCTTCTTCCCAAAAAGATCAACGAGCCGTCTCTTCACCTTCCTCCCTAGAAGGGTCTTAGAGCCCCACTAGGTCTAGACGTCCTCCCAGGACGATTTCCTGCAGATTCCCCTCAGGAATCTGACGACCTCCCAGGTCGATTTCCCTCACACAGATTATATAGAATAAAAGACAGAGTTCGAAAATATTTCTCCATCAAAAGTAGAAATCCTTCGTAGAACGTTGCGTGATCGATGCTCTTGAATATTGTTTCTTTGCAGTCGATCAGTCGTTGAATTATCGTCAGAGTTTTCGTCCTTCGAAGTTCTTCGATCACGGACGGGAGGAAGAAATATTGTTTTCCTTGCACGGAGATGAAGGTTTGCGCTCTCACAGATGGCCACCGAACCCTAGAATGAAAATCCGTCTTCTTGTTTTTCTTTAGGAAATTAAACGCGCGCTTTTTTACTCGTATCTAAAAATACTCTATCGTAGTCGGTAGAGCTAGCGCCTGGCGGTAGTTCTCTTCGCGCGGTGTTGACAGTTGTCCAGTAATTTTCGAAAAATATCCGAAAAATATTCACTCTATTTTTGGATAACGCAGCGCGTTAAGCAGCTAGCGACTGGCGGTAGGTGACAGAGCGGGCTGTCTTTAATTCTTCGGGGCTAGCGCTTGCGGTAGGGCTAGCGCCTGGCAGTAGGTCACAAAGGTTGATTTTCTTGTCCTATTGTACCTGTAAACCTGCACACTATACCCAACACAAGTATGATCAAATACAACTCGGGATTTGATACTGTCAAACTAAAGAGATGCAGACTATAGGTTCCAACAAACTATCCCTTTTGATAAGATCAAATTCCGTTCATGAGATATAAATAATAATAGCATTGTATAGTGTATTCCAATCAATAAGAATGAAATAAATTAGGTTTAATGATCAAGATAGCATACGACTCCCCCTACATGTGTGCTCCCCCTACATGTGATCTTCCCCTAGGTGGCTTACCATAGGATTAGCTCATGAACACTCAAATCTCCCCCTTTTGATATTATTGAAAGGGTTGGGGATGAACGAACGTGTTGCGAGAAAAACAAAACGAGAAAAAACGAGCACAAATGCATGAAAAGAAACATAAGCATCGGGGCAAAAATATGAGTGAAACACAAGGAGTACTGACCTACCAAACACAAGAAAAAACATTTGATTTGAAAAAATTGTCAGAGCACAAGAAAGTTGGACAATACACGTGAATCTAAATACACAAGATTTGGCATACAATGTTAAGAGATTCATTGAGTTAATATAGTGTAACATTGTAAGCGTCATGAGTAATAATCTTGTACTAGTACACATGAACGATAGACAGTCAATGCAGTTTAAGTCTAATTGTTATGCATGGAAGCATTAGATAGAATAATAACAGGTGTACGTGTAGCATCATAAAGAAAAAAAAACATCGGGCAGAAATAATCATTAGTACATGGTTTATCTCAATAAGTCAATATGCTAACATAAAAGGGATGAAGTGAAAAATCACATCATGTTTCTATCTATATCATACCAAGACTAGAACAAGGGGTACTAACTCAATTTGTTGTCTTTGCACAAGATCGAAGCAATTCTATAGACCAAAGTGCTCATTCTCACAATACTAATTGAGGCTTATCAGGAGAAATGAGTAGTGTTTGGAGGGTATCCTTGACACATGATTTGATAGCATACATAAATTCCTTTTTGTCACTATCATTTTTATATTATTGTATAGTTTAAGGTCCCCGAATCAATTGAAATCTACCAATATAGATGAATACACTTTAACTTGTATACAAAAGATTTCTTCACTAGAATTTTGGCCCAAAGTTCTAAACTTTATATAAAAACATAAGCACCGTGACATTGATTGTTTAAGTCATTCCTAGTGTGTTAGACACAATATCACGAGTTATATCATGTAAGCTTTGAATTTCTATAAGAGCATTTTCTAGGGATGTGTGAACAGTGAAATGTCATTACGCTACCTAAATCTCCACACATATCTAGAAGCATATTCAACATACATTATCCTGTCCATCACACACGGTAGCTAAGCAACAATAAATTAGACACATCATGACAGAACAGACAATGTTCAACAAAAATTAGCAATCTTAAATCAAACATTGCACATAATCTTTATGTTTTAGGTCCTAGTCATGCATGTCCTAAGAATGATCGAGTCAGTTTTTAAAAAAAAAAATTTGGTTTTATATTATTTTTTTTTGTTTTAAAAATGGAAGATAAAATAAATTTAAAATATGTTTTTTGGATTTTGGGGGGTTTTCAAAATTTTATTTGATTTTTGATTAAGCATACTGGAAAAAATGCACACCAAACAGAAGGACTAAAAAACACAAAAGTAGAAAAATAATACCCAAAAGAAAAATTCAGAAAACCAACTTTCCGCCAGCGCAAGGGCTACCGCACGGCGATAACTCCAAGAGATCCAAGTTCGAGAAAAAATCGCCCAGATTTCAATAGATTTTGCAACCCAATTAAGCAGTGAGATCCAAAACACCCAATTCTAGTGATGACGAACGTCTATGTGTTTTGACCAAGAGTGGTGCGCCGGATTGTTCGTTAAGTCTATGACACTTTTGTTGTCACACCTAAGTTTAACGATCTTGAAAGAGAGAACAAAATCTTCTAGCGTTTGTGACATACATAATGCTTGTGCGCAACAACTTCCTAGGGTAATGTATTCGGCCTCGGCCGTAGAGAGGGCAACAGAATTCTGTTTTCTACTCGACCATGAAACTAGTGCAGGCCCTAAGAAGTGACACGTCCCACTTGTGCTTTTGCGATCAACTGAACACTTGTGCTTTAAGACTTTCCTTTTCCCTTTGTCTTTGTCGTGCCTCTCATTTTCTTCTTTTTGTAGCTTTGGGCAGACTCTCTTCATCTGCCCCGACTTGTGATAGTGAAAATACTTAGGAGTAGGCTTTTCTTCATCACTCTCCGACCCCTTTGACGATTTAGTCCATCTCTTCCTCTCTTCTACACTTTTCTTTAGAAATCTTTTGAACTTCCCTTGTCTTTGGGGATTCTTCATGAATCTTCTAAATTCTCGTACATAAAGGCTCTCTTCATCATCATCATCGGACTCTTCCACTACCTCTTTTTTCTTAGCCGCTTTTAGTGCTAGTGTCTTCTTCTTCTACTCCCTGGGATACTCCTCGGCTTGTATTTTCAATTCGAGCTCATGTGTCTTCAGGTTCCCAATGAGGTTCTCTATCTCCAGGGTGCTGATGTCATGAGATTCAGCAATAGCAGTCACTTCAGGATTGAATCGTGGAGGCAACGATCGCAGGATCTTCCTAACAAAGTCCCAATTTGAAAAAAAACTTTTCGAGAGATCTGGAGGCGTTGACGATCTTCGTGAAACGAGGGTACATGTTATTCACCTGCTCGTCGATCTCCATCTGGAACTGTTCATACTCAGACTCCAATCGAAATAGTTTTCATTCCTTCACCTGCGAGGTACCTTTATGAGTCAGTTCGAGTAAGCGTCAAATGTCATAAGCAGTTTCACAATTACAGATTATATTAAATTCAGTTTTATTTAGTGCGCAGAATAAAGAATTCATGGCCTTACCATTATCAGTGCATCTCAATTTATCAGCATCATCCCATTTATCATGTGGTTTTTCCAAAATTTGATCGTCTATATTGATGGTGGGCGCAGTGTATTTTGTTACGACCATGGCTCATACGTCTATGCTCTGTGTCATTAGGAATATCTACATGCGAGTTCTCCAATGGATGTAGTCACTCCCCATAAACAATGGAGGTTTACTCATATCTTGACCCTCAAAGAAAGCATGATTCACGTTGGTCATCTTACTTCAGGATATTAGTCCTTTTTGAAGTAATCTCCTTCTGATATCACTTGTTGGGTCTGGTGGCCAACCTTAGAGGGGGGATGAATAAGATTTTTAAAGATAGTTCGAAATTAAAACAAGTTTTACCAAGAAAACAAGTTCTGAAAGCTACCGCGGGCGGTAAGGCTAGCTCCCAGCGGTAAATCACAGAGATTGATTCTCTTTTTAAAACTTCATTTTCAGATTTCCCACACAACACTCAAACTTCTAGCAACATACAACCATGATTTTGAGATATAATAAACAATATATAATTTTATCCAAAATAAGAACAGTTGTTTACAATAGCAAAACTGGATATTCGTGACGCAGGAGATCGAAAGCGATAAATACAATCTTGTTTTGATTTCTATACCGACCATCCCAGGACCGGTTGGCTCTCGCTCTTCTTCCCAAAAAGATCGACGAGTCGGCTCTTCACCTTCCTCCCCGAAAGGGTCTTAGAGCCCCACTAGATCTCCCAGATCTAAACATCCTCTCAGGACGATTTCCTGCAAATTTCTCTAAGAAATCTGACGACCTCCCAGGTCAATTTTCCTCACACACAGATTAGATAGAATAAAAGACAAGGAGTTTGAAAATATTTCTCCCGCAAAAGTAGAAATCCTCCGTAGAACGTTGCGCGGTCAATGCTTTTGAATATCGTTTCTTTGGAGTCGATAAACCGTTGAATTGTCGTCGGAGTTTTCATCCTTCGGAGTTCTTCGATCATGGACGGGAGGAAAAATATTGCTTTTCCTTGCACGGAGATGAAGGTTCACGCTCTCACAGACGGCTGAACCCTAGAATGAAAATCCTCCGTGTTTTTCTTCAGGAAAAGAAACGCGCGCTTTTATACTCGTTTCAAAAAATGCGCAGCCACCGGCGGTAGAGCTAGTGCCCGACGGTAGGTCCCTTCGTGCGGTGTTGACAGCTGTCCAGTAATTTTGGAAAAATATCCGAAAAATATTGGCTCTATTTTTTGATAACGCGGCGCGGTAAGTAGCTAGCGCCTGGCGATAGGTGACAGAGCGGGTTGTCTTTAATTCTTTGGGGTTAGCGCCTGCGGTAGGGCTAGCGTCTAGCGGTAGGTCACAGAGATTGATTTTCTTATTCTTTTGTACATGTAAACCTGCACACTATACCCAACACAAGTATGATCAAATACAACTCGGAATTTGATATTGTCAAACTAAAGAGATGTGAACCATAGGTTCCAACATATTTCATAGAATTCAGTTTTGTACTATAGCCGTCATCGCCCGATCTTGTCGTCGTCGCCCGATCTCGTCGTCGTCGCCGAATCTCGCTATCATGGCCCAATCTTGTCATCGTCACCCGATCTTGTCGTCGTCGCTCAATCTTGTCGTCGGCGCCTAATTTCATCATCGTCGCCAAATCTTGTCGTCATCACCCAATGTCGCTGTCGTCAACCGATCTCGTCAACGTCATTGTCGTCGTCGCCCAATCTCACTGGCATTGGTTGATCTCGCCTTCATCTCCCAATCTGATCGTAATCGATGATCTCGCCGTCATCACCCGATCTCGTTATCGTCGACCGAACTCGTCGTCGCTCATACATGTTTTTCTACTTCATATATATGATGTGTTTTTCAACAAACTTATCATAATTAATTGTTGGTACACTATCTGAAGTTGATTTCTCTGGCATTATGTCTTTTTTGCCAACTTCTACATTTTTTCGGAGATTGTAAAGGAATAATCTCTTCCACCACTAGGTTTTGTTGCAAAAACTTTGTCCTGATTGTCTCCAGATTCCAACTTTAAACTGTCATTGTCACCTAATCCTGCAATCATGAGAAAAAAAATAATTCTAAACCAATTCCAATTTCAATTCTAGAAATTCATCATACAGGAGAACAACTACATTGGAATCCAAACCAATTCCAATTCCTATGAGAATTGAAATTGGATGAATTCCAATTCTGCAATTTTAATTCCTACGATTCGAACGGGCCCTCATGAAGTTCAACGTGGAAAAGAAAAAAACATTGAAAATATTTGCATGACCGAACAGCTAAAGAAATTGATGCCACGGTATAAAGAGCGCCTATAAACGCATTCTCCGCCATAAGAAATCCAAGAAACCCAAAAGGGAATAAAGAGAAAACAAGGATTATTTGCTTCGATCATATTCTTCATTGATTAAGTGTTCATAACAATTTGGTATCAAAGCTTCTTGTCATGGAAGATTTCATGAACCAAATTAGAGAACTCAGAGAGATGATGAAACAAGTATGGACCTGTCAAACAACAAATGAAGCTTGATATCACACAACCATGGGGGTGAATCAAGCATCCATTAATATCGTTGATGCATGGCTCGACGGTCTCACAGTCCCTAGCCAGAGCGTCACGGAATTGGAGACCCAGCTCCACGAAGCTAACTTGCACCGTCAAGAAATTTCACAGGTGCAGTCCAAGCCTAACACACATGTGAGACTTTCTCCTTAGTCGTCTTCCATGCTAGGAATGGAGCCAGGTAATGTCGCACGGATTGGACAGTCCAATTGTCTATCTCAAAAGCTCATGGGACTGGCTTTAGTTCTAAACCAAGGGATACTTATAGGTTGTTGGGTGAGACCAATGGGGAATGGAACGCAATCACCAAACGTCTATATGGATCATATGAGGAAGCATTATGTAAGGGAAAATGTTATGGTCTACGTAAAACCAAACTTTCCCATATTTGACAAAGATTCCTTAAAATGGATCACTAGATGTGGGCAATTTTGTATTAAACAACACACCCCTATTGTGAGAATGGATACGCTCATTTGTATGGTTGTAGCTTTATTTTGTTCATTTGGAGATAAAGCATCCAAACATGAATTGGGAGATTCAAAATCTTTTGCAATGCAATACGTGTTTTAACCTACCTTTTTCAAGTAATTCCTTGGGAGAACTAATATATCTAAAGCATACAGCTCAGTTGAGGAATACTTAAATAAATTCAAATGTTTATTGGGATGTGTTACATCGATTGATCAAACAAACAAGTGTTTACGTCTGCATGTCGAGTTTCAGAACCCAACTATCTTGAACGTAGTTGTGCAATGCTGGATTTTTGATTGTCTCCTGCGGATGGATCACATAGCTGGAGGTAAAAAATGTGGCTATCCTACAAGAGTTCTTCTGACCAATGGAGAGTTGCACCACCCATTGGAAGACTTACTATAGACCGATATAAAGCACAAAAAATATCAAGTAATGTTCTCTAGTATACATTGTGGATTGATGTGTGTGAGGGCTATGTTTCGAATACGGCAAACCTTACACCTCATTGCACAGTCGTAAGAAATTATTTTGGCTCAAGATAGACAAGCTAAATGTTACGAATATGAAAATTATGCGATCAAGAATAAATAGAAATTGCATTAATTGAAACAAACACTGGATACAATCTGAAGGAAGCTTCGGCCAACTCTCGGAGGCTAGGTCCTCCAAAGTGCTTTCTCTCAAATGAGGGCCCCAAAAGAATAGTGATCCAAAGATCATCCAAACACTCTTACCCCTCCCCCTTATGTAGATGAGGGAGGGCACACTTAATAAGACAACACATTTAATATAATTAACAGTAATTAATTAATATAATATAATTAATGGTAATTAATACTAATTAATTAATACTAATTAATTGCCAAATTGCGACAGTTTCGATATGCGATCTCCGGTGGTCCTGATGAGTAGTCGCTTCGGCGAATGAGGGTAACATAATCTTCGGTGGTCCTGACGAGGAGTAGTCGCTCTGGCGATTATGTGTGTGCAACGCTAGAGTACTAGGAGGAATAAGAGGTTGTCGTTGATTCACAGATCTCTCTGCAGGCTATTATAGGGTTAGAAACTTCCAAGTCATGCAGCTTCAAGCTCGCATTTGCAGTCAACCAAAAAAGGCCCTTGTTGACTTTGGGAGTACGCATAATTTCATCAATGAAGGCACAGTCAAATTCCTGGAGCTATCTATCTGGACCAGAAATGCTATGCAAGTTGCAATGGCTGATGGAAAGGAGCACTGAAGGGACCCACCTCTACAAATTCAACATGATTTTTTCCCAACAAATCTGTCATTCTGTTGGAGGGGCTTGACATCATCATGAAAATGAAATGGTTGCTCATTTTACCGATCTTGTGGGACTTCGCTTCTCACACCATTACTTTTTAGTAGCATGGAAAACATGTTTACATGTAGAGAGCATCACACGACTCCTTATATCCAAATTGTGGTTGTCATATTGAGTGTGTTTGTACCCAGGTAGGTTGAGAATGAAATCGTAGCAGTTTGAGGAACAATGTCATCTTAAGTGTCCATGATACACAAAATACGTTATCTAGTCAAGCATAGCTCCAAAACAATCTTGTCAGCTACCAAGGGTTGACAAGACTATTGATTTAACCTATGAACATTTTAGTTATTCTTTTGATTATTTTTTTATTGGTTTTATTTGAATAGCTCACATTTTATCTAAATACAATGGAAAATGAGAATTCATGACGTAAATAGAAAATAGTTGGAACAAGACTGTGGGTGATGATGAGAGTTTTTCTGTAATGTGGTCATTATGTATTTTATTTAAAGATCTTTTCTAATAAAACGGCCCTAGGAATTTATGTATCTTGTAATGTGTCTATCCTATGTCCTCATGCATTTCCCGAGGATAAACTCATATGCTTACAACTCATAGCATCATGAACATTTATTAACAATTTAACATACATCATGAACAATTATTTAATCTATATTGATATATAACACGTTTGCACTGATAGGATGTCCATTCATACAATGAGATAGAATTTTGAAAAGATCACTCTTCCTGCGGAAAAATTACCACATTAGTAATCTAGCTTCTCATTTAGCTCTAAATTACAAATTCAATGGATTTTGAAAAATTGCAAAACTCCTATTAAATAAATAAATAAAATCATTACAAAAAACTACCATGTGACTTTGCATAATTACAAGAATCTTTTCTCTATTTTATAAAATTACCAAAACCACTCCTCTAAAATTAGATAGTTAACAAATATAAAAGGGCAGCCCGGTGCACAAAGCATCCCTGCGCAGCAAGGGTCCTGGGAAGGGTCCCACCACAAGGGTGAAATTTAGGCAAACCTTACCTTGCATTTTTCTAGGAGGTTGCTTCCAGAACTCGAACCCGTGACCTCAAGGTCACGCAGCAACACCTTAACAATTCACATATATGTACAAAAAAATATCAATGTTGTTTTCTTTTGTGTATATGTATGCTAGCAATGTAAATTTAGAGAGGAGGTTTTGGTATTTTTAAAGGTTAGAGAGGAGGTTCATGTGATTATGCAAAGTTGGAGCTGAGGTTCGGGTAAATGGCCCCTAAATAAATAACATCAGATATAAATGTCTTATCAATCGTCATGAAGTACAGCGCAAAAACATAAAATGAAAGAAATTTGAAGATAAGTAATGAGAAAACAAATCACCTTTGACGGTAGCGCTTGTCCACATCAGCTAAACCGTGATACTTATCAGGTAGAGGAAGCAAGGACTTTGTAAGAATTTTGACAAATTTCACAAAAACAGAAAGCTCGCCTGGAAGACATAAATTGAACATTATTCAATGTATAAGCATAATTAGCATGGAAATAATCAAATCTTATCGTGTACTTCAAGTGCAATGGATACTTTTTATTAAGTAAAAAGGCAATCTGATGCGGAGCAGAGACGTGGACCCGCAGCGGAGGAGGAGTTTTGGGCCCATTCGGAGTCGATTGGCGACTTACCATATATGGCGTGCCCGTATCAATGATCCGACTCCGCGGATGTGTACAGATCCGCGTTCCGATTCAATTTCATATATTACTCTGTTATTTTGGCATTTATTTTGATGTATTCGTCGATGGTGGGATGCCCTAGTTTTCTTTTATTATAAATAGTGTTAATGGGGCTCTTTAGGGCTATTGCAAAATTTGGAAATTACAATTCCCGGATTCCCGCGATCCTCCCATGGTGTCGACTCCGTAAAACCCTAGGTGATGACTCATACGCGTGTATCTTCCTCCCCAAGGTATTACCAAATCCTAGACACCTTTTTCCCTCATCCAACACCCCCCTACCGCCTCCCTAATCCCCCCATACAACCAGCTGCTTGTCGTTTTCCCCTTCCCCATAGCATCTGACCCACCCTCTACCCCCAGCCACCGACGCCTCCTTGTTTCTCCCTCCCAGTAGCCGCCCATAAGCCCACAGCCATCAAACAACCACTGTCGCTTGCTCAACCACCCTCTAAAGCCACCGTCGCCTCCTTGTTTCCCCCTCCCAGCGGCCTCCCCTAAGCCCATAGACACCCAACCTTGCCATCCTCCCATCCCGTGGAACTACCTCCAACAGCCTCCCTCTACTAGATCTATCCAGATCTGGACATTTCGGCCCAAATCCAGCCATCCTCATCTACCCGGCCCACCTCCCATAGCCTAGATCCGCTCCAAACCGCCGGATCCACCCTCCCGTCGCCCAGATCCGCCTCCACATAGCCGGATCTACTCGTTTTTGGCCCGATTCCACACCCCCCCCCCCACCATATCCTATCGTCTACGTTGTCACCCCGCCTCCGGTTCCACATTAGATCGCCGTCAAAACACCTCCGTCTCTCAAATCTCCATTGCATGGGACATCCCTCTATTCGGTGAGTCACTTGTTGTATTGGACAATTATTTTCAGCGTTATTATTATTGGTTTGGATCTCATAGTTGCTTGATAAATTGCTTGTGGATAGGTCATCTCGAAACGCTTGTGATTTGTAGGTGGGACTCATTTTTCGTGCATTTTGTCTTGGCCCTCCGATCGAAGGAAAGCTATTAAATGTTTGCTAACTGAATTTTATTTTCTGCTTTTAAATATTGTTGTGTGGGTTGAATATTGTTATTACTTGTATTAATGTGTCGTCGTCACCGACGGTATCATTGCATATATACTAGGGTTGGCGTGTCAGGTTCTCCTTTTCATCCCAAGTGGTCTTGGATTTGTGCACCCCTTAGCCTACCCTACATCACAATAATATTATGCAACAATAAAAAAATTATGTAAAGAAAGCTGAGCTAGAAATTTATGTAAAGAAAGGTAAAATTTCAAATGGACAGAGCATATAACATTTTTCAATAGTCCTTGAAAAAATGAATATCAAGTTAAAGTAGCACCACCATAGCTCACCTTTATCTGTTTTCTTTACAGAACCATTTGCACCCAAAATATCACCAAGGTCAATATATGTCTTTAGCAGCTCAAAATGATCCTCTGGAAGGCTTTCCTTCTCAAAGTAAAGCTACAAATGTTACCATCAGTGAAAACGGTGTAAGAGATGCATAATACACCATAATTTTTTGCATAATATATTATCACAATGAAAATTTACAAGTTTATTCTGGAAGAAATGAGATTTAAGCTGGGCAACCAATAAAGTTGAAAGGATAGATATTGTTAAATGATTATAATTATGAGTTAGGAAGCAACACTGGTTAAATATAAAGTAGTTGAAAATAGATGATGGATTGGTAAGAAAATGCACGAATGAGTAGAAAAAACATTATGAAAGGATTAAGGAAAAAGGAGAAATCCAAGACAGCATGAGTGGAAACTATGAATAAAAGCTTTTCTGCATTGAACAGTGAAAATGATGACAAGCGAGTGCCTATACTTTTTCCACATTTATGCCCCCCCCCCCCTCCATTGAGCTTGAAATACTTCTTGCATGATTCACTCACATTCCCTTCCTCTCCTCGCAAGAGGTCCCTGCTCCTCGCTAGACCTCGCCTCAACGGCCCTCGACAATCCAGGATCCCATCATCTTATTTGCGTTCGTCCTCCTCTTCTATGTGCTTCGGAGTGTGGCAGTTAGAGCATCTTCCACTTCAGCCGGCGGTTAGGGCATCTTCCAGTTCACCGGCAATTGAGGCATCTTCCAGGTAAGCGGACTCCTTTCCTCGCTTGCTCTTCACCTCATTTTTCTCCTCCCATTTTGAGCTACGTCAAAAGTGTAACTTTCTATAATGCCGAACCTCCTCCCCTTGGCCAAACTAGCGCATCTTTCACGGGAAGCATCAATCACTTCAAATCCTACTCAAGGAGGTCGGATTTTGCAATTACATTACCATGGCTCTTCCCCACCTTCCCTCCTAGGAATCATCTGTGGCAATTGCAAGTCAGGAAGTAAAACCCTCACCAAAATTCCCCAATTCTTCTTCTTAGTACTTACTCTATGTTTCTAAAGTTTAAAGGTACTTAATTGTAAGCCGCAATTACATTATCATGGCTCTTCCGCATCTCCCCTCCTAGGAATTATCCTTACTGGCAATTGCAAGTAAGGAAGCGAAACCCTCACCAAAATTCTCCAACTCTTCTTGAAAGTTATTGCTTCAAGGTTAGGTAGTCACCTAGAGGGGGGTGAATAGGTGATGTAGGGTAGGCTGTGTAGTGATTTCCTAGGACGCCCGCTAGTGACGTGAGGGGTGGACTCACCCTAACCAATGACTATATGTCAAGACAATATCAATCAGGCGAATTAATCAGAGTGGGCAACAAGACAATACAATAAACATTGCATTTATTCATAAAAGGATAAACAATTTTCTTTAAGCGTTTAGGCAATAAATCTCCTCCGCACGGAGGGGCTAAAATAAGCGCGCGGCGAATCAAGCGTCCTGCAAGGTAAGAGATTCTCAGGCAAATACCACGTGCTTTAATTCATTCAATCAAAAGGATCCACAACGTGCACAATATCTTATACCAACAACAATAGTTCCTCACAAATAACAAGTACAAAATCTGAAAATGTAAAACTAGGGCGGTAAAATCAAGTAAAGCTGAAATCTTGGAGGGGAAATGAGGGTTTCCGAGTGGTGCAAGACTAAATCGGGTAAGGGGAGGTGGTTCCACGGAAGGAGAAGGGTGGTGGCTGCGGGTATGGCGGTTGGGGGGATGTTTTGGAGGCGAGGGGCTGGATCGGGACAACCCAGTCAAGATCTGTCCATATCCGGCCCAGATCTGAGAATATGGGGGTCTAAAGGGTGCAGGAGGGGCAGCCGGGCTGGTGGAAGGCGGGCGACTGTAGGGGAGCAGGGAGGCGGCGGCGTGGGATGCAGGGAGGGGGGCTGGTAGCGGCTGTAGGGCAGCCAGAAGAGGCGGCAGAGGGCGGTTGTAGGGGAGCAGCACTCGGACGGGTGACGGGATGGCGGCGGGGATCCGGAAGGAGGGTGCTGCGGTGGAAAACGGGGGGGAAGGAGGGTGGAGGCTTGGATCTAGGAGAGGGAACAAGAAAAGATAGGGAACTTACCCAAGGAGTCGGCACCAAGGGCTCCACGGCGTCGGCACCGCGGAATGACCACCGGAAATGGGGAAGAAGCCTTCTCCAATTTCAGCAAGGAGATTTTAGCAGCCCTAAAAGTCTTTTTTATAAGAGAACAACATTAGGGCAACCGGAATCGACGGCTATGATTGGCCGGCGGTTCCGGCCCCATAACTATATGAAATAATAATTGAAATACATAATGCTATATATGAAAATGAATCTAAGCAACGAGCCGGACGCATCCGCGGTAACGGATCGCCGGTTCGATCAAGTTCGTCGGCGCGAATATACGAAGGTGGGGTCCGCCTTGCGCCGAGTTGCGCCAGATGGTCCCCCATCAACTCCCCCCGACTGAAAAGCCTTCATCTCCGATGAATGGAGATGATCGTACTGTAGTCGAAGTCCGGGGGCGAGTCGATCAAGCTCAGCAGCAGCAATCCAAGTGTCGTCGGAAGAGGAACGTCCAAACCAGCGAACCAAGTAGCGGCACAAGAGTCCATCCGTAGAGGGGACGAACTCATGCGCAACGATCTCCGTAATCGGCTCGACCCTCTGCTCTCGGGAAAAGTGGTCCGACGATGGTGGTGGTGCACCAGGTGAAGCCAATGGTGGTGAATTCCTGGGGAAGTGGGAATCAAGTGGAGGCTGGGTAGTGGAGGAGAGGGATGGTGGTAAAGGCTCGGGAGGGCCGCCAAGGTAGGGATCGGGGTACTCGTGAGGTGGGAAGTAGGGTGTCAGGTCCTCAACATTGAACACAGGGTGGATACCCATGCTCGCAGGAATGTCGAGCTCGTAGGCATTCAACCCGATCCGTCTCAAGACAGTGTAGGGCCCAATTCGCCTGGCGCTTAGTTTCTTAGCAGGCACCAGAGGGAGCCGCTCCGCACGGACTCGTACCATCACCTGTTCGCCAACAAGAAAATGTTTTCCCGCCTATGTCTGTCTACTTGTTCTTTATAATGTTCGTTGCTTAAATTGATTTTACGCCTGATAGACTCATGCAACTCATGCAAATGACGTGTGAAGGACTCGGCAGACTTACTAGGGCGTGACTCAGTCGGGACGGGTATAAGATCAATAGGCTTCCTAGGGTCATAACCTGAAGGTGAGGATAGATACAACTCTAGAGGGGGGGTGAATAGAGTATTCAAAAATTATGACACCCTACTCAACTCCCTTAGAGTTAATTTGCGGAATGAGTTTATAGATATTTGAAACCCTAGAGCATAACACAAAGTGAAGTGCACTAGAGAAAGCTAACTGTAATTACAGTTGAGCTTTGGTCCTATCACAGCAACTAGCAATCCTAGTTATTTCTACTCACAGCTACAGTGCAATAATTAAAATAAACAACACAGACGACACAAGAAGATTTATAGTGGTTCCCTCTAAATAGGTACGTCCACTCTTCTACCACCCTGGTAGGAATCCACTACAGGTTTTTGTTCAGGTGTCCTGCCACCAACTGATCTCCTTCAGGTAGATCAAGTAGACCCTTTGAGCTTTTGATCAGGAGCTCAAAATCCAACACAGGTTTTTGATCAGGTGTCCTGCCACCAAGGTTCACTTTTGAAGGGAGTAATAACCCTTTATACAGGAGGTTGAGAGAGTTAAAGTTTCTTCTCTATTGTTAAAACAGATTAGAGAAGTTAGTGGATTGCACAGAGCTAGAAAGCTCTAAAGAATCAAGGCTCCCCCTGGCTTAGAGAATATCCAGGAAGAAGTCTTCCTTCAGGGTGCAGGAACTCTTCTGAACTTGTGACAGAGAGCTGTCTTGAAGTTCTTGAAGGAGCAGCTTGAAGAAGACTCTTGAATGTAGAATGATTGTTCTTCTTCAATAGCTTTTCTTTCTTCTTCTTCTTCTTCTTGAGACTCTGAGTGAATGTTCCTGGCAGCAGGATGAATTCAGGATTGAAGAAGAGAGAGTTGAAGAAGGTTGATCTTCTCAGTTGAATGTAGCAATATCTGAGAGCTGTATCTCTTCTTGTTTTGAATCTGTGTATCTCTCTTATTTTTTCTATATCTGTATATCTCTTGTATATGTATTTTTCTTTCAAAAGAAAACTCTTTATATATGGGTCTTTGTAACGGCTCTAATATTTGTTTGAATTTTGTCTTCTTCTGAGATCTGCGATCTGGGCTGCAAATAGCACAAAACAAAACATATCCTGCAGGCAGATGCTATAAAGGGATAACACTTTCTAAGAAGCTGCAAATCCAATCTGATAAAAGGAGTACTAAAGAAAGTCACATCAGACTAAACTCTTTACGGCCAGAGAAGACTTTTGTGTCTAACGGCTATAAATGACAGCATGGCAGAATAAAGCAAAAAGATATTTCAACTAATAAGACAAAAGACTTTGTCAGATAAAGCTTGACTTATGCACAAAGGATGGGGCAAAGATTGCCTTGAGATGTATGCATAAAATCAATGAAATAATCTTTAATAAAATATGCTAAATAAACAGGAAATAAATCAAAAAACAGAAGGAGTACCAAATTACTAAAGGCAGACAAAAAAACGTCGAACGACCCTCGGAGATCGTCGACCGAAGCACAGAGATCGTCGACCTATCAGAACAGATAGTCGAACGACACAGATAGTCGAACTATCAAAGCAGATAGTCGAACTACCACAGCAGATAGTCGACCTATCAGAACAGATAGTCGAGCTATCATATAGTTGAGCTATCAAGGCAGATAGTCGAACTATCAAGCAGAACAGATAGTCGACCTATCAAACAGATAGTCGAGCTATCAGATAGTCGAGCTATCAAGGCAGATAGTCGAACTATCAAGCAGAACAGATAGTCGACCTATCAAGCAGATAGTCGAGCTATCAGATAGTTGAACTATCAATACAGATAGTCGAACTATCACGCAAAACAGATAGTCGACCTATCAAGCAGATAGTCGAGCTATCAGATAGTTGAACTATCCAAGCAGATAGTTGAACTATCAAGAAATCTGTCTGGTCAAAAGAAGTCGAGCGGGGTTCGACGATCGACGAGGCAGATACCACAGAACGTCGAGCTAACGAGAGTTGAACTAACTCAGAGATAGACGATCTGCTGACTGACGATAGTCGACCAACTGATAGACGATCGTCGAACAGTTGATAGACGATAATCGAGCGGCGTTCGACCATAGTCGAACCAAAAACAACTTAACCAAATTTTCATCTGGATAAGTGACAACTCTACAACTAAAGCAATCTAACTAAACAACTATCCTTTGACCATAGATAAATCTTGGGTCAAGAAACTAAATGAGAAGACTAAACTCAAATCCAAACTAGGGTACCAACATAACCTGATACTACCTGAAACGGACTCAGGCCAGTCGACCTATTGACGGAACTATTGTATGCAAACTCAGCTATAGGGAGCACCGAGTCCCAGTTAGACGCATGCTCACCAACTAGACACCTCAGCAGGTTACCTAAACTTCTATTCACCACCTCAGTCTGACCGTCCGTCTGAGGGTGGTATGCGGAGGAGAACTTAAGAGTAGTCCCTGTCTTCCGCCATAACGTCTTCCAAAAGTAGCTAACGAACCGCACATCCCGATCGGACACGATGAACTTAGGGAGACCGTGTAATCTAAAGACCTCGCTCATAAATAAGGCCGCGACGCGGGGGCATTGGCGGTCTTACTACATGCAATAAAGTGCGTCATCTTAGAGAACCGGTCGACCACGACAAAGATAGAATCATGCTTCCGCAGGGTGCGTGGAAGCCCCAGCACGAAGTCCATACTAATATCCTCCCAAGGACGATGGGGAACGGGTAAAGGAGTGTATAAGCCTGTGTTCTGCTTCGTTCCCTTGGCCGTTTAGCATACACGACAGTGTCGGACGATACGAGCCACATCTTTCTTCAGACTCGGCCAATAGAAACGATCATCTACCATAGCAATCGACTTATCCCGCCAAAAATGGCCGGCGGCACCCCCGGCGTGTAGTTCCCAAACTAAATAATCACGATACGAGGTGTTGGGCACACACAAGCGGGTGCCCCGGAATAAGTACCTATCGATGATCTGAAACCCCTCAACAGGATCAGGAGGGTCCCTCGATAATGCCATGTAGGTCTCAGCAAAATCAGGACAAGTGGGGTAGTCCATAATCATCCTCTCGAAACCATCCACCTGGGCCCGCAATGTGTGAAGTAGAGAGACTCGACGACTGAGTGCGTCGGCGGGCTTATTCTCAACACCAGCGCGATGTTTGAGAACGTAGTGGAAATCCTGTAAGTACTCTACCCACTTCGCGTGGCGGTGACTCAGCTTCCTCTGAGAGTCGAGGTAGCGTAGGGCCTGGTGATCCGAATACAGCACAAACTCCCGGGGAAGGAGGTAGTGTCTCCAATATCGCAGTGACTGGACGATAGCGTAAAATTCCCGATCGTAATTCAAGTATTTTTGCTTGGCTTCGTTCCGTTTCTCACTAAAGTAAGAAACTGGGTGTCCATCTTGACTCAACACTCCTCCAATACCCACACCTGACGCATCACACGCGACCTCGAAGGCTCTGCTAAAATCGGGGAGTCGTAGAACGGGGGCGGACGTCAGCTTGTCCTTAATCTCTTCAAAAGCACGAGTGGCCGCGGCGGTCCACTAAAAATCTCCCTTACGCAGGCAACTAGTAAACGGGGCCATGATCGAGCTAAATCCCCTAACGAATCTCTTATAAAAGGTTGCTAGTCCATGAAAGCTACGGGCCTCATGAATGGTCTATGGTATGGGCCACTCGCGGATGGACTGGACCTTCTCAGGGTCAACTGACACGCCTGAGGAGGAGATAATAAATCCCAGAAAGTGGACGGACTCGGATAAGACGGAGCACTTCTTCAGGTTGATAAACAGTTTCTCCTTTCGGAGAATATCGAATAGGAGCCTCAAGTGCTCGAGGTGATCTGGCTCGGTGTGGCTATAGATCAGAATGTCGTCAAAGTAAACGACTAGGAATTTGCCCATATAGGGCCGCAGGACCTGGGTCATGACGCGCATAAACGTGCTCGGGGCGTTTGAGAGCCCAAATGGCATGACCAGCCACTCATACAGACCGTCTTTCGTCTTAAACGTCGTCTTCCACTCGTCTCCCTCTCAAACCCTAATATGGTGGTAACCGCTTCGGAGATCGATCTTCGAGAAGATCTGGCCTCCGGACATCGTGTCTAATAGGTCATCTAGACGAGGGATCGGGAAACGATACTTCACCGTAATCTTATTGATAGCTTTAATATCAATACACATACGCCAACTGCCGTCTTTCTTAGGGGTAAGAAGGGAGGGGACGGCACATGGACTCAAGCTCTCGCGGATAAACTGCTTCCGAAGAAGCTCATCAACCTGCCTCTTGAGCTCAGCATGCTCAACAGGATTCATGCGATAATGTGGCAGATTGGGGAGCAAGGCCCCCGGGACTAAATCTATAACGTGATGGATGTCCCGCAGAGGGGGTAACTCATCAGGGAGCTCCTCTGGCATAATGTCCGCAAACTCATCTAGTAAGGGTCACACGACGGGGTGAACCTCAGGTGTAGGGCAATCAGATGCCATAGTGGCTGCCACCACATACATGATACCAGCATCAATGTTATCTCTCAGAAACTCACTACGCCTCAGGATATGCACGGGCCTCGAAGCAATCGTGCTAGTGGACGGCTCAATCCGACCCTTGGGCCTCTCTCTGGGCTGGGTGTGAGATAAAGTGATCTTCTGCCCCTTGTCATAAAAGACACACGTGTTCGATCGACCGAAGCACGTGACGTCGCGATCAAATAGCCAAGGACGGCCTAACAGAACGTGGGCGACGTCCATAGGTATGACATCGCACCAGACTCGGTCCTCGAAGGATGCGATGGTGATCGGAACGAGACAGCGCTGGGTAACCTGGATCGCTGTCTTGTCGACCCAGATGACACGATAGGGGTGAGGGTGAGGCTCCGTCTTCACCTGCATGCGTTCTAGACCTTTCTGGGCCACGATATTCACACAGCTCCCACTATAGATAGCTAATTTGCAGGGACCGCCTTCACTCGGGAAATACGTATAGAAAATGGTAGTGCGGCGCCAATCCTCATCGGCACGTGGGGTATGCAAGAAGCGCCTGACCACTCCCACCTCTAACGAACACTCAGCATCGCTCTCCCAGCCCTCCTCCACGGTGGCAGTAATCTCCTCAGTAACCTCCTCATCTCCCTCTAAATCGTGCTCCTCATCCTCAATCAACAGATTCCGCGTAGGGCAGTGGGCCGCTACGTGTCCTCTGCCTGAGCACCTAAAACACTAAATACCCCCAGGCTTCTGGCCCTCAGTAGCGACAGCCTTCCCCTTCATGTCAGGAGTGACTAGAGGGGGTGGGGTGGCTGCAGCAGTCTGGGCTGCAGCGGGCTTCCTAAACGTCGACGAATCCGTTCGGGAAGGAAACTGCTTTGTACTAGGGGAACAAAGGTACAACTCATACTCTAGAGCGAGCTGGAATATCTGGTCTACAATCTCCAAGCGATGGGGAATCAGCTCTCTCCAGAGGTCCGAACGGAGGCCATCCTTGAATCGGGAGGCAGTTGCAATAGGCTCCTCCGAAATATCGCTCCTAACAACTAGCTCGTCGAATCGAGCCATATACTCGGCTACGGAAAGCGTCCCCTAACGTAAGCTCTGCAGCTGATCAAGTAGCTGGTCACGGTAGGAGGCAAGGAGGTACTTATCCTTAAGTATCTCCTTCATGTCATCCCATCTGGTGATGGGGTAATAGCCGTCACGCTCTAAGGCTCGTTCAACGCTAATCTAATACACCTTGGCATGTCCGACTAACTTCATCTTGGCAAACAGGACACAACGATCATCACTCATATCGTACCAATCAAAATAGTGATCCATGTCTAGGAGCCAATCACTAAGAGCCTTCGGATCCAGGGGGGCATCGAATGTCGGGGCATCGAGGCGAATCCTACGGGTGATGTCAAAGGCGCGGTCGCCTCTTCGCGGGTCAGGATAATCATCAGGATCGTCGTCACGGTCATAATCGTGCCGAGCGGGCGGGGGCCCGCGCTCACGTCGACCCGGTGGGTAATACTCGTCTCGACGTTGGTCATGGAGACCGTGTGGGGGTACACGGTTCCTAGGGCCAGGCTGACGTGGCATGCGGTAATCTTCCCACGGGAGCGGGGGTCGGCCACGTGTTGGCTCTGGGTTCCGCCATGCTGGCGGGGTGGGGACTCTCACGGGGACCTCACGACGGTAGCGGTCTGCCGGTGGCGGATCATCTCTGACCCGCTGCCCGTGACGGGGAGAGTCGTCCGGGTCACCCGCAATCTCATTGTCGTGTAGGGAGGGAGTATCCCTAGCGTGCTCTAACTGATCTAGACGACGAGTCATCACGGCGATATCGTGACGCACATTTTCGAACTGGGTGCCCATTGCGTCAACACGTTCTAGAATAAGGCGCTGAAAGTCTGTGGTAGCGGTGCTCGAATTCGAGCCCGCTGCGCAGTCATTGGTGGCTGCTGGATCTACCATGCTTCTAAATGCCCTACCACTACGGAGCATGCAAGACGGCCCGACCTGGGCTCTGATACCAACAGATTTAGGGTAGGCTGTGTAGTGATTTCCTAGGACGCCCGCTAGTGACGTGAGGGGTGGACTCACCCTAACCAGCGACTATATGCCAAGAAAATATCAATCCGGCGAATTAATCAGAGTGGGCAACAAGACAATACAATAAACATTGCATTTATTCATAAAAGGATAAACAATTTTCTTTAAGCGTTTAGGCAATAAATCTCCTCCGCACGGAGGGGCTAAAATAAGCGCGCGGCGAATCAAGCGTCCTGCAAGGTAAGAGATTCTCAGGCAAATACCACGTGCTTTAATTCCTTCAATCAAAAGGATCCACAACGTGCACAATATCTTATACCAACAACAATAGTTCCTCACAAATAACAAGTACAAAATCTGGAAATATAAAACTAGGGCGGTAAAATCAAGTAAAGCTGAAATCTTGGAGGGGAAATGAGGGTTTCCGGGTGGTGCAAGACTAGATCGGGTAAGGGGAGGTGGTTCCACGGAAGGAGAAGGGTGGTGGATGCGGGTATGGCGGTTGGGGGGCTGTTTTGGAGGCGAGGGGCTGGATCGGGACAACCCAGTCCAGATCTGCCCAGATCCGGCCTAGATCTGAGAATATGGGGGTCTAGAGGGTGCAGGAGGGCCGGCCGGGCTGGTGGAAGGCGGGCGGATGTAGGGGAGCAGGGAGGCGGCGGCGTGGGATGCAGGGAGGGGGGCTGGTAGCGGCTGTAGGGCGGCCGGAAGAGGCGGCGGAGGGAGGCTGTAGGGGAGCAGCACTCGGACGGGTGACGGGATGGCGGCGGGGATCCGGAAGGAGGGTGCTGCGGTGGAAAACGGGGGGGAGGAGGGTGGCGGCTTGGATCTAGGAGAGGGAACAAGAAAAGATAGGGAACTTACCCAAGGAGTCGGCACCAAGGGCTCCACGGCGTCGGCACCGCGGAATGACCACCGGAAATGAGGAAGAAGCCTTCTCCAATTTCAGCAATGAGATTTCAGCAGCCCTAAAAGTCTTATTATAAGAGAACAACATTAGGGCAACCGGAATCGACGGCTATGATTGGCCAGCGGTTCCGGCCCCATAACTATATGAAATAATAACTGAAATACATAATGCTATATATGAAAATGAATCTAAGCAACGAGCCGGACGTATCCGCGGTAACGGATCGCCGGTTCGATCAAGTCTGTCGGCGCGAATATATGAAGGTGGGGTCCGCCTTGCGCCGAGTTGCGCCAGATGGTCCCCCATCAATAGGTCTTTTAAACTTTCATAGATTTTTATGTTGTTCATAAATTTGGTGATCTAGTGCTTGTCCTAATTACCTGCAATACAAGAAAAAAAACAAGCAACACAGCAAGCACACAAATATTAATAGTGATTCCCCAATTTGGTACATCAACTTTCCCTCCCACCTATCAAACTGATTTGGACTAGGCAAAAACTCCACCAATATGCTCCTCAGAACTTACAACTCAAGCCCTCAGCTTTACATGCAGATTCTTTTCAGAATCCAAACTCAGAACCACAAGGGTTCCTACCTCAGAGCCCTGTAGTGCTCCTATAGCTCAGTAGTTCACTGACCACCTACCTCAGCCTTATTTCTAAGGCCTACAGCACAAGCTTCTCAGCCCTACAACTTCAGGCACACAGCCCTACTCTTAGAGTGTTGCAGCACTCCTAAAACTCGATACCTATCAAGGTACCTACCTCAGTGCCCTTCCAGGCACCTACAGCTCAGCCTCCTCCAAGGCCTACAACTCAGTGACACACTTGTCACCAACAGCTCAGTGACTCACCAGTCACCTACCTCAGGCACTAGGCCCTACACTCAGGCTGGGAGGACAGCCCTACCTCAGATCCACACTTGGATCCTACCTCAGATAGCAGCACTCTCCTACCTCAGACACTTAAGCCTTACAGCTCAGATCCACACTTGGATCCTACCTCAGTACCCCAGCTGGGGACCTACCTCAGTAACAAACTAGTCACCTACCACTCAGGCACAAAGTGTCCTACACTCAGATTCAGATAAATTGAATCCTACAGGAAAGTAATCAGTAAAACTGAAATACTGACTCGGAGATAAATCTTTGAGTCTAACTTGCTGGACTAAGCAGATATCAGTCCAGCCCAATTGCTGTAGAAGGAATTAGTCTTCTTCTACAGCTACCAATTTCTCTGCTGTACTGAAGACATCTAACTGTTGTTGAAGGCTTACATCCCTTCACACAGCTAACTCCTCTTGCTGATAAATTGAATCAGCCAACTTGTTCTTCAAGAAACACTCTTGCTGAACTGGAAGAAGCTCCAGCTATCTTTTCCTTTTGGCTTTCACTGCTGGACTTTGCTTTCAAGCTTGTCGAAGAAGATGAATTCCAACCGCCACTTTTTCGTTTTCTGCTTTTGTTCTCGTTTTTCGTTAACCCTAATCTTCTTTTTTTCTCTTCCTTTTATATCTGTTGATTTGAATCAACTGCACAATTTGAATGTGGGCCCAGTCAAGTATGGTGAGCGCCACCTCCCTCAGAAGAAGACAAACAGTAGCTTTCCCGCAACGGTATAAAGTACTTGGACTGAGCTCGACGATCGTCGAGATGAGATCGACGTAACTCTGTGCTGAGCTCGACAAATTTCAGAATCTCCAACTTTACATTTAGCTCGACGAAATGTGAGCTCTGCTCGACGAACTCTGAATCTTCAAACTCTAACTTGAGCTCGACAAAAGGCGGGCTCAGCTCGACAAACTTTGAATCTTCAAACCTTAACTTGAGCTCAACGAAAGGTGGGCTCAGCTCGACGAACTCTGAATCTTCAGCCTTTAACTTGAGCTCGACGATCTGTGAGCTGAGCTCGACGAACTCTGAACTCAGTTCGACGAACTCCACTTTTTGGACATAGAAAATTTTTGTTGACTTTGTCTCAGCGGTTCCTTCTCAACTGTCTCAGCGGTTTCTTCTTCACAGCCGAGACACTTCTGTCTCAGCGGTTTCTTCTCAACTGTCTCAGCGGTTTCTTCTTCACAACTGAGACTGTCTTCTGTCTCAGCGGTTTAGCTGAGACCAACACTTCTCTCAACGTTTTGTGTTGAGCTTCTCAGCTGTCTCATTGGTTATGCTGAGACATTCTTCTCAGCTATCTCAGCTGTCTCAGCGGTTATGTCTTAGTCAAATTATCTGACTTCCAGCTTCTTCTTCCTATTCACCTGTCCAATCAAAGACAACTTGTATACAATAACTCAAGCATACATCAAATACATTATGTGTGTATGTCATTGACTAGTTTGACTTCTTTCAAATCTAAGAACATTGGGGTCAATAGACCCAACAATCTTCCCCTATTTGAAGAAGTCAAAACCTTGTTTGATCAATAACACAGGTCATTGGCATACACAGTATTTTTAACATAAAAACTGACACTTGTGTAACATCATTAAAAGTTTGAAAATATGTTACCACACACAATTCTCCATGTCAGGATGTTTACTTACTCCCTCTGGCATGCTGCTCTCCTGGATGAGCCATCCTTACTATTTTTATGCTGAAACAACTTCTGCTCCACTTGGCTTTGAGCTTCCTGCATCTTGTCTTAGTCAGGTCTTGATTAAGTCTATTCTTTCTTCCCCCTAACTCCTCTCCCCCTTTTTGACTTCTGCAATAGGGAGATTTGTTTTGTGTGGAGTTTTTCTCCCCCTATCTGTCTGGGGATGATTCCCCTACTCTGACTAAATTCAATTTCAGCTGTTGGGTTTGCTCCCCCTCAACTGTTGCACACTAGCTTCATTGTCTTGGGGAAGGACTTGTACTGCCTGCAAATATAGACAGTACAGCATATTGTAGAGGAGAGAATTGAAGTTACACAAGATTCAGCATACCCAATTCAAATTTGAAGGTGTTGAACTTGGCTTCATCTAATGGCTTAGTGAAGATATCAGTCACTTGTTTGTCTGTAGAGACAAACTCAAGGCTGATGTCTTGTATTTCCACATGTTCTCTAATGAAATGATACCTAATTTCTATATGCTTAGTCCTGATATGGGAGACAGGATTTCTAGCTATAGAAATTGCACTAGTAGAATCACAAAAGAATGGAGTTTTACTTATTTAAATATTGTAGTCCTGAAGTTGATGTTGGATCCACAGCAACTGAGCACAGCAGCTCCCAGTTGAAATGTACTCTGACTCAGCAGTAGAGATTGCAATACTTGTTTGCTTCTTACTGCTCCAAGAGACAAGCCTTCCACCTAGAAATTGACAGGAGCCAGATGTGTTCTTCCTGTCCTCCTTGCAGCCTGTAAAATCTGCATCTGAATAGCATGTTAGTTCAAACTCCTCATTCCTAGGGTACCATAGGTCAAGATCTGGGGTGCCCTTAAGATATCTCAAGATTCTTTTCACAACAGTGTAGTGAGACTCTTTAGGGCAGGTCTGATACCTAGCACAGACACATGTTACATACATAATGTCAAGCCTACTTGCAGTGAGGTAGAGAAGGGAGTCAACTATACCTCTATACAACGTTGGATCAATAGGTTTCCCTGGATCATCTTTGCCTATAGGCATACTTGAGCTCATAGGAGTTCTTATGGTGGAAGCATTATCCATACCATACTTCTTAATTAGCTCCATGTTGAACTTTGACTAGGATATGGATAGACCATCATCAGTCTGTCTTACTTGGAGTCTAAAGAAGAACTTCAGTTCACCCATACTACTCATCTCAAACTTCTCTTGCATAAATTTTGCAAACTTCCTGCAGAGGTTGTCATCAGTAGAGCCAAATATTATATCATCAACATAAATCTGGACTAGGATAATCTTGCCCTTAGATTCCCTTAGGAATAGGGTTTTGTCTATCTTCCCCCTTGAGAATTTGTTCTCAATGAGGAAGGTAGACAATGTCTCATACCATACTCTAGGAGCTTACTTGAGCCCATATAGAGCTTTCCTAAGTCTATACACAGCAGTAGAAGAGTTAGAATCTACAAAACCTGGAGGCTGCTCTACATAGATCTCTTCTTTCAAATCTCCATTCAGGAAGGCTGACTTCACATCGATCTGGAAGACTTTGAATCCCTAGAAGGCTGCAAATGCAAGGAACAGTCTGATGGATTCCAACCTTACAACTGGGGCAAAAGTCTGATCATAATCAATCCCCTCTTCCTGTCTGTACCCCTTGGCCACCAGTGTAGCCTTATTCTTTATGATAATGTCATTTTTATCAAGTTTATCTCTGAAAATCCACTTGACTCCAATGACATTATGTCCATCTGGTCTGGGAACCAGCTTCCAGACCTTGCATCTTTTGAATTGGTTCAGTTCTTCTTGCATTGCACCAATCCAGAATTGGTCTTGATTTGCCTCTTCAAATTTCTTGGGCTCTTCTTGTGACAGGAAGCTGGAGTAAAGAGCTGTGTTGAAACTCCTGTTTCTGGTATGTACACATTGGCTATCCTCACCTATTATCTGATCTGGAGGATGATCTCTCAGATATCTGACTGCTGGGGGCAGTCAGACTGTTTCTTGATGAGCACCATTTTCTTCAGCTGGTTGATCTTCATCTCCAGCTAGACTGTCCTGTGCTTCCTCTGGACAGCATCCCTCTCTATATTCTTCTTGCACAGCAGGGTCTTTATTTTTGATGGAGAGCTTTTCCATCAAAATTTTTGTACCTACAAAACTAGCCAGAGAGCTTGGCAGCTCACTGTCAATCATGTTTGACTCATCAAACACTACATGGACAGATTCTTCTACAACTTGATTTGTCAAGTTATAAACTCTATATGCCTTACTACTATTGTTGTACCCAACAAAAATCCCCTCATGAGATTTGGCAGCCTTAGTCACTTTTGACTTGCCATTATTCAAGATGAAACACTTGCAATCAAAGATCTTGAAATAGGATATGTTTGATTTTCTGCCCTTCAAGATCTCATAAGGAGTCTTCTTGTGGCCTTTGGTGATAAAAGCCCTATTGAGAACATGACATGCAGTGTTAACTCACACAGCCCAGAAATATTCAGGGAGAGAAGTGTCACTCAACAATATTCTCACAGCTTCTATGAGAGTCCTGTTTTTCCTCTCAGCTAACCCATTTTGTTGGGGTGTTCTTGGAGAGGAGAATTCTTGATGAATCTTTTGCTCTTCACAGAAAGTAGTCATGGCAGCAGACAATTCAGTTCCATGGTCACTTCTTATTTTGACCACAGAGCTTGCAAGTTCATTCTGAATCTACCTGACAAAATTTATGAAGACTTCAAGGGTTTCATCTTTTCTTCTAAGGAAGAACACCCAAACAAACCTGGAATAGTCATCAACCACCACAAGGGTGTAAACCTTCCTACCTAGACTCTGAACAGGCATAGGACCAAACAAGTCCATATGCAGGAGATACAAGCATATCACTGAGTCCTTGGTCCCAAAGTTCTTGAAGGAGGTCTTAGTCTGCTTACCATTTTGGCAAGCAGTACAGATACCCTCCTTGGAGCATTTTATTTTGGGATCATTCCTAACTAACTCATCACTAAAGAGCTGACCAATGATCTTATAATTCAAATGAACCAGTCTCTTGTGTCATTGGACACAATATGAGACTTTGTCATTTGCAACTAGGCATATAGGGGAACTACTATCTAAGCAAGAAAAGTTTAAGCAATAAACATTCCCTCTCCTAGTGCATGTTAAGATGACACTCTGGTCACTTAACCTCTTGATGTGCCACTTATCCTTGTGGAAGGAAATGTCATAACCAAGGTCACATAGTTGGCTTATGCTTATAAGGTTGTGTTGCAACTCTTCTACATAAGCTACATTTGTGATGTTGATTATGTTATTTGAGATCTTACCATAACTTCTGGTTATCCCTTTGTCAGAGCCTCTAAAGATGACCTTAGGTCCATTCTTTACTGGAGTAAACTCTTTCAACTGTTCCTTTGTTCCAGTCATGTGTCTGGAACATCCACTGTCCAAGTACCATTTAGGGGAACTAGTACTTGAACTAACCTGAAAAGCATAATTTATCTCACCTTAGGACCCCAATTTCTATTGGGTCCTAGGTTCACATTAGTCTGAAAATAAGCTTGTCTTCCTGCAGAATTCCTGACAGGTTGGTTATCTCTGGAAACTGAAGGATTGTGCCAGCAATCTACAGCATAGTGGCCCACTTTGCCACAGCACCAGCACTCATGGATATTATATCTCTTTTTTTGTTTAGGGCCAACATTTGCCTGGACTGCTCCTTGAACATTGGGTAGATGTGTTGTTGTATGTCTTTGATTCCTTCTAGCAGCTATTTGACTGAAGGTAAGTCTTTCAGCTGACTGTTTTGGTCTTTTCTAAGATCTACCAGCTGTATGTCTCTTTTCAGCAAACATGCATCTGATTGCATCAGAAACTGTCATTCCAGCATTGCTAGAAGACTCATCTTGAGTCATTACTTTTGCTGGATGACTCAGATTTCCTGCAGCAGCAATATCCTTGAGTTTTGGGGCTGAGGCACCAAAAACAAATGGTCCAGGATGGGTCATTTGAATTTTCTCATGGGCAGTCTTAAGGGCCCCCGGCCCTCACATGGATGTATCTTCCACCTTGGCTATGGCCACATTGGTTCATACTAGTGGATCTACCATTCTCTCAGTGACCATAACAGCTTTTATGGTCATACCTGTTAGAAGGCAACAGAACATTCTGAAAAGAAATTGGAGACAATGAGGCTAGAGGCACCACTGGTGTCTTCCCCTTTCCTTTTGGATTGGGAGGTCTAGCAGATCCCTTAAAACCAAACCTTTTCTTACACTTTTGGGTAAAGAGGGTGTCAATTAAGGGAAGCACAGTGCTTGGCTTAGAAAACTTGTCCACCAGCAGTTTCTCCCTTAGTAGATCATCTTTAAGTTTCTGGATAAGTTTCTCATTTGAGACTCTTACCACAGACTGCATATCAATGATCCCCTTGAGCTTGGCTGATTGAGCAGTCATATCATTGAGATCCTTTTCTTGGCCCTCACACTTGCTCCTAAGACAGAGAAGCTCTTTTGCCTGTCTCTTGGCAAGGAGCTTGCACTTCTTGAATGCTTCAAGAAGTTCTCCATACTTGTCAATTATAGAATTGACATCATCCTCAGACTTTGAATCCCCTTCATCTCTTGATGATTGAGCTTCAGATTCTGAGTTAGCCTCATGACCTGAAATAAAAGGCAGAGATTTAGAATTTACCTGAGCCTGTCCAGGCTGATCCTGGCAGCTCTCCTCATCTGTCATTGTCATTAATCCATGGCATTTAACATCTTCTTCTTCATCTTAATCCACCTCTGAGTCACTTTCTGAATGTGACAGAGGGGCCCTGATTTCTATCCTAGCAGCAGGATATTATTCAGGTTCTTCTTCAGCAACAGCCATTAGCCTAATGTAGGCTTCTTCTTCTTCACTGTCTTACCCAGAGGAGGAGTCAGACTAGGTCTTTTCCTTCTTGGCCACAAGAGACTTCTCTTTCTTCTTCCCCTTGTGATGCTTCTTCTCTCCTTCCTCTTTCCTCTTCAATGGAGCAGTCAGCAACTATGTGCCCAGGTTTGCTGCAGCAGAAACAAATTACTTTAGAAAAAGTTTGTTTGCTAGAGTTAGGAGCATACCTGTCCTCCTTAGAGGATCTTCTTCTGTACTGTGAGGAAGAGGAAGGCATGTTGTTCTTCATATGCTCCTTCTTCATGAATTTCTGAAACTACCTAGAGAAGGCAGCAAAGTTCTCATCAGACATATTGTTGTCTGAGGAGTTGGTCTTTGAGCTCTCAGAATCTGACTCAGTAATTCTCCTGGGTGGAGAGTTCTTCCTTCTGCTCCTGGTTGGGGCATCAGCTTTGAAGGCCATAGACTTCTCCTTGGTCTGTGACATACTGCTCTTTTCTTCTTCATTTCTTGCAGCAAGCTGCATCTCATATGACAACAACTTTCCAAACAGGGTTGAAGGTGTGTCAGCTAACTTGGTCATTTCTCTAATGACACAAATCTTTGTATCCCAATCCTTTGTGAGGGACCTGAGAAATTTGTCATTCAGCTCATAGGTGCTGAAGACCCTTCCATATGTTCTCAGTTCATTTACTATTCTAAAGAATCTCTCAAAGCACTCAGCAATGTCATCAGACTTTTCTTGTCTGAAGGCCTCATACTCCTGGTTGAGCATGAATTTTCTATCATCCCTCACCTCCTCTGAACCCTCCATGAACACAACCAGGGTGTCTCACATCCCCTTGGAGGTCTTGCAGTGCACCAGATTTTGGAAAGTTGAATCATCTATTGCACTGGCAATAATGTTTTGAGCTCTCTTGTTCATAGAGGCAAGTAGGAGCTCATTTTTGTTCATTTCATCATAAGATTTAGGTGTCTAGATGTTTGCATCCAGAACTGAGGTCTTCATAGGGATGAAGGGTCCTTCTTTGACTGTGATGTAGATCATAGGGTCAGCAGCTTCCATGAATAATCTGACTCTTTCCTTCCAGAGGCCAAAGCCCTCCTTTCTGCAGATTGGTAATTTCATGGCCCCCAGTTCCTTGTAGTTTACACCATACCCATTCTTATATCTTATAACTAACCTTGGAGGTGTACTCAGATTGTTAAATCTTTTTTGAGTAACCTCCCTCTGATACCACTTGAAAGTTATTGCTTCAAGGTTAGCTAGTCACCTAGAGGGGGTTGAATAGGTCTTATAAACTTTCTTAGATCTTTATGTTGTTTATAAATTTGGTGATCTAGTGCTTGTCCTAATTACCTGCAATACAAGAAAGAAACAAGCAACAAAGCAAGCACACAAATATTTATAGTGGTTCCCCAATTGGGTACATCCACTTTCCCTCCCACCTATCCAACTGATTTGTTGCACTAGGCACAAACTCCACCAATAAGCTCCTAAGAGCTAACACCTCAGGCCCTCAGCCTTACACAGATTCTTTTCAGAATTCAAACTCAAAACCACAAGGGTTCCTACCTCAGAGCCCTGCAGTGCTCCTACAGCTCAGTGGTTCACTGACCACCTACCTCAGCCTTATTTCTAAGGCCTACAGCTCAGGTTTCTCAGCCCTACAACTTCAGGCACACAGCCCTACTCTCAAAGTGATGCAGCACTCCTATAACTCACTACTATCCAGGTACCTACCTCAGTGCCCTTCCAGGCACCTACAGTTAAGCCTCCTCCAAGGCCTACAACTCAGTGACACGCTTGTCACCTACAGCTCAGTGACTCACCAGTCACCTACCTCAGGCACTAGGCCCTACACTCAGGCAGGGAGGACAGCCCTACCTCAGATCCATACTTGGATCCTACCTCAGAGAGCAGCACTCTCCTACCTCAGGCACTTAAGCCCTACAGCTCGGATCCACACTTGGATTCTACCTCAGTACCCCAGCAGGGCACTTACCTCAGTGACAAACTAGTCACCTACCACTCAGACACAAAGTGCCCTACACTCAGAATCCTACAGGAAAGTAATCAGTAAAATTGAAATATTGACTCAGAGATAAACGTCTGAGTCTAACATGCTGGACTGAGCAGATATCAGTCCAGCTCACTTGCTGTAGAAGGAATTAGTCTTCTTCTACAGCTACCAATTTCTCTGCTGCACTGAAGACAGCTAACTGCTGTTGAAGGCTTACAGCCCTTCACACAGCTAACTCCTCTTGCTGATAGATTGAATAAGCCAACTTGTTCTTCAAGAAACACTCTTGCTGAACTGGAAGAAGCTTCGGCTATCTTTGCCTTTTGGCTTTCACTGCTGGACTTTGCTTTCAAGCTTGTAGAAGAAGATGAAGTTCAGCCACTTCTTTTTCGTTTTCTGCTTTCGTTCTCGTTTTTTGTTAACTCTAATCTTCTTTTCTTCTATTCCTTTTATATATGTTGATTTAAATCAACGGCACAATTTGAATGTGGGCCCAGTCAAGTATGGTGAGCGCCACCTCCCTCAGAAGAAGACAAATAGTAGCTTCCGGCGCTACTGTAGCTTTCCCGCAACGGCATAAAGCACTTGGACTGAGCTCGACGATCGTCGAGCTGAGATCGACGAACTCTGTGCTGAGCTCGACGAATTTCAGAATCTCCAACTTTACATTTAGCTCGACGAAATGTGAGCTCTGCTCGACGAACTCTGAATCTTCAAACTTTAACTTGAGCTCGACGAAAGGCGGGCTCAGCTCGACGAACTTTGAATCTTCAAACCTTAACTTGAGCTCAACGAAAGGTGGGCTCAGCTCAACGAACTCTAAATCTTCAACCTTTAACTTGAGCTCAACGATCTGCGAGCTGAGCTCGGCGAACTCTGAACTCAGTTCGACTAACTCCACTTTCTGGACTTAGAAAATTTCTGCTGGCTTTGTCTCAGCGGTTCCTTCTCAACTGTCTCAGCAGTTTCTTCTTCACAGCTGAGACACTTCTGTCTCAGCGGTTTCTTCTCAACTGTCTCAGCAGTTTCTTCTTCACAGCTGAGACTGTCTTCTGTCTCAGCAGTTTAGCTGAGACCAACACTTCTCTCAACGTTTTGTGTTGAGCTTCTCAGCTGTCTCAACGGTTATGCTGAGACATTCTTCTCAGCTGTCTCAGCTGTCTCAGCGGTTATGCCTTAGTCAAATTATCTGACTTCCAGCTTTCTCTTCCTATTCACCTGTCCAATCAAGGACAACCTGCATGCAATAACTCAAGCATACATCAAATACATTATGTGTGTATGACATTGACCAGTTTGACTTCTTTCACATCTGGAACATTGGGGTCAATGGACCCAACAATCTCCCCTTATTTTAAGAAGTCAAAACCTTGCTTGATCAATAACACAGGTCATTGACATACACAGTATTTTTTTAAAAAAAACTGACACTTGTGTAACATCATTAAGAGTTTGAAAATATGTTACCACACACAGTTCTCCATGTCAGGAATTTTACTTACTCCCTCTGGCATACTGCTATCCTGGATGAGCCATCCTTACTATTCTTGTGCTGAAACAACTTCTGCACCACTTGGCTTTGAGCTTCCTGCATCTTGGCTTGGAACAGCAATCCTTTAGTATCTTGTTCAAAACCTTGCTTGATCCTCTATAGTCTTGTTGGTACGCTCTGCCTGACCGTCGGTCTGTGGGTAGAAGGCGGTGTTGAAAGTCAACCGAGGCCCCAAGTATACCTGCACCGATCTTCATTCCCTAGAAGTGAATCGACCATCTCAATCTGACACTATCGTCCTGGGCACTCCATGATATCTAACGTGCTGCTCTACAAATCACCGCATGACGCCGATCCTGTCGGCTAGTACGATCATATCACAGGCCAACGAGAAAAGATGTAAAGTAGCAAGTCTACAATCACATACATATATCAAAATGATGAACAGTCCACAATGAGATAAAAAAAGAGTAGAGTAATAAGGGTTTAAGCTCAATACATGTTTAAATGAAAACACACTCTCTCACTCTACACTATAATGTGAAAGCTAATAAGAACACTCATCAACCTGACGTCCAGTAGTGGTAGTAGTAGTGTGTGTCAACTGCTCCTAAAGTCTTGCCTCCTCGAGCTGATGGTCCTTCGGGTAGTACTGTTGTTGCGACTCCATGCACTCCTAAAATGATGTGGTCCACCGAACGTTAGTCAAAAAGACTAAGTTGCTTCGTCCATGCCTCACCCACGCGACTCCTAGGCACCGCATGGGAGGAAGAAGAAGGAGGGCAACAAAGCAGTATAAAAAAGCAGGTGAAATGACTCTAACTAGCAGTATATATGTAGAACTCTATGCTAGTAGTAAATAGGTAAAAAGTAAGCAGTAAGAAGCAGTACGTAAAGTTCGGCGCAGGTAAAGTAAGAAAAGTATAAGTAAACTACACTACCATCACAGAAGTATACCTTAACTTATATGAATGTTCATACAAACTTATAAGCTACGGTTTCTGATAATATAACACATCATATAAAAGAGCTCATACTAATTTATATGACAAGGATCTGCGAGAAATGAATGTTATGCTATGTAATGCAATAATTATGTTATGTTTTATGCATGTGCAATCACCCACACTAGTCGACTTTGTGCACACAGATCTTTTGTTCCCACTTTTTGGAAGTACTTAACCTCTCGGGCAACCCCGTCGTGGTCAATCGGTGGTTGGGGATCGGGCACTTCCCCACTCCAAGGCGAGTATAAACACTAACAGGCATAAGCCCTCTGTGCGAGTCTGAACCCATCTCTGGTGTACTCTCGAGTCTTTGCGTACTATTGCTGGGGGTATCCCAGTCTTAACGGTTAAGTCGTAAGTCAATAGCAAAATATCACTACGACACCAAACTAAGCTAGCCCTCTTGACCTTATCGACTTGCCAAGTCAACGTACTATCATCGGTGTGACGACTAGGCTAGTACCGAAGACCTACCACATAGCATGCACATACAAAGTATCCCCTCAACCATTCGAGCCTCCGGCTCGCAGGACTAACTTGTCCTCATGTCTCAATAGTACCGAGTCTCCATCTCGCAAGGCTAACGAGTCTTATCATATCTCTATCACTTCGAGTATCGAGTATCCAGCTCGCAGGACTAATAAGTCCTTGAACCACAACATCCCTCAATACTGGATGAGATTTACATTATCTTTGCTCACCTACTTAGACTACTTTTGTTTATTGTTTAATTGAACATAGAAGTTTAAGGTGAATCCTGGACTTCTCAAGGTCTATCCAGTGAAGTGCTCGCAGCGGTACTAGGGAATACGATGGGTTGAAGCTCAAATCCTCCTTTCCAGGATATTTATTTGTATTGGTGACTACCATTCTCATAACCCTCTCTATATGTTACTATTAAACCAACCTAAGATGATTTATGATTCTTGTAGGGGAGAGACAATCTAACGTCGGACTACAAGTCTAGCGACTCCCCTTAATGTTCGTGTACGCTATCACTTTGCACCTCATGGTGAACGATTAGAACTTCAACCAGAAGATTATGGAACTCCAACATGCCACTAATTCAGTTATGATTAACTCCTATGATCACACATTAAAGTTTACCCTCAAGCACGCGTTCTTTTGAACGATGCAAACCTTTAAATCTCAACACACAAAGTGTAGTGCAACCTTAATCATAACACTTCAAATGACCCAAAATTAAATCCAGATATGCGCCATGATCCTATCAATGCCTCAGGTTGATGTGATAATTTTCTAAGGTAGAAGGGTCGCTCTTATCTTCTCTTAGATACATGTGTGATATGATCCTCAATTAATTACCAAACAATAATAAAATAGTTCTCCAAAAATTATATAACTTTAAGGATTAATATAAATGATGTCCTACCGAAATGTTTCAAATTTCATTTCATTCCAGGGTGACCTTGATGGTCGAATCACTAAATCAATATCAATATTTTTTGTAAAACACACCCCAACATACAAATGAGCTAGTTAAGTTCTCCAAGATATAAATTTCAAACCCTTTGGCCAAATGATCTAAAATTTTTACCAGGGGTTTATCATGACATAATTAAGGTATGATCAGAATTTCATGTTTTTTTATTTTAATTTGGCCATAAATAAAAATACATTAAATATGTGGCACCTATCCATTTACGCATGAAGTACTTGTTTCAAATATCAAATTTAATTGTACCTATGACAAATAATTTATCATAGGTACATATTGATAAGTCAATATGATTGACTGAGTTTCATAATTTTTCTTAAATAATTTGTCCATAAATAAAATTTCACTAAATAAATGTCACTAGTAGGTATGAACATGAAAAGTCATTTCTAGATATCCAATCAGTACAATTAAATTATTCTAAGTTCACATTGAAGAAAAATAAGTCGGGACAGAATTTCATAAATTTTCAGTGATATATGATAATTAATTTACATTTTCCAAAAATTGATCCAGTAGGTCATTTTTCAAGGAAGTAATTAAAGTACTTATCAAATAAATCTAATAAAATTTCCATATGTTACAAAAACAAAATAAAACCTTATGTAAAAGATTCATAATTTTATAAATCATTATGACCATAAGTATTTCAAGAATACAAACGGGGGCATAATGGTAATTAGTGAAGTAACCCTAAATTTTTGTAATCAAAAAATTCTAAATAAATTCTCAGGGATGTAATATGACCTATAAAGGCACGTGACTGAAAATCAGAATTTTCCTAGGTAATTTGATCACTTTTATTTCATTAATATAATTATGTGACATAATTATATTTAGTTAAATCCTTAGGATTTTCAACTCTAAAAATCCTAAATTTTATGTGGGTGATACACTTGATCATAACATGTACATGGCCAAAGTTTCATAGAGATGCAGCAATCCATTGGTGAGAAAATCACCAAATACTCTTTATTGCTACATGCACACCATTTTCATACTTGTCCATCTCCATGCAAGTGGAATACACCAACATGCAGAGGTCCAATTGGCTCCAAATTTTTACCACAGTCTTATGATGACATAATAAACTTCCCACCAAAAAATTGGGTCAACATGAGTTGATCTAGCCACATATATTTCATTATTTTAATAAATCAAATGTTTGGCAAAACTATAGAAAAAATGCGCCCCAAAAAATCTGATTTTTGGGCAGGGGTTGAGTCTAGGATACATGCATACATGGACAAAATCTCAGCCTCATGCAGTCAACCATGTGAAGTGAGTTCACATTTTAAGGACTGGCCCTTCACTAGGACACAGCTCAGTAAAATGTCATTTCAGAGGGCTATAGTGCACCAAACCGGGTGATTAGAATTCCTATATAAAGTAGACACCAAGGGATACAAGTTTTCTCAGGCAAAATTCTCTAATTCTGCCTCTAAGGGCCTCATATTTCAATTTGCAGTTACTGAAATAAGTGTGACAAATTAACGTAAACAATAATATATATAAATATTTAATCGTACACAGATCTTAAAGAAGATCTGGCGGTCAGGGGGTCGTCTTCTACCTTGAGCCAACGGCCCAGATTGAACCCGACTGGGCAATCTTCATCCCCCATTTTTCGGCCACCTGGTGGCCACCACCGTCGGCCACTATCCCCACCACCTCCGTTGAGGTGTGGCCGTCAAAAGTTCTTAGTTCCTGGAGATTTATTTTGGTTGTTGCTATGTCAGGTTCCATGTATTTTATTTCTAGTGCTGTCGGATTTGTTTATTATGTAGTATTTATGATTAGTCATTTTCTTTTATGTAATGGACAACTGCTAGGCTAACTATATTATGCACTGAAATTTGATAGTATTGGTATGTTCATTTTTTGGTATATTGCATAAAAATATTGTTCCAACACTGTGTGTCATGAGTTTTACTAAAATATATGTGCATCTAGTTTTTCACTGGAAAATTCTAAAGCTTATACATAAAAACAATCTATTTTTCGCAAAGTAATTATTTTAAATCTAATAACATTAAATCATCTCTCGGCATGGATTTTCTTTTGTCCATGCATGTGGCATCACGAGCCGCCCGTAACGCACTCTGATATTTGCTTTAAACGGGTCGTGACAGGGATGGAATTGATGGAGTCTGCTGACAAAAGCACATGTATTCCCACATGAGGCAGTGATTCGCTACCCGTTCAAACAATCTGAGTCCACAGATGCGTCTGGAAGGTCGTTATGAGTCATTTTCATGCATTTATTTTTCTATTTTAAGTTGTATTTGACCCTCAATCAGTTCGAATATTATGAGTCATCTGATATAGGTGTCCTACCCTAGTTATTAGTATATACATTGTTTTAAATGTCCCCCAAAATATCATTTTTTAGGGTAAAATGATATATTCTTCTCAAAAATTTGATTGTCCTATTGTAGAACATAGGCCGATATATTAAATTTTTTCTGATATATCGGCCGACACAAGTTTTGAACATCCGCTATTTTATTTTATGTTATATTAACAGTGTGTCTAAATCACACATACACACACACACATATATATATACATATATATGTATATATATATGTATATATATATATATGTGTATATATATATTATATTGAGCATGTTTAAATCGATTAGACTTATTATTTCATCCTTTAATTCTTATAATCAATTTTTTATAATTACTTGACACTATATTTTTCTTATTTCATATTGTTAAAAAGTTCAAGACATTTATTAACTATTATTTAAACGATTTTAACATAAATTTATTAAGCAAAAAAAGACTTATAATCAATTAAGAATATTTAGTTTTAAATCTCTTTTATCTCTTATAAAACTTAATACTAATCAAATAAAATTTTTATATAATATTAAAAATATTTTACATTGTATTGATTTATACTAGTTACAATATTTTACTTGGATATTTTTGAATTTCTTTTGTGATATATATTACTCATTGTTCGTTTACTTGTTATGTTAATTTTTTTTAATTTTTTTTCCATTTTAAATGTATAATTATACTTAATAAAAATAAAAAATTATTTATAAGATATAGAAATCCGAAGGGGAGCCTTGACGCATCAGTTGAGGTGTTGTTGTGTGACTTTGAGGTCACGGACTTGAGTCCTGGAAGCAGCCTCTTGCAAAAATGCATGGTAAGGTTTGCCTACATTTCACCCTTGTGGTGGGACCCTTCCCCGGACCCTCGCTGAGCGGGGATTCCTTTGGGCACCGAGCCTCCCTATAAGATAAAGAAATCCGAAATTTTAAATATCCCCGAGATGTCTCCAACTTCCAAAATCTGATATTTAAAAAGTCAATTCGACATGTCGCTGATATCTGAAATTTACAACCTGAGTATATATACGTGGGCAGCAGTTTGAAAGGGGATTGAGACGTCGGTCTAACTGTGGTGTGACTCCAGGACATCGATCTCCTCCCTTCCATCGTTTCAGTCTCCTGATCCTTCCACCTCTCCAGCCGACTACAACACCAATACCTTCCGCCGACCCAGACCGATTCTTACGGACACCTTCTAGAACTGCAGCACACCATTCTACTCTCACTTTCCGAACCTGTAAACCTTTGCACTCCTCTTTGTCAATACATTCACCTCCTGGAACCGCCACTCCAGTCGACTACAGCGCCTGATACCTTCCCCCCACTTCTCCATTTCTCCTTCCAGAACTCATACCCAACGGAATCCCCCACTTTACACTCTATTTTCATAGTTGCCAGGCCCATCCCACCTTCATACAGCTCCGTCCGGAGCTTCCCCTACATTCCCATAGCCACCATGACTCAAATCCCCTATCTCGACATCGATCAGCCCTTCCCCTGCCCCACTTGAGCGCATCCGTGGTTTTCTACGCCGCGGTATCAGTTATTGGAAGGGACTAGCAACATTCAAAAATCTCCAGTGCTCCAACCCATCGCCATATGCAGGTGTGTGTCTTAGTCCGGTGTTCTTGCTCCATTATTGTATATTCTTATTGTATTTGGTTGGATGCTATTTAATATGTTTTTTTGTCGTGAAAACAATTGATTTGCAAGACGTACTTGGCATGTGCTTAAATTAAATACTTGTGCATCAATCGTTTGAGGATTGGAATTGCTTTTTTCCAATAAAAAGATACCGTGATCAATTGCACACCTGTTATGTTTTATATCAATTTAACTACTCATTGAGTCATTGCTAATTGAATCGGATTGGTTATTGCATTTGCACTCACATTAGGGATTGTTAATAAGTGCACCGCATTTCACTTTCAGTCACATCTTACGGCAATCCTTCATTGTCAAGCTACCCCTACATCAGCCCACCTAAGAACAAAACAATTCTATGACCAACAATTAGACTTACAATGTGTAATATATTTTGTATGATTGGATTTCTAGTAAAACTCATTATAATAGTTACCACGCTTTTTCTTTTCCGAGGATGTGAAAAAACCTTCCAAGATTTTGAGAGCTAATTTAATTAATTTATAGTGAAATGTTAAATAGCCGTAATAAAAACTTGTGCTCCCTCCATCGAACTTCTCCCTCAATGAAGTAATTCTTATGCCTTTGAGACTCATAAGTAAAAATTAACTAAATGGGCAGGTAAGTCTGATTACCAATGTTGATTTACATATATTAAGAACATGTTTATTGAGCCAAGGTGAGTCAAGCACAATAAGTTTATCATTTGTCCTTTTAACATGACAAAAAATGAGCATGGTCATACTTTATATAGGTTCAATCACACCAAGATTGCATCAAACTCATCATATTTCCAATGTTCTCAAGCCTATTTGATTTGGAATCTTATCATATTATCGTGAATAGTTCGAGGTGTTTCTTTTCAAGTGGATGCTGATAGGGGAAAAGAATGAGTTTTGTATGCACAAGTGGGTATATATATAAGTACATGGGGGGAGAGTGTTCACACCACCAATGGTGAGCATAAGACTACTTTACTACACAGTAAGTACTCTACACCTATCCCCCCCCCCTCACAAACTCAGGGGGGATCATGCACTGAGAGTTTGGACAAAAGATGAGCATGCAGGGTTCTCGTCTGCGGCTTAGTCATCAAATCTGCAATCTGTTGCTCGGAAGGGACATAGGAAGGAGCAAGAGTACCACAACCATATTGTTCACGAAGGAAGAAGGCATCAACCCCGATTTACTTGGAGAGTGAGTGCTTCACCGGATTCAGAGTAATCTGAATGGCACTGTTGTTATCACAGTAAAGTGGCGTGGAGTCAGGAGAGGAGACACCAAGGTCCTCAAGAAATCAACGAAGCCAGATAATGTCCTCAGCAATGGTAGCTATGGCCCGAAGCTCAGCCTCAGTGCTGGATCGAGAAACACCAGTCTGTTTCTTGTACTTCCATGCAATAAGAGAAGAACCCAGAAACAGACAGGAACCGGTGACAGAGCGGCGGTCAACAGCATCACTAGCCCAAGTAGCATCCGAGCAAGCGCAGAGCTGTAGAGAATTGTTGCAAGAGAAGAAAAGACTCGAGAAGTCGTCGCCCGGAGATAGCGCAGAAGCCGCAGCAGGTGACCACAGTGCACAGAAGTAGGGGAACTAACAAACAGGCTCAACACATGAACTGCAAGGGCAATGTCGAGCCGAGTAATGGTGAGGTAGATAAGACTCCTAACGAGGTGGCGGCAGCGAGTGGGTTCGGAGAGTGGAACACCATTATCAGGACGTAGCTGAAGGTGAAGATCCATAGGGGTGTCTGTTGTGCAAGAGTCGGAAAGTGCAGCTCGAGCTAGGAGATCTGATGCGTATTTCTGTTGAGAGAGCTGAAAATAGTTGTCTGTAGAGCTGACCTCAAGACCCAAAAAGTAGTTCACGCGTCCAAGGTCGATCATCTGAAACTGCTACTGAAGGTGATGTTTGATGAAGGCCACATGAGAAGGATCATCACCAGTAATAATCATATCATCTACATACAATAACAAAAGGGTTCGACCACGGGAGGAGTGCACGAACAGAGCTGGATCATGTGGACATGGCTGGAATCCGGCGGTTGTAATGGCTGAACTGGAACGTGCAAACCACACCCGGGGCGCCTGATTGAGCCCATAATGAGCTCGCCTCAAGCGACATACAAGGCATGGAGGGGAGGATAGACCCAGAGGAGGAAGCATGTATACCTCATGCTGAAGATCACCGTGAAGAAAGACATTCTTCAGGTCGAGCTGTGGCAGAGACCAGTGGCGAACAGCGGCAACAGCCATAAGAGTCCGGACTGTAGTCATGTGATCAACTAGAGCAAAAGTCTCGTCATAGTCTCTCCCCTGCTCCTGCTGAAAACCACGAGCAACCAGGAAAACCTTGTACCTTTCCATGGAACCATCGTAGCGAGTCTTGACCTTAAAGACCCACTTACAAGTAATAGGAACAGCACCAGGTGGAAGAGGAACAAGCTCTCAAGTACGAGTATGCTCTAGTGCCTCTAACTCAGCAGACATGACAATCTGCCACTCAGGTATCTGGGAAGCTTCACGGTAGTTAGTCGGCTTTAGAGTGCTGCAAGCAGTAGTAGGAAGGGAAAGAAGTTCCAGCAGAAGTGTAGCAAGGCTAAGGCGGTCGGGAGGACGTCGCTCACGAGGTGGGTTGCGACGTACAGGAGGATCGTCCGTAAGACACTCGCTGGAGAAGGCAGACACTAAGTCTGGGGGCACTGGAGGCGAGGGGACGGGAGAAGGAGGATGAGGACGACGAGTGTAATGATATGGAAGGGGGACGATAAGCGCATCCCAGTGAGAGGTGGAAGGAGGAAGGGAAGAGGGAGGAGATGGTGTAGGCGGTGGCAAGAAGAGAGGAGGTGGACAAACTGGTGGAGTGGGAAGAGTGAGGAACTGCACATCGGAGGGAGTCACCGATGAGTGCGAGGTCGAGGGAACGGAGGACATAAAGAAAGGGTGAGACTCATCAAAGGTGACATCACGTGAGATACGAAGTCGACGTGCAACAGGATCATAACATCGATAAACCTTGTGCTCAGTACTGTATCCGAGAAAGACACAAGATACAGATTGAGCAGAGAGCTTGGTACGCATACGTAAGGGAAGAAGAACATAGCACCGACAGACAAAAACACGCAGATGAGTATAACGTGGGGGTTAGGAGTACAGACACTCACCAGGACACCGACCCTGAAGAAAAGTAGGGGGTTGCAGGTTAATGAGATAAACAGCAACGGAGACAGCCTCAGCCCAAAAATGTGGAGGAACATGAGAGGAGATTTGGAGAGTGCGGGTTGTCCCAATGATGTGGCGATGCTTCCTTTCAACAGTGTCATTCTGAGCGTGAGCACCAGGACAAGCAAGCTGGGGTAGAGTGTCGTGGGTAGCGAGCAGGTCACGAGAAGCATGAGAGAGATACCCCCTAGACTCGGAATGGAAAATATGTATGAAGTCGGAGAACTGGGTGCACACCATAGTGGAAAAGCAACATAAATCTGAAAAAACTCAAAGCGAGAGTGCATGAAATAAATCTAGCAATAGCGAGAATAATCATCAATAAAAATAACATAGTACCGATGTCCGCCCTTTGATACAAATGGTGCGGGACCCCATACATCTGAATGAACTAAATCAAAGGGACGACGAGACCTGGACTCACTGGACTGATAAGGGAGTTGTAGTTGTGTCAAGCTTACAACCCATACAAGAGTGAGACCTATCAACAAGAACACGACCAAGAAGACCAGTACTGATAAGGGACGAGAGATGCGAGCCACTGGGATGACCAAGTCGGTGATGCAACTGAGAGAAGCCCACTGAGGAAAGAGACATAGAAGAAGCTGTTGGTGACGATGAAATGGAGGGAAGATGAAGATTATCAAGGATGTAGACCCCGCTACGACAACGGCCAGCTCCAAGGAGTGTCCCTGTCAGACTATACTGCACACGACAAGCAAACTCATAAAAAATAACAAGACAACCATGAGAGGTGAGTTGACTGGAGGAAATAAGTTTCATGGATAATTTGGGAATGTATGCCACATCAGGAATATGAAAATGGGTGGTATGAAGAAGACCACGGCTAGTGCAGGGGAGAATAGTGCCATCAGCAACCATAACACTGAGGGCAAACAAAACAAGCTGAAAGGATAGGAGATGAGCGGCATCATAGGTCATGTGAAAAGAGGCTCCAGAGTCAAGCAACCAATCGAAGGAGGTAATACCTGTTGGGGAGAAGGCGGTCGGCTGAGAAGCAAAGACACAAGAAGCATTCGGTGAGAGCACGGATGCAGAGGAGCGATGCAGTGAACCATAAGATAGTTGTTGGGCAATCTACTGGGCAATCTCAAAAACAGAGAGTGATTGTTTAGCAGAGAAATGAGTTGGAGAAGCATCAGAAACACGTTGCTGACCAGACAGTTGAGCCCTCTGAAGCTTGTGGCACTCGGATTTGACGTGGCATATGCATTGACGGTAATGACAGCGGAGGTTGCCGACGAGGAGCACCAGACTGAGCAGTTGAAGGCATTGAAGGATGAGGACCAGACCACACCGATGCACTGTAACCCGGTGAAGGAAGCAGAGGAGTACTCACAAGGGAGGACTGCGGAGGAAACTCCGGAGCAGCAAGGACAGTATGAGACAGCACACCAAAAGATGCAGCAGTATCCAATCCAAGGAGTGGAGACGAGTCTCTTCAGCAATTACGAAAGCTAGCGTATCGCTGAGAGAAGGAGGAGGATCCCGGTGCAAAAGCTGGGCACGAACAGGCTCGAACGCGGGGCGTAAGTGCATGAGGAACTCATACATGCGCTGAAAGCCGCGATCCCGAGAAGTAGCAACACGCTGGGGGCAACTAATGCAGGGAGAGGGAGCCATCTCATCGCACTGACGCCAAAGGTCAAGGAGCTCAGCAAAAAATGGTTGGACGGAACGATCACGCTAATAGCAAGTGCCAAGGATCTGGAATAGAGAGTAGCGCAGAGCCTGACTGGAGAGCAAGTAGAGACGACGCAAGTGATCCCACATTGTCTTGGTCGTAGGGAGGTGGTAGACGGTCATGTGAATGGGGAGCGCACAAGACTGGCAAATGACAGCTATCGCACGGGAGTCGGCAGAGCTCCACTTGGCCATGTCGGAAACCTGGACGGAAGCGGCGGTGCTAATCGTGGAAGAATCGTCCACAAAAGGGGATGTTGATGGAGGTAGAGCAGGCTCAGAGCCGTCAATGTGGCCCAACAGATCTAGGCCACGGAGGATAACGCCAACGGTGGTGGACCATGCCTTGTAGTTTCGTCCATCGAGGATGACATCCGTCTTCTAAAGAAAAGCAGAGGATGTCATAGGATAGGGCAGTACGAAACGGTGCCGGAAGCAGCATCACGACACGTTACAAGAAGCAGTGGTTCGGTGCAGCAGCACGGCACAAACGGCGCAACTCGGTGCAGCAGCACAGGATCGCAGAGACGGGATCAGCACAGGATCGGCAAGGCGGCTCGGAGCAGCAGCACGGTGGCACTAGATTGAGCAGTCGTCAACGACGGAGGGAGGCCGGGAAGTAGACGAAGGTGATCTGCTCTTCGCGAAATCGGGCCTGCGGTGCAGAGCGCCGAAAAGGGAAGACAGATCGATCGGGAGCAGAAGGCGCGGAAGATGAAAGACGACACGCTGGAAGCGGGATCGGAAAACTGTTGAAGCAGCTGCAGCGCACGACGAGATCGGAACGGCGACGATGGAACAGAAAGGCTGGAGCTGCTAGGGTTCGAAAACTTGCTCTGATACCATGATAGGGGAAAAGAATAAGTTTTGTATTCACAAGTGGGTATATATATATAAGTACATGGGAGGGTGTTCACAGCATCCATGGTGAGCATAAGACTACTCTACTGCACAGTAAGTACACTACACCTAACAGATACCACTAATAGGTCTCTATAATTGTATGTTATTTTATAATCAATTCTCTCATTATATGCAATCAGGCTTCCTAAATTTTAGTATGTATCCAATCATTATTTCAGCGCTCATTTATCTATTCACAAATCACAATTTATCGATTCTATATTATATGAGTTCTCTCAAGAAGAATCACGTATATTTAAGTCAAATTAAGTCCATCAACCTTATCTAAACAGGTCTAAAACTGATCCTGAAATAAGCAACAACTTCACAAATCATTGTTTTTCAACTTAATGGGTAAAAACTTACTCTCATCCCAAGAAATTTAGTATGAAATCTGATGGGGAACAGACGTCACACCTGTCTGCCACCCTGGAGTCCCACCAGGGAGCCCACCTGGAGTCAGCACCATGCGGCTTTCATTAGGGCCGCGGCCCGTACACACCAACCCATCCCCGGCCCCACAATAGGGCCGATAGGTTGTTGAGGCACTTCCTTGTTGAGCCGCCTGTGCACTTTTATGATGCGGCATAGACGTCACACCTGCCCGCCACCCTAGAGTTCCACCAGGGGGCCCACCTGGAGTCAGCAACAGGTGGTTTTCATCAGGGCCGCGGCCCGCACACCCCAACCAGCTCTCCGCCATGGAATCACCACCATGCGGGAGGTTGTTAAGGTCGGGACTCAATCCCCTGTCCTCCTAGATAAGAGGCCTTCACCAGCGCTCTCATCACCAACTGAACCGCGGCTCAGTTGGTGATGAGAGCGCTGGTGAAGGCCTCTTATCTAGGAGGACAGGGGATCGAGCCCCGCCCTCAACAACCTCCCGCATGGTGGTGATTCCATGGCGGAGAGCTGGTTGGGGTGTGCGGGCCGCGACCCTGATGAAAACCACCTGGTGCTGACTCCAGGTGGGCCCCCTGGTGGGACTCTAGGGTGGCGGGCAGGTGTGACGTCTGTGCCGCATCATAAAAGTGCACAGGCGGCTCAACAAGGAAGTGCCTCAACAACCTATCGGACCTATTGTGGGGCCGGGGATGGGTTGGGGTGTATGAGTCGCGGCCCTGAAGAAAGCCGCATGGTGCTGACTCTAGGTGGGCCCCGTGGTGGGACACCAGGGTGGCGGGCACGTGTGACGCCTGTCCCGCATCAAAATCAAAACAATATCAACTATTCACTATGGCAATATGATATGCAGTCCAACGATACAGTAAAGAACATTTTGAAAACCTGAGTTATGGATCATAGAAAAAATCTCAAATCTTGTGTACCAAGAAACGCAAATATCAGCACTAATACTAACCCACAAAACAAAGAAATTTGCAACAGTAAAATTGGATTATATCAAATCAAGCCTGCTTCGCCCTCCGCCTAAGCTGCACAGAAATGCGCAAATTCAATCCCAGGAATTGTCTCAAGTAGAAAATTCTTATGGAGGCATCCATGAGAATTTGAGACACCACTCCCAAAGACTAGAAGAATTCTAGCCATGTGAGAAAAACTATGGGCCAACGAATAGTTTCCGGTAAATATTTCTATGGGGCATAGACCTCTCAAAAAGTAATGGGGGAATCTAAAGGTTTGATCGGACTAAACCAGTTTAACCCTCAAGTTCAAGGACATAAATAGATTCACTATAAGACCTACACATCGAGTAGGGATGAAAGTCAGCCTTAGTAATCCAACGGAGCCTAATGGAAAGGTTGTCGCTCCACAAGTTACTCTAGGGCTACATACTGATCTTACCCACCTCTGAAATTTTATAGATGAATTATACTGGACTTGTAAAAAAAATCAAAATAACAAAGTAAAATGAATAAACAAATCAGCATTGCACATGAGCTCAAGTAATCATCCAACACGAGATAGAAATACATGAGGAGCAAAAATAAATACAAAAAACTAGCAATGAGCAGCATTGATGAAATGAAAAGATTTTGTAAACCATGAGTGAGACAAACCTGGATAGTTCCAGAATCATCCCTCAAAGTACAAAAGGCAAGTTTCCCAAAGTTTCTACAAGCAACAACTCTTCCTGCAACTGAGACGGAGTCTTCTTTACACTCTTCTCCATTTCCTAAATGAGCATAAATATCTTGAAGCTCTCTTGCTTTGTGACTTCTGTCCCACTTATATGCATAAGGCTCATAGCCCCTGCTCCTTAATTCTTCAACCTGAATAAGCAGCAATATTATTTTCATATAGAAGGATAAAATTATTATTATACCAAAATTTCTTCTGATCAGGAAATGTCTCACTTATAATGAGTATATGGCCTGGATGAGAGTCGTATGCGATATTTGTGACCGGATTCAGACTAAGTAGAAGGAGGATTACGCTCTCATATCTGTTTTTTGAGATTTTGAGGGGGTTTCTTGCAAGGATTATGCATTGATGGACGATTTAATCCATTTTCATGGCAAGATTTATATTCCCACACTAGGTAGGATCCGGGAGAAGATTCTAGAGGCTCACTGCATGTAATATTTGGTGCACCGGTGGATGATCAAGATGTTCACTTACCTACGGAGGAAATTATTTTAGCTCGGGATCAAGAAAGACATAATCGATTTTGTTACACATTGCGATGCTCGCCAGGGAGTGAAAGCGGAATGTAAAAGCCATGGAGGTGTATTGCAGTCCCTGCCAGTCCGCGAGTGGAAATTTGAGAATATTTCCATGAAAATCATTCATGTTTTACCTCGGCTCCCGCTGAGGGAATGATCCTGTATGGCTGATACTCGACAGTTTGACTAAGGTTGCCCGATTGATCCCAGTCGGGAAGGAAGCTCATGTGGATGTTTTGGAATGCCTCTTCGTGGAGCAGTTTGGCAGATATCATGGGGTGACCAAGACTATTGTTTTTGATAGAGATCGTACAGGATTACATGGGTTCCCAGTTAGCCTTCAACACTGCTTTCCATCCTCATAATGACGATTTGACATAGAGGACCATCAGAACCATGGGAGATCTATTTTGTCTGTGTATTCAAGATTTCAGCAAGTCATGGGTGAGAGTTCTACCGATGATAGAGTTATTCTATAACAACAGTCACCAAGCGAGTATTTGCATGGCGCCTTATGAGGCTCTTTATGGCACGAGATGTAGGACACCTCTATCCTGGGTCAAGGATGAGGATCACAAAGATTTGGAAGTTCAATATGTTGATGATGCAAATTGTATGATCAGACGGATTTGAGACCAAATTCTTAAAGCCTAGAGCCGGCAGGCAAAGTATTATGGCGTGAGGAATAAGAAAGTGGAATTCCAGGTGGGGGGCAGAGTGTGCTTGAAGATTAGACCGATGCATAGAGTATCTCATGTTAAGAGATATAAGAAGCTCAACCCTTAATTTATAAGGCCTTATATGATCCTGGAGCAGATCGTCTCTTTGGCTTATAGGGTGGTGCTACCCCTGGAGTTGGCAAACCTATACGATGTTTTTCACATCTCTTCTCTTCGAAGAGCTCTTCTTCTCCCCAACCAGTACATAAAATGTAAATCTGTACATATGGCATCTTATAGGTCAGTTCGACTAGAGCCTGTACGGATAGTGAATTCTGAGATATGAGTGTTGCGGCAATAGAGGGTTCCTTTAGTGAATGTCATGTGGTCCAACCACAGGCAAGAAGAGTTCTCTTGGAACCTTTGGATTTATGCAAGAACACTACCCAGGATTATTCTCTTCAGGTATAATTGAACAAGTTTTTCATATTTTAAATTTTAATACATGTAGCCCTAACTTCAATTTCAGGGATGAAATTCTTTCTTTGTTAATTGGATTTGTAACATCCACGGTTATTAGCTAGATCTCATGGGTGATCTATGTCATATTGAGATATGCATGGACTAGGTAGTGAGCCAAGAACACTAGGGTGACAATGAATGGGTTATTATCACCCTAGTTGACTTGATTAGTCAACATTAAGTGGGTTAAGTCAATCCTACATCAACAAGGTCAACCTCGCCTACTGAAACCCAATTGAACCTCACATGATCAAATTGACCCTACCATAGCCTAGTGGGCATCATGAGGAGTCATGATGTTTATGACAATTATATGAGGCTTACCACATCATCCCTTTTGACCATGGCCAATATTAAGGTCAACCATGGTTAAATTAGTGCACATTTAAATGAATTAAGCCAAACACCATTCCCCTTTGGCCCTAGACAAATTCCTTAAACTAAATTAGAGAATTCGGAATCCGCATTGGCAAGCTGCATCACTTGAAATGGTCAACAAGCTCAAATAAGTCACCATGTAAAGGGGGGGAGAATTGACCATGCATGGATGACTTGTGGAGACCAAATGAGAGCCGCATGGGGGATGCATGTGCTTGCATTCCATGAAGAATCGATCCCCCATCAATTCTAGGCTGTTGGGAATCAGAAGGAGGCCACTTGCAGCAAGAAGCAGCCATGCAATGGCTTAACCGAGACTCTCAAAATGGCTTCTCACCTTTTGTCCATTAAAACTTCAAATTGAACCCCTATCCCCCATCCTTACCTCCTAATCAATCGACCCGACCTTTGCCAAGGTGAAATTGAGCCCAGGAAGCTTAGATCGAGCAAGGTCGTCAGCAACAACCACCACCATGCCTCCACAATGGGAAATCCATTCCTCAACCATCAATCGAGCTCCCTCACTTCTATTGTGGTGTTAGCCTCTTTGATTAATTGACGATGAAAATCGAGCTCAATTTGGCTCTGATTTGGTGAAAATTGGTGGAGTATTCACATTTTGATGTCCATGCACTTCTGGACATTGTCGGTGAACTTTGTCCATCAGACCACCACCACTGGTTATCCCTCACACTAGCGAAGCGAATGGGGGAGGTAGAGAGTTGTGGTAGTAGACGGCCGGTGATGGGAGAAAATGGATCCCTTGGCTTATGCTTGAAGACGAGATCCAAGTCATTGAATTACTTGGGATCATCCAAAAAAAGATTGGATGATTCCCACCGCGGATCGACATCGGACGCATGGTGGGGAAGGGTCATTACCTATCCGGCGTCTTTCCGGATCATCAACTCTGCTTTAAGATCAGTGGAGGCACAGTTTTATTAAAAAACAGAACTATAGTCCTAAGAATATTAATCTAAATATTTGTCACATCTTGGATAGTTGTTTAGTTACCACTCCTCTTTCCTATCAATATTGTGAATATCTTCCAATACGGCCGACATATCGGCCCACATAAAGGTTTCATGGAAAAACGATGTGTTTTCGATAATTTTTGCAAAATATACTTTTGAAATATATCCTCTATCAGCCGATATATTTTCCGATATATCCTCTATCAGCCGATATATTTGTCGATATATCCTCTATCAACCGATATATTCGCCGATATATCGGTCGATATATTTGTCGATATATTGGTTGATATATCCCGACGTTATATTTGCAGACTTATTTCAAATAATTTTATTTAGTGTCTATGATCTAATAGACAATAAACCAAAACTATTGTGTTGTTAGGTTGCATTGTGTCCTTCCACTGATTTTTTTTTCCTTGCGCTCGTCCGTCATTGCCTTCGATTCCGCTTAGCCTTTGAATTTTAAAATTAAGGTTCTTTATATTCCATCATTATTGACGACTTCCTGACTTCCTCTTGATTTCTTGTGTTATATTGTTATTAATTGTATAACATATATTATTTATACTAGTTTGGTAGATTTAAATGTTAAATAAATGTTAAATTATTAAGCCATTAATATATATAAATTAAAAAATATATTACATTTATATATAATTATGCATATAAAAAATTAATTATTAAAATCCGACAAATGAAATAACCCAGATATATCCCCCGACATATTAAAGCCGACATGAAATACTTAAACTGATGTGTCTTTGACATCTACAATCTTGCTTACTATATAATATGTACAAATCCTTGTATTGATAAAGTTAAGATGAAGAGAAATAAACTCATTTTACTATTTGTATTATGGATTTCTACATGGTATCAAAGTCACACGATCCAAAATCAACGGGCTCTGGTCGATTAAATTTTTCTCTGTTTGAGTACTTACCTCTCCTAGTCCGGGTACTCGAACATTGCCTATGATTATCAACAACTCCCTTCAACCCGATCAGCCCGCCTCTTTTAAAGGAACTCCGGACCCCTGGGAACTCGACGCTCTTCTGATTAGATCCCGCAACTCCTCTGACCGACGACATTCTTGTTCAAAGTCTCGCATGTCAAGGTATAGCGAGATCCCATCGCAATACCTCAGTTGTTGTCGCTTGAGATCAATCCCACTGCTCAAATTCCTGCATTGATCTCGCATATCCTCTGCCTTCATTCCCGCCAACCGCCACTCCTCAGTCAATGATGCGCCCTGCGACACATCATAGTCTTTATGCATTTATTTTTGTTCTTTTATTTCATACACTCTTTTATTTCATGCACTCAGTTATTTCTTTTGTACTTGTTATTTTTCGGCTCATCGGCATGACCGATCGTTAGGACTTCAATAAAGAGGTCTGGTTTTACTAGTAGTAGAACGATAGCGGCAAACCCAAAATTAATTAAATGAGCATAGATTTCAATTCCAAATTTCAAAATTCAAAAATCACATCCATTAGTGGGAAGGTTCATTTAGAGGTAAATATTTTCAAAAAAAGGAATCAAATTTATGAAATTTCTTGTGTTGTAAATGGAAAGAAATAATGAGAAATTTAATCTTTTTAAAAGCCCCATTAGTGGAGACAAAGAGGGGACCGGATAGAACAAAGAACGACTCTTTTTCGTTCTCTGCTCATTGCCAACGGAAATCCGCACACCAGTTCCGAGCCTTCAACGCCTTCCAGTTCGACGACGGCTAGCAACCAAAGGGTCACCTCTCCTTCCCTGTCCCGTTTCCGGCCGAAGCTTCCCCGTCGTTAGACGCACACCGCCCCGACGCCCTTTCCGTAGACGTCAACAACATCGTCATTGCTGGAAGCCCGCTGCCAGGCCATCGTCGACTCCGACACAGGCTTCCATCGGTCTGGTAATCGCATGTGAGCCGTCGACTTCGACTGATTTATCCGTCCACGGACCTTATCTCGCAAACCACCAAAGGGTTTTTTCCCGCAGTGCAGACGGATTTTGGACAGGACATTACGGCCTCTTTGTTGTTCTTGGTAAACCCGTTCCCTCCGCATTAGTAAGAAATTATGTTCCACTTAATTAATCCATGGGCTTGCCGTTACGTTCGCGCTACTAATAATACCGTTTGTTCGGTTCCGGTTAAGTTCTCTGTTCTATGTCTAAAAATAATTTTAAAATGGCTCTACCAACTCATGATTCGTTGTAATATAATTTGTAATGTCTCAAAATAGTTGAATCATGACTCTATATAATATTGAAGTCATGCAACTACACAAGTACAATAAATAATATTTTTAGTCATACAACTAAATTCTCAATTCTTTTCGCGTATTTAGTCGTATAATTATAATCGTTGTCTCAAAATATTTTCTTTAGCATTGATATTCGGTTCTCGGGTCGATTCTGGGTACCTGAACCAGGAACCGATTCGAAATTGTCGGTTCTGGTATTATGGGAACTCGACCCAAACCGAACCTATTGGGAACTGACGCAAACTATTCAGTTCGGTTCGGTTCCGGTCTGGTTCTCGATTCTTTGGTTATTATTGCACACCCTAGTGGTCACCGTGGGAGTGGTCATCAGGCTGGCGCCCGCACTCAATATTCTGCGCATTCGACTGAGATTTATGAGGATAACTCTGGGGGCCTTTCTGCTATAGAGTTATAGGTCTTTCGCCGTATGTTGTGTTCCAAGTTTGTTTCTGCATCGGCTGATTCCACTGCTGCATTTACTACTTCAGGTATCTCAAGTTCTCATGCTGTCTTTTTCCCCTTCCAAGTGGATCATTGACTCGGATGCGACAGATCACATGACTGACTCTGCTTCAGGTTTTACCACTTATACTCCTCTCTCTGCTCGTGATAAGATCATTGTTGCTAATAGTTCCCACTCTTCTATTACTGGCAAAGGAACTATTGCATGTTCACCCGACCTATCACTTTCTTCAGTTTTGCATGTTCTTTCTTTTCCCCGCAATCTTCTCTATATAAGCCACTTAACTGCTTCTTTAAATTGCTTTGTAACTTTTTTCCCTAATGTTTGTGTGTTTCAGGATCCGGATACAAAGCGGACGCTTGGCAGTGGTAGGAACGTTGGCGGGCTGTACATGTTGAACCAGTTGTTCTCTCCTAGTGCGCTTTCCACCACCAGGGCTCCGACTTTACACAACATCTGGCACTGGCATCTGCGCTTTGGCCACCCTTCGACTTTATATCTTACCAAACTCTTTCCTGCTTTCAGTTGTTTGATTAAGTCATTTACTTGTGACACATGAACTCTCAAAACATGTTCATCATAATATCAGTCATGTTTCTTTTTCTAGTTCCTGTTCGTTTTATATTAAACATTTTGATGTTTGGGGTCCCTCCCCGGTGTTGTCTTTTTCTGACTATAAATGGTTTGTTATATTTATTGATTGTCATTCTCGCACTACTTGGCTTTATTTGTTAAAAAAGTCTGATGTGTTTCCTTGCTTTCAATCCTTTCATCAAATGGTTATGACTCAGTCAACGGCACAATTCGTGTGTTTTGTAGTGATAATGATGGGGAATATGATGATCGGGAAGGGTTCGGTGTCTATCTTGTCGAACATGGCATTATTCACCAAACCATATGTGTTCACACTTCTACTCAAAATGGAGTTGCCGAACGGAAAAATAGACACTTACTGGAGGTCCTCCGGTGTTTGTTAATTACAATGCACCTTCTCAAGTCCTATTGGGATGATGCGGCTCTAACTGCCGCTCATCGTCTACCGTCTCGCTCCATTTCTTATAATACGCCCCTCTCCCGTTTAGCCAAGAACCACATTGTCCACACATCTCACATCGCTCCTCGCATCTTTGGCTTCGTCTGTTTTGTTCATGTTCATACCCTGCATCACGATAAACTGGATGTTTGCTCCCTTCGATGTGTTTTTGTTGGCTACTCTACTACCACCAAAGGGTATAGGTGTTATCACCCTCCTACGCGTCACTATTACTGCTCTGTTGATGTTACTTTTCGTGAAGGGGGATCCTATTTTGGTCCTTGTCAGGGGGAGACGAGTAGTAACAGTGACGGGACCATCCACTCTCCTCTCCTGATTGTTGTTTCTCCTAGTTCACCCAGTACTGCTTCTGTTCCTACCACCTCCATTCCTCCTATATTATATACATACTCTTGCAAACCTCGGACTATTAAGCAAGTACATCCCGTGGATGTTCCACCGATGTCTGTGCCTGTCTCCGCTCTAGATTAAGATGATCACCTCCATGTTCCCCTTGCTCGACTTAAAGGTAAAACTGGTGGCACTAAATACCTCATTGCCAATTACATTTCTTACACTCACCTCTCTCGGGCTCACAAAGCTTTTATCTCATCTCTTTCCTCTATTATGATTTCTAAGACCTTCCAGGAGGCTGTTCAGATATCTGAGTAGAAACAGGCTATGGAAGAAGAGATGTGTCTTAGAAAAAAAATGGAACATGGCGGCACGCACGTCTTCCTCATGGGAAGCGAACGGTTGGATCACGATAGATCATCTCTGTCAAGCAGAATCAAGATGGAGTGATTGAGCGGTATAAAGCACGGATGGTCGCTCAAGGGTATACCTAGACCCAAGGAATTGACTACCAAGAAACTTTTGGCCCTGTTACAAAGATGAATACTATTTGGGTGATCCTCTCTTGTCCTGCTTGTTGTGGGTGGCACAGTTGTCAAGGCGCGCGCCTGAGGCGCCGGGCACGCCAGGCGCACCGGGCGCAGCCCGCCGCGTATGAGAACGGCTGAGGCAGGTGGCGCGCCCACGCCTTACAGGCTCCCAGGCGCGCGCCTTTCAAGGTTTTTTTTTAAAAAAATTGAGATGGGCAAAAACATTATCTCAGACGCACCCGGGGCACCCCTAGGCACACTTGGGCGCCCAATTTCAGCGGATTGGGCGCCCAATTTCAGCGGATTGGGCGCCCAATTTCAGCGGATTGGGCGCCCAATTTCAGCGGAATTGGGCGCCCAATTTCAGCGGATTGGGCGCCCAAGTTCAGCGGATTGGGCGCCCAATTTCAGCGGATTGGGCGCCCAATTTCAGCGGATTGGGCGCCCAATTTCAGCGGATTGGGCGCCCAATTTCAGCGGATTGGGCGCCCAATTTCAGCGGATTGGGCGCCAAATTTCAGCGAATTGGGCGCCAAATTTCAGCGAATTGGGCGCCAAATTCACTCAATTTCCTTTTCCACTCATTTGTGCGGCACACGTGCCTCAAACACGAGTCTGCGCCTTGCGCCTAGGCTCCAGGGGCCCTTTACCTCGGTGCGCCTTGCGCCTTTGATAACTTAGGTGGGTGGGAGTTACAACAGCTTGATGTCAAAAATGCGTTCTTTGATAGTGATCTGGAAGAGGAAGTCTAAATGACTATTCCTCCTGGCTTTACCAAAGAAGGGTCCAGTGGAAAAGTCTATCGTCTGCAGAAATCCCTATATGGCCTGAAGCGGTCCCCTAGAGCTTGGCTTAGACGGTTTAATAAGACCATGCTTCAAGTAGGCTATACTCAAGGATAGGATGATCATACTCTCTTTATCAAGAGGAGAGGAGCCCAAGTATTGATTCGTATTGTGCACGTGGATGACATGATCATTACAGGAGATGACCTAAAGGAGATCGTACGCTTGAAAGAGCAATTGGGCAAAGAATTTGAAGTCAAGGATCTAGGTAAATTGAAATACTTCTTGGGAATTGAAGTAGTAAGGTCTCGTCGGGGGATCTTCATCTCTCAGAGAAAGTATACCCTTGACCTTCTCGAGGAAACCGGGACCAATGATTGGTTGGGAGACTCATATATTTATCTCATATTCGCCCTGATATTACGTACGTCGTGGGCGTCCTAAGTAGATTCATGCACTCTCCTACAGATCGCTATCAGTAGGCAGCGTATTGGATATTGAGATACCTCAAGAAGTCTCCAGAACGTGGGATTCTGTTCTCTGCAAATGAACCTGTGGAAATTGAAATGTTTATAGATGCTGATTGGGCCGGTAGTCAAGATCACAGAAAGTCTACAACCGGGTATTGCTCATTTGTGGGCGGAAACCTTGTATCATGGAAGAGCAAGAAACAGAATGTTGTGGCTCGCTCAAAGAATATAGGGTCATGGGGCAAGGAGTATGTGAGGTTGTGGTTGAAGACAATTCTCCAAGATATGGGTCTCTAGGTGAACTAGTTACTATCTACTACGACAACAAAGTTGTCATCGGTATTGCTCTAAATTCGATTCAACATGGTAGGACGAAGCATGTTGAAGTTGACAGACATTTCATCAAAGATCACCTAGACAAGGGAAATATATGTACTTCATTCGTGAATTCACATGACCAGCCAGCCGACTTCTTCAACAAGGGGTTATGTTATGAAAACTTCGTAAACAATACAATTAAATTGGGAATGATCGATATATATTCCCAACTTGAGTGGGAGAGTTGAATATACGTGTTATACGCATTTTAGTTCAAGTTTTTATTTTTCCCGCTACTTATTTCATGTGTTATGTCACGTGTGTTATGTCATATATATATATATATATATATATATATATATATATATATGCTTGGCCCGATTTAAGAAAACCGAGTATTATTCTTCCTCTATTCTACTCTTCTTCCCCAGAAAAACTACCTTATTCTAAGGGCTCGCGAGAGGACTTCAACGCCTTCTGGTTCACTTTCTACTGACTCCACCGCACTGCTGCTCATCATACTCCCTCCTGAACCCCACCCCATGATGTAACTCGTGGCCCAGACGTGTTGCTCACTTCCCGACGTGCCACCTAATATTTCTCAGTTTTCCTATACTAATTCAGAAGAACGTTCACTCGGCACACCTCACTGTCTATTGCACATTTATTTCACCTCACTATCATTTGGATATAGGTGGATTTGTGGATTTATATCAATACATTAAATAGTTTCTATTGTATTTTTGGAACACACTATGGGGTCGAACGGGAATCAAACTCGAGTTTAGTAGTGTTGATCCCCCCCTCTGATCGCTGGACAGAACAAAGGCATTAATAGGAATTTGGGAAATTTTCTTATGTGATTAATTTGAAGAATCCACCTCAATGGGATCTAAAATATTCACAAGTAAAAATTCACACATAATAGTTCTAAAAATCGCTTCCCTACTGAATCTACTTCAGAGATTATCTATGGGTTTTTATACCTCATCTCCTACTTGACCGTCATCCCCTCTCATTCCATGAACGTATTTCATTTTATGTGCAAGGTCGCATTAATTATTTAGAAGAATTGTATAAAATTATTGCTAATATTTTGCAAACAACCTTTGAAAATTATAAATTCATGGTTGATGGTTATCGTCGTGAGTTGTACCTTTCAAAGGGAGATTGTGTTTGCTTCTTGTAGGAGGTAGAGATCTACTTCATGCTCATATCAGGAACTAATGCGCACGAAAATACCACTTCAAATTCAAAAGCGCGTCGATTTTCCTGTTGAGGGCCCCGACATACCACCTAATTTAATACCAGCTATGACATTTGATCTCTATGCGACCTATTTTTGCAAATTCTCGTCGGAGTCGAGCTCTGTCAATCTCGCGGGAATTGATGCATTCAGCACTGCATCCGAGGACCCGTAATACCACGCGTTCTAGTTATTTTTTTATTATTTGTTATGGTATTTTTGTCAATTTTTCTATGCATTGACGGTATTTTGAATTTTGGCATATCAGTTTGACCACCCATTGACACCCTAAATAAATGATCACGCAAATAAAATAGCTAGGGCGAAAGGGGCAAGCTAAAATTAATTATGACGGCATAAAATCAAAAAAACGAGAATAAAATTCAACTGAGAGGCATAAAATATTTCTCAATTTGAAAATTTAATGTAGCAAATAAAATTGATTTTTATTCCATCTGAGCTAAAGATTTTAGAAATAATTTAAGGGACATAATCCAGTTTTGGAAATTACTGAAGGGGAAATATTTGATTCTTCTTAAATACTCTCCATGGGCACAGAGAAAGGCGGCCAGGGTTTTGACAGAGGAACGACAAGTCGTCGTTTTTTGTTATCCCGGCAACCGAGCCCCTCGCTGCAAGCCGTCGCTTCAGCCCTATCGAATGTGAGAGTCGCCAACTCCGGCGCACCTTCAACGGACGACTCTTCTCCAGCTTCCACGGCGCTACCTGGGTGTGACCTTGCATGCGGCCTTGACGTCGCACCGTCCACCGAGGAGTTCCCTTCCCCCTCTAGTACGTCGTCGAACTTGACTGTCTACTCCGACGTCAAGGACGGTTCCTGTCTACTCATTCCAGCGGGGTCCTCAATGCCCATGTCTTCTCCAATGAACTGGACGGCTCTTGCCTATTCATTCCAGAGTCGATTTTTCCTCCTGTTTGCTTCAGAAACCAACAGTCGTGCTCTAAATTGGGAGTGGTCAAACCTTGCCGTAGTTACTGCGTATTCCTGGGATAATTCGGCTCCTCCTGCTTCACTTATTGGCGTAACTTTTATGCATCTAAAATAATTAATTAAGTTTGTCTCGGACGTTCGCGTTGTTTAAATTGACTATTTATCCATAAATTATTGTATGTGCTTTGCTTGTGAATGGAACGAGCTCGCAACAGATTTTACTCGTAAGCATTTTAAGAATTTCTTTCAAATAATAATTAACATTCTTTTTTGAAGTTTAAGCGTCTGAAGTGTGATCTAGCGTGCGAAAACCGATTTGGCCCACTCGGCCTCAACAATATAAAATTAATTGCATCAAAATATTTTATTTTCAAAAAACCCTAGAATCGATTTACATAAAAAAAACTCGCCTTTGTACCCAATGCGAAAAGACAAATCATACTGAGGTCATCTGTTATCGCAAACATGGGTTCCCACCGCATCCCTTCTGAAAGATGGGGGTTAGATCTGATTTACTCTAGAGGGGGGTGAATAGAATATTTAAAACTTTGGCTGCTTTTAAGTTTTATATCAGAGTTTAAAATAGGTGATACCAATAATACTATAGAAGGAAATAAAAGACTAATCTAACTATCACAGCACAGCAAGAACAAAAAGAAAATGAACACAACCAGACAACACAAGAAATTTTATAGTGGTTCCCACACCTGGGTACATCCACTCTTCTACCACCCTGGTAGGAATCCACTAACAGGTTTTTGATCAGGTGACTGTCACCACAAGATCTATTTCCAGGGAAATCTCACAACCCTTTAGGCTTTTGATCAGTTGCCCAAAAACTAAAAATAAACTTTTTAAGAGAGTTAATAAACCCTTTGTACAGGAGGTGAGAGAGGGGTGATGAGCTCTTCTCTTTTCTCTAAACAACAGAGAAGACTTGTGGATTCTGTAGTTGTCAAGACTCCTTCTGAAATGTAGAGATGGTTCAGAAGATGAATTATTGCTCAGGGTGTAAGTCTTAAGCCTTGTCTGAAAAACAATCCTGGAACTTTCTGACTGAATCAAGATGAGTTGTCCTTGAATGTTCCTGAAAGAGAAGGTTGAAGAAGACTCTTGATAGTGATGAATGTTCTTCTTCAGTCTTCAGAATGGACAAGGAGGAAAACAGAATGTTTTCTGTACTGGGAGAGAGTTTTGAATGTTCAGTCTGTGTCTCTCAGTATTCTTGTGTGCTGTATTTTTTCCTGATGATTTTTGGCTCAGTGTTCAGATCTCTGGCAGAATGAATTGAAAAAATCGACTGAAAAGAGAAAATCTTTTTTATATTTTGTAGTCAGAAATTCTCCTTTGAATTTGAATTCCTGCATTAATTGCTGAAGGATCTGGAGAATACAAACGGCTGGAATGACTGTCATAAAGGAGTTTCCCCAAATGTCCATAATAAAATAAGCAAGTAATTACCCTGATGAAAGCCATAATTAATGTTGTCAATAACGGCTATATTCAGGGGAATATTAGCATTAATTACTCAGGAATAATACTGCTAAATAGTATAGAAGGTAAGGGACAGAAGTAAGGAAAACTTCTCATTCTGGCTCGGGACAGAAATCGTCGACCTCTGAACGGAATTCGTCGACCTGAGTTCCAAGTTCGTCGACCTGAAAGTTCCTGTTCGTCGACCTGAGCTCTGCGAACTGCATTCAGAGAATAACTTGTCAATTCTGCGCTCTGAGTTCGTCGAACAGAGAATCTGTCTGAAAGACAGGATCGTCGCCCTGAGCTCGAATATCGTCGAGCTCAGCTCAGAGAAATAACTCTGAGTTCGTCGATCTGAGATCGACGATCGTCGAGCTGAGTTCGAAGAACTTCGAACTGATCATTCTGTTCTCTGAATCTTCTAAGTCTGAGTCTTCTAATGTCCTCTGTTGGCTGGTCCATGAAGGTTGAACCTAATGACTAGCCTAAACTATAGGACTCAAAGAATTGACCCTGACTATACAATGTGGGTCAGACTTAACCTAATTTAGTGAACCTAGCCCAAATCCAACTAGGGATCTAACAATCTCCTCCTATTTGGGTGAGGTAACTAAAGCAAAATAGAAGAAGCAATCATAAAGCATAAAAACATATATCTGACAGAAATAAACATTCAGCAGATATTTACAGAAGGTGCTTCATGATTAAAACATAATAAAGTTCAAAAAAAACAAGAATAAAACATAAACTAAGGCACCGTTTGGGGGGACTTATTTTCACCGGTCAAGCGGTTGAGACCGCATGAACCGGACCTTAATTAAGTCCCGGTTCATGCGGTCGCAACCGCTTGACCGGTGAAAATAAGTTCCCCCAAACGGAGCCTAAATCACTTGTTCTGCTTTGATTTATCTTTCTCTGGCTTCTCAAATGGTTGTCTGAAAATGATTTCTCTATTAGGATTGGCAGCTTGTCTCTTTGACATTGTCATGTCTGATGCACCAATGATATTGAGAGATGTTGTTCTTAGAACTATAGCTTCTGGGTGCAACTTCATGTAATCATCAGCATTAAAGAATTTATTAGCCTTGACATACCTTTTAAGTTCTTCCTTCCTGTATGAAGACATGGTAGAGTATTGGGAAGGATCATTTCCTTCAGCTTTGGCTTTGTTAATTTGAAAAAGTCCTACCAGCTCCTGAAATCTGGTCATTTTAGCAGTTGTCTCCTGCTCTGGATCTACAAAGGGTATTGGAGGAGATTCTGGCCTTTTAGGACTTGAGTCCTTCTGTGAATCATCAACTGAGTCTGTAGGATTTCTCTTGACTGAAACTGGAAGAGGTTGGCTTTGAGATGACTGTTGCTGACTGCCTGGCTTGGAATGTCTCTGATAGGTTTTTGTGACAGGTGCAGATCTGTGAGATACATTTCCATAGGCCCCAGAAGATGGAGGAGGAGGAGGGTCTTTTCTGAATTGCTTACGAGGAGACCTGTACCTTCTCCTCTTCTTCCTTTCTTTTTGCTCATTCTTAGATAACCACATCCATTGTGGCATCCCTGGGTATGGAGTAATCTTTTGCAAGATATAGTAGGGAGTATCATTGGTGGGATTTGGCTTTGGAGCATCCTTGAGAACAGCTTTTCTCTTCTTTGCAACCTTCTTTTTAGGATCACCAGATTCATCAGAATCATCATCATCTATGTCATCATCAGAAGAACCTTGAAGATTATCATACAATGCATTTATTTCCTTTAAAGTTTCCTTTGAGATTTGTTTTACAGCCTGAGGAAGTGCTTGAGGTTCAGCAACTTCAGATGGAGCAATATTCTCAGTAAGCATCTAATAATCTTCTACATCTTTGCCAGTCAACAGAAATTCATTTAAGGCAGGATCATTCTGAATCTGTGCAAGTTCATGTGCTACATCTTGAGCAATCAAATCATCTAGATTTGGGATTGGGCTATCATCAATCACATAGGTTGGGCCTGAAGGTTCCTCAATTATTTTACTAGCAAAACTTGTCTTCAGTTGTTTGACAACTTCAAGACTTATTGGAGGAGTGTAACACACTATAGCCAAGGATGGCTCTGAGCACACTGCTGGAAGATAATTTATATATCCATAAACAAAAGGTTTCAATAAATTAAACAAATCTACTGTGGGATTGATAAAACAATCACCAACAGTCACAAACTCTGGGGGAGCAACTTGCTCATCTGCACTCAACATATCAGAATCAATTGATTCAGCCTTTGTAGCCATCTGTACATCTGTTATTGTGAACTCAACTAACTGCAAAACTGGAGCTTCTTCTGCTGCTTCTGCTGTTGCTGGAGGAGGAGAAACTGGAGCTTCTTCCCTGGATATCTCCCCCTGCCTGGCTGCAAAGGGTCCTGTAGCCAGGCCCCCAGAAGAAGGGACAGAAAGGGTAGTAGGCAGAAGAGCAGTGAGGGAGGAAATGGAGTCAGCAAGAGGTTTAATTGTCTCTACTATTAGAGTTTTGAGTAGAGGAGTGATGATGTGCAGAAGAGAGGAAATGGAAGGGGGATTCATTTGCATGAACTCAGAGGGTGTCTGAGTTGATACAGAAGGATTGGTGGAGGATGATGATGTATGAAAGGGTGTGGAGTCTGGCATTTGCTCATCAATGGATGATGGGGAATGAATGGGGGATGACAGCAGATTAAATGATGGTATGGATGATATGTTGTGTAGGGGGATATCAGCAAGATGTTGAGGAAGAGGGGACTGAGGAGGAGTGACATGCTCTGGGGTATGAGGTGGAGTAGCATGCACTGGAGATTGGGGAGGGGTTGGTTGATGTTCAGGAGTATGAACTGGTGAGGAATGAGGAACTGGGGAAGAAGGAGGTTTTGGTGTATGGGCTTGAGATGTGGAGTTTGTTGGAGGGTTGTTGAGGGTGTTTGAATTTGAGGAGGTGTTGGTTGTTGAGATGAAGATGGAGGGGATGGAATTCTGATGGAAGGGGCATCTTCTGGGGGTGGAGGAGCAGCTGTTACAGCTCTGGTATCCTCAGAAGTCCTGGAAGAGGAAGAAGCCTTAGATGGCTTGGGGATATTCCTCTCCCACCTACCAAATAAGGCACAAGTGAGCCTCTTGGAGGCATTAATGAATATGGTCGGGAGACCAGGAATTCAGCAGCCTTTGCTTGAAGGAAAATTCCAAGAATCCTTCCAAAGCATACCTCTTTCTTTGTATTCTTTTTCTTAATCATCTCAAACATTATTCGAGCCCAGTTCACGGGCTTTTTGTTGACCATTGCACACATCACCAGGAACTGCTGCCTGGTGATATAGTCATGGGCAGTGTGCTTTCCAAGCAACACCTTACCCACAACATCTGCCAGAAACTTATAATCAGTAGATAGGTGTTTCTTCAGCAGTTTATTGGGGTTTTCTCCAGAATGACCCATCTTAGCCAGCATTTCATCATATTCAGCACTGTCTATTTCTAACTCTTCTTCTCCATTCAGTAATCCAAAATTTTCAGATAGAACGGAGGGGGTGAGAGAAACTGTATTACCCGATATTGTTCCTGTCAAAGTATCAGAATCTGGAGAGGAGGAGGTGAAAACTCATTCTCGAACTTCTGTCGCAGCAATCTTTATTCTTGTGGTCATAAGATTCTTCAATTGCTGATCTTCAAATAATTTCATAATGTCTAGGAAGATCTGATCGGAGTGTTGGAATGACTCGAAGTCTATATCAAAACTCATATCAAACTTCATTGTCGCAAGAGTGCTCGATGGAATCGTCATTATCACCTGCAAAAGGAAAACAGAGAGACCAAGTGCAAGGGGAACAGAAAGCGCGGGATGGAGCTCGAAGAAAGCCTAGATATAAGGTTTTTCAGAATATGAAACGACAAACTCCGTCCTGCGAAAATAAAGAAAAATTCTTTGATCTGAGGTCGACGAAATATTTTTATTAACAAAAGAGTTCGTCGATCTCAGTCTGAAGAAGGGAAAGCTTTTCGTCGTTCTCAGGTCGACGAAAATTTGGTGAAGTAATATCGTCGATCTCAGGTCAACGAATAGAACTTCACACACAGAGAGTTCGTCGATCTCAGGTCGACGAATTTTCTCAAGAACTTTTCTCAGTTCGTCGATCTCCGGTCGACGAACTGTGGCAAATTCTTCGACCACAGACAGAAAGTTAAATTAAAGCTTCTCCATTGATCATACGAAGTTGATTCAAAAAGAACAGATGGTTCCTTTCATCCAAGGGTTTGGTGAAGATATCTGCTCTTTGCAAATCAGTATAGATGTAGACAAGATTAATTTTCTTTTTGTCCACACACTCTCTAATAAAATGATGTTTTATCTCTATATGCTTAGTTCTACTATGATGAACTGGATTCTGAGCAATAAAAATTGCACTAGTATTGTCACAAAGTAGAGTTGAATTGTTTAAGTTGTATCCATAATCCAGGAGTTGGTTTTGAATCAACAGCATCTGTGAACAGCAACTGCCAGCTGCTATGTACTTAGCTTCTGTTGTTGATGTGGACACAGATGTTTGTTTTTTGCAAAACCAGGAGACAAGTCTAGCACCAAGGAACTGGCATGTTCCTGATGTGCTCTTCTTGTGCACTCTACATCCAGCAAATTCAGCATCAGAGTATCCAGTTAACTCAAATTCTGACTTTGTTGGATAACAGAGTCCTAAATTAGGACAACTCTTCATATATCTTAAAATCCTTTTTAGCAAAATAAGGTGAAATTCTTTAGAGTTCACCTGGAACCTAGCACAAAGACAGGTAGCAAACATAATATCTGGCCTACTTGCTGTAAGATATAACAGGAACCCAACAATGACCCTATACAATTTCTGATCAACAGGTTTCCCATGTTCATCAGAATAAACCACAGCATTTGTAGCCATGGGTGTTTTCTTAGCTGAGCCATCAGCCATCCCAAACCTTTTTATCAGCTCTTTAGCATACTTGGATTGGGATATGAAGAGTCCATCAGGGGTCTTCTTCACTTGGAGACCAAGGAAGTAGGAGAGCTCACTCATGTTGTTCATCTCAAACTTAGAATGCATAAGGTCAGAAAATTTTTTGCATAGTTTGGGATCTGTAGAGCCAAATATAATGTCATCTACATATATTTGTACAAACAAGATTTTATCTTTATGATGTCTAATGAAAAGAGTCCTATCTACAATGCATCTAGAAAATTTATGCTCTAACAGGAAGCTAGCTAAGGTCTCATACCAAGCTCTTGGAGTTTGTTTTAAACCATAGAGAGCTTTATGCAATCTAAAGACATAAGAGGGATGAGTTGGTGAGATAAAACCTGGTGGTTGCTCCACATATACTTCCTTTTTTAGTTCACCATTGAGGAAAGCACTCTTTACATCCATCTGGTAGACTTTGAACCTTTTGTAAGCAGCATAAGCTAAGAAAATTCTTATGGCTTCAAGCCTTGCCACTGGAGCAAAGGTCTGGTCATAATCAATTCCTTCCTCCTGTGAGTAGCCTTGAGCCACTATCATTGTCTTGTTCCTTATAATGTTGTCATCAGTATCCAATTTATTTCTTAACACCCATTTGGTTCCAATGGCTTGGTAGTCCTTGGGTCTGGGAACCAAATCTCATACTCTACATCTCTCAAATTGATTGAGCTCTTCTTGCATTGCAATGATCCAGTGGGGATCTTACTCTGCATCTTTGATGGAATGGGGCTCAAGTTGAGAAATGAAACAAGCAAACATCAAGTCAGGGTTGAGTTGATGTCTTGTTTGCACACCAGCTGATATGTCTCCAATCACTTGAGATATGGGGTGATCTCTAAGTGTGACAAGATCAGTGGGACGAGTTTGAGTAACAGCTTGTGGGATTAATTCCTCTTGTGGAATTGGGTTAACTGTTTGGAGAGTGTCAGCAACATCCAAATTATCTTCTTCACTATCATCTTTAACAGCTTGTGGAGAGGGATTAGATGGAGCCTCTTGAGTGAGATTTATATCATCCAATCTTTCACACAAGTGAGGTACCTACAATGAGCTACTGGTAGAAATTTCTTTCTCCTTGTAATACATGTTAGCTTCATCAAAAGTCACATGGACTGATTCCTCAATTTTTAAAGTAGATTTATTAAAAATCTTATAAGTCTTGCTGACTTGGGAATATCCTAGAAAAATTCCCTCAGCAGCTTTGTCTTAAAACTTTTTAATATGTTTCTTGTTGTTATTATGAATATAGCATATACAACCAAATACTTTAAAATAAGTGATTTTAGGTTTCTTCTCATTAAGCAATTCATTGGGAGTCTTATTCTTAAGTTTATGTATTAAACTTCTGTTCAGTACATAGTTTGTTGTACTCACTGCCTCTGCCCAAAAGGAGAGGGGCTTATAAGCATCTGTAAGTAATGTGCCTGCAGCTTCAATTAGGGTTCTATTTTTCCTTTCAGCTACCCCATTTTGTTAAGGAGTTATAGGAGCTGAGAAGCAGTGTCTGATACCTTTCTTCTCACAGAACTCTTGCATAAGAAGAGACTCAAACTCAGTACCATGATCACTTCTGATCAATGCAACTGGAGTAGAGTACTCAATAGGTATGGTCTTGAGAAAATCTGTAAGAACTTTGAAGTTATCTGACTTAGATTTCAAAAAGAACACTCAAGTGAATCTTGAGAAGTCATCTACAATAACTAAAGTATAGGATTTCCCTCCTAGGCTTTGTACAGCAATAAGGCCAAAGAGGTCCATATGTAGCAAGTACAAGATCCTAGGTGAATCACTTTTATTTACAGATTTAAACCTAGATTTAGTTTGCTTGCCTAATTGACAAGCCCTGCAGAGGCCTTCCTTCTTGTAGGGACCAGAAGGCAATCCTCTAACAAAGTTGTTCTTAGATAACTTAGCAATATTTTTCAGGTTTACATGTCTTAGTCTTTTATGTCACAAATCATTTTGATTGCTAACATGATTAAAAAGACAAATATCTGAAACAGTTAATTGAAAATCTACTATGTATATATTGCCTTGTCTATTTCCAAATACAATAATTTTGTTTTCTTTAGAAGAAATAATATAAAAGCTTGAATTAAAAGATACCTGATAACCTTCATTACATAATTGACTTATGGAGATGAGGTTATGCTTTAATCCACTTACATATGCAACTTTTTTGAAGGTTACTGTCCCAACCATGACTTCTCCAAAGCCTTCAGTCTGGCCAAAATTGGAGTCACCAATGATCAACTTTGGTTCAAGCTTGGACTTGTAATTTATTAAGTTGTCCTTGCTGCCAGTCATATGCTTGGAGCATCCACTGTCCAGATACCATTGTTATTTAAAAGCTGGACAGCTCTTCACCTGCAAAAATAAAAATTAGTTGTTCTTGACCCAGGTTACCTTGGGTACTTGTTGATTTACATAACTAAAATTGGAAATATATGAATATTCAGGTTGATTTTTGTAACCTAAGGGATGATATCTTATAGGTGGAATTATTCATTGGTTAAAGGGATTAATGTTTTGTCTTGGTTGATTAAAAGGTATGTTAGAATTAAAGTTTCTGTTATTATAAACTGGGGTCGATGAATTCTGGTACGTTCGTCGATCTGAGGTCGACGAACGGGGATGAGTTCGTCGAACTCCACTCAGAGAATGAAAGTATTCATTTTCTGGGCCCCAATTCGTCGATCTCTGATCGACGAACCATACTGCTTTCGTCGATCGCAGTTCAGAGAATAGTTATAATAGAGGTTTGCGTTCTGAGTTCGTCGACTTGAGTTCGACGAACCATACACATTTTGTCGATCTGAGTTCGACGAAATCTGCTGAACATTGTTCTGGTTATAATTTTTCTTACTCTTTTTCCTTTTGCTATTCTTGAGTTTAATCTCTGTTTGATTAATATTATTATCTTTTATTTTCTCTTTACCTTTTTCAAAAACAAATTTTATAGGGGTTGTTAAGATATTCTTCTGAATTAGTGGGGGTTGGCTTGATGAAGCACCGAAGCCCAGCTTGTCATTGAATCTGGCATTCACTATGCTTGTGAGGTTAATCAGCTTGATACTTCTCCCATTCAGGGATTCTTCAAGTTGCCTAGCCTCAGATAATTCAATCTTTAATTTAATGATTTATTCATTAGTTAGAGTGATTTCATCATTTAACTTGTTATTTTCTGAAAGTAGGTTTTCTTGTTCATTTAATTTCTCTCAAAGTTGCTTAATCTCTTTTTCAGAGTTTATTAAATCAAAACATAAAGACTTGAATTCAGTTTTAAATTCTTCTGAATCAAAATCAAAAGAAGATAGTACCTGATCTTCTTCAGGTTCAGAGTCTTCATTGTCTGATTGTTCAGCTTCTGCTTCTGAACAATTGCCTGATGCATTGATGGTCATCAGACAAATTTCATTTGCCTTTGCTTCCTCTTCATCTTCACTGGAGCTAGAAGATGAAGATTCTTCATCAGTATCACTTCATGTTTCAGCAATGAAACCTTTCTTCATTCTTTTATGTTTGTTGGAGGAGGGCTTGTTGTAGTGATGCTTCCTTGTTTCTTTCTCTCCTCTTCTCTCCTTCTTATTGTTCTCTGGACACTCTGAGATGAAGTGTTCAGGCTTCCTGCAGCCAAAACAAATAACCTCTTTAGTGGGAGTTTTGTCATATTTGGGCTTCATCATGCCTGGATGACTTCTTTCTGAAGTCTTTCTTGCCCATCTTGTAAAATCTCTTGGCTAAGAGACTCAGGAATTCTTCATTGACTATTGGGGCTTCTAATTCTTTATTTGCTTTGAATGCAATAATTTGCTCCTTTTCTGCATGATGAAGGAGTCTTCTTCTCTGCAGCCTCTCTGTACTTTATCAGTTGCTCATAAGACTTGAGCTTTCCAAGTAGAGATTTTGTAGAAATCTCATTTAGACTTCTGACTTCCTTGATAGGCCAGATTCTTGAATCACATGAGCTAGGAAAGCACATGAGGATTTTATCATTAACTTCTGTAAGGGTGATGTCTTTGTCTAGAGTCTTCAGCTCATTGATTATTGAGCTCAGTCCGTTGTACATGTCACCAACAGACTCTGATTCATCCTTCTTAAAGTTCTCATATTGTGAGATAAGGTTGGATCTCCTATCCTTTCTCTCATCAGCTGAACCAGCAACCATCTGGTTAAGTGACTCTCATATTGCCTTGGCTGATGTGCATTCAGCCACCTTCTGGAAAATATCATCAGACATTACCTGAGCCAGAATATTCATGGCCTTTGCATCAGCTATCTTGGCCTTTTTCTGAGCATCTGTCCACTCAAGTGGTGGAACAGCATGTGTGCTGGAACTAGCAATAGTTGTTGCAACTGGAACTGGTGGTCCTATCAAAATAGAATTAAAGATATCCTCATCAATAGAGTTCATATACAATTTGATTCTTGCCTTCCAGATGACAAACTTATTTAAGTTGCGAACTGGATGTCTGGTGCTTGCATAGTCTTTGTCCTGTGTCATTTTGTGATAACAGAAAAACTAAGAAAAAAGGAAATCTGATCGAACAAGGATCTTGGTTCAAGTGTTAACTTGTACAACCAAAGAAAACCCTCTGATACCAATTGAAAGATGAGGGTTAGATCTAAATTACTCTAGATAGGGGGGGTGAATAGAGTATTTAAAACTTTGGTTGTTTTTAGGTTTTATATCAGAGTTTAAAATAGGTGATACGAATAATACTATAGAAAGAAATAAAAGACTAATCTAACTATCACAGCACAGCAAGAACAAAAAGAAAATGAACATAACCAGACAACACAAGAAATTTTATAGTGATTCCTCAACCTGGGTACATCCACTCTTCTACCACCCTGGTAGGAATCCACTAACAGATTTTTAATCAGGTGACTATCACCACAAGATCTATTTCCAGAGAGATCTCACAACCCTTTAGACTTTTGATCAGGTGCCAAAAAACCAAGAATAAACTTTTGAAGGGAGTTAATAAACTCTTTGTATAGGAGGTGAGAGAGGGGTGATGAGGTCTTCTCTTTTCTCTAAACAACAGAGAAGACTTGTGGATTCTGTAGTTGTCAAGACTCCTTCTGAAATGTAGAGATGGTTCAGAAGATGGATTTTTGCTCAGGGTGTAGGTCTTCAGCCTTGTCTGAAAAACAATCCTGGAACTTTCTGACTGAACCAAGATGAGTTGTCCTTGAATGTTCCTGGAGGAGAAGGTTGAAGAAGACTCTTGATAGTGATGAATGTTCTTCTTAAGTCTTCAGAATGGACAAGGAGGAAAACAGAATATTTTTTGTACTGGGAGAGAGTTCTGAATGTTCAGTCTGTGTCTCTCAGTATTCTTGTGTGCTGTATTTTTTCCTGATGATTTTTGGCTCAGTGTTCAGATCTCCGGCAGAATGAATTGAAAAAATCGACTGAAAAGAGAAAATCTCTTTTATATTCTGTAGTCAGAAATTCTCCTTTGAATTTGAATTCCTGCATTAATTGCTGAAGGATCTGGAGAATACAAACGGCTGGAATAACTGTCATCAAGGAGTTTCCTCAACTGTCCCTAATAAAATAAGCAAGTAATTACCCTGATGAAAGTCATAATTAATGCTGTCAATAACGGCTATATTCAGGGGAATATTAGCATTAATTACTTAGGAATAATACTGCTAAATAATATAGAAGGTATGGGACAGAAGTAAGGAAAACTTCTCATTCTGGCTCGGGACAGAAATCGTCGACCTCTGAACGGAATTCGTCGACCTGAGTTCCAAGTTCGTCGACCTGAAAGTTCCTGTTCGTCGACCTGAGCTCTGCGAACTGCATTCAGAGAATAACTTGCCAATTCTGCGCTCTGAGTTCGTCGAGCAGAGAATCTGTCTGAAAGACAAGATCGTCGACCTGAGCTCGAATATCGTCGAGCTCAACTCAGAGAAATAACTCTGAGTTCATCGATCTGAGATCGACGATCGTCGAGCTGAGTTCGAAGAACTTCGAACTGATCATTCTGTTCTTTGAATGTTTTAAGTCTAAGTCTTCTGATGTCCTCTGCTGGCTGGTCCATGAAGGTTGAACCTAATGACTAGCCTAAACTCAATGACTCAAATAATTGACCCTGGCTATACAATGTGGGTCAGACTTAACCTAATTTAGTGAACCTAGCCCAAATCCAACTAGGGATCCAACACCTTCACCTCTCAATACCATACTTCTCCTGTGGTGGATGGTCATACCACCTCTCGCTCTAGCATTGACACCATGTGTGAAGAACTAGACCATATTCAAGGCTGGTTACTCGGACGTTCAGCTTCGTCACATCTATCTCCAATGAAGGTATATCGTATTTTTCCCAGAGTTGCTCTTGGATAGTGGACTCTGGGGCGACGAATCATATTACCCCAAAGAAGCCTTCTCAGTATATGTATTATGTTTCTCCAAAGTTTATTACAGTGGCAAATGGCGACACCACCCCGATCTACGGCTCAGGCAATGTGCTGCTCACACCGTCCCTTTCTCCCAGCTTTGTGCTTCATGTTCCTGGCTCTCAATTAAATTTACTCTCTATTAGTCAACTTATCAATGATCATGACTGTTCCATCATGCATTTTCTTCATCCTTTGTGGTGCAGGATCGACGGACATGAAATATCATTGGCAGGGGACGACTATCAAATGGGCTCTACACACTGGAATTTCTCACCTCAGTTTTGTCCTCTATTAGCTCTGTGAATTGGCATCGACATCATGATCCCGCTCCTCTTTCTATTCTACAGAAAGCTATTTAATGTTTTTTTCATTTTTTAATTTGCATGTGAATCATGTATCTATGGGAAGTAACATCACTCTACTTTCTCACACTCCACTGTACTTGGAGCTCTATTTCTTTTGATTTAGTGCACTCAGATATCTTGGGCCTGTATAATAAAATTGCTAGTCTATCTGACTTTCGTTATTTTCTTACCTTTATTCATGATCATTATTACATGACATGGTTGTATTTGTTGTGTGGTTGCTCTGAACTACTACATTTTTTCGCTCCTTCATCACTGAAACTCGTACTCATTTCTAACCCTCCATGAAAATCCTCTGAACTGATAATGTGTGCGAATATACCAGTCACGACTTGTGTCACACTTGTGCTATGTTTGGAATTATCCACCAAACCTCTTGCGCATATACCCCGCAACAAAATGGTGTAAACGAACAAAAGAATTGTCACCTCCTCGAGGTTGCTCGCTTCATTATGTTATAAATGCAAATCCCCAGGACATATTGGCACTTTGCCGTTTTTACTGCATGTTATCTAATTAATCGCATGCCCTCTTCCATTGTAACTTTGCAATGATGTTCTATATCCTCTTTCCTTCGCAACCACTCTTCCCTTTCTCTCCTCGTGTCTTCGACAGTAATTGATTTGACCATCCTTTTAGCCTTGTCATGGACAAACTAGCACCTCGCGCTACCAAGTATATGTTACTTGGCTACTCTTGCATACAGAAAGGCTATATGTGTTACTATCCCACTATTCAAAAACTTGTTACATTTGCAAATGTTAACTTCTTTGAGGACTAGCCATTTTACTCCTCAACTTCTAATGATACTTTCCTACCTGTTATCCCTCGACCTACCTGTTGGAACCAAGAAGTTGATTCACAAATGTTCGGACCTAACGTGTAACCAAAGGCAGTACTGATCCCGTGAGCCCATTTCACAGAACTAGAGAGAGAAAAAAAAGAACTTGGCTGCAAACACGACCTGAGTACTGCAACGAGGAGGTCTCGTCACATACCCGGAAGTCGAAAAGAGCTTTTCCTCCAAAACCAAGTGTTGAGTGAGGCATAAGGCACAACATGAAGAGCAAGGTTGCAGATGTCGAATGTCGAACTCATGTCGGTTTGGATTTTTTATGTCAGATGTCGAATTTCGGGGATATATCGGAGACATATCAAAACGTCGGATTGTAAAATTATAATTATATATATATACATATTTCATAATATTTTTTATTTATTAATAGAGAATAAGGATTGCCACACCAACAATGCTACACAGCCACAATGCCAGCCGAGAAGAAGGAAGAGGGAAATAGAGGAAGATAGCTCGGAGAAATAGAGGAAAGAGGGAAATGGAGGAATAACCACAGATGGTCTCTGAGTGTGAATAAGATTCTTCAGAAAATTCACCCACCTTATAGAATTCAAAATGAAATGTGTGGTTGGTAAACAAGGATCGGTTTTTTAGCAAGGTACTCCCCTTCCAGGAATTCGAGTCTTCACTGCGTGCCTAGCATATCTTATAGATAGAATTCCTCCTATTATTGTTGCCTTCGAAAAAAGGGAACAGCAGTCTCCGCCCTTACGGGCGGCCTCACCATCTTGTTCTTCTTCACTAATTACTGTTGGAGAAGAGGCGTTCTCGCTTTCCGAAGAGACTCGGAAAAGGCTGATGAGCCTTCCACATCATCGTCTCCATCAACGCAAAGGTTTCCTCAGGCCGAACGGAGATTGGCCCTCGAGTGCAAGGGCATAAGGGAGCTTGACTGCAAAACCCACCCGTCGAGCGATGTTGGGACCTCTTCGTCAGGGGAAGGCCTTTGTGGATTGATTGAGGAGGCCGATTCGATCTTTTCCATATGAGATAGTTAAGGTACAGTCAAAGGAAGGGATAAGGATTTGGCAAGCTCGACCGAGATTCGTTCATTATGAACGTTACTTCTCGATGTGGACTAAGCTCTGACTTCACGACCTGGTGGTCGACATCACAATAATGACATTTGTCGATATGCCACCGCCTGTTTACTCAGATCATCATAGATAATTAATGTGTGCATTCCATTATTGTGGAAATATTCCCCCATGGCACACCCAGAATATGGAGCCATAAATTGCAGAGGAGCAGGATCTGAAGCGGTGGCTGCTACAAGAATAGAATATTCCAAAAGAGAATAATGCCAACCGAGAAGAAGGAAGATTAGGGCGAGCTAGGGCATGACCGCATGAGGACATAGGAACTATCCATGGAAAATTATCAATATTAACTTAAAAAATAAAGAACAAACTCACAGAACTGAGCGGATTAGCCGCATAAGCGTAGAGGAGAGGAGAGGAGGAAATGTGTTGAAAACCAGTGCGGAGAAACAAACGGCAGACGGCTGACGGAAAACACCAAATAACCAGAAGAACATGGCCCAGGTGCGAGAATCACCAAGAACCACAGAACCAGAGAGCCACAAAGAAGACGAGAGAAGAAATCACGAGAGACAGAATTGGGGCAAGTCGTTGGAGAGACGGGAAAAGTCGAGCACGTAAAATATTAATAAGGAGAGACTGGAAGAGTCGAGCACGTATAATAAATTATGTAAATAAAAATAATTAATAAAATATCAGAAATGCAATAAGCCGCCATAATCCGCAATAATGGGCCAACATGTCGGCCGCAATTCTGGAAAATGTCAGTTTGCGTAATGGCAGCGGTAACGTTGCGATCCCCCCCCCCCCAAAAAAGTAACATGTCAGCCGACATGTCAGACATGTTGGCCACAATTTACAAGCTTGATGAAGAGTACAGAACTTATAGGGGGATTCAAGGTGACTTTCCTGGTACCAAGGGGTCCTATTAATAAACAACTCCTGGGGGACATTGATGCGAGAACTGCCTTCCCCCGCGAAATACTTGACCTGCGACTTAAGGAACATGCTCACCCATTGTGCGACTATGGACTGCTACTCGCCTATGGCAAATGACCGTGATTACCCGCTCCACGGCGATCATCGGATATGCCTTGTTGGTAGCGATTTGCAAGTAACGCAGTCTAATTGGAGAGTATGAACAGATAGTTGCCCTTTGGCTCAAGTTGCCCTTGATCCTTAACTTTGACCTCCAACTTACGTGGCATAAATGAACCCACCCTCGGCAAATACAACACAAACCTCGGTCCTTGCGAGTTCTTATAAAGCTCGAAAAGATACATCAAACATGTTATTTGGCGAGCTTCCTGAACGAGGAATCAGCCTCTCCTGGGGTTCATGTTGAGAGTACCTCTGGTGTCTATAAATAGAGGGGGAGGGGCCCTGGACCAGGAGGGTTGGCTTCTGTAGACGAGCATCTGGTGGGAGAGGTTCCGGATTCCCTCGCTCCAGAGAGAGAACCCACGAGGATTCAAATCGAGGATCAACCTCAAATCGGACCTGATCACGCTTCGTGAGGTTAGGATGACTTTCTAAATGTGATATTTGAAGAAGATCTTTATTCCTCGCATTAATGCTCCCATTCTTTGCATAGTATCGCACGAGAATGAAGATCGGGCCGAGTCGAACATATCTTTACCTCCTGTCGACTTGTCTTAGGATGTCGCTCCTTTGCGATCAGTTGGTTCCCTTGGCATTACCCTAAGCCGTGTTAGGAGGCGAAGGAGCTCGCCCTCTACAAACTTTTGTAGGTGGCGAAAAGAATCACGTTGGTGCAAGTTTTTCGAAGTCTAAGAGAACTAATCTTCCCCCGGTGACTCCAACTGTTACCATAGCAACCATCGTCACGACTTCTTTGCCTCTAGTGGCTCGCGTTCCTGTTGGTGTGCGGCCATCATCTACTGTCGCGCGGAATCTTCCTCCCGCAGTGACTTTCCTCGGCAGAGGTGGCGAACAATTTTCAATGTTTGTGCCCCCCGCTAGCGGGGGTCCTCCAAGGTCGCTTGATCCCGGGAAGGCTCCCATGGACCAAGCTGCAGACTCATCTCTCCTGTGGCTTGAGACCTTGCATCGTCAATAACCTCCGCAAGATTAGACTCGTCATGGGGGCGATTGGGAGACTGCCAAGGCTCACCTCTTCGGAACATGTGATCCAACCTTGATATTTGGGGAGGAAAAGGCTTTTGGGGATCTAGTATGCAAACATACAAGTGTGGAGCTGATCTCGACCGACTTTGTAAGGTATGGACTTACTAGACCTCAGCATGTATGTGAGGCGTTGTCCTTAAGTCCTTGTCATGACTTTAAAAAATATTTGGAGAGGTGAAGGCTAGTGGGAGATCTAATAGGCCAACATAAAAGTGGGGAGCTAATCTCGGCTGACTTTGTAGAGGTATGGACTTACTAGGACTCTCAGCACGCGATGCATGGACTCAAGCCCATGTCATGACTTCAAAGAACATTTGGGGAGGGAAAGGCTCTTGAGGGGTCTACTAAGACAACATACAAGTGGGGAGCTAGTCTCGACCAACTCTGTAGAGGTACGGACTTACTAGGACTCTTAGCGCGCGAGGCGCTGACCCAAGCCCTTATCATGACTTCAAGGAACATTTGGGGAGGGAAAGGCTCTCGGGAGGTCTACTAGGCCAACATACAAGTAGGGAGCTGGTTTGGCCGACTCTGTAGAGGTATGGACTTACTAGGACTCTCAGCACTCGAGGCATGGGCCCAAGCCCTTGTCATGACTTCAAAGAACATTTGTGGAGGGAAAGGCTATCGGGGAGTCTATTAGGCCAACAAACAAGTGAGGAGTTGATCTCGGCCAACTCTGTAAAGGTATGAACTTACCAGGACTCAGTACGAGCGACACGGACCCAAGCCCTTGTTAAGTCTTCAAAGAACATTTGGGGAGGGAAAGGCTCTCGGGGGGTCTACTAGGCTAACATACAAGTTAAATGTTAGTCTCGGCCAACTTCGAAGAGGTATGGACTTACTAACACTCTCAGCACGTGAGGCATGGACCTGAACCCTTATCATGACTTCAAAGAACATTTGGGGAGTGAAAGGCTCTCGGGGCATCTACTAGGCTAACATATAAGTGGGGAGCTGGTCTCGATTAACTCTATAGATGTATGGATTTACTATGACTCTAAGCACGCGAGGCGTGGACCCTTGCCCTTTTTACAAAGCGTTGGGTGGGTGTGAGAGGCACTCGAGGGATTGTCGGCCTGCATGCAAGGGGGGAGTTGATCTCGACCGTCAATGCAGAGCATTGGATTTAAGAGGATGTGTTATTATCCTAAGGCATCTTCTTATCACCAGACTGAGGCTATTATTAGGATGGTGTCACTAAAGGGTCACAAAACTCCCTTTTTGGAGATTCCTCGTCCATCCACTCAATAATTAAAAGAAAGATAACTACACTAATTCTTATAGCTGAAGAATGTCAAATGGTAAATTTAACTCTGATGCTAGCGTGAGTAATCATCAAGTCTTTGATTTTTCGAAGTCGTCATTACCCATAGGGATGAAGGATCCCTGACCAAGAGAAAATCAAACCTCGTCTCGTCGGTTTGGGGGATGACTCCAGACTCTCTCCTAATAACACATAGACATATGAGAAGTGCACTAGAGGGATAGTCAGCCACGATGCAATGGGGAGTTGATGTGATGTAGCCCGAGTGGTCCAAATTGAGCTTTCATGTGAAAACACGCTCGCCAATACGAACTTTGAAAAAAATCATTATTTTGGTTTGTGGTGGAATTCTCACGTATCTTAAAAGTCGAATCTTCCAAGAGATTAATACGCTCACAAGCAAGTCCACAATAATAATTTATGAAATAACAAAAATTAAAAGTAGGAAGAACATAGTGGCAAGCTTATAAATGTTTAGTGGACGCATAAATTTAATGCAAATGAGTTAAAGCAAGGATATGTCAAGGATATAGCAGAAGATGCAGTCCGTCCCTAGTCTGTATCACAAAGGAAAGAAACAACCTCCTATGGGTAAAACCAATCTCGAACAAGAAGCTGTCAAGCCGGAGTCGGGAGACAAGGTCAACAACAAGAGACGTACGTGAGGTCGTCGAAATAGGGGGTCGAGGTCGGCGACGTCCTGTCGTTCGAGATCGCGTCGGGATCGTCGGCGTTGGAAGGCCTTGTTCGCTGGAACATCGTATAAGGACGACAAAGGTGACGATGTCTGCGACAATCGTCGGCCGAACTCCACACTCCGGATGACAGCAAGGGCACTGGAGTCAAATCCGCTGGATTCTTGATGGAATCTGCATCAGCTCAAGCGTGGATTTGGTTCACTAGTCTAATCCAGCAAACAGGGAAAATGAAATAGAGGTTTCTTTTTTTCCCTCTTCCTTGGGAGAGGCTCCTTTAATAGATATTTAATGGTCCTTGGCTCCTTGAATCTCTTGTCCATTAATTTTATTCGGATTACCTTTCTTTCTAAAATGACTTCTGACAATCTTTATTAGTCGAACTTTTCAAATTGTTTTTCAAATAAATTATTTTAGTGCAACTCTTTCCAAAGTAGCAATTCCTTACTTGATTTCTTCATATATCTTTTGCTGAATTTAAATTCTTTTTCTCAATTAAATATATGTGCTCATAAATAATTATAAGGTTAATTTTTTTGTCCTTACTATCTAAATTACCGGACCTTTTAGTCATGGTCTCATCGGGTGGTCAAACCGATGAGCCGAAAGAAAAACGGGTGTGCGGGAAAAGAAACACAAGACATGAAATAAATAAATGCATAATAATTTTAACTACGATGTGTCCTTTGGTTTGACGAAGGATGCACCAATTCCCCCTAGGTTGAAAGAGCTCGACCCCGACGAGAATTCACAAAAACTAGCAACGGAGAGATCTGGATGGCATCGCTATAGCTTGTCAGTGCTAATCCAAGAACTGTCTGTAATGTATCGTCCCAGTCATGAAACCAAGTGGCGTTGGTACATCCCGTGGCGAGTGCGAAACTCTCGTACATCAAGAACCTGATCAATCTCTTCATTAGTAGGCGTCAGTACTGGTGCTAAGTCTGGTGGTATCTCTAGAGCTGCAGTTGGTGGACTCTATGTTGTCAAAGGCGCAAGCCGCACCGAGGCGCAAAGGGCCCCTGGAGCCTAGAAGCAAGACGCAGGCGCGCGTCTGAGGAACATGAGGCGCAAAAATGGGGGGAAAAGGAAATGCAGTGAATTAGGCGCCCAATTCGCTCAATTTCAGCGAATTGGGCGCCCAAGTGCGCCTATGGTTCCTCGGGTGCGTCTGAGATCATATTTTTACTCATCTCAAAAAAAAATTGAAAAAAAACACCTTGAAAGGCCCAGGCGCGCCTTTGGTGCGCCTGGGAGCCTGTAAGCCGCGCCTGGGGCACATCGCCCGCCTCAGCCGTGCCGAGGCGCGGCGGGCTGCGCCTGGTGCCGCAGGCGCGCCTAGTCGCGCGTCCTGACAACATAGGGTGGACTGGGGTTAGAACTAGGCGAATATCCATAAGATGGTGTCAGATTAACCACGTTAAATATCGGCGAAGTACCGAATTCAACGGGCAAATATAGGAAGTACGCATTTTCACCTATGTGTTTCCGGACTTGGAAAGGACCAAACATTCTCTGTTGTAACTTCTAATATGTACCCGGAGTAAATTTTTTTCCTGAAATAAGAAAACATTCAACCTCCTTCTGAAAAGTATAGCTCCCGATGATGAGGATTGGCTATGAATTTATATTTTTCAGAAGTTGCTGGAAATTTATTAGCAATATTTTTATGTAGTTCCATTAAATAATCAATATGAGTTTGCGCATCAAAAGAGATGCGTTCATAGGATGGAATTGAGTGGCAATCAAGTAGATAGGGTATAGAGAACCCGTAAATAATCTCGAAAGGAGACTTATTAGTGGAAAGATTAGTAGAATTATTAAATGCAAATTCAACTTGTGCAAGTATAAGATCTCATTGTCTCATATTCTCCAAAGTCAATCACCTTAGAAGGTTCCTCAAACTCCTATTAACGATCTCAGTCTGACAACCGGTTTGAGGGTGATATGCGCTACTAAACTCGAGTTTGGTTCCCAATCATCCCCACAGTATTTTTCAAAAATATCCCATAAAACGTGTATCTCTATCATAGGTGATCGACTTAGGAATACCGTGTAACTTAACGATTTCTTTAAAAAAAAGTTTCAGAGACGTGTACAGCACTAGAGGTTTTCCTACATAGAATAAAATGTGTCATTTTTGAAAAACGATCCACGATTACAAAAACTGAATCGATTTTCCTCTGAGTATGAGAAAGTCCTACCACGAAGTACATCAAAACATCGTCCCACGGCCTCTCAGGAATCGGTAAAGGGGTATACAATCTAGTGTTTTGTGTGTGCCCTTTATATAGTTGACAAGTCATAAAATGCCTAATAAATTTGATGACATCATGCTTCATATTCGGACAATAATATCGAGCATTAGCGAGATGTAACAATTTGGATTGGCCTACATGTCCACCTAACCCGGATGAATGAAGCTCCCTAAGTAGTTGATGTATTCAGGGTCTTAGGAATAGATTTTAAATAAAAAAAAATCAAGATTTGTTTAAATGTTGCGAAGTTAGTGATTCTATTACAAGTAGCAAGCGGATATAAGTGTCTCATATTCAAGCTTTGATTCAACACGTTTTAATATATTTCATAAGTGATAACAAACAAACGGACAATCACGATCTTGGAACTTACGACAAACATGATAAATGTTAACTAAGACAAGCTCTGAAAATTATAATGATCACCTAAAAATATGCATAAAAAATATAACTAACAAAATGAAGAAATATACCCAAAAGCATGGCCATAGTTCAGATTTCTCCAAAACAGAGAAGTATACGAGTGGCAAGATGGAGTGAAACTGCCGGGCTGGAATTGACTAAGGAGTTGATTCAGCCGGAGGAGGAAGGTCGTTTGGTCGCCGTAGGATAGGATTTCCGTAAAAGACGGAAGCGGTTTTGGACAGGAAAATCTTTGACTGTTGGTCCGTCGAAACACTATGGAGGAGGGGTCTAACTCCTCGGTATCGGTCGGTGAAGTAAATGGCGGTCCTTGGAAGGGTCTCCAGGGGCAGCGTCGATGTTTGAAGGGGATGTTGCAGGAGTGGTCGCCGAAATCATAGAGAGACTCCAGCATCAGCGTCATCGGCAGGCGAGGGCCTCATCGGGGTGTAGTGGAACAGGAGGTGAGAGATCTAGCAGCAGGGATGAAGTTGTAGGGGTTGCGCTGGAGAAGAACCGAACAAGACAAAAATCTTGTTCAGTTTCACTTTTTCAACTGTACTAATCGGAGGACTGATTGTTTTTAAAGTAAATGGAGATTATGAATTATGAGGGGGGTTTCCAAAGCATGAAACAACAGGGGAGGTACCACGAATGTAATGGCATTAAATGAGGAGTTTTCTTTTTTCTTTTTCAAATACCGAACGACAAGGAGAAAAAATGGCTTAAGGGACTCCTCTCTTTTGATATTCCCAATTAAATATAACTTTCGAACTTACAACATATGAAATTAACATTTAAATGATAATTTTAAAAAATTAATTAACTTGACGTTTTATTAATAAAAATAGATCCTTTCAATGCTTGCCCTAATGAATATATAACCTAATTTGATGGACCTATTTATTCAGGAACTTGTAGATCGGTCACGCCAACAAGTCGAACAAACATGCGCGAGTGACATGCGCGGAACAAGATAGCGCTAGTAATGTGTGCAACAATAACAAAAATAAACATGCGCGAAAACATGTGTGACTCACAAAATAAAATATGATGTGACTCAGATTGCATTCATTCTCCCGGAGTTGAAAGAGTTCGACCTCGATGAGACTGTGATGTGACCTACAAGTAGAAAGTCCAATTATCGATCTGAGAAATAATGTGATACCACTCTGCTGTTGAACACATAAGAACTGTAGATAAAGATTTGTTCCTGAAAGAGGTAGACAACCAATCTCCATTGAAAAAGGATAACTCTCGGTGATAGAATCAACTGTGAAGCTATAATTTTTTGATGGTGCTTGCAAACAGTTAGAAATAATTTAATGCAAAATATTTAAATGACACATAAAATTTAGAGCTTCAAATAGGAGAAAATCACAAAATGAAAGAGACGGTGGATTGAAAAAGTAAGGTAAGAAGTAAAGTGTGGAGAAAACATGATCGACCTATGAAATCAATAAATCATATCGCATCATACGCTCATCTACTAGACACTTTCACGCGTTAACTAAACCCAGATTGAGTATCCCAAAAATATTACCCGTTAGAATTTGACTAGCACAACAAATTTTAAGTTTGATCCCAAAGTTATTATTTAAAACCACCCAGAGAAATCCCATAAAACACGTATCTCTATGAGGTGTGAAAACTTTAGGGTTCGTGACCATCCTCGTAACATGACTAGGTGTGTAAAAACTGATAAATTAACAAAGAAACTTAACGCACTCCAATAATCATAGGATAGTGAAAATAACTAAAAGTGTGATCACTGAAGACAGTTGATATAGGATGGTGACTCGTATGTCACTAGTGAGTGGACACCAAGCACAAGCAGGCTAGGAGAATAGAATATATGAAAATCGAATTTGTCACCTAAGATGAGGGACTCATCACTAACCAACTCCTTTTCCGGGAGAAGTGAGATCGAAATTTCGTCATTCGAGGTGAGTGACACATTACTAGTAAGTTCTTCCTGGAGTGGAGCCTTTTCAATAAACTCAGTGACTAGAGGTTGTGCTGTAGTGCAAGCAAGTGAAATTACCATCTCAGTCGGGGTAATGTGATGAGGAAGAAGCTTTTTTCCCTGAAGTTGGGGATCAAGAAGAAACTCCACAATTGAAGGTAAATACATGTTGGGGGTAGGTAAGGCAAAGGTGCTCGCCCGAAAATTAGCAAGGCGAGGACAAGAACTATTGAGAGACCTAATCTTAGGTTCCACTATATTACGAAGTTAGGAGGTGGTAGGTAAAACGTAAGACTTGGGTATTTTTTGTATCAAGTCTTTTAACCGTAGTCCACATCACATTCACTTCATGATGAATTAGCCAAGAGAAACTCAATATTTTTGTTAACTTTTAAGACGCTCATCAAAATTCTCCATTTTTTAAAAGAAAAGTTGTTTTAAATGTTTTGATATATATTTTTAATAAAAAGACTTCACTAAATTTTTTTCTTTAAAAGAAGCAGTGGACTAAATTTTTTTCCTTTTCAAATAAAAAGTGACATAATTTTTTGTTTGAACAAAAGGTTTTTTTTGTTTTTTAGAGGAAAAGCCCTTTTTAAAGCAAATTTTTTGGGGGGTTTTTTAAAAAAAAACTTCTAAAATAAAATTAAAATTGGGATCGTCCGATTCACGATAGAAGTGAATCGAACCTAGTTTTGATACGAAACGGATGTATTCCAAGTCTGAGGAATATATTTTAAATATAAAAATTCAATATTTGTTTAAATGTTGCGACGCTAGTGATTCTATTACGAGTAGCAACGAGCGACAACCAACTTAGAATTCGCAAACACACATAAGTGTCTCGTATTCAAGCTTTGATTCAACACATTTTAATATATTCCACAAGTGATAACAAACAAACAAACAATCACGATCTTGGAATTTATGACAGACAGGATAAATGTTAACTAAGACAAGCTCTGAAAAATGTAATTGTTAGAAAAGACAATGTAAAAGCTCGTATAATGGCCCATTTATGTTCTTCCTCTTTATGTAATAGTCTCACATCTTGAAAAAGGGACTCTACTCTCACTTCTCTCCTTATATATATTTACTCATACTTGTATTTACATACTTCAGAAAGAATATACAAGGGTTCACAGTTTTTCCTACATGGTATCATACTGCCACTCGGTTCCTCTGGGCGGTCTCTGATTTTCTAACCGCACCCCTCCTACGGTTAGCCCTTTCTTCTAAACCACCTACCCTCCTGGCTGATTCGCCCTCTCATCCCACACAAGGCTGCGGTCTCCGCTTTCTTTAGCCGCTTCTCCTTCTCTTCTGTGGCATCCAACTCTTTGCCCACCCCCTGGCTTTTATAACCCCTGGCCCCTAAACAGTGGGACCAGCCTATCCTTTGCGGCTGCTCCTCGCGTGGTCTGCCAGTGTTATAGTCGCATGTCTCCGTCTCTCGCGTTCGCTCTGCTTGTTGATCGCGGGTTCCTTCCTTTCTCGGTTGTTCGTCGTTTTTTTGACACTGTTGTTTGCTCGTTCGGCGGCTAGTCGCCAATTCTCTTCTTCCCTACTCGCGCGACCAGCGTTTTGCTCGTTGTTTCCTTGGCGCTTTGTTTGCTTCTCGCGGTCTCTCTGCTTATCCGCGGATCTTCTCACCACCGTCTTCTCGCGGTCTGCTGCGAGATTTGTTTCCGGACTCTGTGTGGATTGTGCTCTCTATCCGCGGTCATTCTATCTGCAGACACTGTGAGAATTGCTCATCGCCGTCTTCTTGCGGTCTGTGTCGACTGCTCCTCGCAGTCTCTTGGTCTCTCTATCCGCGGACTATGTGAGGATTGCTCATTGCGGTTTCTTGGGCTCTTTTTTTGCCGCTGTCTTCTTGCGGTCTAGTTTGCTCTCCACCAGTTGCTCCTCGCGGCCTGCTTGCTATTGCTCACGACCTGTTCGTTGCGGTTTGTTTTTTTCTCTCTGCGGCTAGTCTGCTCTCCTAGTCGCTTCACTTACCGCACGCTCTACTTCCCGGCTTCTACGTCTTAACCGTAGCTCTCTTTATTACTGTTTACGGTCTCTCCTGCCTTTAGCCGCTTACCTGCCTTCTCGGCTAGACGCTTCGCTGATCTGTCGGTACTCGGTAGTCCTGGTCATGGATTCCTCTACTGCCACTTCCATTCCAGCTGGGGCGGTTGTCCACGTTCCTGAACTCCGTGAAGAGTTGCAAATTACCACCATTTCTCTTACTGGGAAGAAGAACTTTGTTGAGTGGGTGCATTCTGTTTGCCATCAAGAGAGTTGAGAAGCCATGTTTGAACACGACCATCGTTACAAAGCCAGTCATCGGTAGGTGCAGAGGGAACATTGTATCACGAGATGGCTAAAGCGATGTGGGATGAGCTCCATTCCCTTTACTCAGGTAAGGACAGTCTCCATCACTTGCATGACATCATCACCGATCTCCAGAGCCTTGACTCTGGCAGTGCTGCTGACTTAACCTCTTTTGTTGATCGGTCCAAGACGTTGATTGAAGCCTGGATTCAGCATCAGCCCCCCGACAACGGATCTAGCTGCCCAGCGCGCTCAAAATAAAGCTGTTGGTATTGCAATGATGATGGCTCGTGTTTCGCCTCATCTTTATAGTGTTCGGGCTCAGATCCTCTCGTCTGTTATTATTCCCTCATTCTCTGATGTGTACTCCATGTTGCTAAAGGTTTTACCGCCTCCTGATGCAATCGGCCCCTCCTTCACCGGCCCTTCTCCAGCAATCTTTTGCGCCATTACTACCTCTACCTCCACCTACCCGTGGAGGACGTACATGCTCTCGGGGAAGGGGGCGAGGTGGTCGGCCGAGGCCTAAGTGTTTTTTTGTGGTAAGGATAAACACTTTGAGGCGACCTGCTACCGCAAGCATGGTCTTCCTCCTCGTCCAACTGTATCTGTTGCTACCCATAGTCCTTCTGTTACTCGTGTTGATCTTGAAGAAGTCCGTCTCCAGCTCCAACAACTTCACGGGATGCTCGGTCACCCGTCTGCCTCCGTACTCTCCATCTCTAATGAAGGTATCACTTGTCTCTCCACTAATTCGCGCTGGATAGTGGATTCAGGTGCTACTCACTATATCACCTCGTTGAAGCCACCCCAATACTTGGATTCTGCACATCCTAAGTTTATCACAGTGATCAATGGTGACACCGCTCCTGTCTCGGGCTCTATTGATATCCCTCTCAATCCCTCTATCTCTCTCCGCTCGACTCTCCATATCCCGGGATCACCGTTTAATTTACTTTTTGTTAGTCGCCTCACTGCCGATTTGAATTGCTCTATCACATTCACCTCATTTTCTTTTCTGATGCAGGATCGACGGACGCAGAGCATTATTGGTAAAGGACAACTGCAAAACGGGTTCTAACTTTTTGATGTCTCTCCTACCATCCTCTCCTCCATCTCCTCTGTTGATTGGCATCGACGTCTTGGGCATGCTCTTCTTCCGATCCTCAAGAATGCTCTTCCTTATATTTCTCTTCCAGCTTTAACATGTGACTCATGTATTTTGGGAAACAACATCGTTCCTCTTTCCCTCATCATTGTACCCGGAGCTCTGCTTCTTTTATTTTAGTGCATTCTGCTGTTTGGGGTCCGTACAAAATAACGAACGTTACTGGATATCGTTATTTTATTACTTTTATTGATGATTACTCTCGAATGACATGTTTGTACTTAACTCGTGATCGCTCTGAACTTCCTCTTGTGTTCCGGGCTTTCATTCTTAAGACTCGCACACAGTTCTCCAAAATTAAAACTCTTCGGACAGATAATGCTCGTGAATACACTAGCCATGACTTTGCTAATATCAGCTATGAATTTGTAATTATTCACCAAACTTTTTTTGTCTATACCCCCAATAAAACGGAGTGGCTAAGCGCAAAAATAGACACCTTCTTGATGTTGCTCGCTCCCCCGTGATTCAAATGCAGGTACTCAAGGCTTATTGACACTTTGTGATTTCAACGACATGTTATCTCATTAACTGTCTCCCCTCCTCCGTCCTCTAAAATGATACCCCGTTTAATCTCCTCTTCCCCTCTACTCCGTCATTCACTCTCACGCCTTGCATATTTGTTCGTACCTGCTATGCTCATTTACTGGGTCCGTCCACAGACAAGTTCGAACCTCGGGCGGCCAAATACATGTTCGTCGGTTAATCCCGTACTCAGAAAGGCTATATTTGCTACTCTCCTACCACCCGTAAGGTGACCGTTTCAGTCGATGTTACCTTTTGGAAAGACCAACCATTTTTCTCCGCTCCAAACCCACCGCTTCCACCACAATCCTTGTCAAGACCTGTCACCCCAGTTACATCTCTTCCACCACCACTCCTCCCTGACCCGGCTCTCGTTCTCCACAAGCCCCCTCTTATCCGTGTCTATACTCGTCGCCCTCCTCGTTCCATCGCCCCGATGCAGTCGGCTTCGACCTCTGGCGCTCTGCAACTTGCTGATCCGACCCCGGCCTCCACCGCCCATCCCATGGTGAATTCTGTATTTTTACATCGCCAGTCCTCGGTACTTCACACCTTTACTACTTCATTGTTCTCTATTTTTATCCCTAATTCTGTATAGGAGGCTCTCCAACATCCGGGCTGGCGGGAAGGCATCAACGAAGAAATGACGGCCCTCTGGGCTAATCAAACATGGGATCTGGTTCCTCTCCCTCCAGGCCAGACTATTATTGGCTGCAAATGGGTCTTTGTCATCAAGTATGCTCCTAATGGGACAATTGACCGTCTTAAGGCCCGTCTGGTGGCTCGTGGATTTACTCAACAACAAGGTCTCGATTATGAAGAAACATTCTCTCCAGTGGTCAAGCTCAACACGATTCGTGTTCTTCTCTCAATGGTTGTGCATCGTCAATGGCCCTTACATCAACTAGATATCAAGAATGATTTTCTAAATGACGATCTACAAGAAATAGTTTACATGCAACAACCTCCAGGGTTTGAAACCACAGGGGAGTCTCGGGTATGTCACCTCAAGAAGTCGATTTATGGTCTCAAACAATCTCCTCGGGTATGGTTCGACAAGTTCAGTAGGGCTGTTCGAGAAGTTGGATTTACTCGCAGCTCGGTAGATTTCTCTCTGTTTACTTGACATCACACAATAGACACAGTTCTCCTATTAGTATATGTCGATAACATCCTAATTACAGGTGATGACTCAAAGGGAATACAAATGATCAAACAACAACTGAGCTCTGTTTTTCAAACAAAAGATCTGGGAAACCTTCGATACTTTTTCGGCCTTGAGATCGCAAGACATCTTGATGGCATTGTCCTATCTCAACGGAAGTACAGTCTCGACCTGCTTCAGGATGCTGGCTACTCTGGATGTAAGTCTACTAATACTCCTATGGATGTCATCTTTGTGCACATGCATCAAACACAGGTCTGTTTCTTCCAAATCCAGAATACTATCGATGTCTCGTAGGAAAACTCATTTATCTAATAGTCACGAGACCAGACATATCCTTTGATGTTGGGGTTGTCAGTCGGTTCATGTATTCTCCTCGGATGTCTCATATATAGGCCGTCAAACGCATCCTGAGATACCTAAAAATAACCCCTGATCAAGGGTTGGTTTACAAGACTTTGTCTTCTACTCCAACATTGGTTGCGTACTCGGATGTTGATTATGTTAGTTCCCTAGATGATCGACGTTCCACCAGCGGATTATGTACATACTTTGGAGGTCACCTTGTTACCTGGCGCAATAAGAAACAATCTGTAGTTGCTCGATCTTCGGTTGAAGCTGAGTACCGTTCAATGGCGTCTGTTATATCTGAACTTACATGGTTCGATAGTCTTCTTGGATATATGGGAGTAAAACTTTCCTCACCAGCAACCTTACTCTATGACAGTCAAACTGCTATATACATTGCTAAGAATCCTGTCTTTCATGAGAGAATGAAACATATTGAAGTTGACTGTCATTTCATTTGAGAAAAGGTTCAAATGAAGAAGCTGGAGTTGAAACATGTTCTTGCTACTGACCAAGTTGCTGACCTTCTCACTAAGGCCCTACCGAGTGCTCTATTTTATCAGTTCTTGTCCAAGTTGGGTGTCTACGACTTGTACGCTCCAGCTTGCGGGGAAGTGTTAGAAAAGACAATATAAAGGCCCATATAATGGCCCATTTATATTCTTCTTCCTCTTTATGTAGTAGTCTCACATCTTGAAAAAGGGACTCTACTCTCTCTTCTCTCCCTATATATATGTGCTCATACTTGTATTTACATACTTGAGAAAGGATATACAAGATTTCACAGTTTTTCCTACAGTAATGATCACATAACAATACGCATTAAAAATATAACTAACAAAATGGAGTAAGAAATATACCCAGGAGCATGAACATAGTTTAGATTTAACCAAAATAGAGAAGCATACAAGCAGTAAGATGGACTGAAACTGACGGGCTGGAATCTACTAAGGCAACCGGAGGAGGGAGGTCGTTAGGTCGTCGGAGGACAGGGTCACCGTAGAAGATGGCGGCGGGTCTGGATGGGAAAATCTTTGGTGGTCGGTCCGTCGAAACACAATGGAGTAGGGGTTGAACTCTTCGGTATCGGTCGGGGAAGTGAACAGCAGTCCTTGAAAGGGTCTCCAGGGGCAGTGCCGGTGTTGGAAGGGGAGGTTGCAGGAGTGGTCGCCGGAATTTTAGAGAGGCTCCGGCATCGGCATCGGCGACGGCGGGTGGCGAGGGCTTCACGGGGATGTCGCGGAACTGGAGGTGAGAGATCTGGCGGCAGGAAAGAAGCTGTAGGAGTTGCGATGGAGAGGAACCGAACAAGACAAAAATAGTCTTGTTCAGTTTCTCTTTTCAAGCTGCGCCAATCGATGAGGGCTGATTGTTTTTAAAGTAAATGGAGATTATAATTTATGAGCGGCTTTCCAAAGCATGAAACACCAGGGGAGGTACCTGAAGAGTAAGGCATCATACAATAAATTCCAATGCACAATTAAGATAAATAACAATAGTTTCAAGGCCTCGCGCAAATATCACGGTTGACTATAGGTATTCCGAATTAATGAGGCGATCTTTCATGGTGCCGACTCCACGAAACTCCAAGACACTAACTCCTTGGTTAATTATTTTTGTTTCCTAATGGTTCACCTCTTTTTTCCATCCCCCTACAGGGACTACCCATCCTCCTGCCAAACCCAACCACCAGCTCACAGGAACCATCCAAACCCTACACCAGCCCCTGTACCTTCATCCGCCCGCCCATACCACCTCCCAACAACCAACAACCCTTCTTTCCACAACCACGACACTCGTTTGCACCTTCCACACCGCTCCCAAAATCCACAGCCCCCACCATGCAAATATTTGAGCCTTCTTCCCGAAATCCAGGGACCTTTCATAATGCTCATGTGATGCCGACAACTTCAACATGTATTAATAAATAATTATTTTTGCTAACTAGCGTGCACAAAAAAATTATGACGTATAATCGATGTTAATACTGTGTACGCAATATTTAGTATAGAATATGTAGTTACATGTTAAAGGCGTAACAAAATTTAATGTACGTCATGATTACGTTTAAAATCGAAAGATAAGGGCATTTAAAAGTATTTTAAAATGTTTAAAGTGTTGAGGTGATAAAGCACTTAAGTGTTTAATAAGAAAGGGGTTGACTAGAAAAGGGGGTCTGGCTAGTGATGAACAAGGACCGGCCGGTTTAGGCATGACTCACACACGGGATTTCTGTTTGGTATGGAAAAAATGGTCTCCTACAGTTCACCTGTCATACCCATTTGTTTTTTTCACGAGGTTATATAAATATATGGCCTTATAAGCAGTATGATTAAGATGTAGTTAGCATCAATTTCTTGTGAATATAACTGCATCATAAACATATAACTAGTAGTCGCTACCAGAATCAAAAAAAGACGTGTAATTTAAGATCACTACATGAATCAAGTGCTAAATCATATGACTTGAATCTTGGTAGAGTATTGCGGTGGACTTGTTATTCTCCAAATTAAGAGTGATCAACTTGACCAACTAGGGATCATAGGTGATTGCTTTCATATGATTAGCATAAAGATTACTAATCTCTACAGTTATCTAGACGTACACTCTGAAGTTGGTTTAGCGAACCATGCAGATTTAGTTTTAATGGTCTCCTATAGTTCAACTAGCAAATACTTTATAGTTATCAATTTGTTCCGGTCAGTGACTCTATTCTATTGGCAGAATAAAGCTATCATGAAATATTTTCAAAATATGAAGCATCAAAAATGAGTATTGTAAGCAAGCATGTAATCTTAATTTGTTACTAAAAAATGTAATAGTTTAGATTTTTTTCTTTTGCAAACTTGTAGTCATTTTTATCGTATGTATCAATATTTTCTGTCATTATTTTATTGAACACCCCCACTAAAAAATCTTGTTGGTCCGCCTATGCCCTCAATGAGAAAAAAAAATTGTTGAATGGGTACACTCGGTGAATCATGTACTTCAAACTAAGTGGTTGCTTCCTATGTTATTAAAGGCACAATACGCAAAGCGTAAAGAGGCCCTGGAGCATAGGTGCAAGCGCTCGCATGACGAATGTGAGGCGCAAAAAAGAAAAAAATACAAAATCAATATTATTAAATGCAAAAAACACCTAAAATAAATCTACCATTGTATAAAGGCACTAGAATAGAGAGGCACATGAGCATCTAAAAGAATTTTGAAAACACTCTAGAAAGGCTACATCATGTTGTTTATCTGTAATATGATAGCTGAATAATTCTCAAAATAGCTAGCTGAAAAAAACTTCTGTAATTCTGATCACTTGCATAATTGCATTTTGTTAGAAGATAGTAAAAAGATATGTAAAAGCCCATTGTAAGGCCCTATGTGTCTTATGTTTTGTCCCACATTGTATTTTTTGAGACTTCTCTCTTTCTCTCTACCTATATATATGTACTCATACTTGAAGGTTAATACGAGAAATAAAGCCCACAGGTTTCATTGCTTCTTTTTCTACATGGTATCAAAGGCAGACGGTCCAGCCTGCTCTTTTCTAACCGCCCGCTCCTCCTTATTACCGGGCGGCTTGTTCTTCTGCTTAACCGCAGTGTCTAGCGGCCTGCTCCCTTTCTAACCGCGGCTTCCCGCGCGGTTAAGTTTTCAAGCCGCTCCTCTCACTCTCTCCTCTTCTCTCGTGGCTTTCGCTTCCTCTTGCCCCCCCCCCCTTCCCTCCCTTTTATAATTTCCTCGGTCAGGTGGGGCCCTCTTCCTCTAAACCGTGTGATTTCTTTCCGGTTACCCGCTTCCTGTCTATCCGCCGCGGTCTCTCTGTCTACCCGCCTTCTCGCCTTTTTCCTCTCTTCTCGTGCAACTTCTTCTCTTAGTCGTTGCGTCTTCTATTGTTTGTTGCGGCTTCCCTAACCGCTGCCTTCTCCGCATCTTGGTCGCGGTATCTCTCCTTGCCGCTGGTGTGCTCACCGTGACCGTGCGGTCTCCTTTGCTTAGTCGTTGCGGTTTTCCCCCCTGTGGCTTCCCTGCCCGCTGCGGTTTCCCCTGTCGCTGCGTCTTCTCGCGTGGGTTCTTCTTTGCTTGTTCGTTGCGGCTTCTCTACCCGTCGCAGGCTCCGCATCTAGGTCGCAGCCTCTTGTCACTGGTGTTTTGACACCAAGACCGTGCGGCTTCTCCTGTTCTCTTGTCCAGGGGCTTCTCTTCTCTAACCGCTTCGGGGTTTTGGGTTGCGGTCTGCCTTTAACCGTCCGGTCTAGTGCCTGTTCGCCGGCCATCTGCTTCTTTCGTCCTCGGCTGCTTTCAGACCGCTGCGGTTTCTGTCTTCCCGCTGCGGCTAGGCTTCTTTCAGCGGCTAGGCCTTGTTGGTCTCCTTGCTGCGGCTTCATGGGTTCCACTTCTGCCTCCAGCAAGTCCGTTACGGCTTCGCCTCTGCCACCTCGGGCTGATACTTCTGTTACTGATCTTCAGGATGAACTCAAGATTACCACCATATCTCTCACTGGCAAACGAAACTTTGTGGAATGGGTACATTCAGTACGTCGGGTGCTCCAGACGAAAGGACTTCTTCATCACTTGACCCGGGCTACTTCTGCCCCTCCCACTGATGAGTGGCTTCGTGATGACGGATGTGTGCAATCCTGACTTCTCAACTTTATGGATACTGAGCCTTACAGGATGACCATGTATCATGACACAGCTAAGTCCATGTGGGAGGAACTTCATTCCTTCTATTCTGGCCAAAACAACCTCCAACATTTGTTTGAAATCATCACTGATCTTCAATCCCTTGATCCTGGGATGCTAGGCGATATGACTTCCTTCGTTTTCAAGGGCAAGACCCTTGTTGAGGCTTGGATACAACACCAGCCTCCTACTACAGATTTTGTTGCCCAACGGGCACAAAAAGAGGCCGTCAGGATTGCCATGATGATGGCAAGGGTCCCTTCTCATCTACATAGTGTTCGAGCTCACATCCTCTCCTCCGCCACTACTCCCTCTCTCTCAGATGTCTGCTCAATGCTTCTGAAGGTCACCCCGCCGCCCGAGGCTCCTATGCCTCCCTCTCCAGCACTTCTACAGCTACCTTCACCACATAACTCCAATCGTGGTCCTTCAGTCTATGGGGGTCGTCATCCATCTCGGGGACGAGGACGTGCTGGAAAATCCCCCCTTAAGTGCACTTTCTGCGGTCAGGATAATCATCTGGAGTTCACCTGTTATCGTAAGCATGGTATGCCGCCACACCTTGCCGCCTCTACTAAGGCCGAGTCTCCGCACTCTGCTTTTACTTCAGATTCTTCAACCGCTCAGACTGACATTGATGCTCTCTGCACCCAGCTTCAGCACCTCCAAGGGGTGATTGCTCGCTCCTCGGGCTATGTGGCTTCCATCGCCAATGAAGGTTTATCCTGTCAATCTCGGAGTTCCCACTGGATCGTGGACTCTGGGGCCATCCACCACATTACTTCCCAACAGCCACCGCAATACTAGGCATCTCCTCATCCCAAGTTCAACACTGTGGCCAGTGGGGAATCCATCCATGTCTCAAGAGCTGTCGATATCCATCTTACACCCAACCTCTCCTTAAGCTTGGTTCTGCATGTTCTGGGCTCCCCGTTTAACTTACTTTTTGTTAGCCGACTTACGCGGGATCTTGATTGCGATGCTACATTCTCACCATCATTTTTTGTTGTGCAGGATCGGCAAACGCGGAGTATTATTGGTAGCGGGCGGCTGTCGCATGAGCTCTATCTTCTTGATGTTCTTCCATCTGCTCTTTCTATCGTCTCCTCGGTTGAGTGGCATCGTCGTCTCGGGCATGCTCCCCTCCAGATTCTCAAGCAAGCTCTTTCGGATGTCACCTTGAATGAGTTTACTTGTGAATCTTGTATCTTTGGTAAACAACATCGAGTTTCTTTTAGTCCTGTTTGTCATCGGACTACTACTCCTTTATCTATTGTCCATTCTGATATTTGGGGCCCTTATAAAGTCCCTAGTGTATTTGGGTACCGTTACTTTGCAACGTTTATTGATGATTACTCTCGTGTAACATGGTTATATTTATTGCGGGATCGCACTGAACTCCCTTCTATATTTCGTGCGTTCGTTACTGAACTTCGTACTCAGTTCTCTTCTCCGCTTAAAATCATTCGAACTGATAATGCGCGAGAATATACAACGAACGTTCAACACAATTTGTGCTGAGTTTGGAATTATACATCAAACATCTTGTGCTTACACTCCTCGGCAAAATGGTGTGGTTGAACGCAAAAAACATCATCTTCTTGATGTTGCTCGATCCTTCATGCTTCAAATGCAGGTACCCATCGAATACTGGAACTTTGCAATGTCGGTTGCATGTCATCTCATCAACCGTCTGCCTTCATCTGTTCTCCACTTCGCCACTCCGTTTAGCCTCCTCTTTCCTTCTCAATCTCTATTTCCTCTCGCACCTCGGGTGTTTGGGTATGTCTGCTATGTCCATAACCTTGATCCACCTACGGATAAGTTTGCACCTCGTGCAACCAAATGTATGTTCGTGGGCTACTCTCGCACTCAAAAAGGGTATGTTTGTTACTCTCCAGTAGATCGAAAAGTAGTTGTTTCAGCTGATATTACTTTTTTGGAAGACCAACCCTTTTACTCATCCACTTTTGTACCTCCCCATGTGCAACCCGTGCCTCGTCCTGCAATCCCAGTCACGACTTCTCTATCTCTTCTTCTTCTAACATCCCACGCGGCACCACCACCACCCAAACCACCTCTCATCCGTGTCTACTCTTGCCGAAGTCCGAACTCCGGAGCCCAGCCACTGTTACCGTCTATCAGTGTTATCTCGCAGCCAACTAATCCCGCCTCCGCTTCTACGGCTCATCCTCTTGCAAACAACATTTTGTTACATCGGCTCTCTCCTCCTCTTCTCAAAGTTTTTCTTGCTCTTTCCTCTATTTCACTTCTTAACACTTTGCAAGAGGCTCTTCAACACCCTGGGTGTCGTGCGACAATGGAGGCTGAGATGTTAGCCCTTTGGGCTAATAATACTTGGGATCTGGTACCTCTTCCTTCCTCCCAGTCCTGCGTTAGGTGTAAATGGATCTTTGTCATTAAACATGCTCCGTATGGGACAATCGACCGCCTCAAATCCCGTCTTGTGGCTCGTAGATTCACTCAGCAACGGGGCTTGGACTACGAGGAGACCTTCTCCCCTGTCGCCAAACTAAACTCGGTTCGGGTCCTTATTTCTCTTGCTGTTCACCGCAACTGGCCCCTACATCAGCTAGACATTAAAAATGTCTTTCTTAATAGTGATCTTCCTGAGACGATTTTTATGCACCAACCTCCCGGGTTTGAGACCACAGGGGATTCTCGGGTGTGTCGTCTGCGTAAAGCTATCTATGATCTCAAACAGTCCACTCGAGCTTGGTTTGAAAATTTTAGCAAGGTTGTTCGTGATATTGACTTTCAGCGGAGCTCGGCTGACTTCCACCAGGATATAACAGATCAAACAACACTTAAACTCTGTCTTCCAAACAAAAGATCTGGGAAACCTTTGATACTTCCTTGGACTTGAGGTTGCTCGTTGACCTTATGGTCTAGTCCTATCTCAATGGAAATATTTTCTTGACCTTCTTCAGGATGCTGGTTATTCTGGTTGTAAACCTGCGAAAACACCTATGGATGTCAACCACAAGCCAAGTGCTCATGGAACAGAAACAGATTCTCTGCTCACAAATCGTGAATATTATCAGCACCTTATAGAAAAACGGATATACCTAACAGTTACAAGACCCGATATCTCTTTTGCTGTTGGAGTGGTTAGTCGCTTTATACATTCACCAAGAAGCTCTCATCTACAGGCTGTCGAACGCATCCTCAGGTACTTGAAAGCTGCCCCGGGAAGAGGGTTGGTATACAAGCCATCCTTATCTCTTGTCGCCTATATTGATGTTGATTATGTGGGCTCGCTTCATGATCAACGATCCACCACTGATTTTTGTACCTACTTTAGAGGAAATCTCATCACATGGTGTATCAAGAAGCAATCGGTTGTCGCTCGCTCTTCTGCTGAAGCCGAGTATCGTGCAATGGTTGCTGTCGTCTCTGAACTTACCTAGTTGGAGAGCCTTCTTTGTAATTTGGGTGTCAAACTCTTCTCACCAGCAACTTTATTCTGTGATAGTCAACCTGCTATACATATTGCAAAGAACTCTGTGTTTCATGAGCGAACAAAACACATTGAGGTTGATTGTCACTTTGTCCGGGAGAAGGTCCAACTGAAGAAACTTGAATTGGAACATGTTCCAGCCTCTAAGCAAGTTGTCGACATCTTTACTAAGGCTTCATTTGGTTCGGTGGTGGCGGGTCGATCCAGCGGGTGGAAACGGAGTGTTCGAATCGGAGGGGGGAGGTGGCTGCTCCAAACGGAGCTTTTTGGGGCGTTTCTCAAGGCGGGCGGTTTGAAACGGAGCAAATGTCGTCGGAGGTTCATTTGTTTACCCTCCTTCCGACGGCGTTTGCCCAAAATGGAGCAGCAAAACGCTCAAACAAATAGAGCCTGGGGGGAGGTGGCTGCTCCAAACGGAGCTTTTTGGGGCGTTTCTCAAGGCGGGCGGGTGGAAACGGAGCAAACGTCGTCGGAGGTTCATTTGTCTACCCTCCTTCCGGCGGCGTTTGCCCAAAATGGAGCAGCAAAACGCTCAAACAAATAGAGCCTAAGGTTCTATCTCGGCCATTGTATCAGCAGTTCCTATCCAAGCTTGGCGCTTACGATTTGTATGCTTCAGCTTGCGGGGGAGTGTTAGAAGATAGTAAAAAGATATATAAAAGCTCATTGTAAAAGCCAATTTATAAGTCCATGTGTGTCTTATGTTTTGTCCCACATTGTATTCTTTGGGACTTCTCTCTTTCTCTCTACCTATATATATGTACTCATACTTGAAGGTTAATACAAGAAATATAGCTCACAGGTTTCATTGCTCCTTTTTCTACACATTTCCTAACAAGTTTGAGTAAATGCCCCTTCTGGAGACAATAAAGAATACAAACATAGCATCATAATCACAATAGATGTAACTAGACTTCAATGAAATGTTAATAAAATAAATCTTACTCAAAAACGTTAGCCAACAGCTGATCCAAAACTCAGACACTACACATTCATTCAGAAAAAAAACCAGAAACAATGACAAAATCTTGGAGGGAAAGCAGTCTAAAAACATTAGCCAAATGCAAGAGAGGTCCACCTGAAAATCTCTAAAATTGTAGCTATCAAATTTGGGGAAATACCTGAGAAATCTCGGGAAAGAAGTCGCGGCGGCGAGGGCGAGAAGTCTCGACAGCGATGAGTCTCTGAGACCGGCGAGAATGAGAGAGGCGCACTCACAAGTGTGCGAGAGGGAGCCTTCTTCACGATCGGCGGCGGAGACGAGGCCCGGAGACCGGCGAGAATGCAAGAGGGAGAGTGGGCGCTCATGGGATCGGGATGTTCAGAAAATGTGTGTGCTCGCGAGATCCAGATGTATGCGAATAAACCCTAAAATATAAAGTAAAGAAATTAAACCCGTGAACACAGCCAAACGCGCCTTGTGTTCGGGTGAGGCGCACGCCTAAACAGTGTTTATGGCAGCTCGCACGCCTCTTCCAAGCATAGGCGGTGCTCCATGCACCTAGTGCGTCTGGCTTTTCAGGCGCGCCTTTATCAACGTAGATTGTTTCATCATCTGACTCGAGACCCGCGTGTTGAACCAACCGAACAAGGGCTCCAGGATAAAGGTCCGGTTCAGTCATGAATTCTGAACTCCATTGAGAGTGAGACATCATATGTCTATAACTGCCAAAGCCATGTGGGATGAACTTCAGTCTTTATACTCTGGGAAGAATAGCTTTCAACATTTGTTTGATGTCATTACGGACCTCCAGACAATTGAACCTTGTGTGGATGGGGACATGTCTTCATTTGTTGCAAAGTCCAAGACCCTAGTCGAGGCGTGGATCCAACACCATCCATCGACTTTGGATTTTGCAACCTAACTGGCTCAGAAGGAAGTTGTCGACATCGCATTGATGATGGCACGGACCCCCCTACATCTATACAGTGTATGTGTCAACATCTTTTCCTCTCCCACCACCTCTCTCTCCAAAGTCTTCTTTATGATTGTAAAGGTGACGCCGCCCACTGATATCTCAGCGACACCCTCTCCTTCCCTTCTCTAGCATTCTAGTGAAGCTTGCCCTCCACCTACTGGGACTCATGGAGGCTGCAACGAGTCTCGGGGAGGTCGGCGCGATAGTCAGAATCGCTCCAAGGAGCACAACACTCGCATGTATACTCATTGTAGCCGGACAATACAGAGGTCACCTGTTACAGGAAATGTGGGTTCTCATCGTAGCCTTTCAACTCTCAGCACCATGTTTTTCATGCAATAAATGTTCCTACCACATCCCGCTCCGACATTGACACTTGCGAGAGGAACACCAGCATCTCTGGGGGGCAGATTACTCGGACTTCTGGCACCTTTGCCTCTATATCCAACGAATGTATATTGTGCTTTTCTCATAGTCCCTCTAGGATAGTGGACTCTGAAACTACAAATCACATTACTCCGCAGAAGCCTTCTCGGTACACAGACTTTGCTTTTTCGAAGTTTATTACAGTGGCAAATGGCGAAACCACGCCGATCTGTGAATCTGGTGATGTATCTCTCACTTCGTCCCTCTCTCTCCGCTTTGTTTTTCAAGTTCATGGCACTTCATTTAATCTCTTTACTTTTAGTCGTCTTACTCATGATCATGACTGCTCTATCACATTTTTATTTTCTTCTTTTGTGGTGCGGATCGACAGACACGGAATATCATTGGTAGAGGATGGTTGTCAAATGAGTTGTACACTTTGGGCCTTCCCACCTTGGTTCTCTCCTATGTCACCTTTGTTGATTGGCACCGGCGTCATGGACATGCTCCTCTTCATATCCTGCAAAAAAGTTTTTCCTGGTTTTTTTTCTTGATTTTACATGTGAATAATGTACCTACGGAAAACAGCATTGTTCTATCTTCTCCCCACATTATACTAGGAGTTATGCTCCTTTTTTATTTAGTGCATTCTGATTTTTAGGGCTCATATAAAACTGCTACTTTATCTGGTTATCGTTATTTTTTTACTTTCATTAAAGATCATTCTTGTATGACCCGGTTGTATTAGTAGCATAATCGCTCTGAATTATTATGTAACTTTTCCTCCATTGCTAAGACTCGCACTCAATTAAAATATTTAGAACTGATAATACGTGTGAATATATAAGTCATGACATTCATTCTCAGCTTTGTGATGTCAATCTCCATCGTCTTTCCTTCAACTCCCCTCTTCCCCCTAAGTGCCTTCTGTTGTATTTGCTGTGTCCATCATCATGGCCCTGTCAAGGACAAACTGGCTATGTATGTTACTCTCCCACTGATCGGAAACTTAATACATCTGTTAATGTCACCTTCCTCGAGAATCAACTCTACTCCTCGACTTATCGTGATACCTGCGCATGTGTTCTCACGCATCCTAATGTACCTATCAGCAACAGCACACCTCCCCTGCTTCCAATACCACCTCTTGCTCTCACTACTGTTACACCATCCTCTTCATGTGTACACTCGTCGTCATTCTCAGTCTGATGTCATGAGATAGTTGCCTAACGTTTCACGCTAGCTAATCGGACTACAACTTCTACCACTCACTCTCTCTCTCTCTCTCATTATGTCTCCTTATATTGTTTATCTCCCAGCTTTCACAGGTTTGCGACTTCCACATCTTCTATTTTCACCCCATCTTTTGTGTAGAAAGCTCTTCAGCATCCGAGGTAGCGGGAGATGGATGAGAAATGGCTGCCATCTGTGCTAATCAGAAATCGGACCTTGTCCCCCTTCCTCTTGTTCAATCCCGTGTGGGATGTAAATGGGTGATGCGATCACGGCAAGTGCACCGGTCGTTGTCAAGCAATAAATTCAAGAAAGTAATCCCCGGATATCGAATCTTTCGAGGAATACGGACACTTGAATTCACTCTTTAAATTTCTAATTATAAAGAGTTAAAAACATTCTTTTTGGATTTTTAATTAGTGTAACAATAAACAGAAATCCTAATCTATTAGTGTGGGTCGCCTTCACCGCCTCTAAATCTCACAAGCTTGGGCAGCTTGGAGGCACCGCTTCGCCAAGGGTTTAATAAAGTCAAACTCAAAATGTTCACTTGTGGGTCGCCGGCACCGCTTCACAGAGCTAACACTTAGGAAATGGTAGTGTAGCTTTCTCAACTTGTCACAGCAATCGCTCACAAATTGTAAAACCATACAGTCATAGATTTATGGAAGATAAGGGGAAAGATACAAATAACGATCAAGCCTATTCCGTAGATATGGGAGGATGCACTGGGTTGTCAATCCATGCCCTGCAGGCCATTCATCGGTTGCGTCCGGGGTCGGGGAAGACTGTCACCACTTCTTAAGCTCCCATCTTCTTGATTGTCTACGAAGTTCACGTCAATCACTAGATCTACCTTGCTTGGCGGAGAGTATAGTGATTCACAACAAAATTACCACAATAAATATCAACTCTCAGCAATACCTCAAAGTGACTTGGTATACAAGATATATGATCCAACACACAAGCTTTATAAGAAATGCAAATCATGATTTTTTACAACCACTCCACAAATGAAGATAAATCTATGAACACACCCAATGGTCATAATGTGTGAGTACTTTAGAGATATCACAATAAAATAGCAAAACAAATTAAAGGCAGAAACAAAGAATGAAGATACCACTCCCTAAGCATGAGAAGGCGCGAGAGACTCCACTCAGATTCTAGAAAGGGAGAATGGTGCTATTCACCAACTCTTCCTTCTTCCTCCTTGTTTGCATCCACGAAACGGGAATCTGTCACCTTCACCGTCAAAGCTCGTGTCTTCACCCTTGTTTTGCGCCCCCAACACTTATGGACCCTGAATCGAAGGGCTCAAGTGTGCTTCTCCGGTGCTTCACTCTCTTTTAAAATGTTTGGGGAAGATAGAGAAAAGATCCCCGGAGGTTGCTGGAAAAAAACCTAGAAAGGAGCTCAAAGAAGCTCTAAAATCGGGTTGGAAAAGGTTCTCACCGAAGTTGACCTGCATAACAACTTAAATAGGAATTATGCAGAATTTTGTTCACGCATGAGCAGATACACGACCGTGCGTTTAAATAGTGTATGAACAAATTTAAAATATAAAATTTCGGCACCGCATTTGGCACGGGATTTTTTTTATTTTGGAAAACGGAGCCCGTGCGTTTGTACCCACGGGCGACCAGAGATGCCCGTGCATGAAGGAATCGCACGAGCTCTGCCAGATTGCCTGAAAATTACATATTTTATAGAATGACCATGCACGATCGGTTTAGCCCGTGTATGAAGGAAATCACACGACTGTGTGATTAGGCTATATGCACATATACGTGTGATTTTGGTGACGCGCGGTTGAACAAAACCGTGCGAAGCTAAAGCGCACGGACAGCGACAGATCACCCATTTTTAGCACTTTTAAAGGGCATGAACTCGCACGGTCGAAGAAATAATGCGCTTAGGATCAGCGCACGATCGTGCGTGCTCAGCTGAGTTTTGTAATTGAAGTAATCTGCTCGTGCTTTCAAAAAGAAATTTATCGAGGCATAAGGCCGTCGGCACGTGATAAAAAGTACCAAGTGCAATAGGAAACTTGCGGGTAAAGCAACATGCTTGCCTCGAAGACTATAAAGCCTGCGATGCACACCACCATAGGATAGAAAAGTGTTTCATGTGTGCTTTTAGCTTTAAATAAAATAAATGTGATTTTGCAATAAATGCAAAGCAATTATGCATGAAATCAACTCTAAATGAGTATGAAATAAGGTAGATAAAATGGACTCATCGCACCCCCAGATGACGTATTTGAGATAGTATATACAAGCATTGACTTTTCCTACCCCTATGGAGAGTTGTTTGCTCGGGACTAGCAAACAAGTAAATCTGGGGGTGCAATGAGTCCATTTTATCTACCTTATTTTATACTCATTTAGGCTTGATTTCATGTATAATTGCTTTGCATTTATTGCAAAATCACTTTTATTTTATTTAAAGCTAGAAGCACACATGAAACACTTTTCTATCCGGTAGAGTCCAAAGGTAGGAGTCGAGTGGGTGCGGTGTGGTGTGCTTGGCAAAGAGAAAATTTAGTGCGCGTTGAGCGGGTGCGGTGTGCTTGGCAAAGAGAAAATTTAGTAATTGAATTTAAAATTCTGCAATATAAAATTGTATAATCTGAAATTGAAAGGTGCTCCTGGCATGCGCTTGTAAAGTGATGCGTGTGTGAAGCGGAAAACACAATCTCACCGATTTGAGTATACCAAGAGACGACATGAAATCCAAGATATGCTGCTTATTCCATGTTCATTTTGCATTCGACCTACAGGCACGTTTGTACAACCCCGTATCCGGCGAGTGGGGTCGGCATGAGCCGGACTGGCCAAATCCAGCCCAAGACCCAGGCGAGCCAGGCCCGTGGCGTCGAGTGAGGCGAGCTCACTCAATGCCTTCTGCCGTGGCGTTGAGTGAGGCGAGCTCCCTCAACGCCTTTTGCCGTGGCGTTGAGTGAGGCGAGCTCCCTCAACGCCTTCTGCCGTGGCATCGAGTGAGGCGAGCTCCCTCAACGCCTTCTGTCTTGGCGTCGAGTGAGGCGAGTTTGCTCATCGACCGGCTTACACCCGCCCTAAAGAGCTCGGCAGTAGCGCCGACTCGCCCAGGCAGGGTGGGATGTTTTTGAGGGGCGAGCTTGTACTCGCCAAGCCCCGTTCGCCGAGATCTGACCTTCTAGCGAACTCGCGACATGCGGTCAGGGCAGGCCGAGCCCGTGCCTTGGCGTTGAGTGATGCTTCTCCACTCCCGCATTCGGCAAATAGTGGGTGGAAAGGGCCAGTCGGGCCCGTACTCGCCAAAGGCCGAGTAGAAGCGGCGAGTGCCGACCTCGTCGAGCACTCGCCGTCCTTGCCGAGCAGAGATTGTTGGGGGCTACTCGCCCAGTAGTCTGTGAGGTGTTTTTACCATTTTGCCCCCGCTGGCCTGCCCATAGCCGGTTGAAATAGCGGAGTATCGTTGTTGGCAGACCCGGGTGGGCTGCACATAGCTATTCAGAACAGCGGAGTTTGGCTGTTGGCAGGCCAGCCCAAAGGGCTTTCAGTAATTTCAGGCCGGCAGAAGTTAGTTATTTGCAGACCGTTTTCAAAAATCTATAAATAGGACCCAAGGGGTACCTCAGAAGGCATGCTTACTTGTCTCCCAGTCTTCTAGCGCTTTCTGAGGTACCTTAGCCCGCCATTTGGCTAAGGAGGGGAAGCGCTCAGTGATCTTCCGGGTGTGTGGTGGGACCTCCGCGCCGGGCCCTTGGTCTAGTCCTTTGCTCTCTTTTCCTTGTTGTTTTTCTTGCAGGAGCGAAGTAGGCGCGGGACCACCCCTTCCCCAAGGGTGAACTCCACAAGAGACCGATTTTCGGTTTCAACATTTTTGGTGCGGTGAGCGTGGAAAGTGGTCAGCACAGAAAACCTTCAGCGAGCTCAATGACTGGAGGAGAAGGGCAAGGATCGGGCAGGACCGACTCGCCACCCCCTCCCCCTCTCGCGACAATGGGGATGTTCGAAGATTTCAGGCAGGAGGTACTCGGCCAGGTATGATTCGCACTCGGCGCGCGTGCCGAGTGCTCGACTCCAGTAATCCCAGTTCTCGCGGATCCGGTACTCGGCGAGGCCGCTCCCGCCCGGCGAGCAGGGAAGGAGGTCGCCGAGGAAGGTCGGGGTGCCGAGCTCCCCGGGCGAGTGCTCTTCCCAAGTTCGGGGAGCGGCGGCAGGTTCGGCGTGTTGGGGGCGCGAGACCCTCCAGCTCGCCCGGTGGGCGGTGATAGCCCCTTCAGCGAGTTGGTCTCCTCTGCACCAGTCCCGAATGGGTTCAGGGAGCCCGAGATGTCCTACTACACCGGGAAGGGGGACCCGGTCCAGCACGTCCAGTGGTTTGAGGACGTGGTCTCGATCCGACAGATGTCGGATGGCTTTAAGTGCAGACTCTTCGCCATCACCCTTAAGAAGAAGGCGAGGGAGTGGTTCCACCAGCTGTCGGCTAGTTCCATCTACTGCTTCGAAGACCTACGTCGGGAGTTCATGTTGAGGTTCACAACCTCGAAGAGGAGGAAGAGGGAGTCGGAGTCCCTGTTCCGCATCAAGCAGGGGGTGAATGAGACCCTGGGGAGCTACGTCGATCACTTCCAGGAGGAGGTCACCCAGGTTCAGGAGATGTCGGGGCACACCCTGATGATGGCCTTCACCTTGGGGCTGCAGCAGGGTTTCTTCCGGAAGGATTTGAAAAGGATCCCCCCCCCCTCTCCTATGAGTAGTTGATGGAGAGGGCGGCGAGAGAAGTCGACGGGGAGGCGTCGAACCCGGAGTTTTCCCGGAGGCTAGCCAGGTGGGCTACGGAGGAGGAGAGGCCCAGAGGGGGCAGAGGTCAGGAGGAAAGGAGAGCTGAACCCCGGCCGAGGGAGCAGCAGCAACAACAACAACAACAGCCCAGGTGGGGGCGTCAGGAGCCGAATCAACGGCTAGGGTGGAGGCCAGAATGGCAAGATCAGGGGGCGAGAAGAGGGTTCCATGGAGGGGACCGTCGCCAGAGAGGCCAAGACCAGTTCTATCCTCCGGGAGGATGGCAGGCCCAGAAGCCGCCTCTTCCCGACCTGGAGCAGGCTATGGCAATAGCCATGGGGGAAAGAAGGAAAGCGGCAAGGAGAAGGAGAAGGGAAGTCAGGGTGGAGCTTCCCTATTGCGACTTCCACCAGGAGGAAGGGCACACCACGATCACGTGCCCGGAGTTCCTCGAGTTGCGAGGAAATAGGGAGCAACAACGGCAGCGGGAGCGTCAGGAGGTGCGGATCGAAGAGGTCATGTCGCGCCCGGAGGAGGACCTGTGCGAGGACCGGGCGGATGTGGGGACCCGGAGAAGGATCGGGATGATCCATGGAGGGGCAAGTGTCGAGACTTCCCGCAAGGCGAGCCTCCATACCATGTACCGAAGGAGCATCGCTTCCACGTCCCAGACCCCACCCCAGGAGGAGAAGATCACCTTCTCAAGGAAGGATATGCTGGATCACGAGGATCCGTTTTGTGATGCGCTGGTCATACAGACAGCCATCGAGAACTTTACCATCGCCCGGATCCTCGTCGACAATGGAAGCTCGGTCAACGTCATCTTTAAGAAGGCATTCGACGCGATGAAGATGGAGGCAAAGAGGGTGCTTGCCTCAGACGGACCCTTGTTCGGGTTCTCGGGGGAGAGGAAGGAGGTAGAAGGAGGAGTGGGACTCCATGTTACGCTGGGGGGCAGTCCCGCACCTACAAGTTCGTTATTGTGGATGCCCCCAGCAGCTACACCGCCATCTTCGGGAGGCCCCTCATCAGCGCCTTTCCCTGCGTCCCCTCATCCTTCCACCAGTGCTTGAAGTTCAACATCGAGGGGGTCCAGGTCCGGGTCCGCGGAGACCCCAAGATAGCAAGGGAGTGCTACGTCACCGCCGCAAACTCCATCTCTTGGCAGGGGGTGCCGAGGAGATGGGGCGAAGGATGGAGGAGGCAGAGCAGGAGGCTGGCCGAGAGGAGATGGAGGTGGAGGTGACCCGCCCTCAGGAGGAGGAGATGGAGGAAGACCAAGAGCCGGCCGAGGCAATGGCCGCGGAGGGATCCGAGGAAGAGGTCTTCACCCCCGGAGGGGGGAATGCTGAAGAGTGGGGGAAGCAGTCTCGTCTGGAGGCGGCGGAAGAGGTGGTGGAGATGGAGGTTATCACCCTCGGAGGCAGGGTGGAGAAGGTCCGCATCAGCGGGGGGCTGACCCCGGAGGCTCAGGGCAGGATGCTGGAGTGCATCCGGAAGAATGTGGACGTCTTCGCCTGGAGTGCCGCGGAGATGCCAGGGATCGATGCAAACGTGGCATGTCATCGCCTCAACCTGGATCCGGAGGCTCACCTCATCCAGCAGAAGAAGAGGTCCACGGCGGATAAGTTGGCCGAGCCAATTCGGGAGGAGGTGGTCAAGCTCCTCAAGGCCGGTTTTGTATCTGAGTTCCAATACCCCGGCTGGGTCTCCAACGTTGTTATGGTTAAAAAAAGGGACGGCCAGTGGAGAATGTGTATCGATTTTTCTTTACTTAATAAATCATGCCCCTAGGATTGTTACCCCTTGCCTCGGATCGACGCGCTGGTTGACTCAGCCGTCGGTTTCCCTGTAATGAGTTTCCTAGATGCTTTTTCAGGTTATCATCAGATCAGGATGCACCCCCCCCCCCGACATCAAGGATGTCTCCTTCATCACAAGGGATGGATGCTATTGTTATAAAATAATGCCGTTCGGGCTAAAAAATGCAGGGGCGACCTATCAAAAGATGATGGACAGAGTCTTCGAGAGCAGAAGGGAAGGAACCTGGAGGTGTATATAGACGAATTCATGATCAAGAGCCAAGACGTCGACTCTCACCTCCGGGACTTGGAAGAGACTTTTGTCACTCTCTGCAAGTATAAAATGAGACTAAACCCCTTGAAGTGCATTTTCGGGGCGAGCAGGGGGAAATTCCTAGGGCATCTCCTCACCCCTGCCGGTGTAGAGCCCAACCCTGACAAGGTGAGGACGATTGTGGAGTTGGGGTCACCACGGAACGTCAAGGAAGTGCAGCGGTTGACGGGGAAGTTAGCAGGGTTGAGCCGGTTCCTCTCCCGGGCCGGAGAGAAGTGCTCTCCCTTCTTCAAGACCCTGAGGGGAGGTCGGAAGTTCGAGTGGACCTCGGAGTGCGAGGAGGCATTTCAGGCCTTGAAGAGGCAGCTGACTCAGGCCCCCCTGCTCCAAGGGCCAAAGGAGGGGGAGGACTTGTTCTTGTATCTAGGGGTCGGAGCGGAGGCCCAGAGCTCCGTCTTGGTTCGGGAAGAAGGGAAGAAACAACTCCCGATTTACTATGTGAGTCGGGTCTTGAGGAAGGCAAAGCTTCGGTATCCTATCCTGGAGAAGCTGGCCTTTGCTCTCGTCATTTCAGCTCGGAGGCTCCGGCCCTACTTCCAGGCACACTCGATCCGAGTGGTGACTGACCACCCCCTCTGCAACATCTTCAAGGGGGTGGAACACTTAGGCCGGCTGGCCAAGTGGTCGGTGGAGTTAAGCGAATTCGACATTTCCTTTGTCCCTCGCCTTTCGATCAAGGCACAAGCGATGGCCGACTTCCTGGCAGACTATGTGGTGGAAGTGGCGGAGGCGGAACTCCCCCGCCCAGTCCCCTGGAAGGTGATGGTGGACGGCGCGTCAGGAAGACATTCCCTGGGAGTGGGGGTGATCTTGGAGAGTCCACATGGGACGAAGATTGAGCAAACAGTACTAGTGCATTTTCCCATTACCAACAATGAGGCCGAGTATGAGGTTGTGATTGCAGGCCTTCGCTTGGCCAGGGAGCTGGGGGTGTGCGACGTGGAGGTCCTCACTGACTCCATGGTGGTGGCCTCCCAGATTAACGGAGAGTTCGAGGCAAGGGAGCCAACTCTGCTGCTGTACTTGGCGAAGGTGAAGGGGGTCATCGGCACGTTCCAGACTTTCTCCATCCGGCACGTGCCCAAGGAGGAAAACGAGCAGGTAGATCAACTGACAAAGCATGGTCCCCGGGTGGGGGGTACCATCACCGACTTGTTCCACCCCTCCATTGAGGATGGAGAGCTGATGGAGGTGGAGCAGCACCCCTCGTGGATGGACCCTTTCACAACTTTCTTGTCCACGGGAGAGTATCCTGAGGGGATGGACAGGAAGAAGCTCAAGCACAAATCGGCATACTATCTCATGCGAGACGGCCAGCTATACCGGAAGACCCTCTCTGGGATGTTGGCACGTTGCGTGGCCGAGAGGGAGGTCCCGAGGATCTTGGAGGAAATCCACTCCGGGGAGTGTGGAAGCCACTCCGGGAGTCGGACCTTGGAAGGCCGAATCATCAGGCAAGGATATTTTTGGCCGACCTTGGGCCAAGACGCGACAAAATTCACAAAGGAGTGTCATAAGTGCCAGTTGTTCGCTCCCCTCCAGCTGCAACCTGCCCAACACCTCAGGAGTATCACAGCCCCCTGGCCATTTGCAATCTGGGGAATGGACTTGGTCGGTCCCTTCCCCCAGGCCAGTGGCCAGAGAAGGTTCCTGCTCGTGATGATCGATTATTTTTCCAAGTGGATGGAAGTCAAAGCTTTGGCCAAGGTGACCTCCCAGGTCATCAGGAACTTTGTATGTGGGGAGATCATCTGTCGTCACGGGTTGCCCCAGGCCATTGTCACGGACAACGGCCCTCAGTTTGTGAGCGCCGAGTTCATTAGCTTTTGCGGGCAGCTCGGGATCGATCTCAGGTTCGCCTCGATTCATCACCCCAGGAGCAACGGGCAGGTGGAGGCGGCGAACAAGATCATTGTTAACCTCCTCAAGAAGAAGGTAAAGAATCTGAGAGGAAGCTGGGTGGAGCAACTCCCTTCGGTCCTCTGGGCCCTTAGAACCACACCCAATACGGCCATAGGAGAGACTCCTTTCAAACTCTCCCATGGGTGCAAGGCGGTACTTCCGGTAGAGTTCGAGGTCTGAACGCCTCGGGTGGTCGAGGCAGGAGAGGGCAGAGAAGAATGGAGGACCGAGAATGAGGAGGAGCTGCGGCTCTCACTCGACACGGTTGAGGAGCTGCGAGACCTCTCTGTCATCAGGCAAGAGGAAGTAAAGAGAAGAATGGCCAAGTACTTTGACAAGCACGTCAGAGTCAAACAATTCGCGGAGGGGGACTTGGTCTTAAGAAAGGTGGATGCCGCAGGGAGGTCAGCCTCAGTGGGGAAACTTAACCCCAATTGGGAAGGACCAAACATAGTGCAGGAGGTCTTGAAGTCAGGAGGGTATCGCCTTCGGAATGTGGAAGGCGAAACCCTAGGTCTCACCTGGAGTGGTGACGACCTGAAACGCTTTTACCCTTGAGTCATGTAAGTCCTATTTTGTGGAATAAAATTTCTCTAGATGCTTATGCTCATGGCATGTTTGATGCAAGTGGAAGAGTAAGTCTGCCCCACACCCCGAGCAAATCCCGCTGTCAGGCTCTCATCTAGCTGGCAGGGCTGGATGTCACTCGAGGGAGTCTGCCCAGGACCCCAAGCAGATCCCGCTGTCAGGCTCTCTCCTAGCTGACAGGGCTGGATGTCACTCGGAGGAGTCTGCCCCAGACCCCGAGCAGATCCCTCTGCCAGGCTCTCACCTAGCTGGCAGGGCTGGATGTCACTCGAGGGAGTCTGCCCCAGACCCCGAGCAGATCCCGCTGTCAGGCTCTCTCCTAGCTAACAGGGTTGGATGTCACTCGGAGGAGTCTGCCCCAGACCCCGAGCAGATCCCGCTGTCAGGCTCTCACCTAGCTGGCAGGGCTTGATTTCACTCGAGGGAGTCTGCCCCAGACCCCGAGTAGATCCCGCTGTCAGGCTCTCACCTAACTGGCAGGGCTGGATGTCACTCGGAGGAGTCTGCCCAGAACCCCGAGCAGATCCCGCTGTCAGGCTCTCATCTAGCTAGCAGGGCTGGATGTCACTTGAGGGAGTCTGCCCCAGACCCCGAGCAGATCCCACGGTCAGGCTCTCACCTAGCTGGCAGGGCTGGATGTCACTCGGAGGAGTCTGCCCCAGACCCCGAACAAATCCCGCTGCCAGGCTCTCATCTAGCTGGCAGGGCTAGATGTCACTCGAGGGAGTCTGCCCCAGACCCCGAGCAGATCTCGTTGTCAGGCTCTCTCCTAGCTGACAGGGTTGGATGTCACTCGGAGGAGTCTGCCCCAGACCCCGAGCAGATCCCGCTGTCAGGCTCTCACCTAACTGGCAGGGCTAGATGTCACTCGAGGGAGTCTGCCCCAGACCCCGAGCAGATCCCGCTGTCAGGCTCTCACCTAGCTGACAGGGCTGGATGTCACTCGAGGGAGTCTGTCCCAGACCCCGAGCAGATCCCGCTGTCAGGCTCTCACCTAGCTGGCAGGGCTGGATGTCACTCGGAGGAGTCTGCCCCAGACCCCGAGCAGATGCCGCTGTCAGGCTCTCACCTAGCTGGCAGGGCTGGATGTCACTCGAGGGAGTCTGCCCCAGACCCCGAGCAGATCCCGTTGTCAGGCTCTCACCTAGCTGACAGAGCTGGATGTCACTCGATGGAGTCTGCCCCAGACCCCGAGCAGATCACGCTGTCAGGCTCTCACGTAGTTGTCAGGGCTGGATGTCACTCGAGGGAGTCCCACCCTCTCCGGGAGTTATTTAGGAAGATCGCTTTCCTAAGGGTGTAGAGGAGGAGGTCCATATAGGCGAGTCGGCGCTCGCGGGCCCAGCTCGGCAAAAGAAGGCAAGCCGTCCTAAGCCTCCTATTGAGGAAGGCGAGCTTCAACAAGGCACTACACACCCCCCCCCCCCCTTCAGTTTTACTTGTGAAATATTTTAACATTTTTGGCTCGACATTGGCAAGAGAAGAGACAGCTCGCGCGCGAGCTGGGTGGTGGTGAACCCAGCTCGGCAGATGGTCCGGTCCTAGTTAACCTGGGGGGGCGAAATCTCGGAACGCGCTCACGAGTACGGATCCTAGGCACGCGCTCTGGAGGCGAATTCTGCCCTAACGAGATCCAACGAAGGGGAGGGCTCGCGGTTGAGTGCATCGCAGAGGAGAAGTTCAAAAGCAAAGAAGATAAAAAAAATTCACTTTTCATTCAGTATAAAATGATTACAAAAGGGGAGCTCGCCTCGGCGAGGTAACAAAAGGGGTGAGAGAATTACAAGAAAGAAAAAAAAAGGGGGAGGGGGGTCAGCTCTCGCCTCCTCCCCCGTATTGGAGGTCTCCGTCTACTCCGCCGGAAGGATGGTCCTTGAAGTCCTTGCTGAAGAACAAGTCGAGACTGTCTTCCTTCTCGCTCGGCGGCGTGGGCAGGAACAGACTCGGCATCAGGTCTCGGATTGTGGCCTCCTCGCAGCCCTCCACCAGCACCTGCATATCCTTCATAATCTGTAGGGTGCACTCGGCGGATGCGATCGAGTTGACCCGCAACCTTTCAGCGACCTCCGCCTCGTCGAAGATCCTGGGGCTCTTGTATGGGAAAGGAGGCTCACTACCGCCGGGAGGGATAAAAGCTTCGACCTGACGAGCGATCTCGCCACGAAGCCCCTTGTTCACTTCGCACAGCTTTGCATTCTTCCCTTCCAGCTCGGCGGTGCGGGCTTCCAACTCGGCGGCGCGAGTTTCCAGCGCATCGGAGCGAGCACGGAGCTGGTGGTTCTCTTCCTCTAACCCAGCGGCGCGAGTCCGCAGCTCCCGGGCAGCCTCGGTATCCTGAGGTAAGAATGGATAGGTAAACCTGAAGCTGAAAGATTCTAAGTAAAAGAAAAGGGGGGAAGTAATGATCGGTGCTCACCAGCCCGCCGGCGCCCTTGGCGAGCAGATCCTCGGCAATGTCGAGCCTCCGCTTTAGGTCAACGACCCTGTCCTGGGCCAGGTCGCGCTTCTGCTCCGCCTTCTGTAGGAGGTGGCTGAGGTTGAAGCCGCGACGAACCACCGTGTAGTGGAGCTCCAGTGCCCGCATGTAGGCCTGCAGGCCCTCATGGCCGAGTTGGCGCAGGGTCATGCGCTTGTAGGTCGCGGCGTCCTCGCGCCCGTAGAGGCCGAAGCCGAGCGCATAGGCTTGACCTGAGGAGGGCTCGCGGTCGGCCCAGGAGGATTGGAGGGTGGAGACGGAGATCCGGTGGGCGGACTCGTCCCACTGAACCACTGGCTCGCCGGCCGAGTCCTTCCACCTCCCCCCAAGGCCGAAGAGGGGGTGACTCTTCGGCGGACCCAGCTCGCGGGTCGGGGGCTTCTTGACTGCAGGAGCAGAAGGCTCGCCTCCCTCCTGCTCTTTGCCCGTTGTCTCCTTCAGCGGGCTCCCCGGCGATCTGTCCGGGGTGGTCTCGGGCAAGCTCATGTACTTGGGATGTGGTTGTTGTTGCTTTGCCCGAGAAACCACCACCGCTTTCAGCTTCTTCTGCGGTGGATGGCGGCGAGGCGATCTGGACCCCGCGGGATCAGCCCGCTTCCTACCAAAAGGCTTAGACGACGACGGCTCGTCTCGAGAGGCGGCTGCAGCCGCCTTCTCGCGGGCGAATGGGTCGGCGAGTAGACCCGGATCAGCGAAAGGCGGGTTCTCGGGAATCAACTGCTCTCCTGCAGAAATAACTTAGAAAAATTCCAATGGATTTGGCGAGATCTGGCAAGGAGGAAAGTTGAAAGATATACCTTCGCCGGGAAGGACGGGCAGGAGCGAGTCGAGGCCCTTTCGGAGGAAGGCGACCTCGAAGTCTTTGTGGAGGAAAAACTTGTGGAGCTCGGCGTCGTTGTCGGAGACGGTGGGGGGTCGGTATACCTCCTCGCCTTTTTGCTGCGGCGAGTAGGGGACGTTGCCAAGATCGCCCATGATGAAGACAATCTTGGTCATCCAGTTGTGATGTTTGTTCGCGATCTCGAGAACCTTGATAAAGGAGCCCCCGAAGTAGGAGACGCCTTCGAGGGTCGCCTTATAAGTAAAGAGTTTCCTGAACACGGTCAGGTTGAACTCTATTCGCTCTCTGCAAAGAAAGCTCGCGAACGTCACCATCATGGCGATGGAGTTCGGGTTCAGCTGCGCGGGCACCGCGCCGAAGTACTTGAGGATCTGGCGGACTTCCGGCCAGAGTGGAAGGCGCAGCCCCATCTCGAAATGCGAGATAGGGAAGGCGAGCTCCTCGGGGTAGAAAGTGTTGATGGCCTCGCCCTCCCTAGGCCGGCGCGCCTCGAAGCCAGGGGACTTGAAGTCGGCACTGAACGCGGCGAACTCCTCCTCCGTCGTATTCCCCTCAAAGAAACAGTAGTCAGTAAAGTGATGAGTGTACTTGGAGCGACCACCAGAATCAGGGTTGGACTTCCCCATGATCGCGAAAAATGTAGAGAGCGAGTGCAGGTAAGGAAGCGAGCAGAGGAGGAAAGTACAGAAGCAATAAAAGCAGTAAGTCGGAGTAGGTAAGGGTGCCTATTTATAGAAAAAGGGGTCAAGGGCCGAGTTGACCAACCGGTCCAGCTCGCCTAGCCCAGCTCGTCGACTTCCAGGACCCGTCCCATCACGCGTCAATCAAGAGTATTATATTCGAATAAACAAGCAATAAAGTCTGAAAACGTTTCTAAGTTAATACAGGCCCAAGAGGGATATTGCCCAGGAAATTGAATGCAAGCAAAGCGGTCATCTCGGCGCACGCGCGAGCTGAGGGAACAGGAGGCGAGTCCCGGTAGGCCCGCCAGGGGGCCGTTCTTTACCTTCCCCGGTCTCACATCTCCTTCCCCGCAGGCCGACGCGAGTTGCGGAACTCGCGGATCCGCCTCAAGCATCCCCGGGCTGTCAGAAGGTTCTCGTCCAGCTCTTCCAGCAACGGTGAAAGGGACGCCGTCTCGCCCGTCAGGCCCTCTCTCGCCTCACCTACCAGCCACGCACACTCCCACTGCAGCACGTCATTGTCTTCCCGCAACCGGTGGAGCTCGCGCACCATCATCAAGAGGACCTCGATTCCTCGCTTCGTCAGCTCAGGGCCCCCTAGCTCGGCGTCCAGGAAGGACTCCAAGGTCTTCGGGGAAGGGAGGGGCGAGTAGTGAGCTCGCTCCAGGGATTCGTCGGCCTCCGACTGACTGTGTAAGGCTGCAAGAATGGTTAAATAATGTGAAAGGCGAACGCATCAGGAGGAACTACGGACAACCCAGTAAAGGACGACTTACCTGAAGAGCTCGGCGCATCGAGGGAAAAGCGGGGTGGAGGCATCTTCAGATCTTTACCGCGACCCGGAGGCTGCATTCGGGGTGAAATAAGGTTGAAGCCTGGCACTGGGATAATTCGGACACCATCCCTTGAAGTCTCGGCGAGCTGAGAGGAGGGAACGCGGACCGGCGATTCCGATTTCTACGAGTTCAGCCCCAGGGTCCCAAAGGACGGGGATGGGTCGCGGTGACGAGCCTCCGAAGCCCCGAACCGCAGGTCAGCGGGAAGAATATCAGCCCGTGGAGAGGTGATCCCGCCGCCCCCATCCCGGCAGTCCTGGTCGGCGCAGAGGTCAATAAAATTCCCCTCCTTTCCAGGGGCACGCAAGGTGGAGGAGCCCGTCTCGGGCTCCAGGGCCTTCTTCAAATCTTGGTAAGCGCGTTCGGACGCCTCTGCATCTGGCCTCACCCTCTTGGCCGAATTGGATTCGGCGGGGGCACTCCGCGGGATGATAGGGGGAATGGAGGTTAAGCTGGCGACGCGGGGGGAGGAGATCTCGCAAGCCTCTCTTGGAGCTCCTTAGGGAAAGGCATCTCAGCAAGTTCAGGGCGGAGGGGAGTGACAAAGGTCACCCAGGTACGCAGGCGCATATTTATAGCCGTCGGTGGGCCCCGCCGAAAGATTCCCTGGCTCCTGCCACACTATCCGAATCCCATGGGGTTGGATGTTTCTTTCCGATCGTGTGTCAACCTCGCAAAGAGCGGGGATTGTGTACAACCCCGTATCCGGCGAGTGGGGTCGGCATGAGACGGACTGACCAAGTCCAGCCCAAGACCCAGGCGAGCCAAGCCCGTGGCCTCGAGTGAGTGAGGCGAGCTCACTCAAAGCCTTCTGCCGTGGCGTTGAGTGAGGCGAGCTCCCTCAACGCCTTCTGTCGTGGCGTTGAGTGAGGCGAGCTCCCTCAACGTCTTCTATCGTGGCGTCGAGTGAGGCGAGCTCCCTCAACGCCTTCTGTCTTGGCGTCGAGTGAGGCGAGTTTGCTCATCGGCCGGCTTACACCCGCCCTAAAGAGCTCGGGAGTAGCTCCGACTCGCCCAGGCGAGGTGGGATGTTTTTGAGGGGCGAGCTTGTACTCGCCAAGCCCCGTTCATCGAGGTCTGACCTTCTAGCGAACTCGCGACATGCGGTCAGGGCAGGCCGAGCCCGTGCCTTGGCGTTGAGTGATGCTTCTCCACTCCCGCATTCGGCAAATAGTGGGTGGATAGGGCCAGCCGAGCCCGTACTCGCCAAAGGCCAAGTAGAAGCGGCGAGTGCCGACCTCGTCGAGCACTCGTCGTCCTTGCCGAGCAGAGATTGTTGGGAGCTACTCGCCCAGTAGTCTGTGAGGTGTTTTTACCATTTTGCCCTCGCTGACCTGCCCATAGCCGGTTGAAACAGCGGAGTTTCGCTGTTGGCAGACCCGGGTGGGCGGCATATAGCTATTCAGAACAGCGGAGTTTGGCTGTTGGCAGGCCATCCCAATGAGCTTTCAGTAATTTCAGGCCGGCAGAGGTTAGTTATTTGCAGACCGTTTTCAGAAATCTATAAATAGGACCCAAGGGGTACCTCAGAAGGCATGCTTACTTGTCTCCCAGTCTTCTAGCGCTTTCTGAGGTACCTCAACCCGGCATTTGGCTAAGGAGGGGAAGCGCTCAGTGATCTTCCGAGTGTGTGTTGGGACCTCCGCGTCGGGCCCTTGGTCTAGTCCTTTGCTCTTTTTTCCTTGTTGTTTTTCTTGCAGGAGCGAAGTAGGTGCGCGACCACCCCTTCCCCAAGGGTGAACTCCACAAGAGACCGATTTTCGGTTTCAACAACGTTAATACTATAATACAAATATATTTAAACACATGCAACACGCTCAAATAAGTCATCATACAAGACATGCATGAAAAGGGAAAATACAATCTAACAAGCAAGTACGAAAATATGGGTTGTCTCCCAGCAGCGCTTTTGTTTAGCGTCCTTAAGTTGTACGCAAATACATGTATTAAACAGTTTTTATTATTATCCAAAACATAAATACTAAGAAAAACTCCTAATTAATATTTAAGAGGAACAACATGATCAATTGTATGTTGCTTTAAACTACTAGCTGGAAATAAAAGAAAAGGGTCCGGAGACCGGACAGTAAGAGAAGAAAGGAGGAGTAATCCTCCATCCCCAAATCTTTTTTTTTATTTCTTCTTCACTTCCAATTTTATTTCAGAATACAAATATATCTTACCTCCCTGAAGCCAATTCTTTAAAGGAAACACGATTGGTGACGATGTCGTGGAATAAAAAGCAAATTCTATCTTGACAATGTTTTTCCCTTGTCAGAATTGCGGCTTAATTTTGCCCAAAAATAGGTCAATAAATTTATAATTCTTCAGGGACATGCAAGAAATATTTATAACTGGAAGAGGTGGGTGATCATCAGCGGGAGAAAAATAACTGGAGAGTACATTGGGGTTGAGCTTCCTATTGTGAGGAGAAATAATCTCACTCAAAAAGAGAACTCTCTACCATGCATTGCATTTTAGTTTCAGCTTCCCATGGATGTACCACTGCTGAATTCTCATGCACGTGTTCAATAATGAAAGTATGGTCAGGAAACAAAATGAAAGTATGGTCAAGAAACAAAATGAAAGAAAGATGTCAATAATCGGAAATTATGGGAGTGATCCTGGTTTCACTCCTGGCAAGTTCCCAAGCTTGATCACTGTCGGTATCGTATGAATCATAGTGAGAGGCATCTGAAAACTCAAAAGCTTCGGTGGTGGGTAAGATCTCCTTTGTCAATGAAGAGGTGCACATCTCATGAGAAAGGTTGTGGCCTCGTCCCATTTCAATGCAGCTTCGGGCTCCCAGTTTTCACCATGCAATATTTCTTCGACAAGATCATTAAATACATGTGTATAATAGTTTTGCGAAGAAGATGGAGAAACAATATAAATATTTAATTCAAAGAATATATGATCGGGTTCCTCCGCAATAGGAACCGCATAAGTCTCCCTGTTGGAGAGAATGCCCCCCTTCCCACTTTGGTGCATCACGGAGCTCCAGATCTTCTCTCTTTGGCCATTGAACACAGAAACATCATAAATAGTAGTAGTAGAGCCATACAAAGAGAGTGAGGGACCGGAGCTAGAAATAAAATAAGAGCGTGAATGTTTCATTGCATCCGAAGGTGAAGAATTAGTATTTGGTAAAGATGTTGCATGGGAAGGAGGCTTCGCAATGTCAGAATACAAATCAGCCATAAGTCTGATGGGCATATCTACAATAGTCCCACGTAAACATGGTGGTACTACAGAGAGCTCGTTAGAGGCTGAAGGAGTGTTATCCGAATAGGGGGTAGACACGATCTGGATGTCCAGTTCGTCATCTTCCTCCATCTGTCTTTTAAAAGTGATGCAATCCTTCAAGGAGTGGTCTGTACTTTGACAAAACAAACACTCCTCGGCATTACTTCTCGACGTCCAAGAAGTCGAGTCATAATGCCGGGAAACTAATTGCGATGGGGGTAAGTAAGGTGTATAATGATGAGGCACAATGGGGAGATTCACGAATGAGAGATTCTTAATTACTAGGCCTAGTAGCTGGTCTCTCCTCTAGTGCACGCAATGAATTGTGCTCAATACTTCTTACATACAATTGAGAGATATACTTAAGGGTATCGTACCAATGACATTTAGCATTTGTATTTGTTCGAAAATCCCATGTAAAGAGGCCCATGTTGGAGCTCATTTATTTAGTTTTCTTCTTTTCTCCTCTTTAGTCTCACATCATGTATAGGGATCTCTTCTCTCTTTCTCCCTCATATAAATGTGTATTCATACCTTGTATTTGATGATTGAGGTAGTTGCCGAACGTAAGAATCGACATCTACTCGATGTTGCTCACTCTCTCATGCTTCACATGTAGGTTCCCAAAGTTTATTGGAACTTTGCGTTTTCGACGGCTTGCTATCTGATTAACCGTCTCTCTTTCCCCATACTCCACAATGTCACTTCGTTCAGCCTCATGTTCCCCTCTATTCACGGCATTCTCTCTCATAACCTACATCTTTGAGTGTACTTGCTACGTTCACATTCTTGATCCATCCACGGACAAGTTGGATCCCCGTACGGCCAAACACATCTTTGTTGGCTATTCACGAACTCAGAAAGGCTACGTATGCTACTCTCCTGCTACCCGCAAGGTGACTGTTTTTGCTGATGTTACCTTTCGGAAGGATCTTCCTTTCTGCTTTGCTCTAGATCCAACACCTCTACCACCACCCGTCCTACGACCTGTCATTCTCGTTACCACTCCACCACCAAAAATTCCTGACCAGGCTCCAACTATTTCCAAGTCACCTCTTATACATGTTTACACTCATCGTTATCCTGGCTCCGTGGCCCCAATGCAGTCGGCTTTGACCTCTGACGCTCTGTGTCCTGCTGATCCGGCACCAGAATCCACCACTCATCCCATGACGAATTATGTATCCTTACATCGCCTATCCCCACGACTTCAAACTTTTGTCACTTCATTATCCTCGATTTTTGTACCTAACTCTGTGCAGGAGACGCTCCAACATCCTGGCTGGCGGGCGGCCATAGAAGACGAAATGACTGCTCTCTGGGCTAACCAGACTGGGAACCTAGTACCTCTACCTACCGGTCAAACACCTGTTGGGTGTAAATGGGTCATTGTCATCAAAGATGCTCCTGATGGGACAATTGATCGTCTGAAGGCTCGCCTGGTGGCCCGTATCTTCACCCAACAGCAAGGTCTCGATTACGAGGAAACATTCTCTCCAGTAGCCAAGCTCAACACTATTCGTGTCCTCCTCTCCGTGGTTGTGCATCGCCAATGGCCCTTACATCAACTGGATATCAAGAATGCGTTTCTGAACGATGACCTCCAGGAAATAGTCTGCATGCAGCAACCACCCGAGTTTGAGACCACGAGGGAGTCCCGAGTTTGTCATCTTAAGAAGTTCATCTATGGTCTCAAACAATCCCCTCGGGCATGGTTCGATAGCTTCAGTAAGGCAGTTCAGGAAGCCAGCTTTACTCGGAGCTCAGCAGACTTCTCTCTGTTCACTCGTCATCGGGCAACAGGAACGGTTCTTTTGTTAGTATATGTTGATGATATCTTAATCATTGGAGACGATTCAAAGGGAATCCAAGCGGTCAAACAGCACCTTAGCTCCGTCTTTCAAACAAAATATTTGGGGCATCTTCGATACTTCCTTGGTCTTGAGATCGCAAGACGTCCGGATGGACTTGTCCTCTCCCAACGGAAGTATTGACTGAATCTCCTTCAAGATGCTGGCTACTCTGAATGCAAGCCCACTAATACTCCAATGGATACAAATCATAAGCTGTGTGCACATGCTTCCGATACAGATCTTCCTCTCTGAAATCCGGAATACTATCGACGACTTGTTGGGAAATTGATCTACCTAACGGTCACAAGACCGGATATATCCTTTGTTATTGGGGTGGTCAGCCGGTTTATGCATGCCCCTCGAATATCTCACTTTCAAGCCGTTGAGCACATCCTAAGATACCTTAAAACAACTTCGGGTCAAGGGATGGAATACAAAACCTCATTCTCTACTCCAACGTTGGTTGCGTATTCTGATGCAGATTATGCTGGATCCTTGGATGATCGGCGATCAACCAGTGGTTTTTGTACCTAGAAACTAGTTGTGGTCGCTCGATCCTCAGCTGAAGCAGAATACTGATCGATGGCATCAGTTGTCTCTGAGCTTACATGGCTTGAAAGTCTCCTCGCCGATCTAGGAGTAAAACTTCCCTCACCTGTCATCTTGTTATGTGACAGCCAAGCGGCTATACACATAGCAAAGAATCCAGTCTTCCATGAAAGAACAAAACATATTGAAGTGGACTGTCACTTCATCCGGGAGAAAGTTCAAATGAAGAAGATAGAATTGAAATATGTTTTGGGTACTGAACAAATTGTTGATATCCTCACAAAGGCTCTACCAAGTACCCTATTTTATCTGTTCCTGTCCAAGCTGGGTGCCTACGACTTGTACGCTCCAGCTTGCAGGGGAGTGTTGGAAAAGCCCATGTAAAGAGGCCCATGTTGGAGCTCATTTATTTAGTTTTTTTTTGTTCTCCTCTTTAGTCTCACATCATGTATAGAGATCTTTTCTCTCTTTCTCCCTTCTATAAATGTGTATTCATACCTTGTATTTGATGATTGAGATAGTATATACAAGTTTGAGGTTTCTCCACAGTATTCATTGTGTAATAGTGCTAATGTTTTTTTTTTTTTTTTGCAAAACTAACCACACGTGGAAATTAGATTAAACAAGAGTGCCCTGCAATGAAAACTAGAAAAAGATTAGGATAAAACGAAAGTAAAAAGTGATATATACAACTCAAAATAAAGAGAAGGAATAACAACAAGAACCTTTATAATTAAATCATCAAAAAGACAAATCACAATGTTGTATTCCCCGGCAACAGCATCAAAAACTTGATGCGATCACGGCAAGTGTGTCGGTCATTATCAAGTAATAAATTAGGAAAAGTAACCCCCGGATATCGAATCTCTCGAGAAATACGAACGTTTGGATTCGCTTTTTGAAAATCTAATTATAAAGAGTTTAAAGCATTCTTTTTGGGTTTTTAATCAGTGCAACAATAAATAGAAATCCTAATCTATTGGTGTGGGTCGCCTTCCCAGCCTCCCAATCGCACAAGCTTGTGCAGGTCGGAGGCACCGTTTCGCTAAGGGCTTAACAAAGCAAAACTTACAATGTTCACTTGCGGGTCGCAAGCACCGCTTCGCACAGTTCACACTTAACAAATGGTAGTGTAGCTTTCTCAACTTGTCACAACAATCAATCTCAAATTGTAAAGGCTACCATACAATCCTAGATTTGCGGAAGATAAGGGGAAAGATACAAACAACGATCGAGTCTATTTTGTAGATATGGGAGGAAGCATTGGGTGGTCAATCCATGTCCTGCAGTCCATTCATCGATTGTGTCCGGGGTCGGGGAAGGTTGTAACCAATACCTAAGCTCCTTTCTTCTCGAGTGTTTACGAAGTTCACATCAATCCCTAGATCTATCTTGCTTGGCGGAGAGTATAGTGATTCACACCATTCTTGTCATGGCGTCGCCTAGGCGACGCCTAGTCGTCCTGGCGCCGAATTGTAAACAAGATGTTGGGCGCCTTATATTTTTAAAAAATATATGGGAATAGACAGCGATTTATATAAAAAACGCTGTCTATTCGAGCATAGACAATGGTTTTTATATAAATCATTGTGTATTCTACCCTGAACCCTAAAATAGACAACGGTTTATATAAAAACCGTTGTCTATTTAAGCATAGATAGTGGTTTTTATATAAACCGTTGTCTATTTTAGAGTTCAGGGTAGAATAGACAGCGGTTTATATAAAAACCGTTATTCATGCTCAAATATACAGCAGTTTTTATATAAACAGCTATCTATTATAGGGTTCAGGGTAGAATAGACAGCGGTTTATATAAAAAACGTTGTCTATGCTCGAATAGACAGCAGTTTTTATATAAACCGCTGTCTATTCTACCCTGAACCCTAGAATAGACGGCGGTTTATAAAAAATCGTTGTCTACTCTACCCTAAACCCTAGAATAGACAGCAGTTTTTGTAAAAAACGTTGTCTATGTTATTTATTTTAAACCATGAGACATAAATTTTAGTTTTTACCTCGACTTTTTAGTTCTTACAGTCGATGTTCTGCGCGAAAAAACCCTAAAAGCAATTTTGTGAAAGTTTTTGCTATCATTTGCTTCGATTTGACGATTCTTCTTCGACATATCTCATTTAGGTATATTATTTCTTCATTTTCTCAGTTTTGAGCTTTTTAATAATGTCTTTATTATTAGTAGTGGTATAAACATTATGTAGCAGACAGCTACTGAATTTTTCAATCTCATGTTTTAGCTATGTTAAATGCATATAAACAACAAAATGTGCATTTTTTGTATTTGATAGCCTAAAAACACATTGACTCTATATATTTGTCTAATTGTTGCATTTTAACCCTTATTGTACGTGTCTAAACCATCTGACTCTATAGTTTTATATTAGCATTTAGCACTAACATATATATTTATATGTGTGATTGTGTGGTAGTACCTTAATATCATTACGATTTTTTATGAATTTTATTAGGATTTTTGGATGGTTTAGGGGTTTTTTAGTATTTTCTTATTACAGGAAAATGACTGATAAAAGATATTCATCAAAATAATTTTTTTAGTTAATTATTAATTAATATTGTCTATTATTTTCATATTTATTTTGATAATATTGATGGTTTTCGCAATGCATTAATAAAAAAACATTGGTGAAAGTTAGAGATCTTGGAAATCTAAACTTTTTGTCACTTATGTAAAGGATGTTGATTTGGAGCATCGATACAATATACCTGTCAAGTATAATTTTAATACTCCAGAAAATTGGAGAGTTTTTGTCGACCATCGCACAACTCCGGAATATATGGTTATGTGTTTTTATTAAATTCAATGTTTTATATCATTTATTAACTTTGTAAGCAATCTAAGTATTAACAAATATTTATTTGTGTAGGAAAAAAGTAAGGTTAATACAGAGAGAGCAAAAACACAGAAGACTTTTCATACTACTTCCAGAATGGATTATTCTAGATTAGAAAAAAAGAATGATATTAGTTCTCTACTTTTCTCTCATATTTTTATTTTAAAAATTGGTCTTCTCAATAATTTAAATGATAATTCATGTTCATTTTATTATTAAGGATAAGAAAGTGCAACTGCACTAATTTCACGTGCGCAGTTATGGAAAGTTGGTCACAAAAGAAAGACTGGTGAATATATTAATAAAGATGCAGCTAATTTGGCATCTAAAATTGTAAGTGTAAATGTATCATTTCATCATTTGTAAATTATCAATAGTAATATTACTTGTGAAGTATAATTTCTTATCTGCAATTCTGCATTAATATTTATTGTTTTTGCTTATGATGAGTTGTTGAGCCAAGAGTCCCAGAGTGCTGAAATAGTGTCACAGAGAAAAGATGGCATCCCTGCATCTGTTTTAGGCAAAAAAGATCCGGGCAGAGTTAGAGATGGTGACAAGTTTTTCACCATTAAAATTTTTTCAAAAATAATAGGCGGAGCGAGAGTAGCTCGTATTAAAGATGTGGAAGCTATAGTCTAAGAAAAATTGAGTCAGCAATAAAAATGATGGAGCCAACAACAACAAGAGCATCAAGTATATATAAGTCAACAACAACAAGAGCATCAAGCATATATAAGTCAACAACAACAAGCACATCAAACAGAGATGAGTAGTATGAAGAATCAAATATAAAAACTTATGTGCATGTTTAATGTTGGAACTGGAATAGTTATGTCCACATTGCACTTGCACGTGAAACTTCTCAAGACATATCTGAGATATTATTATGTTTAATTATTTATACTTTTATGAAATGTCATGCTCTCTTTTTTTTGAGCAGGTAATAAATAATTTTTTTGTTATTTTAGGTTTGTCAGCCGACACTTTTATATGCATCACATGGGCCTGAAACATCACATGAACCTGAAACATCACATGAATATTTACCTTCTCCGATATTATAATTAATATTTTTGACTTTATGTAATCAATATTGATGTCTAAAATACTAATTTTTTTATTTTCACAGAATAAAAATGAATTTATTGTCAAGTTACGCAGATTCATTATTATGATAGGAAAAGAGGATAAAAAAATATCTCTTGTATTAGATCAAACAGTATTTGAGACTGTTGAATCAATAAGTACATACTTTGAAATTTTATAGTTATACGATTTTGCTAATATGGAAAAAGTTAGAGTTAACATTATATTGGCATGTATTTGGTGAGTATCAAATATTACAAACTTAAGATTTTTTATTAATATATAAATTGATTCTGAATTTACATGTTTTTTTACAAGTATATAAATTAACAACTAAAGAAATTTACATATAAAAGATTTGTATCTCTTCATAATCCGACAATCAATTTTTCTTTTGATGATAAGTATGTCAAGGAACATTCAAAATCACGAGCTGAGGATCTAAAAATCAGGTTTTATCAACTCCAATCGAATTCTTTATTATTTTTGTCCTATCATAGGTTGTAAGTATCAATGATTATTGCTATTTTTTATTCTAATTAAATTATTAATTATTTCATTTGTTTCACAGAGAACATTTGATGTTGGCCATTATTGAGTACAATAAAATTTCAAGTTATTTTGGCTTGATCCAAATCATTACATTCATGATGATATTAAAAATATCATTACAAGATAAGTTTTTAAATTAGTGTTTTTACTATTTGGAATTCAGATTTGATTATAAACAAAAAAAATTTATATTTTATAAAGTGCATTTAAGGGTTTGGCAAAGGATCGGAATACCAGTTTTCACAAACCAAAAGTTTTATAGTGGAACCCGGTAAGTTATAGCCTATATGAGTATATGTATTGTATTTTTTAAAATATTTAAAAATTTGAATTTAAAATGTTTACCATTTGTTTATTTTTTTTGTCTCCAAAACAACTATATAATATTCAATGTGGTTATTATATTATGTGTTACATGATTGACATATTTGATGCTCTTAGGAGTATGACAATGTCATCATTGGTAAGTTAAGTGCATATAGATTGGTAAATGATAATAATTATGTTGAATTGATTTTAACAAATATTTTTTTATTGCAGATCTATGATGGAATGACACAATTTCGCAACAGAAAATTGATAATATTCGAAATAAGATTTGTGATTATATAATCACTACTTATGCTACATGATTGACAAATATTTTTTTTATTGCAAATATATTTATTGTGTTACCTTATACTTGTGTAGAAGTAAAACATATAAACATGGTCTTTAAATGAGCATGATCTTTATTTATTTAAATGGTCTTTAAATTGTTAATTGTGTAGAATAATTGCAATTCATTTGATAGTTCTACACTTCTATGCCTCATGTAATTAATTCTTTAGCTTAAAATAACTGGTTATTTCATTAATATAATCACTTTGTCATGTGTCTATTTCTTTTAGTATGGACATTGGCTCGACCTAACTCTGCATTCTATAGGTCTTGTTTGTGAAAGATGGAATAACAAAATAACAACAGTCTTGCTTCATCCGTTGATAGCAATGATATTGATAAAAAAACATATCCTAAAAGAAAAGTAAAGTCAAAGGATCCTGGATGAAAGTATGGATATTGGCCCGACCTAAAAGATAAAAATACAGTTAAATGCAATTTGTGTGATATATTAATTAAAGGTGGAATGACAAATATTGAAACAACACTTATATGACAGGTATGGAGATGTATCAAAATGTTTTAAGACTACTTTTGAAATAACAGATGAGATGTATTCTGCTTTAAATGATAAAAAGGGACAAGATGGATTTGAATACTGATGATGATAATGAGAGTGAACAAGAAATAGAGCGAACAGGTTCACAGAATGTATCTCTGGAATTATCTACAGCTAAATCATTACTTGTACCAAGTTCTGGGACAAGTGTCAAAAAAAGAAAAGTAATTGATTTGCCACAAAAGAGGGGTCATATGGATGTTCATGTGAGACGTGTTCCTGAAGATATAGTTGATGATAGGCGTGCTAAAAGTGTTGCACAAACTATTATTGAGAGATGTTTTAAATCTCCTAAAGAGAAAATGAGAGTTGATAGTTATGTTGTTGATTGGTTTTATGAATGCGAAATTTCATTCGATGTTGCAAATGCACGAAGTTTTGAAGTAATGCTTGAAGCAGTTAGACAGTATGGATCTGGTTATAAAGTCATTAGTTATCATGATTTACGAGTCCCTTTATTATTGAATACAAAAGATAAAGTTAAGTAGATGAAGACAAAGTATCAAGCATATTGGAGGAGATATGATTGCACTCTTATGTCAGATGGTTGGACAGACAGGAGAGTGAGACATTTGATCAATTTTCTAGTCAACTATTCAGAAGGAACTTATTTTATGAGTTTTGTAAATGCATCCGATCATATTCAAGATGTTACAATGTTATTAGAGTTGCTTGATAGTAATATTAGAGAGATAGGAGCAGAGTGTGTCGTTCAGGTAAATTTTTTAGTTATACTAATTTTTATATTTCATGTTTAATAATCTACAACTATAGATATATACAAAGTTATGTTGTATGCAGTTAGTGACTGACAATGCTTCCAATTACAAGGTAGTTGGTAAAATTTTAATGGAAAAAGGGGTCACATTATTCTGGACTCGTTGTGCAGCTCATTGCATTGATCTCATGCCAGAAGATATAGGCAGGCTACAACAAAACAAAATAGCGATAAGAAAGGAAAGGATGATTATAATAACTGTTGTCTATAGTCTTTATTTGTTTTTTTATATTTAGTTGTCGTCTTGCGACTTGCTCGTCTTATTGTCACCTAGGCGTCCGCCTTGTCGCCTAAACGTCCAGGCGCCCGACGCTCGGCTTGGTTTGCCTTGACATCATGATAAGAATGTTCACGACAAAATTACCACAATAAATATCCACTCTCAGCAATACCTCAAAGTGACTTGTACAAAATATACGATCCAACACACAAGCTTTATAAGAAATACAAATCAGGGTTCTTACAACCACTCCCACAAATGAAGATAAATCTATGAATACATACACCCAATGGTCATGGTGTGTAAGTACTTTAGAGATATCACAATAAAATAGCAAGACAAGCTAAAGGCATAAACAAAGAATGAAGATACCACTGCCTAAGCATGGGGAGGCGCGAGAGACTCCACGCAGATTCTAAATAGGGAGAATGGTGGTATTCACCAACTCTTCCTTCTTTCATCCTTATTTGCAACTACGAAACGGGAATCTGTCACCTTCACCGTCAAAGCTCGTGTCTTCACCTTAGTTTTGCGCTCCCAGCACTTATGGCCCACGACTCGAAGGGCACCAGGGTGCTTCGTCAGTGCTCCACTCACCTTATAAAGGAGCTCAAAGAAGCTCTAAAATCGGGTTGGAAAGGTTCTCCCCGAAGTTGACCTGCACAGTAACTTAAATAGAAATTATGCAGAACACGACCATGCATTTAAACAGTGCATGAACAAAATTAAAATATGAAATTTTGGCTCCGCATTCGGCGCGGGATATTATTTTTTAAAAAATGGTGCCCATGTGTTTTTACCCACGCACGACCAGAGTCGCCCGTGCGTGAAGGAATCGCACGAGCTCCGCCAGATCGTCTAAAAACTAAATATTTATATAGAATGACCGCGCATGATCGGTCTGGCCCGTGCAAGAAGTAAATCACACGACCGTGTGCACATACCCATGCGGCTTTGGTGAAGCACGGTTGAATCCAACCGGACGAGTCTAAAACGCACGGACAGCGACGGATCACCGATTTTCAACATTTTTAAAGGGTATGAACTCACACTGTCAAAGCAACCGTAAGCTAAGGACCAACGCAGGCCATGCGTGTTTAGCACAGTTGTTTTGTACTTGAAGTAATCTGCCTATGCATTCAAAATGAATTTTATCGAGCAACAAGGACGCTCGTGCGTGATAAAAAGTGTCAAGCGCAATAAGAAACTTGCGGGTAAAGCGACATGCTTGCCCCGAAGACTATAAAGCGTGCACTGCACACCACCATGGGCTAGAAAAGTGTTTCACGTGTGCTTTTAGCTTTAAATGAAATAAAAGTGATTTTCCAATAAATGTGAAGCAATTATGCATGAAATCAAGCCTAAAGGAGCATGAAATAAGGTATATAAAATGGACTCATCAATGGGTCTTCAGTATGAAGCATCATGCTGATGGGATTGTTGAGTGACTCACAGATCGTCTTGTGGCTCATTGTTTCACTCAATAATATGGACTCGATTATGAATAGACGTTCTCACCCGTCACTAAGCTGAATAATGTACAAGCCTTGATCTTTATGGTTGTCATCGTCATTGGCAGTTGCATCAACTGGGCATCGAGAATGCCTTTCTTAATGGTGATTTTGCTGAGGCTATCTACATGCAGCAACATCCTAGTTATGAAACCACGGAAGAGTATCTTGTCTTTCATCTCAAGAAATCTCTTTATGGTCTCAAATAGTCTCTTCGAGCTTGATTTGATAAATTCAGTCGGGTCGTTCGAGATTTTGGCTTCACACGGAGCTCTACATACTTCTCCCTATTTACTCCTCACCGCATGACAGACGCGATGATAATTCTTGTATATGTTAATGATATTCTAATGACGGACGATGATCTGAATGATACAATTATGATCAAGAAGCGCATTGCCTCACATTTTCAAACCAAAGATTTGGGTCACCTCCGATATTTCTTAGGTGTCGACGTAGCTCGTCGACCCAATGGACTTGTCTTGTTTTAATGGAAGTACTATCTCGACCTTCTCAATAATGCAGGCTATTCAGGATGCAAGTTTGATGCCACATCAATAGATGTCAACCATAATCTCTGTGTTCATGCATGGACTTGTCTTGTCTCAATGGAAGTACTATCTCGACCTTCTCAATAATGCAGGCTACTCAGGATGCAAGTTTGATGACACATCAATGGATGTCAACCATAATCTCTGTGTTCATGCATCTGACTCTGATCTACTTTTCCACAATTTGGATTACTATCGCCGTCTTGTTGTCAAGCTTATATATATGACAGTCACACGGCGTAATATATCCTTTGATGTTGGGGTAGTCAGCCGCTTTATACATGCTCCTTGGATATCACACCACTAGGTTATCGAGTGAATCATTCGATATCTTAAGAATGCTCTGGGACAAGGGCTGATGTATAAGCTCTCCTCATCATTAATTGCTTACTCTGAGGCAGACTATATTGATTCTCTTGATGATTGTTTGTCTACAAGTGGCTATTGCATATATTTTGGAGGACATCTGATTACCTAGCGAAGTAAGAAGCAAACAATGGTGGCAAGCTTTTCTGCGGAGGCTGAGTATCGTTCAATGGCATCTGCTAATTCTGATCTGGCGTAGTTTGAAAGTTTTCTTACTGATCTTGGTATAAAGCTCCTCTTTGAACGTTCTCTACTACAATGGTCAAGATGTAATACATATCGTTGAGAATCTCATGTTTCATGAATGTACTAAGCATCTCGAAGTCAATTGTCATTCATTCGAGAAAAGTTCAACTACGTAAACTGGGCTTGAGACGTGTACCTGTTGTCGAGTAAGTTTCTAATATCCTCACCAAGGCCCTACCTCGCTCACTATATCGACAGTTTGTTTCCAAGCTTGGCACCTACGATCTGTAGAGCCACCATACTTGACTACATCACTCATACTTCTGAGTAAGAAAGTTGGCCACAACAACAAATAAATGCTCTCAGTAATACTTTCTCCCACATACTTTTTTCCTCTTTCCTCTTCTCTATCACTATCTTCCTTTTCCTTTACTTTTTTACACGATTCTCTCACACTATTATCCACTGTTTTTTTATTTCCAAAAGAATCCACACCAGAAGAAAAGAAAAAACAATTAAGAAGTCCCTTTAATTTTTATATATGAGGTGATATTGAAATGACAAACTAGGTTCAATATTAAACATTAATATAATCCATACCAGCATAATTATCAATGAACTTTCGAAGCTATAATTATCCCCCAAAAAACAGTTCATGTAAATTTGGTTTAGTGATTGCATTCCATGCGAGTAATTGGGCTACGGATAACACAACAGTGAATGAATTGGAAATACGCAGCTGGAGAATGAAGGGTTTTACCTTTTTGAGACGAATCGCACGAATTGATTCTCTGTCTGAGGTGGAGAACGAGCTCCTCCGCCGGCGGTCCGAAGCCTGGTTCCCTTCAACGGTGGTACTTCTCACGGAGCCATCGTTTGCGGGAGATGCCGAAGATGAGGAACAGCAGCGGGATCTTGCACTGGGCCTACTCCTGGCAATGGCGAAGGCGGACCTGGAAACCAAGCGAATGCGTTGGGAAGAAACCATACACGTCCTCAGAGCCTCCATTTCCCAGACGTGGAACAGAAGAAGAGATGATAAACAAGGGGTTTGGACAACCGGACTCTCTCGGTGGTGTCGTCCCTTAACGATGGGATAGCCGGTAGGGCACCCTTTGTTTAGTTGGATATTGTTGTGTCCTATAATTAAGAGAATTCATATTAGTTGGACATAAATGACTATTTGTATTTCACTTCTAATTCTGGCCCGAAAATTATATTCTTAGTATAAAATTATAGTTGCAGTTCAAAAATTGTACTCAAAGTAGAATCAAAAATATAAAAGTTAAATTATACAAGAATACAATTTCAACAAAAATTATAAAATGTGTTTAATTGTTGATTTTAAATAGATCTGATCGTTACGATCATCTGCAACAAGAAACAAAAACAAAATCAGATACAATACTTTGCAATAAGATAATAAATAGCCGAGTAACTCCACAAATATATCACACAAATTGCATAGAATTTTTGTTCTTCGTCTAAGGACCGCCATAAAAAATAGTAAATAGTAGAGTAACTGCATACAAAATTGAAAAACATGTTTCAAATTTTGTTTATTTTTGAAAGACGGTATAATTCTTCGAATCGGGGAAAATCGGGTGACCGTAACAGTTTGACGTCATCTGTGGGAAAGTATTCTCAAACTCAACAACAACACCAGGAAAGCAATGCTTGCATCATGCAAGCACACTCAATCAACAACACCAGGAAAGCAATGCTTGCATCATGCAAGCACACTCAATCAACAACAATGGCAAAGAGAAGCACACAAGTTGCAGGTGATGTGCCACTGGAGGAGCACACAAATTCAGCCACTGTCAACTCGCCCGCAAGCAACGCCTCGCTTTAGGGAGGATCCACCATCACTGCATCTCAAGCATTAGTGGAATAATGTAGGCGTCTGATAAGGGAGCGTCATGCAAAGGTGCGCATACTTCTCCAGGAGGTCAACCATCACTGATCATAAGTCAAATAACGCCTGAAGATGTTATCCGCTCTAAGGATCCCATCACAGACGAATCATCTGGCGTTGAAGGCCCCGCACACCATGTAATACCTGATGGGCTTCCTAGGCGCGCATGGGGAAACTTTCATGCGACGAAAGAAGTTGTCGCCTTGACCAGTAGAAGACTCACACACGAGGAAGTGAGATGCATGATCGAGGAGAAATATGGACATGGGGGGGCACCAAGGCGCAAACGTGCAACGCCCCGTCCACCTCATCTCCCTGCTAGCTCCACTGGTCCTAGCATATCCCGTTCTGCCCGTGATCGATCTCTGTGACTTTGAGACGTTTGACGAGACATGCGATCCTTTAGAGCACATCAAGCGCTTTGCAACCGTCATGTGAATGTACAATGCCCCCGACCCGCTCTTGTGCATAGTGTTCCTGATAACTCTGGAAGGAGAAGCTCACACCTAGTTCCACTCCCTAAAGGAGGGGGAATCAAGAACTTTGCAGATGTAACTCAACTTTTCGCGAATCAGTTTGTCGTCAACCATTGAATTGTTCGAGACTCATCGCACCTCTCATGGATCCGACAACTCTAGGGGATTTGCTTAAGGATTTCCTTCACTGATTCACTATGGAGGCACGACAGGTCCCAGTGATCAACCACGACTTTATACGCAGTATTTTCCTCGGGGAACTACATGAAACATCCCCGTCCGTCACATAGCATATAACAGAAAGTCTAGTCGGGGACCAACGCCATATACTACGGACAGTCAAAGGAGTTACTAATTGAGACCATAATCCAAATACACGCATCCTATCACAGAGTGCATTCTAGCGAAAGTACTTTAAAGGTTAACAGGAACCCAACCAACTGAATGTCCACTAACATAAAAGTAGGAATGAATAAACAAATACACAAATAGTCTTGGCCTTAAGGCCTTACATTGTTCAACTCAAATTAAAATGTCATGTATACATCGACACACTGCCCGGCCACACATGAACAATAAAATAAATGGGTAATTCGTTTTGGCCTTCAAGGGACAGCTTAGCAATCCTGGGCTCCAACCCGCTATTTTCCGTTTGGCTCGGCTGCACTAGCACAAAACATTCCACCGCACGGTGGAAACAATAGCAACGGTCAGCATTAGCTGACTAAATTATAACGACCCCACCCCTCACTCGGGGTGGCGGTGCTCCTTTGCAGGCATTAGTTTAATCATATATTGGCAATCAAAACGTGCAACTTAAGCACCACTCTCTACAGACGTTAGCGCAAATGCCCAATGCCCCGTGCTCCCAGGGAACATTCTCGGTGCACAAGACCACAAGGGTCACACCACCGTTCACTGTGACGGTCAACGTTTGAGCTTTCAGTCTCACAGGGCCAAAGCTAGAGACAACGCCTCTATGGCTACGACCAAGTCATGTGATTAACACTTTGACTCACTCCAGGTCGAACGACATAGGGGAGGGTACAGTTCAGCCACATCTGGTGCTCAAATCGTCCGGCTCGAAGGCCTGATGCGGGTCAGCATCCCTTTTCCCTTTTTTGTATGATCTATAACCCCGTTAGGATCCTAAGTTAGCACTCATGGCTACTACAGCTGAGCAAATTAAGCTCACTCTCCACAAATTGGCCACCAAATCTTCGAGAGACAGACACCCACGGCCCTCAGGTCTCACAACACAGGCTTCACAAAATAGCCCACAGGTCTCCCAGAGGCAGGCTTCAGCAAACGGCCACAAGGTTTCCAAGAAACAGACCTCAACAAACAATGCAATGCTCACTGGGAGTTATCTCCGGCGGAAGCGCTATCGCCGTGTGGTAGGGGGATAGACTATCGATTCTTCCCTCAAATTGGGTGATTTCCTAGAGTCTACATCTAGTACTCTCAACGCAACCATTTGCACACCCCGTGACTCTGAAATCTACGCGATAACCACGGAGTCTTCTCCGGCATACAAAACATACAAACATCACCAATCCATACCAACCTGTCCGGATGGGCTTCACACAGCATGCTTATTATGTACTTCGATTCCGGATCTAGATGCAAAACTAACGGAGATACACGGATCTACCCATCGGGAGAACCACTTCCACATGTTCGTGGAGTGTCTACCCTCTAATGCAAAAAAAGGACTTCACATGTCCAAGGAAGAGGATCATTACCCTAGAAGTCCGCTTCGGCGCCAGGAAAGAGATTCTAGCCAGATGAACACGACTGCTACGGCTTTGCCTCCGTAGATCTGAACTCGTCTTGCAAATCTGAGCTCCGAATCTCAAACGACGGTGAGATCTCCTCTCTCTGTCGCTGCTTCTCCTCCTCCAAACGTCCAGCCCAAGGTTCTCAAACTCCAAAAGAATGAAGTGAAAACGGCCAAACCAACACTAAAAATAGAGCTACCGCCAAGCGGTAACTAGCTACCGTCGTGTGGTACTACTAATCAACGCCTCGTTTCGTGTGACACCTCCCAGGCCCTCCAACTACAGGCTGACACTTGGCCACGATGTTATAGCTTCGCTATCGCCGCGCGATAGGATGCAAGCACTTTGCGGTATCTAGGGACGGTTACAACACGACCGCTCCTGCTACCGCCACGCAATAGTTACTACCGCAGCGCGGTAGAAACTCGAGATCTTCGACAAATACTGTTGGGTATTGCATCCACTAAATGTCTCTAGTGTTGACTAAATCCACCTATGGGGGGGGGGGAATAAGTGTCGTGCAGTCTTTTGCGGAATTAAATTTACCTGCACAAATTAACAAACAAAGCACAGAAAACACACAAAGAATTATAGTGGTTTCCCGATTTGGGTACATCCACTTTCCCCCTTCGACCTATCTCCCACCAAGGGACGACTCGGTCACTTCTCCAAACGGATTGAAATCCAATCCTCACACTACGGAAGGAACCCTTCCAACAAAGAAGTCATAACTCCATCACCACGGGTTGCACCCAACCCTTACAATAAGGAATGAAAATTCCTTTACAACAAACCAAAATTGAATGTAAAAGAAAATACAAACAAAGCTTTTGGAGATTCCAATGTCCTTCTTCGTTCGTTGAAGCTTGCTTTAAATTACGAAGAATCCACAACCAGACTTCTCTTGGAAAGAATCTTGTCAAGATCGGTGGCGGCAAGTAAATGCGGCGGCGATGCTTTGTAGATCCAAACTTCTTGACGAAGCAAGCTAGGTCTACAAACGATCTCAGTCGGATCAATCGTCTCAACCGATTCGGAATGGAGAACAAGTCTCGTTCTACGAATCGGAAGACAAGAGATCTCAAGAGAGATACGTGAGACGCTCTGCTTGCCTCGGTACTGTCGTCGGAAGATCAGAGAAGCACTGAGATCAACGGCGGCGATGAACTTGCGAGCGGCTACAGGTGATCGGCGGTTTCCGCGATCGGCTAGGGCACGGCGTCGGCTGCTTTCGATTTCCGAGAATGTGTTACTGTAGAGGTTCAAAATACGCATATATATACTAGGAGCCAACCCTAATGACCGTTGTGGGGCCCACAAGGAGAAACCCTAGCCTCGGCCGAAACAGCGTACGACATCTTGGTTTGGTCCAGCGAACGAAGGATTTTGCCTAAGGCAAAATCGACGGGAATCGTTGGTGATTCCGTCGATGTCGGCGGGAATCACTCACGATTCTCGTCGATTCTGCCTTGGCAGAATCCCTGTTTGAAAACTATCAGCCGGAAGAAGTTGGCGGGAGAGGCTAACTCATACTCGACGAATCGGCGGGAATCACTAACGATTCCCGTCGGAGTCGGCAGGAATAACTAGCGATTCCCGTCGGAGTCGGCAGGAATAACTAGCGATTCCCGTCGAAGTCGGCAGGAATAACTAGCGATTCCCGTCGAAGTCGGCGGGAATCACTTAGCGATTCCTGTCGATTTTGACTTAAAAGAATTTTCTCTTCCTTCCTTTTGATGACTTAGTCTTTGACTCATCTTTGCTCCTTCTTCTGCTCTTGATCTACCTTGACCCTGTACTTGAAAATAAGTACACTCCAATAGAGAGAGCACACGTGAATCAACACACTGATCTACGCAACGAGGGATTACGTTGCGCAGACCCGTATATATTGACCCACTGCACCCTAACATTGACGTGTACTTAGCATGGAATAGCTGCAAGCACAACTTTATAGAGTTGTCAAATACATTTTCAATTCACCTTAGCTTGTTCAGGGGCTTCTTCAAATCAGGTCAATTGTGGATGCAATACCCAACAATCTCCCCCTATTTGAAGAAGCCTAAACCCTACAAGCTAAGGTGAATAGAACAGATGGGAATGAAAATCATAAATTGAAAATTCAGTTGAGAGTGAAATTCATTACCATTTTCCTGAGAGCAACATAGCCTTTGTGGCCCTACTTAGCATTGGAAGCCACCTTAGTCTTGGTTGAGAGGGTAATCTCCCCCTTTTCGGCTTCTACAAATCTGTGAGTTCGCTTGGAGCAAAATGCTCCCCCTCAGGTCTTGTATTCGTGCTCGATCTTGAGTTCCTAGCAGATGCTCCCCCTTGATCCAAGAGCCTTGAGCCCTTCAGTCTTCAAACTTCATAGTTCAGCATGCCGAGTTCAGTTTTGAAGAGATTGAACTTGGCCTCGTCTAGGGGATTTGTGAAGATATCTGCAATCTGCTTATCCGTGGGGACATAGCAGAGAGATATATCTTTGTTTTCCACATACTACCGAATGAAGTGGTAGCGCACTTCAATATGCTTTATTCTGCTGTGCGATACGGGATTGTTCGCAATTGCAATTGCGCTCGAGGAGTCGCAATACATAGGAACTTCTTTGAACTGCAAGTCATAATCTTCGAGTTGATTTCTGATCCATAGAAGTTGTGCGCAACAGCTGCCTGCTGAGATGTACTCAAATTCAGCTGTAGAGGTTACGACACAGTTCTGCTTTTTACTGTTCCACGATATAAGCCTTCTTCCTAGGAATTAGCACGTCCCAGAAGTGCTTTTCCTATCATCCCTGCTTCCTGCAAAGTCAGCATCTGAAAATCTTATCAGCTTGACGTCATTGTTTCTTGGGTACCACAAGCCAAGATTTGGTGTACCCGTAAGGTATCTAAGAATCCGCTTTGCAGCGACGTAATGAGATTCCTTGGTGTTCACCTGATATCTGGCACAAACGCATGTGGAAAACATAATATCCGGTCTACTAGCAGTAAGGTAGAGCAGGGATCCAATTATGCTTCTGTATTTGGTTTCATCAAAAGGTTTCTCTTTCTCATCCTTGTCCAGAGACACAGTGGATCCCATTGGAGTCCTCATAGAGGTTGCGCTCTCCATTCTAAATTTCTTGAGGAGTTCATTTATGAACTTCGTCCGAGAAATGAAAATTCTATCCTCAGACTGTGAGAGGACTTAGCGCAACTACTCGCACCAAAAGACCGGACTGATGGAGGACGACGCCACTAATCTTTATATCAAAGGTCCTCGGGCGGATCCACGGGGCAGCCAGTTAAGCCATTACCGCATAGCACCGTAGCGCGGGGGCGATTCCGGACCGCAGCCCCAATAATCCCCCCGGAAACGACCCCGGGGTTTCGAACTCGCGACCCCCTCTGATACCAATTGAGAGGACTTAGCGCAACCACTCGCACCAAAAGCCCGAACTGATGGAGGACGGTGCCACTAATCTTTATATCAAAGGTCCTCGGGCGGATCCACGGGGCAGCCAGTTAAGCCATTACCGCATAGCACCGCAGCGCGGGGGCGATTCCGGACCGCAGCCCCAACAGACTGTTTCACTTGAAGTCCCAAGAAATACTTTAGCTCTCCCATGCTGCTCATTTCAAACTTTCCTTGCATAAGTTTAGAAAACTTCTTGCAAAAATTGTTGTCCGTTGAGCCAAAGATTATGTCATCGACATAGATTTGCACAAGAAAAATCTTGTCTTTGACTTCCCTAAGAAACAATGTCTTATCTATTTTTCCTCTCGAGAACTTGTTCTCAAGAAGAAAACTAGACAGAGTCTCATACCAAGCTCGAGGAGCTTGTTTTAAGCTATATAATGCTTTATTAAGAAAGTAAACATGATTAGGGAATGTTGGATTAACAAAACCTGGGGGTTGCGGGACATATACTTCCTCTTTTAAATTTCCATTGAGAAAAGCTGATTTCACGTCCATCTGATAGACAGTGAATCCTTTGTGAGAGGCATACGCCAGGAACAATCTGATCGCTTCGAGCCTTGCAACAGGTGCAAAGGTTTGGTCGAAGTCAATCCTCTCCTCTTGTCTTTAACCTTGAGCCACCAGTCTTGCCTTGTTCTTGATGATGACCCCGTGTTCATCCCGTTTGTTTCTGAAGATCCACTTTGTGCCGATCACATTCTGTTTCTTTGGTCTGGGAACTAGTGTCCAGACATTGCATCATTCGAATTGATGCAGTTCATCTTGCATTGCCAATATCCATGACGCGTCTTTGTTCGCTTCGTCGAACTTCTTTGACTCAATTTGTGACAGAAAACTTAGGCGCAGAACCTCGTTAATTGTACCTCTACGAGTTCTGACACTGTCCCGAGGATCTCCTATGATCTGATCTCTTGGGTGATCCCTTACATGTCTGAGCTCTAAGAGTCTGGCATTTGGAGCTCCAACAGCTTCTCGGGCTCCTCCCTCTTCTGGGAGAATTTCTCCATCCTGACCATCATCTTCTCCAGGTGGCGTTGAGGTGGAGACCTTGACGTACTTGGGAGTTTCATCTTTAGCAGTCTCATCTAGACTTAGCTGTTCAAGCCTTGCACCTGCATCTTCAAGAATACCACTGGAAGAATTGCTATGAAGCAGGCTTCCTTCATCAAATACAACATTAATGGACTTCTCTACCATTAGGGTTTTCTTATTGAAAACCCTATATGTCTGACTATGGCTACTATAGCCCATGAAGATGCCTTCGAAGCATTTTTCTCCGAATTTAGTACGTGGGTACTTCCCATTATTGAGTACATAGCATCTGCAGCCAAAAATCCTTAGATAGGACATGGTCGGTTTCCTGCCTTTCAATAGCTCATAAGGCGTCTTGCGATGATTCTTGTTGATCAAGGCTCGGTTTTGCACGTGACAGGCTATATTGACAGCTTCTGCCCAGAAGTACTTTGGGAGAGAAGCGTCATTCAACATTGTCATACATGCCTCAATGAGCGTTCTATTCCTTCTCTCCGCAACTCCGTTTTGCTGAGGAGTGCGCGGCGAGGAAAACTCATGAAAAATACCATGTTCTTCACAGAATTCTGTCATAGCTCCAGACTCGAATTCTGTTCCATGGTCACTTCTGATTTTGACCACGGAGCAGTTAAGTTCGTTCTGAATCTGCCTGATAAAATTAGTGAAGATGTCAAACGTATCTGACTTTTGTTTCAAGAAGAATACCCACATAAACCGAGAGTGATCATCAACAATCACTAGCATATAGGAATTGCCTCCTAAGCTATGAACTTGCACTGGACCGAACAAGTTCATGTGCAGAAGATAAAGACATCTGGAAGAGTCTTTGTCTGCAATGCCCTTAAAGGTAGTCCGAGTCTGTTTGCCTTTCTGACATGCATGACAAGGGCTCTATTTGATGCACTTAATAGTAGGGGCATCCCTTACTAAATTCTTAGAAAACAACATACTAATTGTTTTGAAATTAATATGTGCCAATCTCTTGTGCCATTGTTCACAGAGAGATTTACTGTCTTTTGCTACTAGGCAAACGAGGGTAGAAGAGTCTAAGCTAAGAAAATCTAAGCAAAAAATATATCTGCTCCTAATGCCAGTTAATACCGTCTCCGAAGAGGCGCACGATATTATCAATCATTTTTCCTTGCAGAACTTAACGTCGTATCCTTTATTACACAACTGGCTTACACTGATCAGGTTATGGTTTAACCCTTCAACATAGGTCACGTTTGTAATAGAGAATACACTATTGGAAATCATACCATAACCCTTGGTGACTCCTCGATCTGATCCTCCAAAGATGACTTTGGGTCCATTTTTGACTGGGGAGTAATCACGCAACATGCTTCTTGTCCCGGTCATATGCCGGGAACATCCACTGTCCAAGTATCAGATTGGAGTTTTTGTGGCCTTTGGACATACCTGCAAAACAAAATTAATTTCCCTTAGGAACCCAATTTAACTTGGGTCCTAGATTCCTTGTTAGCATACTCCCCCTCGGGTGGTTAACCCTACGAGTGGTCGGCCTCGCATTGCTAACATGAGGAGTCTCGTTGAATATTCGATTAAACCAGCAATCCACGGCGAAGTGACTGACTTTGCCACAGCACCAACAGTCAAACCTATTGTACCATTTCCTAGGCTCCTGCTTCACCCTTGGAACGGTGGGTCCAACCGGGGCCTTGGATCTGGAGGTGGAGGCATCATGATGACAGCAGACACACGATTTCTTCACTTCCTATTCCTTCAGTATAACAGGCTTGGCCTTTGGAGCCTGCTTCTTATTATGGCCGCTAGGGAAGTGGCCATAATTCTCCACTTGGATTTCATCATAAGGTGCCTTGAAGACACTCTCACCGTAGTTGCGGGGGAAGGTCCAACCATCATACCGGCTCTTGGGCTTTTCAACCGAGGGCCAGAAGAAGTGGCCATAGGTTGACTCAAAGTCCTGCTCATTATATGGAAAGCCAGGCTTTCTGAATGAAACAGGACCGAGTGGGGCCTTTCCCTTTTCTGCAACAGAGGCCTTCTTAGCAGCCTTATTTTTCCTCTAATTTCTGTTTCTCCTGGATGATTTGCCAGGCTCAGCCACATGCCCTAAGCCAGCCCCCTTAGCCTGAGCAGAGAATTCATCAACTAGAGGAAGAATGGTCTTGGGCATAGAGAAGCTTTTGATAATCTTCCTATCTGCCGCAAGCTGTTCTTCCAGCTTGTTGATTTCTTCCTATTTTTGGTCAAGGAGCCTTAGAGAATCCGAGTGCTCAGAAGTCAGGTCCAGGTGTTCCTGTTGGAGAGAAATCAAGCTAGTGATCTCTTCTCTTAGGGACACACCCTCAGCTTTAAGGAATTTGACTTCCTTCTTCTAAGCGCTCAACCTCTTTCGGCACTCTTCGAAAGTATTGAGCAGAAGCTCATACTTTTCGAGGAGTTCAACTTCACGGGCAGATGGACTGTCCTCGTGGTCATCTTCAGGAGACTCAGAGTCAGAGTCAGAGAGGGGGGTGCGATCTTTTATCTTCCCAGTAAATGGGGTATAGTCTCCATCTGAGTCGGAGCGACCCATTAGCCCGAAGTAGGCTTCATCATCATCACTGGAGTTTGAAGAGTCAGATTCACTCAGTGTCTTTGGCTTTTTAACAATGTAGCTCCTCTCCTTCTTCCTATCTCTAAAGGACTTGTGCTCCTCTCCTTTCCTCTTATATCTCTTGCTTTGGTGGCAGTCAACAATGATGTGACCTAGCTTATTGCATCCAAAGCAGATAATGTCAGTAGAACGATGTTTGTTCTGTTTAGACTCATACCTGACAGAAGAGTAATTCTTCTTCTGATGTCTGGAGGAGGAGCCGTCTCTCTTTCTTTGATTCCTCATCTTGAGGAACTTCTTGAACTCTCGAGTGATGAAGGAGAATTCTTCTTCAGATAGCTCTGAGCCGGAAGAGCATGGCTTAGAGTCTTCTTCCTCATCCTTTTTCCAAGAGCGGGACGAGGTTGCACCCTTGCCTTTCCTTGAGTGATTGGCTTTCAGGGCTACAGTCTTTTCTTTGGCAGCGGCCTTATCGGCTTCTTCTTCAGCTTTTCTGGTGTTCAGCTGAAGCTCATAGGACATAAGCTTCCCAAACAGAATCTGGGGATCAGTTTCTGCCAGCTTGCCAAACTCTCTGATGGCGCAGATCTTGGTGTCCCATTCCTTAGTAAGGGATCTAAGGAATTTGTCATTAAGTTCATCATTGGTGAACACTCTGCCATATCCCTTCAGGGCATTGACGATCTTCAGGAAGTTCTCGAAAGTCACTCCAATTTCTTCCTTGGGACCTTGACTGAAGGCCTCATACTTTTGATTCAGAAGGGATCTTCGATCTTCCCTTACTTCATCTGTGCCTTCCATCAGAATGATCAGGTAGTGCCAGATGTCCTTGGCAGTCCTTCAGTTGCTGAAATTCTGCATCATTGAATCATCGACGACGCTCACTAGAATGTTTTGAGCTTTTTTGTCTAGTCCGACAAGCACCATCTCATCCTTATCCATTTCGGAGAGCTTCTTGGGCACCATCTTGGTCGGATCAATGGTGGAGGCCTTAGTGGGGATATAAGGTCCCTCCTCCACTATCATGAATAGTCGGGGGTCGACTGCTTCCATGTAGAACCTGATCCTTTCCTGAATACTTGATTCTGTCCATTCCTGAGATCTTCTTTCTTCTTGACACTAGACACAGGATCTTACTCAAGGTGTTAACCTTATTGATGAGCAATCTCCCTCTGATACCACTTGAAAGTCTCTAGTGTCGACTAAATCCACTTATGGGGGGGGGGAATATGTGTCGTGCAGTCTTTTGTGGAATTAAATTTACCTGCACAAATTAACAAACAGAGCACGGAAAATACACAAAGAATTATAGTGGTTCCCCGATTTGGGTACGTCCACTTTCCCCCTTCGACCTATCTCCCACCAAGGGATGACTCAGTCACTTCTCATAACGGATTGAAATCCAATCCTCACACTACGGAAGGAACCCTTCCAACAAAGGAGTCACAACTCCACCACCACGGGTTGCACCCAACCCTTACAACAAGGAATGGAAATTCCTTTACAACAAACCAAAATTGAATATAAAAGAAAATACAAACAAAGATTTTGGAGATTCCGATGTCCTTCTTCGTTCGTTGAAGCTTGCTTGAAAATTACGAAGAATCCACAACCAGACTTCTGTAACATCCCATTTTCAACTAGACCCCCCCTAGGAGTAGTTTTTGTCCTGACTAGGTCAGGACAGACCCTTAGAGAACCAAAATGGGCCAAATGAGCTTGGCCATGAAAGTGAAAGGCACATTGGTCTGCAAATAGTAATTTCTAATTACTAGCTTAAGGGTGTCCATAGGGCTTCACCATGACCCCATGGCCCCACCACAACACTCCTAACCCATTAAAGGATCCATTAGAGCCATAGGGATCCATTGGAGTCAGCCCAAAGTGGTCGAATTAACCAAGGACCACCAAAGGCCTAAATTGGGCAAGGTGTCCTAACTAAGGGCAATTGACCTCTAATGTGTCCATCCAACCCTATTTAGGTCTTCCTAGACCTTGAGTGAGGCAATTGGGTCACCAAGGGCCCATTGGGGTCAACCTTAGTGGCTAATTTGACTCAAGTCAACCCTAAGCCACTTGGAGTCAAACCTAGCCAAATGGGCTAACTTGTGCTCAAGCCCAACCCACTTGGGCTAACCTTGTTTTAATAAATGAAATAGACGTGTGGGCTGCCTTTGGGTTAGGTAGGAGCCAAAATTCAGCATGAAGTGTAGAGAGAGAAAATTCACCCATGGAGGAGAGAGAAAGTAGAATAAAATATAAGAGGAGACTTTGGGCTCACCCTCCCCCTTCCCCAACCTCCCCAATTTATTACTCTAGGAAAAGACAAGCTAACCCAACTCAACCAGCCACCTTTTGACTGGTTTAGACCAAGCCTCACCCCCACCTACCCTAGCCACCATTGTTGACTTTAGCCAATATTGGCCATGAAGCCTACCAGCCACCTAACACCCCCAATCTCCCCTTTAAAAGCTTCACAGGACTCCCCTCACTCACTTCCACCACCTACCTGAAGGAGCCAAGCAGCCACCAAGAAGCTTCAAAAATTCGGCCACCACCACCACCATGGTCTCCCGCCGCTCCTCTCGCATCCAAGCCCGTGTGCAGGTCCTCCCTCACCTCTCTCTTCATGCTGTAGATCTTAGGATTGTTAGGGATAGGGTTTGGGCTCGAATGAGCCCGAACCGAGCTCAGTTTTTCCTCCATTAATGGAGATCGAGAAGCTCACGGGTTGGGTGGCGCCGCCGCCTCCCGCCGCCCTAGTCGCCGGAAAAGGGAGCCCCCACCATCGTGAGGTGGGAGATGAAGTTTCACGGTGGTGTCGCCGCCGGCAACCGCCGGGAAACTCCCCGAGAAATCTCAAGAAGCCGGCTGGTTCCTGCATGTTGGATTGGAGAAGAAAAGCAGCAGCCATCAGATGGCTTTAAGATTCGTGCCATGCAAATATATAAATCCTGTATTTATATAATTTATGAATAGTGTTATTCTGCCTTGTAAAACAGCCTCCTTTGCATGTCAAATTTAGAGCCCTTCTGGACATTTTCATAAAACATGTTCAACATAAAAATTATAGGTCTTGAAGTTAGCTTTAATTTGATATGTTACACAAAAAATTTGGTTAAGTATACTGCCCTGTAGAGCCACTTTTCTAGGGCTGGTCCTAGGGTAGGTCAGAAATTTAAATGAGTGCCCTGCCCAAACCCTAAGTCCAAATGGGCTGAAATTTTGGGCATGTGGCTTATTTAGGTATATCTAGACCCTCCCCAAAAATGGGAAATTTTTGGGGAAAATAATCCTATAATTTTAGTCAAAATTTGATAAATCAATTAATGTTGAATTTTGGAGCATATCAACCCCAATTGGCCCCAAATATTGGTGGCCTGCCCTTGGGGGTATATTAGACCTATGGTAAAAATATTAGCCAATTTAGATTTGTGCATGTTGATATATCTCACTTGTAAGGGTTGAAAGAGGGATGGTCTTGGGCTGCAAATAGCAAAAATGTAGAAAATTAAAGGAGATGCCCAAGTCCATCCAGAGGCCCAAATGTCCTGGGATTTTGGCCAGCAACAAGTTTAGGGCATATTTAGGCCCTGCCCAAAAATGGGATTAGTTGGAATTAAAATTAGGGGGAAAATTACTTAGATACCCCTAGGCTTGTTTAGGTGATTCATGGAGTATTTCAACTCCAAAAGGCCCCAATTTTTGGTGGCATGTCTATGAGGACAATATTAGGGCATGGTTAAATTTTCAGCCCATATGGATCACTGCATGTTGGGTTAACCCACTTGCATGTGTAGGCTAGACTTAACCTTGGAGTGCAAATAGCAAAAGTTGCTATGATGTGTATTTATCCATTTTGGGACTTCTAAAAAGCTTGAAACTAATTCCAGAGGATCTTTAGGACAAATTTGACCCCTCAAATTAATTGTGGGATTTTTGGGATCAAAAATCTCATTATTTGGTATTTTCAAAATAAAGGCCTTTTTGGAAAATAAATTGTAGAAATAGGTCTTAATCAAGGAAAGATCCCCAAAATCAGTCAAGTCAAAAATGAAGTTTTTATTTGACTTAGGAAAATTCTATACCTCTGTTTGACAACTTTTAGAGCAAAATTCATGGAAATGACTATTTTATCCTTTTTATATTTGTTCATAAATTGGTAGAAATACATGTTGGAAAATTGTAGAAATAATTCTAGAGTTGCATAATTGTTATATTAGTCTTGTAGAATTATTTCAGAATTTTTGGATACACTGTAAATTATTAAATAAGCATAATGACATTTTGGTAAATAATTAAGAATGGATTTTGATAGGCCATTACACTGTATATGTTAATGAAACTCTGCCATTAGTCATAAAGTAGTGATATAAATGCTCAGTAATTTTCCTGGAATTTTGGGTTGTATATTTCTTATACTTTATTTGGAAAATGATAAATATGTAGACATTGTATTAATTATGGAATAAATAGAAATATAAAAAGGAAAATTATGACATCTTGTAGACAGCAATATTTTACTCACATGCAACTCAGGAAAATTCCCTTAGGTCAGTAGAATTTAATTGATACCACTTCATATGTAAAATGGCCTAGGGAATAATTTAAATGATTTAATTAGAGGCCTTAATGATCTAGGAAAATTATGAAAATCAACACATTCATTTCATTAGTCCATACCACCCTAGGATAAATATTTGGGTTCAGTTGGACCAAGGATTTAGAAGTTCGATTTCGGGGTGGTATTAGGTCATGGGCTGCGCATAGTAAAAGTACGTTATGCCTTAAGGCCCACCGGGGGATGAATCGACGATTGAACTAGAGAATAAGTTTGGAGGTATAACCCTGGTGGGTAGAGTCGTCTTAGTGACGAGAGTAAAAGTGCAAGTCACCGGGTAACACTTAGAGTGGAGGACGGCGGAAGGCCGTCGCCCTCCCGATAACAACTTAAGTCATTAGGTTGCTAAGTAATAACAAGTGAAGTATGGGTAATGGGTAAACACCAACTTAAATTAATTATCCTTGTGAAAGGGAACTTTGGGCTTCATCCCATCTTGGTTTCTAGTGCCTTCGAGACCCCTTCATTGGGCATACCTTGGGCAGTCCTGGGATTAACCCTAAAATACTAAGTGTAACAACCGGTAGACAAGAGTAGTCTACTAGGCTAGGTAAACTGTATCTGTTCTCACTCGTGATGAGTTGGAGGGAAAGGGTTAAGTCGTCCCGAGGTGTTCAAAGGGGCGTCATCCCGCGGTGTTCAAAGGGATGAGGTTTGGACTTTAAGCCGGACGGGTTAGTCCGGGGAGCTTTGGCTCGGTTGTTGACTATTACGGACGGGTTTGTCCGGGGAGCGTTGGCTCGGAGGTTGATACATCAAGTTTGCATGTGCATAAGAAATACCTAAGGTGGTGGGTCTTCGGTGTTGGAGGGTCATTGCACCGACGCCAATACGATGACTCGACAAGTGTGGTTTTACACTTCGCCAAACTAAGTCCGGCGGTCTTCTCGGCAAAGAGTACGCGTAGTCCGCTTAGTGCACCAAGCGTTGAGGCGTACGATAGGTCAGACCGGTAGTGCTATACTGGTTTTGAGGTGGGCGAGGCCCAACCCACCGCTTCCGTCTGCCACTACGGAGGTATCCTGGGAGGTAACGGTTCTGAAAGGGGGAACTAAAGGTTTGTGTACACAAAGTCGGGTGTGTGAGTTACACTGCTTGAACATCATTAACCCACCATATAGATGCATATCATAATCATTCATAATAATCTATGACACCTAATGTATAAGTTTAATGGGACGCTTATACATTAGGACTTGCAAAACGACCTCTTGGTCTATAAGCTTGTGTGGGGGCAAGTTTATAAGTCAAGGTCAACTTACTATATTTATAATTGATGTTTGATAACCGACACCCCAACGTATAAGTTTAATGGGACACTTATACGATGGGAGCCTTGCAGAAGATCCCTTGGCTTATGTGCCTTCGCATAAGTTAAGGTTACTTTACTTATATTAATTGTCTTTTATGCTCAGTTATTACTGTCACTTATATTCAAAGAATTGCTAGACTAGGTCCACCGTCACCTGCTTTTGTTGTACTCTCCACTTCATGTCCTTCCCTTTCTTCCTCCTCGCCCGGTGCCTTAGAGCATGGGGGAAGGGGTGGGGGATGATAGGACTTGGTCTTTTTGACTGACGGGCGACCGAACATCATATTAGGGAATCGTGGAGCCCAGCATGGAGGAGCAGCCCAGGAGGCCGATGCGCTTAGAGATGGGGCAGTCTAGTACGGGTCATCAGACTGCCGGGACCGTGAGTTCAGCTTACTAGTAGATGTTCTATTTTACTTCCGCATGAGTTCAGCATGAGTTCAGCTTAGAGATGGTCATAAGCCCTTATTCAGTACTCTTTTCTTATTAGATCAGTGGACACTCCCTTCGTGGAGATTTTCAAATATATGTGATTTGATGTGGACTGCATTTCTTTCTACTTGCTACTAAATTATGATCGAACAAGGCCGGCAGAATCGGCGTTTTGTGGGGACGACCTTCCTGGGTGCGAAGTCGTCACCGCAAAGCGGCGGTTCTGGGCATAAGACCCCGGGTTTTAAAAAGAAAAAAAAAAGGGGGTCTTACAAGTGGTATCAGAGCCAGGCATCGATCAGAAAAGTAGCAGTCCACAAATCCCTGGGTCACCCCCGCGCGAGTTTAGTTTGCGGACAAACTAAGCAACGGAAGCGTGGTGTGCCCATAAGGGAAATCACATATAATTGTCCACTTTTAGTTAATATCGAGCGATCTCTCATAGTGAAAACTTTGTTGCGTAACCCCCAGTACAGACTACACTACAGGGTGGAGCCCAGCAGATCCCAGGAGTTGCCCCACCACAACCGGTCCCCGCTCATTTCCTGCAGACGGACATGGGACAGACCTTGACAGCAATCTTAGAGGCATTCAGGGCCTAGCAAGTTCCGGATCCGCAGCCGAACCTGGGGACCAACTGGCTTAGCGTCTTCCGAGGACTCTCTCCCCCGTCCTACTTAGGAACGGAGGCGGCAGTACGGACCGAGGAGTGGCTGGACATTATGGAGGAGATGCTGACAGGGATACGGTGCCCTTGGGAGGAGAGGGTACCACTGGTGGTCTCCTGCTTGGAGTCTCACGCCAAGCGGTGGTGGAAGACAGTTCTGGACACGACTTTTGCGGACAGGGTGGCTGCTGAGGTTACATGGGTGGAGTTCAGGGCTCTACTGCTGGAGCACTTCGTCTCACAGTCAGCCAGAGACGAGCTGGAGGATCGTTTCTTACAGTTGAAGCAAGGGACCAGGACCGTGGTAGAGTACCATCGGGAGTTCGACCATTTGGCCCGTTATGCAAACTCGTATCAGTTGGACGAGGCAAGGTATACCAAGAGGTTCTACAAGGGGTTGAAGGAGGATCTGAGGGAGGCCTTATTGTTCGTGTCCGACGGGCCTATTACTCGGATTCTGGAGATGGCCAAGAGGATCGAGGCAGACTGGCATACTACCCGGGGCCGGAAGCGGCCGACAGAGGACCAGAGCAGGGGAAGTAGGAATGAGCAGCGTCGATTCCATGCAGCAGATGGCAGGAAGACAGAGGTTCAGCCTCGTCAAGAGGTGAGGCATGAGCCAAGGGAACAGGTGATACTGGCTCCTCAGCCTCTCCAGATGCGGGAAATGCCCAGACCTCAGATGCAGGAAGTGCAGAGACCTGGAGGTGTGTCACAACCCGTATTTTCTCCGAATTAAGAATTATCAGAGTAAGAGAAAACACGCGTCGTGATGCCACGTCAAGCAGGGGATAACTGCTGACGCTCAGGCAAAACCAACTACCAACTTAATGAAAGAAAATCATGTGATTAATGATTAGAAAATCAGTTATATTTTAGAGACCGTATCCCTCGGCTCAGTGGATCACCTAGTCCACAAAAGAAAACTATATTTATACGCTGCGGAAAAATACTTTATTTAGGTTTAACATCCTAAGGAGCGCATAAGGGTTCCAAGAGAACCACTCATGCTATGCAAGACCCTACATTTAATTTATATAATATATAAGAAAGCGGTCTTTATACTTGATTGGAAAATAGTGAATACGTCTTATAAAACATGCTGATCATGAGCTTTATTTATAATAATAATTATAGTTTAAAAATAACTAGCAACCTAGCATAAAACCTTCTCAGAGCAAGTAGACTATCTCCAGAAAATGGAAGCAGCAATAGTATATATCTAGTACAAGGTAAAAACTACCAGTGGGCGCCAACAACTTGACACGAACCCACTAGCACAAATATATGTCTGTAAGAAAGTACTGAAAACAACCTCACTAACAAGGTAAACAGAACTCCAAAGTCCAAGAGACCACCAACACCACCACTGCAAACTAGCCACCCAACTGGCTACGGCTCAGAACCTGGGGTATTCTAAAAGAAATCAGAATATCTCAGCAAGCTAAACAAAGTAAAACTGCATGAAAGAGTCAACCAAAGGGACAAGGTACCTGGAAAAAAAACATGCAGTAGAAAGAGCCACAACTGTCCAAAACAGGACAACAAGAAAAGCACTACGTGCGAGAAAAACAGTAACAACCCAGACCAGGAACAACATCCTGCAGGGCCTACTAGGCTACCAAGAGCCAAAAGTGCTGCAAACTACCAAGGAAGAAACTTCTAACACCCTAAACTGTGGGAAGTGATAGTAGCAAAAACAACAACGAGGAACCGGATCGAAGGCAAACGCAGTTCCCCAATCCACCATGTCCAAGTCAAAAGCTCGAGGGTCAACACGTGAAAACACAAGGGATCTTCCACCCGACATGCCCAGCCCGTACCTGGAGCAAGAAAAACATGGGTGGCCTTGGCTATATCACACAACTCCACCCCCATAAAGAGCTACAACCACCACTACTAACCACGACCCACGATTCGGCCTCTAGGAAAAAAAGAAAACGGCCGACAAGGAAAACCCAGAAATACAACTGGAAATCCACTCGGAAACGAAAGACAAGGTAAAGGAAGAGTGTTGAAATAAACCAACACGACTAGGCGTTGAGTGAAACCCACTCAGTGCCTACCTAAACTTTGGCGTTGAGTGAGCTAGCCTCACTCGCCGCCAAAATAAAGTCACTACCCACAAACCCGCTAAAGAATACGGAGCTCGACGATAGTCGAACGACCAAGGCAGAAGATCCAGAACTCGAGTAGTTGCCTGTCACTTGAGTATCTAAACTCCCGCACTCGAAACCAGCTAAATTCGCCTAGCAAAAGAAAATATACAGAGCGCACGATCAGTGACGCACGATCAGTGGTCGTGCGCACTCATCGGCTGATGATCGTGCGAAGCGAACCTGGAAACCTGAGAAAACTTGGCGTCAGCGCACGATCAGTGACGCACGATCAGTGGTCGTGCGCACTGCTTGCCAGCGCTCGTGCGATCTCCGAGACAGAACTTTGGAAACTGAAAGTTATACGCGCACGAACAGAGGCACACGACCAGTGGTCGTGCGCCCTAACGGTTAACGACCGTGCGCGGCTAACCTGTACCGTTTGGAATTTCCCGAACGACACCGGAACGCGCACACGACTCACGCAACTGCAATAGCAGCAGGAAACTACCAACGTCGCGCACCACTACTATACAAACTATGCCTAATCATTCGAGTAATACCTTAACGAAAATCGGCAACCACACCCCCTCCTAACTCTCCCTCTCGGCTACACCCGAACCAGAGCACCAATCAGAGTAAAGGAAAACAACGGCTCCACGCCGACAATTTGGATTCCAATCATCACAAAATAGGGGGGGTTTCAGTAGGAAGAACTAAGCCCTATAGTTAGCAAGAAATGAGAACAACAAGGCCTCTAACCTGGGCTAACCGGGATTTCAATTTTAGCAAGTAAAATAAAAAAAAAAAACTTGGCAAGTGCAAGAATATCACTTGCCTCACTTCACAGCGAAGCTTTGGACTGCTTTCCTCCTCTTCGCACGGATCAAAACGGCCGCAACACCTGGAACAAACACTCGGCCATCAATGGCGGAAAACTCCAAAACCGAAAATTCCAATCCTCCCAAAACTCCACGAAAATCGAATTTCTTACCGTAGGAATGAAGGTCTTGACGAGAGCAATCCGAATCCACTCTCGGAATCGAATTCCGTCCACAAACGCTCCGGGAATCGGCGTCCGAAGGGAAGGGTAGGCGGTTTCTCCGTTTCTCTCGTACAGGACCGGCGGTTTCCTATTTGGAGAAGATGATCGTCGTGCCTTTTCTAATACTATATATATATATATATATTAATATATAATAATATAATTTATTACATAAAGCACCAAAACAACGTTAAAACCGATTCACCTCGGAATTCGACGAAATTCGCACCGTAGTTAAATATCCACGCTACGAACACAACGGCGAAGTCGAAATTAATTTTCGACGAACAGAACTCGAGTTATACTCAAATAAAGCCAAACACTAGCATCCCTCCGAGAGGCCACACCGGGTCACCCAAAACGACTCGGCTTGCTAGGGAGATCTTGCCAACAGGCTACAGAATAGGGCACTTAGTTCTAAGGAGCTAAACCATACTCCACACATGGCCCAAGCCACGGAAACGCGTCATCGTAACGCCAAACGAGAATAAAAATAATCGCTGAAAAAACGGGGCGTTACAGTCACTCCCCCTAAAAGAAAGTTTCGTCCCGAAACTTTACGCACAACCCTCCTACTAAAGAAGGAAAAGTAACAAACAGAAGTTACAAAGGGAAACATACCGATCAAATCAGTGAAACAGGTGAGGGTACGCCCTCCTCATGGCCGACTCTAGCTCCCAAGTCGCGCTCTCCAAATCCTGATTTTTCCATAGAACTTTCACCATCGGTATGGACTTCTTTCGCAGCACACGCTCCTGAGTATCCAAAGTACGAACTGGCACCTCAACAAAAGAGAGGTTGGGCTCCAACTGGGGCACAACATCCAAGAGTTGCCCACTGCTGCGCACACACTTCCGCAATTGGCTAACATGAAAAACATTATGAACACCAGGGAAGTTTGCTGGCAAATCCAATCTATATGCAGACACACCAATCCGCTCCAAAATCTCGAATGGGCCCACATACCTTGGGTCCAATTTCTGATTTTTACCAAATCTCTTTACACCAACCATTGGAGAAACCTTGAGGTATACATGATCCCTTACTAAAAACTCCAAAGCAGACCTACGCCGATTGGCGTTCTTTTCATACCTCTCCTGAACTAAACGAAGCTTTTCACGAATAAGCTTCACGACGACTTCCATCTCTTCCAGAGCATATGGACCCAACAAAGGCTTCTCACCAGCCTCAGCCCAAAACAACGGAGTCCTACAGCGCCTCCCATACAAAGCTTCGAACGGAGCCATCTGCAAGATTTCCTGATAACTGTTATTGTAAGCAAATTCCATGAGTCGCAAACGCTCATCTCACGCTCCACCGTGGTCTAAAATATAGCACCGGATCATATCCTCAACAATCTGATTGACCCGCTCCGTCTGCCCATTAGTCTGAGGGTGGTACGCAGTAGAATACCTCAGATCCGTACCCAAACCCTCCTGCAGACTCTGCCAAAAACGAGAAGTAAACCGGGAGTCTCGATCAGAAATGATGCTAACCGGCACACCGTGGAGTCGGATGACTTCATTCAAGTACAACTTCCGCTATCTTTTCATCGGGTAATCAATCTTATATGGCACGAAGTGAGCACACTTCGTCAATCTATCCACTATAACCCAAACAGAATCAAATCCTCTCGGGGATTTTGGCAAACCCGTAATGAAGTCCATAGATATACTCTCCCACTTCCAAGTCGGGATCTCTAGAGGAGTCAACTTACCACCAGGCCTTCCATGATCGGCCTTCACACGCTTGCAAGTGTGACACTCAGCAACATATCGGGCTATATCTCCTTTCATACCATACCACCAGGCAATTTGCCTTAAGTCACGGTACATCTTCGTAGATCCTGGATGGTAGGCAACGCTGGAACCGTGAGCCTCACTGCAAATCATACTCCTAATGTCCCCAACAGCGGAACGCAAAACCTGCCGCGGTACTTCAAAGTACCCGCATCATCAATAGCAAAATCTGGCAACTCTCCCTTCTCTGTCCTGGTAAAAAGGTGCAACAGATCCGGATCGTCCTTCTGATGCAGTCTAGTCAAAGGAATCCAGGACGGCTCTTCCACTGATAAGCTACTCTGCAAACTACAGCATCTCACTGAAATATCCAAAAGGAGGAACTCCTCCACTAACCGATCGGCGGAGAGGTTAAAGATCTTTCCCGTCTTTCGGCTCAGGGCGTCGGCCACCACATTGGCCTTGCCCGGATGATACTGGATTTCTACATCATAATCCGCAACATACTCAAGCCACCGCCACTGACGCAGATTCAACTCTTTTTGCGTGAACACGTACTTCAGGCTCTTATGGTCAGTAAAAATCTTGCACTGAGCCCCATAAAGTAAGTGCCTCCACAACTTCAACGCATAGATAACCGCTGCAAACTCAAGGTCATACGTAGGATAATTCTTCTCATGAGTCTTCAACTGCCTTGACCCATAAGCAATTACTTTTCCATCCTGCATTAATACGCATCCCAGACCTATATGCGAAGCATCCACATACACATCATAATCCACGCCCTCAGTAGGAAGGGTCAGAACGGGAGCAGTACACAATCTCCTCTTTAACTCCTGAAAAGCTTCTTCGCACTTCTCGCTCCAAACAAAAGCCACATTCTTCTGAGTCAGCTTGGTCAAAGGTGCAGCTAGAGAAGAGAAACCCTCCACGAATCTCCTGTAATAGCCAGCCAACCCTAAGAAACTTCTGATCTCCTTAGGAGTATTCGGCCTACTCCAATCCATCACTGCTGCAATCTTTTCTGGGTCAACCGAGATCCCATCCTTGTTCACCACGTGGCCTAGAAAAGAAACCTGAGGCAACCAAAATTCGCACTTGCTCAACTTGGCGAATAACTTGTGGTTCCTCAACTTTGATAGGACCAAACGCAAATGCTGCTCATGCTCCTCAACACTGCGAGAATAAACCAACACGTCATCAATGAAGACCACCACGAACTTGTCTAGGAAATCCTTGAATACCCGATTCATCATGTCCATGAAAGCTGATGGTGCGTTGGTCAAACCAAACGACATCACCAAAAACTCAAAGTGTCCATGCCTCGACCTAAACGCAGTCCGTGGAATATCTGCCTCACGGATCCTGAGCTGATGATAGCCCGAACGAAGATCGATCTTGGAGAACACCGTGCTACCACGCAACTGGTCAAATAAATCATCGATCCTCGGCAGAGGGTATCTGTTCTTAATAGTGACCTTGTTCAATTCTCTATAGTCGATGCAAAGCCGCATCGACCCATCTTTCTTCTTTACAAACAAAACAGGAGCACCCCAAGGCGACGAACTCTGCCTGATAAAACCTTTAGCCAACAACTCATCTAACTGAATTCGCAACTCCTCTAACTCACGAGGGGCCATCCGGTACGGCGCCTTAGCAATAGGACGCGTACCCGGCTCCAAATCAATAACAAACTCCACATCCCGCTCAGGAGGGATACCAGGAAGATCATCAGGAAAAACATCGGCGAAACCATGAACAATAAGAATCTCCTCCAAGCATGGCACGCTAACAACGGTTCCAACCGCCGAGACTAAACAAACACAACAATCAGAAAGAAACAATCTCTGAACACATACCGCAGAGAGAACAGGAGAATCCTGACACGGATCAGCATACACGCTGCCGGGCTGACCGTCGTCCCTGATGAAGTCCAAGCGCTTTCCTTTGCACTGAATGACCGCATCATACCGAGAGAGCCAATCCATGCCCAAAATGACATCGAAGTCCTCTAGATCAATCATCTTCAGGTCCGCCTTCGCAAGAAAATCCCCCAACAAAACCGGGCAATCCAAAATACCCAAATCTGACAACACAGATTCACTAGAGGGAAACTTGACACGGAAGGAATCCCGAACACGATCTAGAGACAACCGATGACGCTCCACAAAGGCTCTAGCCACGAACGAGTGGGTAGCGCCGGAGTCAAATAGAACACGCGCCCAGCGGTTCTTCACCTTAAATTTCCCTATAGGAGCGCACAAAGCTAAGGAACTAGCACAACAGTACCGCAAATAATCTAGCAACTAAACTACCAGGCTAGAAAGAAAAACAACAAACAACTAACCTGAGATCACCTGGGTCGAAGTCTGAGCCTCCTCGGAAGAAATCACGTTCAGCTTCCCTTTTCCCTTGTCCACACGCTGAGGTGGAGGTAAAGCCTGTAACGGAACTGCAGGAAGAGCTGGCTGAAACAGAGGACACCTCGACTTGATGTGTCCCTTCCGCCCACACTGAAAGCAGACTTTATCCTTGGTCCAACACTGGGCCGCATTATGGCCGGATCGCTTGCAAATGGAACAGGAGACATCTCTCCTAGGAGCACCCTGAATAGCATGAACCTGCTCCTTCTTCAGAGCTGCCACCTTCTTGAAACACCTCTCGACAGGATGGCCTGACCGGCCACAAAAACTGCACACCACTCTGCTCCTCTTTCCCGGAACAGCATCGGGTACTAGGGGTTTCTTCTCCTCTACCAACTTCCTCTTATCCTTCTTCAACTGCTGGCCTCTGCTCTTCGCCGTCTCAATGGCCTCAACCTTAAGAGCAGCCTCTACAACTCCAGCATAAGTCACTGTCCCATAAGCACTGGCCAACTGCTGCACCTCACTCCTCAAACCACCGAGAAATTGCTTAACTCGATCAGCCTCAACGCTGACCAATCCAGGGGCAAAACGGCTCAACTTACTAAACTCTATCTCATACTCACCCACCGTGAGTTGCCTTTGCTTCAGATGGAGGAAGTCATTCATGAGGCGGTCACGCTCGACCGAGGGTAAGAACTTCCTCAACAGCATCTCCTTGAACACTTCCCAAGAGCATCCGGCTACCAGGCTCTCCTTCTCTCTCAGCCACCAACTCTTAGCCAAACCTTTAAGCTGATAGGCGGCTATCATCACCCTCTGATCATCTGCAATCCCTGAGTACGAGAACATCTCCTCCATGGAGATCAGCCAGTCGTCTATCACCATGAAATCTGCCTTCCCATCATAAGTGGGAGGGCTCAGCCTCTGAAACTGCGAGATGAAGGCCATCTCTGCTGGCACCACCACTGGAGGTCTCAAGGGTGCAGGAGGAGGAGGAACAGCTAACCCCCCAGCAGGAACTTGCGCACCCTGAGCCTGTCCTGCCACAACAGCCACCAAAGACTGAATCTGGGCTTGTACCTCCTCCAACTGCCTGCCCATAGCTTCGCTACTCAGACGCAGACTCTCGATCACCGCATCATTCTGAGCTCCAGAAGATTCACCCTCAGACAGGGGAGTCGATCGAGTCGCAGGACGCCTAGCCATCCTAAAAATCATTACAACGCAAATCAGATCCAAATCCAACGACTAGAACCGATTACCAGTACAGACAATACATATGTAGATATAGACTTAAAGCTGCTAAACTTGCTCTGAGAGTTTATCTTCTTCACAAAAAAATTAGATGATATGCCCTAACCTAGGATGGTTAACCACCACCTTACTAACTCTTGTGCCTAGATCGGATGCATGAATTTATGTTAATTTGAAAACTCATGTGTGTACATATGTCATCCTGCAAATCTTTAGCTCGGCACGTTGTGCTTATGCAATGTTATGATATACATGTTTGTGTTATGCATTCTAAAAAGGCCATAATGCATGTTATGAACGGCGTACACATGAAAATGTTATGCATCCCATACTACATAACATTCTCATGCAACGAAAAAGAAAATGTGCTAGTCGCAGTCATGTGGTGAGGTTATGCATCCCATACTACATAACCATCACATGTAGCCCCTATGGTGGATCCATATACGAACACATATTATGCATCCCATACTATATAATATGCCCCGTATACTTCATATTATGCTATGAGTGTAGTGTTCGTGCTTTTGCCAAGACGTGCTGATGACATATCGGTGTGTGAATGACATGATGCTGAACTACTAATAAGCGAACAAAGGAAGGTTGCTCAACTAACTTGTCAAGCAACCTCCCTCTGATACCAACTGTCACAACCCGCATTTTCTCTGAATTAAGAATTATCAGAGTAAGAGAAAACACGCGTCGTGATGCCACGTCAAGCAGGGGATAACTGCTGACGCTCAGGCAAAACCAACTACCAACTTAATGAAAGAAAATCATGTGATTAATGATTAGAAAATCAGTTATATTTTAGAGACCGTATCCCTCGGCTCAGTGGATCACCTAGTCCACAAAAGAAAACTATATTTATACGCTGCGGAAAAATACTTTATTTAGGTTTAACATCCTAAGGAGCGCATAAGGGTTCCAAGAGAACCACTCATGCTATGCAAGACCCTACCTTTAATTTATATAATATATAAGAAAGCGGTCTTTATACTTGATTGGAAAATAGTGAATACGTCTTATAAAACATGCTGATCATGAGCTTTATTTATAATAATAATTATAGTTTAAAAATAACTAGCAACCTAGCATAAAACCTTCTCAGAGCAAGTAGACTATCTCCAGAAAATGGTAGCAGCAATAGTATATATCTAGTACAAGGTAAAAACTACCAGTGGGCGCCAACAACCTGACACGAACCCACTAGCACAAATATATGTCTGTAAGAAAGTACTGAAAACAACCTCACTAACAAGGTAAACAGAACTCCAAAGTCCAAGAGACCACCAACACCACCACTGCAAACTAGCCACCCAACTGGCTACGGCTCAGAACCTGGGGTATTCCAAAAGAAAACAGAATACCTCAGCAAGCTAAACAAAGTAAAACTGCATGAAAGAGTCAACCAAAGGGACAAGGTACCTGGAAAAAAAACATGCAGTAGAAAGAGCCACAACTGTCCAAAACAGGACAACAAGAAAAGCACTACGTGCGAGAAAAACAGCAACAACCCAGACCAGGAACAACATCCTGCAGGGCCTACTAGGCTACCAAGAGCCAAAAGTGCTGCAAACTACCAAGGAAGAAACTTCTAACACCCTAAACTGTGGGAAGTGATAGTAGCAAAAACAACAACGAGGAACCGGATCGAAGGCAAACGCAGTCCCCCAATCCACCATGTCCAAGTCAAAAGCTCGAGGGTCAACACGTGAAAACACAAGGGATCTTCCACCCGACATGCCCAGCCCGTACCTGGAGCAAGAAAAACATGGGTGGCCTTGGCTATATCACACAACTCCACCCCCATAAAGAGCTACAACCACCACTACTAACCACGACCCACGATTCGGCCTCTAGGAAAAAAAGAAAACGGCAGACAAGGAAAACCCAGAAATACAACTGGAAATCCACTCGGAAACGAAAGACAAGGTAAAGGAAGAGTGTTGAAATAAACCAACACGACTAGGCGTTGAGTGAAACCCACTCAGTGCCTACCTAAACTTTGGCGTTGAGTGAGCTAGCCTCACTCGCCGCCAAAATAAAGTCACTACCCACAAACCCGCTAAAGAATACGGAGCTCGACGATAGTCGAACGACCAAGGCAGAAGATCCAGAACTCGAGTAGTTGCCTGTCACTTGAGTATCTAAACTCCCGCACTCGAAACCAGCTAAATTCGCCTAGCAAAAGAAAATATACAGAGCGCACGATCAGTGACGCACGATCAGTGGTCGTGCGCACTCATCGGCTGATGATCGTGCGAAGCGAACCTGGAAAACCTGAGAAAACTTGGCGTCAGCGCACGATCAGTGACGCACGATCAGTGGTCGTGCGCACTGCTTGCCAGCGCTCGTGCGATCTCCGAGATAGAACTTTGGAAACTGAAAGTTATACGCGCACGAATAGAGGCACACGACCAGTGGTCGTGCGCCCTAACGGTTAACGACCGTGCACGGCTAACCTGTACCGTTTGGAATTTCCCGAACGACACCGGAACGCGCACACGACTCACGCAACTGCAATAGCAGCATGAAACTACCAACGTCGCGCACCACTACTATACAAACTATGCCTAATCATTCGAGTAATACCTTAATGAAAATCGGCAACCACACCCCCTCCTAACTCTCCCTCTCGGCTACACCCGAACCAGAGCAACAATCAGAGTAAAGGAAAACAACGGCTCCACGCCGACAATTTGGATTCCAATCATCACAAAATAGGGGGGGTTTCAGTAGGAAGAACTAAGCCCTATAGTTAGCAAGAAATGAGAACAACAAGGCCTCTAACCTGGGCTAACCGGGATTTCAATTTCAGCAAGTAAAATCGAAAAAAAAAACTTGGCAAGGGCAAGAATACCACTTGCCTGAATTCACAGCGAAGCTTTGGACTGCTTTCCTCCTCTTCGCACAGATCAAAATGGCCGCAACACCTGGAACAAACACTCGGCCATTAATGGCGGAAAACTCCAAAACCGAAAATTCCAATCCTCCCAAAACTCCACGAAAATCGAATTTCTTACCGTAGGAATGAAGGTCTTGACGAGAGCAATCCGAATCCACTCTCGGAATCGAATTCCGTCCACAAACGCTCCGGGAATCGGCGTCCGAAGGGAAGGGTAGGCGGTTTCTCCGTTTCTCTTGTACAGGACCGGCGGTTTCCTATTTGGAGAAGATGATCGTCGTGCCTTTTCTAATACTATATATATATATATATATATTAATATATAATAATATAATTTATTACATAAAGCACCAAAACAACGTTAAAACCGATTCACCTCGGAATTCGACGAAATTCGCACCGTAGCTAAATATCCACGCTACGAACACAACAACGAAGTTGAAAGTGAAGGGATTGATACTACTCTAGAGGGGGGGGGGGGTGAATAGAGTTATCAAATTTTGCACTAGACAAAACTTAATGGTCTACCCAACTCCCTTGGAGTGAATTGCGGAATTAAAAGATTATAGATATGGAATTAACCCTATAGCCTAACACAAGTGTTGTGCACAAACTCAAGCTAACTGTAATTACAGTTAAGACTTGGAAATCCTAATCAGCAACTAGCAACCTAGTTATATCTATTCACAGCCACAATGTAGGAATTAAACAAGGCAATCCAGACGACACAAGGAATTTATAGTGGTTCCCCAAACAACTTGGGTACGTCCACTCTTCTACCAACAAGGTAGGAATCCACTCAGGTTTTTGATCAGGTGCCCTGCCACCAACAGGATCTGCTTCAGGTAGATCCAGAAACCCTTTAGACTTTTGATCAGGTGTCTAAAAACCGAACACAGGTTTTTGATCAGGTGCCCTGCCACCAAGGGATACTTTTGAAGGGAGTAATAACCCTGTACAGGAGGGGGAAGAAGGTTAAGATGTCTTCTCTATTTTACAATATATTAGAGAAGCACAAAAACTTACACTGAGCTAGAAAGCTCTAAAGAATCAAGGCTCCCCCTGGCTCAAAGATGTCCAGGTGAAGTCTCGCTTCAGTGCAGAAAACTCTTCAGAAAGCTCTGAAGGAAAAACTACAAGAAGATAATAAATAATAAAATTTGAGATCTTCAAGCAGCTATCTTCTTCTTCTTCTTCTTCAAAAGAACTCTGAGTTTGAACTTCCTGAAAGCAGGAGAACTCAGGTTGAAGAAGAGTAGAAGATCTTAACACTTCTCAGTTGGATGATTATTGCTGAGAGCAGAAGACTTGATCTTGATGAAGGCTTGAATGAATAACTAGTTAGCTAGCTGCAATCCTTCTCCAAAGGATTTCTTTTATAGCAGCAACAAGCAACGGCTCTCTTCAATTTGAATTGTTTGTCTTCTTCTGAAACTTGAGACCTGGGCTGTAAATATCAAAAGGACAAACAATCTCTGCAGCAAAAACATTCTATAAAAGGAATAACCTCTTTCGAAGAAGCTGCAGGAAGTAATCTGATAATAAAGTACTAAATAAAGTCACATCAGAAACGAACTCTTTATAGGAGAAGAAAGACTTTTTAGTCTAACGGCTATAAAGGACTGACAGCAGATAAAGTAAAATACAATGTCAGCTAATAAGACAAACAACTTTATCTGAAAAGATTTGACTCAGGCAAAAGGGATGGAGCAGATATTGCCTGGAAATATTATCATAAAACAACTGAAAAGATATGCCAGATAATGTATTAATTAATTAAATATAATAAATAAATACAAAATATAAAGGCAGACAGAAAACGTCGAACGACCCTCGAAGATCGTCGACCGACGCACGGAGATCGTCGAACTATCGGACAGATAGTCGAACGATCCAGATAGTCGAACTATCACAGGAGATAGTCGAACTATCACAGCAGATAGTCGAACTATCAGAAGATAGTCGAGCTATCAGATAGTCGACCTATCAACAAATAGTCAAACTATCAAGGCGAAACAGATAGTCGAACTATCAACAGATAGTCGAACTATCAAAAACAAACAGATAGTCGACCTATCAACAGATAGTCGAACTATCAGATAGTCGAACTATCAAAGCAGATAGTCGAACTACCAAGCGAGAACAGATAGTCGACCTATCAACAGAATGTCGAACTATCAACGCAGAACAGATAGTCGAACTATCAAAAGATAGTCGAGCTATCAGATAGTCGACCTATCCAAGCAGATAGTCGAACTATCAAAGCACACAGATAGTCGAACTATCAACCGATAGTCGAACTATCCTCGCAGACTGAAAGTCGAACAACTGATAGACGATCGTCGAACAGTCAGTCGACGATAGTCGAGCGGCGTTCGACGATAGTCGAACGAACAAACTACTTAACCAAATTCTTCATCTGGAAAAGCGAGGACTCTACAGCTAGACCACTAACCATTGACCATAGATATTTCTTGGGTCAAGGGACAAAAGGAGAGGACTAAACTCAAATCAAACTAGGGTACCAACAATCTCCCCCTATTTAAGTTAAGTCTCTCAAAAACTAAAACACAGAACTAACTATAGAGCAATAAAATTAATACAGGAAATAGATAAACAATTAACTAGCAGTAAAAAATCAATCAGATAGAATAACAGTAGTCAATCAAAAAACTAAGGGTCTACAGAGTCTGGCTTAGGGTCAGAAGAACTTGGAACAAAAGAAACTTTCCTCAGAGGATCAATAGCTTCTTCCTTAGACATCTTCAAATCCTGCACACCAATGATCTTTAATTCTGCAGCCCTTGGAACAACTGCTTCAGGGTGCTTTTCCATATACTTTGAAGGGTCAAATACATCAGGGCTAACCTGGAACTTTTCGAATTCCTTCTTTCTGAATGTAGACATTGTGGTTAAACCAGTAGTATCTTTTCCTTCAGCTTTTGCTTTCCTGATTTGAGCTGCTCCAACCAATTCGTGAAAACGAGCCATCCTAAAGTTAGGATCAAGCTCAGGACTTTCATAAACAGTCTCAGAAGAAGTATCATCTGGTTCTTTATCTTGATTAACTTTTGAAACATCTTTTTCAGAATGCACTGGCATAGGAGATGAAATCCTTTTCTTTGGAGAAGGAGGAGGGGAAAAAGTTGGTCTTTGAAACACAACCTCCTTCACTTGTTCTCTTACTGTATCAGATCTTTGATGGCCAGAATATGATGTTCCATGAAAACCTTGAGAGCTTTTTCTTGAAGAAGACTGGGAAGGAGCAGATTTTCCTGATGGAGCAGCCGGATTGGCAGATAAATTCCCAGAGGCTCCTACACCAGGAGGTGGAGGAGGAGGACCTCTGGATGTCCATCTAGGGGTAGGACTATCATATTTCTTAGCTTTCTTTCTCTCTTTCTGCTGGTTCTTGGAGAACCACATCCAATGTTGAAACTCTTTTGATTTGGGGTCTATTCTTTTCAGAATATAGTATGGAGTATCATTATCACGGTTGGGAGGAGGAGGAGCAATTGCTTTCCTTTTCTTCTGAGCAGCTTTCTTTTTCTTTGAATTTTCAGATAAATCAGAATCCTTTTCATCTTCAGAGTGAGATGAAGGAGGATTGTCATATGGATCATAGGCTTCAGAAACAGCCTTTTCCTTTAAAGCAGCTTTCTCTTTTTCCTCTTCAATGGCATCCTGAGCCAGAAGGAAATCCAAATTCAACCCTGGTGAATCATCCCAAACAGTTGACTTTTCAACTTGCAAATCTTTTTATTTTTCCTCTAACAAAGATTGAACTCTTTGATTCCAAGCAACTCTTGCTTTCTCTTCTTGATTTTCAGATACATCTTCTATATCATCTAAAAAAGAATCCAGTTCTGGATCTATTTGAGCATTAGGAACATCTGGAGCAGCTTCTGAAACAATTTCTATAACCTGAGCAGCTATATCTTCTTTAATATAATCTGTAGATTTATGAACACAAATCTGCTAAATAAGCTAAAATCATTCCTTCTAGGTATTCACAAGCTAGCAAATTAATTGACTCGTCAATAAAGCGGATGAGTGAATTACCTTCATATTTTACCAACTCCCAGGACTCATCTAGGTAGGATGTAATAATCCCTTCTAGGAAATGGGCAACCACGGGAGTGGTGAGATCTTCTTAGCAAACTTTCACCGCAAATTCAGATAGCATAATAGCATCAGATATTTCTTTTTCCGATAACACAGAAACTGATTCATCTTGAGCTTGAACTGCATCAGTCTATTCTTGAACTGCTGGAAGAACTGCTGGAAGGGAGGCTGGAGGCTCTGAGACATCTTCACAGAACATCTCCCCCTGCCTGATTTCAGTGGAAACTGAAACCAGGCCCCTTGAAGAAGAGGGCTCAGCAGATTTGGAAAGAGATTGGATGGAAGCAGTTAAGGTAGCAATGGAGGAGGCAAGTGGAGCAATTGCCTCTTCAATCATAATTTTGATTGAAGGGGTAATCAACTCCAAAATGCTAGAAATGAATGCTGGGGTTATCTCAAAAGATGATGGAATTGCAGTGGATGGAGATGCATCAGAGATGGTTGTAGTGTTAGGATGAGAAGTGGTGTGAACTGGAGATCGAATTGGAGATGGAGCTGGAGAGTTAACAGGAGTGTTAACTGGAGAATGAATAGGGGACTGAGGAGGTGTTGGAATCCTCTCAGATCCTAACAGATCAAAACTAGGAGCAGATATCCTAGCCAGATGAGAAGGAAGAGGAGATGCTGGAGGGGAAGGAAGAACAACCGTGGTTGTTTCTTGAACAGGAGAAGTAGGAGGTCGTACTTCAGCTAAAGTTGATGGAACTTCAACTGAAACAGACTGCATAGCAGAAGAAGATAAGGGAAGGGAAAGAGCTGAGCCAGCTTCTACCGGGTGCAGAGCGACTGAATTAGTCCTGGTGCTCTCTGATGTCGCTGGAGCAACCCCTGTGAGAGCGGGTTTCACAAAGGTCCTCTTCCACTTGGAGAACAAGTTTGGGTCCATCTTCTTACTTGCATTTATGGTTGTTGCAACGGAGACCAGCAGCTGAGGATACTTTTCCTTAAGGAAAATTCCAATAATCCTTCCTAGGGTGACCTCTTTCTTACTATTCTTTTTTCTTATCAGATCAAACATTACTCCTGCCCAATCAATCTTTTTCTGATTAACAATTGCACACATCAGTGCAAATTGTTGCTTTGAGATGTTGTCATGAGCAGAGTGCTTTCCAAGGAGCACTTTTCCAACTAACTCGGCGAGAAATTTAATCTTAAAGGGAAAATTGACCTTGAGCAGCTTGGTGGGAATGCCCTCTGCATGTCCCAGCTCAGTCAGCATTCTTCCGAACTCTTGAGCATCTTGCTCATAATCATCTTCACCATTTATCAATCCAAAAACATCAGTCAGAACGGCCGGAGTTAAAATTACCTCTTCTCCGCCGATGGTGCCAGTCATCGAATCGTCAGAGGATGACGAAGTGAAAGCCCATTCCTTGATCTCGGGAATATTTAACTTAATCCTTGATGACATTAATCTTTCTAGACCTTGATCCCGGCACAACTGAAGAATTTCTACAATTCCTGCTTCACAGCAACTGAACGCGTCAAAATCGACGCTGAAGCCTGCATCGAACTTTACAACGGCTAGCACCGCGGGAGAAATCGCCATTGAATTGCTGGAGGATGCGCGAGAAGGACGGCGAAGACGAAGGGGACGAAGCGGTAGAAAATCGCAAGCGGGAAGACAGAATGCGAAAAGTCACGCTCCGTCGACGATAAAACAAAAGATCTTTTAACCTAGGTCGACTATCGGCTTTATATTAGACCGGAGATAGTCGATCTATTAAAAAGATACTAGACCCGATAGTCGAACGGCCGTTCGACGATCGGCCCAGAAGCAGAGTAGTCGAGCCATCGTTCGACTATTTCTGGCTTCTCAAACAACACGCTGTCGTCATCCAGAGATCGACAATAAGCTTGACCTGTTCGACGATCTTCGAACGCCGGTCGACGATCTTCAAACAGATAAGCTATCATTAACCAGAGGTCGACGATAGACTTGATCCGTTCGACGATCTTCGATCATCGTTCGACGATCTTCAAGCAGGTTTCAACATAGGCAGATATAGTCACACTTAGTCTCGTCCATTGATCATGCCTAGTTGAACTAAAAAGAATAGATGCTTCTGTTCATCTAAAGGCTTGGTGAATATATCACCTCTCTGAAACTCAGTGGATATAAACTCAAGACAAATCTTGTTCTTTTCCACACAATCTCTCAGGAAATGGTGCCGAATCTCAATGTGCTTCGTTCTAGAGTGGTGTACTGGATTTTGTGCAATTGAGATAGCACTGGTACAATCACACATGATTTTGGTATTCTTGTGTGAGTAACCATAATCCACAAGCTGGTTTTGAATCCACAGGATCTGTGAACAACAACTAGCAGCTGCTATATATTCAGCCTCTGTAGTTGAAGTTGAGACAGAGGCCTGCTTCTTACAGAACTAAGAGACCAATCTCTCTCCCAGGAACTGACAAGTTCCTGAGGTGCTCTTCCTGTCAACTCTGCAACCAGCATAATCAGAATCAGAATATCCAATTAATTCAAATTCTGACTCAGCTGGGTACCAAAGTCCTAGATTTGGACATCCCTTCAGGTATCTCAGGATTCTCTTGAGAAGAATCAGATGAGATTCCTTGGGGTTGACCTGGAATCTAGCACAAAGGCATGTAACAAACATTATATCAGGCCTACTTGCAGTTAGATATAATAGGGAACCAACAATGGCCCTATAATTCTTTTGATCAACTGGCTTGTCGTGATCATCAGAATCAATAACTACATTAGTAGCCATAGGTGTAGGCATTGCTGAAGCATCAGCCATCCCAAATTTCTTTACCAATTCCTTGGCATATTTGGATTGGGAGATGAAGATACCATCAACATCTTGCTTAACTTGGAGACCAAGAAAGTAAGACAGCACACCCATACTACTCATCTCAAACTTAGAGTGCATCAGGTCAGAGAACCTTTTGCAAAGTTTGGGATCAGTGGAACCAAATATAATATCATCTACATACACTTGAACTAACAGGATTGTGTCCTTGTGATGCTTGACAAAAAGGGTTCTATCAACTACTCCCCTAGTAAAGTTGTGCTCTAAAAGGAAACTAGCTAGAGTCTCATACCAGGCTCTGGGAGCTTGCTTTAGTCCATAAAGAACTTTCTGTAACTTAAACACATGTGAGGGCTGAGTTGAAGAAACAAACCCTGGTGGTTGTTCAACAAACACCTCTTCCTTAAGCTCACCATTCAGGAATGCACTTTTGACATCCATTTGAAAGACCTTAAACTTCATGTAGGCTGCATAGGCCAAGAAGATCCTTATTACTTCTAGCCTTGCAACAGGAGCAAAGGTTTGGTCATAATCTATACCTTCCTCCTATCTGTAGCCCTGAGCTACAAGCCTTGCTTTATTCCTTACAATAATTTCATTTGCATCCAACTTGTTTCTGTACACCCACTTGGTGCCTATGATCAGTTGGCCTTTAGGTCTTGGAACCAAAGTCCAAACTTTACATCTCTCAAACTGATTGAGTTCCTCTTGCATAACAATGATCCAGTGGGGATCTAGCTCTGCATCTTTAAAGGTGAGGGGCTCAACCTGTGAGAGGAAACAAGCGTGCATCACATCCTGTCTTAATTGGTGTCTTGTTTGCACACCAGCTGATATGTCTCCAATCACTTGAGATGTGGGGTGATCTCTAAGTGTGACAATATCAGCAGGTGGGATGTGATCTTCAACAACAGTTGGGATTAATTCCTCAGGAGGAATTTGATCTACTGTTGGTGGTACAACAACAGCTTCAGCAATGTCTTCATCACTGTCTGATTCAGTGATCTGAAGAGTTGATAGTTGAAGAATCTCTTGAGTAGCATCAGGTACCTGCAATGAACTAGAGGAAGGAGAATTTTCCTTCTCCTTGTAAAACATCTGAGACTCATCAAAAGATACATGCACAGATTCTTCAATTTTACAGGTAGATTTGTTATAAACCCTATAAGCTTTGCTTACTTGGGAATATCCAAGCATGATTCCCATTGAAGCTTTTGCTTCAAATTTTCTAAGATATTCTTTATTGTTATTATGAATATACACTACACAACCAAATACTCTAAAATAATTAATTTTAGGTTTCTTTCCTTTAAGCAACTCATAAGGAGTTTTACACTTAAGTTTGTGTATCAAACTTCTATTCAAGACATAATTGGCTGTACTAACAGCTTCTGCCCAATAGGAGAGAGGCATGTTAGCATCTGCCAATAATGTGCTAGCAGCTTCAATGAGTGTTCTATTCTTCCTTTCAACTACCCCATTTTGTTGGGGAGTTCTAGGAGCTGAGAAGCTATGTTTGATACCTTCTCTCTCACAGAATTCTTGCATGAGAAGAGAGTCAAACTCAGTACCATGATCACTTCTGATCAAGGCCACATGAGTAGAGTACTCAGTCTACACACATAGTAGAAAGTCTGTAAGGGCTTTGAAGTTATCAGCCTTAGTTCTCAAAAAGAAAACCCAACTGAACCTAGAGAAGTCATCTACAATTACTAAAGTGTAATATTTCCCTCCTAAGCTCTGTACATTTATTGGGCCAAAAAGGTCCAAATGTAATAAGTACAAGATTCTAGGAGAATCACTTTTATTTACAGATTTAAAAGAATTCTTGGTTTGCTTGCCTAGCTGACAAGCCTTGCATAGGCTCTCCTTCTTGTAGGGGCAAGAAGATAAACCTCTAACAAGGTTGTGTTTAGATAACCTAGATATATTTTTAAGGTTAACATGACTAAGCCTCTTATGCCACAAAGAATTATTATTAATGGTTACTTCATTAAATAGACAGATTTCAGAATGAGATGAATTGAAATCTACTAAATAAATATTACCTATTCTAATGCCTACTAAAACAACATTATTATTTAAAGTAATATTACAAGAAGAGTTAGAAAATGAAACCTGGTAGCCAGCATCACATAGCTGGCTGACTGAGATCAAATTGTGCTTCAGTCCTGTCACATATGCAACTCTCTTGAAAGTAACATCTCCAATTGTAATCCTGCCATAGCCTTCTGTCTGACCACAGCTGGAATCTCCAAAGATAACCTTTGGGCTGAGCTTAGCTTTGAATTTTGACAGATGATCTTTATTTCCTGTCATATGCTTGGAACATCCACTATCCAAATACCACTTATTTTGAGTGATTGGATAGGCCTTCACCTGCAAGACATTTATTTAGACAGAGTGGACCCAGGTAACCTTGGGTCCCTTGTTTTTCACATAAGAAAAGCTAGAAATAAATGAAAATGCAGGCTGAGGGTGATAACCTAATGGGTGAGATCTCCTAGGTGGGATTCTCCATGCAGATGATGGGTCAACAAACCTAGGGTTTCTATTTTCATTTAGGTTTCTATGGTACTGATGATGATTTTGAAAATCATATTGAAAACGTCGATCGGCGTTCGACGATGGGCGCTCAAATCGTCGAGCTTCGTTCGACCATTGAGCTTCCGATCGTCGAGCGGCGTTCGACGCTCTTTGCATTTCTTTAAAAAATTTCTTTCTTTTCTCTCTCTTAGCCTTATTTAAAGTTTTGTTAACTAGGTTTACTTGCTCAGTGTTCTTCATTCCACTAGCTGAAATGAAGTTTACTGGGGTTGAAAGATTATTTTTAAGAAGAACTGGGGGTTCACTGGGAGAAGCTCCTAAGCCTAGTTTGTTATTAGCTGACCTAGTGTTAGTCATGCTGGTAATTTCTAACAACTTAAGGCTTCTACCATTAAGTGATTCTTCTAACCTCTTAGACTTAGCTAACTCTATTTTAAGAAATTTAATTTCTTCACTACAAGTAGTGAGATCTTCCTTTAACCTAATATTTTCTGTAGCAATTAATTCTGAGTCAGCTAACTTATTTCTAAGTTCTTTTATCTCCTTTTCTGAACTAATTAAGTCTAAGCATAAGGATTTAAAATCTAATTTAAATTCTTCAGAAGTGAAGTCATAAGAAGATAGTACCTCATCTTCTGTTGGCATTTCTTCTTCTGAATCTGAACTCTCTACAGCTGAGTGGTTGCTGCAGGCATCTATTGCCATGAGGCAAACTTCTTTTGCCTTCTTCTCTTCCTCATCCTCACTGGAGCTTGAGGAGGAAGATTCCTCTTATGTATCACTCCAGGTTTCAGCAATGAAACCTCTCTCCTTCTTCTTGTTCTTGTAGGAGGATGGCTTGGAGTGCTTCCTGTGCTGTTCCTTTTCTTTCCTCTTGTCTTTGTTCTTCTCCTCTAGACACTCTGGTAAGATGTGTCCAGGCTTCCTGCAACCATAACATATAATTTCTTTAGCAGGTGAACGATCATACCTTGGTTTGTCTTCATAGCGTGAAGACTTCTTTCTGAATTCCTTTCTCCCCATTTTGAGAAACCTCTTGGCAAACAATGCCATTAGTTCCTCATTTGATTGGCAGCCTTCAGAAGCATCAACAGCCTTAAGAGCTAGAGATTGCTCTTTTCTTGTTGGAGTAGGGGTCTTTGCTTCTGTTTCTGCTTCCCTTGTCTTCAGCACTTGCTCAAAAGACTTGAGCTTGCCGAGAAGGGCTTCAGTTGAAATCTCATTTGTGCTTCTGGCTTCCTTGATGGGCCAGATCCTTAGATCCCATGTGCTAGGGAAGCACATCAGAATCTTATCATTGACCTCTGTCAATGATATGTCCTTGTCAAGGGTCCTCAGCTCATTGATGATTGAGCTGAGCCTGGTGTACATGGCTTCAACTGATTCAGCATCAGTTTTCTTGAAGTTCTCATATTGTGAGATAAGGTTGGACCTTCTGTCCTTCCTTTCATCAGCTGAACCAGCTACAATCTGGTTCAGTGTATCCCACATAGCTTTTGCTGAAGAGCAGTCAGCAACCTTCTGGAATACCTCATCAGACATTGTCTGAGCTAGAATGTTCATCGCCTTGGCATCTGCTATCTTGGCCTTCTTGTACTCATCGTTGTAATCTGGAGGAGGCACTGCACTCATATCAGATGATGAGGCAGTAGCAGCAGCAGGTGCTCTTGGGAGACCTGACAAAATAGAAGCAAAGATGCTTTCATCAATAGAATTCATATATAATTTTATCCTTGCCTTCTAGATGCCAAACTTAGCTAAGTTGCATGCTGGAGGTCTGGTGCTAGAATAATCCTTGGACTGGGCCATGATAGTGAATATCTATAATCCTTGGTATCTATCAGGATCTTGTGACTTAGGTGTTAGCCTATTCAGTCAGTCAACCTCCCTCTGATACCAATTGAAAGTGAAGGGATAGATACTATTCTAGAGGGGGGGGGGGGGGTGAATAGAGTTATCAAATTTTGCACTAGACAAAACTTAATTGTCTACCCAACTCCCTTGGAGTGAATTGCGGAATTAAAAGATTATAGATATGGAATTAACCCTATAGCCTAACACAAGTGTTGTGCACAAACTCAAGCTAACTGTAATTACAGTTAAGACTTGGAAATCCTAATCAGCAACTAGCAACCTAGTTATATATATTCACAGCCACAATGCAGGAATTAAACAAGGCAATCCAGACGACACAAGGAATTTATAGTGGTTCCCCAAACAACTTGGGTACGTCCACTCTTCTACCAACAAGGTAGGAATCCACTCAGGTTTTTGATCAGGTGCCCTGCCACCAACAGGATCTGCTTCAGGTAGATCCAGAAACCCTTTAGACTTTTGATCAGGTGTCTAAAAACCGAACACAGGTTTTTGATCAGGTGCCCTGCCACCAAGGGATACTTTTGAAGGGAGTAATAACCCTGTACAGGAGGGGGAAGAAGGTTAAGATGTCTTCTCTATTTTACAATATATTAGAGAAGCACAAAAACTTGCACTGAGCTAGAAAGCTCTAAAGAATCAAGGCTCCCCCTGGCTCAAAGATGTCCAGGTGAAGTCTCGCTTCAGTGCAGAAAACTCTTCAGAAAGCTCTGAAGGAAAAACTACAAGAAGATAATAAATAATAAAATTTGAGATCTTCAAGCAGCTATCTTCTTCTTCTTCTTCTTCAAAAGAACTCTGAGTTTGAACTTCCTGAAAGCAGGAGAACTCAGGTTGAAGAAGAGTAGAAGATCTTAACACTTCTCAGTTGGATGATTATTGCTGAGAGCAGAAGACTTGATCTTGATGAAGGTTTGAATGAATAACTAGTTAGCTAGCTGCAATCCTTCTCCAAAGGATTTCTTTTATAGCAGCAACAAGCAACGGCTCTCTTCAATTTGAATTGTTTGTCTTCTTCTGAAACTTGAGACCTGGGCTGTAAATATCAAAAGGACAAACAATCTCTGCAGCAAAAACATTCTATAAAAGGAATAACCTCTTTCGAAGAAGCTGCAGGAAGTAATCTGATAATAAAGTACTAAATAAAGTCACATCAGAAACGAACTCTTTATAGGAGAAGAAAGACTTTTTAGTCTAACGGCTATAAAGGACTGATAGCAGATAAAGTAAAATACAATGTCAGCTAATAAGACAAACAACTTTATCTGAAAAGATTTGACTCAGGCAAAAGGGATGGAGCAGATATTGCCTGGAAATATTATCATAAAACAACTGAAAAGATATGCCAGATAATGTATTAATTAATTAAATATAATAAATAAATACAAAATATAAAGGCAGACCGAAAACGTCGAACGACCCTCGAAGATCGTCGACCGACGCACGGAGATCGTCGAACTATCGGACAGATAGTCGAACGATCCAGATAGTCGAACTATCACAGGAGATAGTCGAACTATCACAGCAGATAGTCGAACTATCAGAAGATAGTCGAGCTATCAGATAGTCGACCTATCAACAGATAGTCGAACTATCAAGGCGAAACAGATAGTCGAACTATCAACAGATAGTCGAACTATCAAAAACAAACAGATAGTCGACCTATCAACAGATAGTCGAACTATCAGATAGTCGAACTATCAAAGCAGATAGTCGAACTACCAAGCGAGAACAGATAGTCGACCTATCAACAGATAGTCGAACTATCAACGCAGAACAGATAGTCGAACTATCAAAAGATAGTCGAGCTATCAGATAGTCGACCTATCCAAGCAGATAGTCGAATTATCAAAGCACACAGATAGTCGAACTATTAACCGATAGTCGAACTATCCTCGTAGACTGAAAGTCGAACAACTGATAGACGATCGTCGAACAGTCAGTCGACGATAGTCGAGCGGCGTTCGACGATAGTCGAACGAACAAACTACTTAACCAAATTCTTCATCTGGAAAAGCGAGGACTCTACAGCTAGACCACTAACCATTGACCATAGATATTTCTTGGGTCAAGGGACAAAAGGAGAGGACTAAACTCAAATCAAACTAGGGTACCAACAGAAGTCGAAATTAATTTTCGACGAACAGAACTCGAGTTATACCCAAATAAAGCCAAACACCAACATCCCCCCGAGAGGCCACACCGGGTCACCCAAAACGACTCGGCTTGCTAGGGAGATCTTGCCAACAGGCTACAGAATAGGGCACTCAGTTCTAAGGAGCTAAACCATACTCCACACATGGCTCAAGCCACGGAAACGCGTCATCGTAACGCCAAACGAGAATAAAAATAATCGCTGAAAAAATGGGGCATTACAAGGTGGGGCTTACCCTCCACCAGAGTGTTACCACTGCCGTCAGGTGGGGCATATCAAGAGGAACTGCCCTATGAGAAGGGGGCCCGCTCTAGCGCCACAGATTGCCCCACCTGCTCAGCACTATGGAGGCCGAGGATGCGGCCAAGGACATGGATTCCAGGGCGGAGATCGCCGGCAGGATAGGGAACAAGTATATGCATTGGATCTGGCTCAACCTCGACATCCTGAGGAAGTGATCACAGGTATGCCAGAATTTGTTTAAAATATTTATTTATGGTTCCTTTGATTGATAGTTAGACGCTTGACTTAGAAAAATGTCAAACTAGAAAAGAAAACCTTAGTTAGATTCTAAGACATTTTATTACCCCAGGCATAGTCCTCATCAGTGGCAAGCCCGCATATACACTGTTCGACACGGGTGCCTCGCGCTCGTTCGTATCAGAGGCCTTCATTGATGGCTTAGCAGGCGTGAAGCAATTCATGGGCTCGATGTTGAGGATACGACTAGCAGACGGATCCGAGCTACACACCGATGCGCACTGCAACATGGAGGCAGAGATTGGTGGGAAAGCGTTCGAAGCACCAGCCGCGATCCTGAGGCTTCCATCATATGATCTGATATTGGGCATGTCATGGTTATATTGGAACCATGCCCTAATTGACTGCGTGGCTAAGAAGATTACCCTGAAGCATGGAGATTCATTAGTCGCAGTAGAAGGTATAAGGCTTGCCTCCCACATATTTTTGTCATCTATTCAGGCCGTCAAGGCCCATATACAGGGCGATGAGATCTATCAGATACTCTTCGAGATAGCGGAAGCCAAGGATTCTATATCCGACATACCAGTAGTACGAGATTTTTCGGACGTCTTCCCAGAGAAACTACCAGGGCTACCCCCGCACCGGGGGCAAGATTTCCAGATAGTACTTATGCTAGGGGCTAAGCCGACATCCAGAGCTCCCTACCGCATGGCCCCAAAGGAGCTGACAGAGTTTCGAAGCCAGTTGCAGGAGCTAGTAGAGGCCGGGTTTGTCCGACCAAGCTCTTCACCATGGGGAGCCCCGGTGTTGTTTGTTAAGAAGAAGGACGGGAGTCTCCGCTTGTGTATTGACTACCGAGCCTTGAACCGGCTAACGGTCCGGAATACCTATCCACTACCAAGGATAGATGAGCTGTTTGACCAGCTGGAAGGGGCACACTTCTTCTCGAAGTTGGACCTAAGGTCGGGCTACTACCAGTTGCGGATCCGAGAGGAGGATATATAGAAGACTGCTTTTAGTAGCAGGTACGGACTCTACGAGTTTACCGTGATGCCCTTCGGGCTCACGAATGCACCGTCAGCATTCATGACTCTCATGAACGGGGTCTTCGAGCCATATTTAGATGTGTTTGTCATCGTCTTCATCGATGACATCCTCATTTACTCGAGGACCGAGGAGGAGCACACGAGGCATCTGACGCTGACCTTGGAAAAGCTACGGGAACATCATCTATATGCTAAGTTCAGCAAGTGTCAATTCTGGCTGAAGGAGGTGGCCTTCTTGGGGCACGTGATCAGTGGAGTTGGGTTGACGGTAGATCTGGCCAAGATTCAGGCCGTCCGGGACTGGCCACAGTCGAAGACAGCTACGGACGTACGGAGCTTCCTAGGACTTGCCGGCTATTACCGGAAGTTCGTAGAAGGATTTTCTAGACTTGCTCTCCCACTCACATCCCTGACAAGGAAGGAGATACCTTTTATCTGGACACCGCAGTGCGAGGCAGCGTTTCAGGAGCTGAAAGGTCGGCTCACATCCGCCCCGATACTCGCTCTCCCCTCGGGGAAAGAGGGATTTCAGGTTTATGCCGATGCCTCCTATCAGGGTATGGGAGCTGTATTGATGCAGAGGGGTCACGTAATCGCCTACGCCTCCCGCCAGCTGAAACAACATGAGCAGAACTATCCGGTCCACGACCTAGAGATGGGAGCAGTTATATTTACGCTGAAGGTCTGGCGGCATTACCTTTATGGAGTCCACTGCGACATATTTTCAGATCACAAGAATCTGAAATATGTGGATACGCAGAAGGAACTAAATATCCGGCAGCGGCGATGGATGGAGTTTCTAGCAGACTACCAATACGAGATGCATTACCATCCGGGTAAGGCAAACGTGGTAGCTGATGCCTTGAGCCGGAGAGAGACTACTACAGGAGCAGGACCCCAGGCCATGACTTTAGAGCTATTATGGAGCCTTGAAGACATGCGCATCACCTTAGTATCGTCTGACGACACTGAGCTTTACGAGGAGTATTTAGCTGCGACGAGCGTCAGCGACGATATACATGATAAAGTCCGGGATTGGCAGAGGCAGGATGCCAAGCTGGAGCCGATATTCTGGGCTTTGGAGGCAGGCTCAGCAGGAGATTATACGATGCAGGGTGATCTGGTGTGCTTCAGAGGTCGGACATACATACCGGATGGAGGGCAGATACGGGAGGACATCATGACTGAGGCTCATCATAGCCGATACTCTATACATCCCGGGATTACGAAGATGACGGCAGATTTGAAGAGGACTCTCTACTGGCCGGGGATGAAGAAGGACATCACTCGTTTTGTGACCCACTGTGAGGCGTGTCAGTTGGTGAAGGCCGAGTGCAAGAACCCAGCAGGACTACTAGAACCACTTCCAGTGCCGGAGTGGAAATTTGAGGACATCGCCATGGACTTCATCCATGGCCTACCTCGATCACGGACGGGAAACGATTCGATCTGGGTGATCGTGGACCGTCTGACGAAGGTGGCTAGGTTCATCCCGATCAGGAAGGACGACTCTGTTGTAGTGTTGGTGCGGAAGTTTGTGGAGCAGTTTGTCCGTTATCACGGCGTGCCGAAGACGATCGTATCCGATCGAGATGGCCAGTTTACATCCAGAGAGTGGAGATCGGTGCAGGCTTACCTTGCCTCCCGACTGACCTTCAGTACGGCTTTCCACCCCCAGACTGACGGGCAGACGGAGCGTACCAATCGGACGCTGGAAGACCTCCTGAGATTATGTATTGTATACCGCGGAGAGCCCTGGGAGAAGATGCTGCCATTGGTGGAGTTCTCGTACAACAACAGCTACCAGTCCAGCATACGGATGGCTCCTTACGAGGCTTTATATGGGAGGAGGTATAGGACACCGTTATCTTGGCTACAGGACGTGTATCCGCAGACTCTAGACTCGGAGTTTGTGGAAGACACCGAGGCTCAGGTGAGATTGATCCGGGACCGGATGCTAGAGGCGCAGAGCAGACATGCCAAGTATTATGACGCTCGGCATCGTCAGGTGGAGTTTCAGATCGGGGACCGGGTGTTCTTGAAGATCCGTCCAATGCATGGAGTTTCACGGGTGCGAGGTCAGCGGAAGAAGCTCAGCCCGAGATACATGGGGCCTTTCAGGATCCTGGAGCGGATCGGTCCCTAGCTTACCGGCTGGAGCTGTCACCAAAGCTGGCAGGTTTGCACGATGTGTTCCATGTATCCTCCCTCAGAAGGGCTCTACTACGCCCGGAGCTGCAGATTACGACCCCGGATGGGCCGGTAGCTTCAGATCGATCAGTTCACTTGGAGCCAGTTCGGATTGATGATAGAGGGATACGGGTCTTGCGCCGCAAGAAGATCCCGTTAGTCAAGGTCCTGTGGAGGAACCACGGCCAGGAGGAGCATACTTGGGAGCCATAAGATCTGATGCAACAAAAGTACCCTGAACTATTCAGTCAGGTATACCTCATTACCCTTCAAGATGTTACAACTTACATTCCTACTTTATGTCAGTAGCACCGCTTTAGGAAGGATATGGGCTAATCTTTTGTTTATTGGGAACTTACCCTCTATTTAATAAACAAAGTAATCACTCCAACTCCATATGGGATGTTACAAGTTTAACTTATTCCGGTAAGACACCCGTAGGCTTAACCTTAATTTCGGGGACGAAATTTTTATTTTGTTTATTGGGATTTGTAACATCCCATTTTCAACTAGACCCCCCTAGTAGTAGTTTTTGTCCTGACTAGGTCAGGACAGACCCTTAGAGAACCAAAATGGGCCAAATGAGCTTGGCCATGAAAGTGAAAGGCACATTGGTCTGCAAATAATAATTTCTAATTATTAGCTTAAGGGTGTCCATAGGGCTTCACCATGACCCCATGGCCCCACCACAACACTCCTAACCCATTAAAGGATCCATTAGAGCCATAGGGATCCATTGGAGTCAGCCCAAAGTGGTCGAATTAACCAAGGACCACCAAAGGCCTAAATTGGGCAAGGTGTCCTAACTAAGGGCAATTGACCTCTAATGTGTCCATCCAACCCTATTTAGGTCTTCCTAGACCTTGAGTGAGGCAATTGGGTCACCAAGGGCCCATTGGGGTCAACCTTAGTGGCTAATTTGACTCAAGTCAACCCTAAGCCACTTGGAGTCAAACCTAGCCAAATGGGCTAACTTGTGCTCAAGCCCAACCCACTTGGGCTAACCTTGTTTTAATAAATGAAATAGACTTGTGGGCTGCCTTTGGGTTAGGTAGGAGCCAAAATTCAGCATGAAGTGTAGAGAGAGAAAATTCACCCATGGAGGAGAGAGAAAGTAGAATAAAATATAAGAGGAGACTTTGGGCTCACCCTCCCCCTTCCCCAACCTCCCCAATTTATTACTCTAGGAAAAGACAAGCTAACCCAACTCAACCAGCCACCTTTTGACTGGTTTAGACCAAGCCTCACCCCCACCTACCCTAGCCACCATTGTTGACTTTAGCCAATATTGGCCATGAAGCCTACCAGCCACCTAACACCCCCAATCTCCCCTTTAAAAGCTTCACAGGACTCCCCTCACTCACTTCCACCACCTACCTGAAGGAGCCAAGCAGCCACCAAGAAGCTTCAAAAATTCGGCCACCACCACCACCATGGTCTCCCGCCGCTCCTCTCGCATCCAAGCCCGTGTGCAGGTCCTCCCTCACCTCTCTCTTCATGCTGTAGATCTTAGGATTGTTAGGGATAGGGTTTGGGCTCGAATGAGCCCGAACCGAGCTCAGTTTTTCCTCCATTAATGGAGATCGGGAAGCTCACGGGTTGGGTGGCGCCGCCGCCTCCCGCCGCCCTAGTCGCCGGAAAAGGGAGCCCCCACCATCGTGAGGTGGGAGATGAAGTTTCCCCGTGGTGTCGCCGCCGGCAACCGCCGGGAAACTCCCCGAGAAATCTCAAGAAGCCGGCTGGTTCCTGCATGCTGGATTGGAGAAGAAAAGCAGCAGCCATCAGATGGCTTTAAGATTCGTGCCATGCAAATATATAAATCCTGTATTTATATAATTTATGAATAGTGTTATTCTGCCTTGTAAAACAGCCTCCTTTGCATGTCAAATTTAGAGCCCTTCTGGACATTTTCATAAATATGTTCAACATAAAAATTATAGGTCTTGAAGTTAGCTTTAATTTGATATGTTACAAAAAAAATTTGGTTAAGTATACTGCCCTGTAGAGCCACTTTTCTAGGGCTGGTCCTAGGGTAGGTCAGAAATTTAAATGAGTGCCCTGCCCAAACCCTAAGTCCAAATGGGCTGAAATTTTGGGCATGTGGCTTATTTAGGTATATCTAGACCCTCCCCAAAAATGAGAATTTTTGGGGAAAATAATCCTATAGTTTTAGTCAAAATTTGATAAATCAATTAATGTTGATTTTTGGAGCATATCAACCCCAATTGGCCCCAAATTTTGGTGGCCTGCCCTTGGGGGTATATTAGACCTATGATAAAAATATTAGCCAATTTAGATTTGTGCATGTTGATATATCTCACTTGTAAGGGTTGAAAGAGGGATGGTCTTGGGCTGCAAATAGCAAAAATGTAGAAAATTAAAGGAGATGCCCAAGTCCATCCAGAGGCCCAAATGTCCTGGGATTTTGGCCAGCAACAAGTTTAGGGCATATTTAGGCCCTGCCCAAAAATGGGATTAGTTGGAATTAAAATTAGGGGAAAATTACTTAGATACCCCTAGGCTTGTTTAGGTGATTCATGGAGTATTTCAACTCCAAAAGGCCCCAATTTTTGGTGGCATGTCTCTGAGGACAATATTAGGGCATGGTTAAATTTTCAGCCCATATGTATCACTGCATGTTGGGTTAACCCACTTGCATGTGTAGGCTAGACTTAACCTTGGAGTGCAAATAGCAAAAGTTGCTATGATGTGTATTTATCCATTTTGGGACTTCTAAAAAGCTTGAAACTAATTCCAGAGGATCTTTAGGACAAATTTGACCCCTCAAATTAATTGTGGGATTTTTGGGATCAAAAATCCCATTATTTGGTATTTTCAAAATAAAGGCCTTTTTGGAAAATAAATTGTAGAAATAGGTCTTAATCAAGGAAAGATCCCCAAAATCAGTCAAGTCAAAAATGAAGTTTTTATTTGACTTAGGAAAATTCTATACCTCTGTTTGACAACTTTTAGAGCAAAATTCATGGAAATGACTATTTTACCCTTTTTATATTTGTTCATGAATTGGTAGAAATACATGTTGGAAAATTGTAGAAATAATTCTAGAGTTGCATAATTGTTATATTAGTCTTGTAGAATTATTTCAGAATTTTTGGATACACTGTAAATTATTAAATAAGCATAATGACATTTTGGTAAATAATTAAGAATGGATTTTGATAGACCATTACACTGTATATGTTAATGAAACTCTGCTATTAGTCATAAAGTAGTGATATAAATGCTCAGTAATTTTCCTAGAATTTTGGGTTATATATTTCTTATACTTCATTTGGAAAATGATAAATATGTAGACATTGTATTAATTATGGAATAAATAGAAATATAAAAAGGAAAATTATGACATCTTGTAGACAGCAATATTTTACTCACATGCAACTCAGGAAAATTCCCTTAGGTCAGTAGAATTTAATTAATACCACTTCATGTGTAAAATGTCCTAGGGAATAATTTAAATGATTTAATTAGAGGCCTTAATGACCTAGGAAAATTATGAAAATCAACACATTCATTTCATTAGTCCATACCACCCTAGGATAAATATTTGGGGTCAGTTGGACCAAGGATTTAGAAGTTCGATTTCGGGGTGGTATTAGGTCATGGGCTGCGCATAGTAAAAGTACGTTATGCCTTAAGGCCCACCGGGGGATGAATCGACGATTGAACTAGAGAATAAGTTTGGAGGTATAACCCTGGTGGGTAGAGTCGTCTTAGTGACGAGAGTAAAAGTGCAAGTCACCGGGTAACACTTAGAGTGGAGGACGGCGGAAGGCCGTCGCCCTCCCGATAACAACTTAAGTCATTAGGTTGCTAAGTAATAACAAGTGAAGTATGGGTAATGGGTAAACACCAACTTAAATTAATTATCCTTGTGAAAGGGAACTTTGGGCTTCATCCCATCTTGGTTTCTAGTGCCTTCGAGACCCCTTCATTGGGCATACCTTGGGCAGTCCTGGGATTAACCCTAAAATACTAAGTGTAACAACCGGTAGACAAGAGTAGTCTACTAGGCTAGGTAAACTGTATCTGTTCTCACTCGTGATGAGTTGGAGGGAAAGGGTTAAGTCGTCCCGAGGTGTTCAAAGGGGCGTCATCCCGCGGTGTTCAAAGGGATGAGGTTTGGACTTTAAGCCAGACGGGTTAGTCCGGGGAGCTTTGGCTCGGTTGTTGACTATTACGGACGGGTTTGTCCGGGGAGCGTTGGCTCGGAGGTTGATACATCAAGTTTGCATGTGCATAAGAAATACCTAAGGTGGTGGGTCTTCGGTGTTGGAGGGTCGTTGCACCGACGCCAATACGATGACTCGACAAGTGTGGTTTTACACTTCGCCAAACTAAGTCCGGCGGTCTTCTCGGCAAAGAGTACGCGTAGTCCGCTTAGTGCACCAAGCATTGAGGCGTACGATAGGTCAGACCAGTAGTGCTATACTGGTTTTGAGGTGGGCGAGGCCCAACCCACCGCTTCCGTCTGCCACTACGGAGGTATTCTGGGAGGTAACGGCTCTGAAAGGGGGAACTAAAGGTTTGTGTACACAAAGTCGGGTGTGTGAGTTGCACTGCTTGAACATCATTAACCCACCATATAGATGCATATCATAATCATTCATAATAATCTATGACACCTAATGTATAAGTTTAATGGGACGCTTATACATTAGGACTTGCAAAACGACCCCTTGGTCTATAAGCTTGTGTGGGGGCAGGTTTATAAGTCAAGGTCAACTTACTATATTTATAATTGATGTTTGATAACCGACACCCCAACGTATAAGTTTAATGGGACACTTATACGATGGGAGCCTTGCAGAAGATCCCTTGGCTTATGTGCCTTCGCATAAGTTAAGGTTACTTTACTTATATTAATTGTCTTTTATGCTCAGTTATTACTGTCACTTATATTCAAAGAATTGCTAGACTAGGTCCACCGTCACCTGCTTTTGTTGTACTCTCCACTTCATGTCCTTCCCTTTCTTCCTCCCCGCCCGGTGCCTTAGAGCATGGGGGAAGGGGTGGGGGATGATAGGACTTGGTCTTTTTGACTGACGGGCGACCGAACATCATATTAGGGAATCGTGGAGCCCAGCATGGAGGAGCAGCCCCGGAGGCCGATGCGCTTAGAGATGGGGCAGTCTAGTACGGGTCTTCAGACTGCCGGGACCGTGAGTTCAGCTTACTAGTAGATGTTCTATTTTACTTCCGCATGAGTGATTCTGTAGTGAGGACTCTGATGTACCGGGCATAAGCCCTTATTCAGTACTCTTTTCTTATTAGATCTGTGGACACTCCCTTCGTGGAGATTTTCTAATATATGTGATTTGATGTGGACTGCATTTCTTTCTACTTGCTACTAAATTATGATCGAACAAGGCCGTAAGAATCGGCATTTTGTGGGGACGACCTTCCCGGGTGCGAAGTCATCACCGCAAAACGGCGGTTCTGGGCATAAGACCCCGGGTTTTAAAAAGAAAAAAAAAGGGGGTCTTACAACTTCTCTCTTGGAAAGAATCTTGTCAAGATCGGCGGCGGCAAGTAAATGCGGCGGCGATGCTTTGTAGATCTAAACTTCTTGACGAAGCAAGCTAGGTCTACAAACGATCTCAGTCGGATCAATCGTCTCAACCGATTCAGAATGGAGAACAAGTCTCGTTCTACGAATCAGAAGGCAAGAGATCTCAAGAGAGATACGTGAGACGCTATGCTTGCCTCAGTACTGTCGTCGGAAGATCAGAGAAGCACTGAGATCAACGGCGGCGACGAACTTGCGAGCGGCTACAGGCGATCGGCTAGGGCACGACGTCGGTTGCTTTCGATTTCCGAGAATGTGTTATTGTAGAGGTTCAAAATACGCGTATATATACTAGGAGCCAACCCTAATGACCATTGTGGGGCCCACAAGGAGAAACCCTAGCCTCGACCGAAACAGCGCATGACATATTGGTTCGGTCCAGCGAACGAGGGATTTTGCCTAAGGCAAAATCGGCGGGAATCGTTGGTGATTCCCGTCGATGTCGGCGGGAATCACTCACAATTCCCATCGATTCTGCCTTGGCAGAATCTCTGTTTGAAAACTGTCTGCCGGAAGAAGTCGGCGGGAGAGGCTAACTGATACTCGACGAATCGGCGGGAATTACTAACGATTCCTGTCGAAGTCGGCGGGAATCACTAGTGATTCCTGTCGAAGTCGGCGGGAATCACTTAGCGATTCCTGTCGATTTTGACTTAGAAGAATTTTCTCTTCCTTCCTTTTGATGACTTGGTCTTTGACCCATCTTTGCTCCTTCTTCTGCTCTTGATCTACCTTGACCCTGTAGTTGAAAATAAGTATACTCCAATAGAGAGAGCACACGTGAATCAACACACTGATCTACGCAACGAGGGATTACGTTGCGCAGACCCGTGTATATTGACCCACTGCACCCTAACATTGGCGTGCACTTAGCATGGAATAGCTGCAAGCACAACTTGATAGAGTTGTTAAATACATTTTCAATTCACCTTAGCTTGTTCAGGGGCTTCTTCAAATCAGTTCAATTGTGGATGCAATACACAACATCCACAATAACCCAGATTTGCATGAAGTCACCCTTGAACTAAGATGAATTAAGTTGTATTTGATATCCTTGTTCTAGTTGAATGTTTGCAGATTCTCAGTGCTAAGTGTAGACCAATGTCAGTCTACAGTGGGCAGGAACACAGGACCATACAGTTTAATCCCTCACTGTGTGATCTAAAGTGTTGACTCATGTGTAGCCTCTCAATTGGGATACACTTCATATTCAAACATTGGGAGCATGGGATGAAGATAGGACCAGAAGAAAACATTTTTTAAAAGTCTTGAAAATTATCTAAGTAAAGCTCTCGAGAAGCAGCCTTAGAGTTCTCGAGAAGTGTGGTTTAGTTCTCGAGAAGCTCTCATAGTTCTCGAGAAGCCTAACTACATAGTTCATGAAAAGCCTGGACAAATTCTATAAATTTTATAAGTTATAGTTCTCGAGAAGTCCTCTTTGTTCTCGAGAAGTATTGGTCAGTTTTCGAGAAGCCTAAGGCATAGTTCTCGATAAGTCTTATTTGTTCTCGAAAAGCTTGGCTTCAGTTCTCGAGAAATGCCAGCTCAATTTCTTGAACAGTCAGGATTTGCCTCAGAAATTTTTCTAAGTTAAGTTCTCGAGAAGTCTTATTTAGTTCTCGAGAAGTCTTCCTCCTTGTTCTCGAGAAGTTCAGAAAAATTGTCTTAGTGTTTGTTCTCGAAAAGTTCTGAAGTCTTTCTAAGTCATGTTCTCGAGAAGTCAATTAGTTCTCGAGAACTAAACCTTGTGTTCTCGAGAAGTACAAATCCCTTCTAAAGAATTTAGTTTCCGAGAAGTCTTGACAGTTCTCGAGAACTCAGATCCTAGTTCTCGAGAACTAAAGCCACTTCTCGAGAGCTAAGTTGATTTTCCAGAAATTCTTGTTCTAAGTCCAGAACGGCCGAAATTTCAAATACCTCGATGTGATTGGTCCACGTGTTATAATTAATGTCTTTTCTAGCCGTTAAGGGTGATCCTATATAAGTCTTTTCCCTAAGACATAACCCTAACCAAGCCTAATAGAAAAAGAAGAATCTCTTAAGAGCGAATTCCGTACTTTCCTAATTTACTGGTTCGGCCGACTTTCTCTCAAGAACGACATCTGAAGCCGCCTCTCACGTCAAGATCGATCTCTCTGGTTTCGATCTAAAAGATCTGCTGATTAAGGAATCGGTTTTCTCTCCGTGATCGAGTAGATTCAAGTTCTCTCAGGTCAGATTTTCAAAGGATCTTCTTCTACAAATTCTGAAAGAGCCGCAACGATTCAAGAAGAAGACCTAGAGACTTATTGTTTCAGATCTGAGAATATTTCTGTTTGTATTTTCAATCTCTATTTGTAAATCTTGTAGGAGATTATTCTCCGAGTGTAGGAGCGTTGTGCTCCGAGTGGTAGGAAGTTTTTTTATCTTCCGAGTATAGATCCGTTTGGATCGAGTATTGTAGGAACGTGGTTCAGAGGTATAGGATTGGTTTGCAATCTGAGATAGTGGAGTAGCTGAGTCTAGTGATTTGCTAGATTGGTGAGGAAAGTGGACGTACCCAAGATCGGTGAACCACTATAAATCTCTTGTCGTCTGTGTGATTGCTTGATTACTTATTTGTGCTAGTTGTCAATTTTTTTTATTCCGCATTATACGCACATCTCACCTATTCACCCCCTCTAGGTGATTTAGGTAGACAACTTACAACTTTCAATTGGTATCAGAGGGAGGTTGATTGTTAAAAGGTTAACACCTTGATCTAATCCTTCCCAAGTTGTCTTTAGAGAAGTATCAAGCATGAGTAAGACCAAGGATTTTGCTAAGCTCCCTATATGCACCAAGAACAATTTTCCTATGTGGAAGGAAATAGTTAAACTCTTTATGGAAGCAGTGGACCCTCGGATCTTCATGATTGTTGAAGAAGGTCCGTATTTTCCGATGATTGCATCTACAATATGTAAGACCCCCATTTTTTTTTTTTTTTTGACACCGGGGTCTTAGGCCCAGAACCGCCGCCTTGCGGTGATACCTTCGCACCCGGGAAGGTCGTCACTACAAGTCGCCGATCCTGCCGGCCAAATCGATCATTACAGTAGCAAGAATAAGAATATGCAGTCCACAATAAATATCACATATAATAAAAACTCCACGAAGGGAGTGTCCACAGGTAGTACACATAATAAAAATCATGGGCTTATGCCCGGTACATCAAGTCCTCACTACATTTCACTCATCGCGGAAGCAAACTAATACAACTACTATAGATCGGGACTCACTGTCCCTGCTGTCTGGACTCCAGTGCTAGACTGTCCGATCTCCAAGCGTGCCGACCTCCGGGGCTGCTCCTCCGTGCTGGGCTCCGTGGTCCCCTAAATGATGTGGTTCGAAAACCGTTAGTCTAAAAGACTAAGTCCTATCGTCCCCCACCCCTTCCCCCATGGCTCCTAAAGCACCGAGCGGGGAGAAGGAAAGGGAAGGACATGAAAGTGGAGAGTATTCAAATTTCAGGTGGCAGCGGAACTAAACTAACAGTGTAAGCATGATAATAATCGTATAAGATAAATAAGTAACCTTAACTTATGCGAGTACACATAAGCTAAGGGGTCTTTTGCAGGGCTCCTATCGTATAAAAAGTCCCATACCGATTTATACGATAGGGTGTCGGTTCTATTAGCAGGTTTATAATGTTGAAAGAGAACCTTGACTTATAAGCACGCTCACACGAACTTATAGGTCAAGGGGTCGTTTTGCAAGGCCTATTGTATAGAGCGTCCCATACCGCTTATACATTAGGTGTCAGGTTATATGTGATGGTTATGCTATGAAATGCATTTATGCCATGATGTGAACATGCATGTGCAACTCACCCACTCGACTCTGTGTACACAGACCTTTAGTTCCCCCTTTCGGAGCCGTTACCTCCCAGGATACCTCCGTAGTGGCAGACGGAAGCGGTGGGTTGGGCCTCGCCCACCTCTAAACCAGTAAAGCACTACCGGTCAGACCTATCGTACGCCTCAACGCTTGGTGCACTAAGCGGACGCCTGCGTACTCTTGCCGGCTGGCGCACCGGACTTTTTGTTGGCAAAGTGCTAACCACACTTGCCGAGCCAACCATATTGGTGTCGGTGCATCGAACTCCCCAATATAGAAGGCCCACCACCTTAAAACCTTTTATGCACATACAATAGTTATGAGTCAACCAACCAACCGAGCCGAAGCTCACCGGACAATTCCCGTCCATCATAATCTACAACCGAGCAAAAGTTCCCCGGACAGTCCCGTCTGTCATAATCAACTACCGAGCTAAAGCTCCCCGGACAGTCCCGTCCGTCATAATCAACTACCGAGCTAAAGCTCCCCGGACAGTCCCGTCCGTCATAATCAACTACCGAGCCAAAGCTCACCGGGCCACCATCACAACTACTGGGCTTATTGCCCAAGTAACCTATACTATCTCCCGGGACACTGGGAGGGAAAGTGTGAAACCCTATGTTTACTATTTACTGTATGCTTACGAAGTTTTGACTCTTCCTAATTACTACGAGAAAGACGATTTTCGTCGATCATGCATACCACCTAACACTAGCCAACCCACTCTCACTACTCTTCTTTTCCTTCTATTGGGAAATCATCCACAACAAAAAGGGTCTAACTCCCATAACTATCCCCGACCTTGTCTTATTCTAATTTAGCAATTTTGCTATTTGCACACCAACTCAGACGATACGTTGAACCAGATAGGGGGTATTCTAAATAATCATCCGAATGCCCTGAATTATTTACTGGAGACTTATCATGATGCAAATGGACTAAATCCAGAAGATTATCATTTTTTCCAATTATTCTGATATTTATTTAAATTCCCGTAAAGCTTCTAAGGGCTACCCATAGAGCATGAAGTGCACTTTTCAGAGAGGTATAAAGCTTCATAAATTCATGATAAATTCTAAATAACCATTTAACAATAAATCCAAGATATAACAATTTTTCAAGTATTCAAGTGACACTAATCAATTTTTGAACATATATCCTTTTTCCTTTTATTAATGAAGTAAGTGCCATAAATATTCATCCAAAAATTCTTAATTAATTTTATAAAGTAGATACTAACCCAAAAACATCATTGGCCAAATTTCATAATTATACAGTAAGTAAATTGCTCAAAATGATTTAAACGACTAGATCCAAAATTGCTAAATGCAGACCACCAAGCCAATCTTCATGTAAAATGGGATGTATATAAAATAATCATCCTACACCCCTATAATAATTAATGGAGGTCCATTATGACCTTTAAGCCCTAATTCCAGAGATCCAAAATTTTCCTTAATTATTTAATAATTTATTTAATTATTCTATTGACTAAAAATTTCCAATGATGAACATGAAGTACCATTTTCAGTCAAGATATAATTCTACAAATTTTATATGTTATTCAAAATAAGGATACAACTCATTTTCCAAAATATATATTTCTTTTTAGTAAAGCTCATCTTTAAAACAAATATTCATTTAAGTCCTTGGAAATTAATTTAATAAATATAAAATACTATATAGCTTCCAAAAATCCAGGGAAATTTCAATTATGAATCTAATGTCATATACATGGTTTGGGCCAAATTTCATAATTTATTTATTTGTAAATGGGCCTAAATGAATTTTTGAATAATTCCATCACATGACAATTTGTGAACTAACTACCTCATATACTTGTCCAAAAATTCTTATAAAATTTATATAAACTCTATATGCTTTCAAACATCCTCTGCCAAAATTTCATGACCTCTCAATGGTCAGAGGTAGCATAATAAATTATTTACTTAATTTAAGCCTTTCTTGTTTACAAATGATGTGCTATAATTATTGACCCAAAATTCCCCATTAAAATACCAGAGGCCCATAATGTCCTTAAGACCAGTCTACCAAAGTTTCATCTTAGTTTGAGGTGTTTAGCTAGCCCATTTCAACCCTAGGATATTTGTGCCCTAAACTAGGGTTAGGGATTTTAGGGTCCTAAACCTTCCAAGATGTCCTAACAATTTTACCAGGGGGTTATAGTTACCAAAACTCTATCCCTACAAAATTTCATGGCCATACAAGGTGATTTGGCCATATGCCCTTCACAAGGTACAAAAGCCCTTCCTTAGGGTTTGACCCAAGATCTTGGGCCAAACCAACTCCACTGCCCCCAAATTTCCTTTGGGAGGTGTAGAAAGTCATGCCAAGTCAGTGTCCCAAATTTGAACCTCTGTTGAGGTGAATTGGACACTAAAAGCCAAAATTACAATTTGGACCAAACTACCCTTCTTAGGGCAAGGCTAGGGTTTGCTTGAATCCTATTCAAATCAACTCCAATCTTAATGAAATTTTAACCAGAGGTCTATATTGACCTCATAACCATCCCACCAAAATTTGGTTGAATTTGGACTTCATTTGACCCCTAATTTAATTTACCCTAGCATAATTAAATTATTTACAAAAACTATAGGAAAATTGTTCCCAAAAATTCCCATTTTTGGGCAGAGTCTAGGTATAGGGTAGGGTGAGCCCCTGCCAAAATTTCAGCTTATTTGGACCAAGGATCAAGTGTCGGCATCCAATTTAATGACTGACTATTCATTTGTATAGGCCCCACCAAAAGGAGTGCCCTGGTCAAACCAGTCACCCAATTTGGTTCAAACCAATTTTGGCTGCAAGTAGACTCATAGGGCTAGGTTTTTGATGTTGACCATTTTCTCTGAAAATGCCTCTAGGTATTTTTTAAAAATTAAAAACATTAAATACAGTTGCTGTGACAGGAATGAAATGTTTCTAAATATATAACCTATAGTTTATTATCAATCCCGCACGCATCTTGACGCAGCCCTGGACGGCATCGGGTCGTCTTCAAGCTCGAGCCGACGGCCAGGATTCCTCCCGCCTGGGCCGACTTCCAGCGGCTGCCGCCGTCGCTCCGGCCACCTCCCCGGCCTGCCACCGCCGCCGACACCTTCGTGGTGGTCGGGGCTACCTCCAGGCGGCGGCACGGCCGCCGGGAAACCCTATTCCGGCGAACCCGATAGGGTGTATTTTCATGAAAAATTCATGATTTTGAGATTTGGATCTAGCTCAATCGAGCCCGAACCTTGGACCTATCGATTTCTAAGATCTGTCCATGAGTCAAGGAGTGGAGGAGATCCTTTTTGGGCGGCTGTAGCCTGGCTGAACGCCGGATTGGCATGGTGGTGGCCGGTGGTGGTCGGATTGCTCAAAAATGCTGGAAATGGCTTGGCTGCTTCAGGAAAAGTGTGGGAATTCATTCTTGGACCTTGCTGGAGCTTTTAAAGAGGATAGGGGAGGAGTTTGGTGGCTGAATTGGCATGTGCCATTTTTGGCAAAGTCAAGGTTGGCGGCTAGGGGTGGTGGAGGTGGTGGAGCTTGCTCCAGCCAGTCAAAAAAAACTGCTGGACTCCCCCTTGTCCTTCTGAAATAAATGGGGAGGTTGGGGAGGGGGGAGGAGGAGCACAAAGTCCTCCTTCCTTCTCTTCCTTCTCTTTCTCTCTCCTCCATGGATGATTTTCTCTCTCCTAGTCATCAAGCCTGAAATTTGGGCTCCTACATGTCACATGTCAGCCTACCAATCTATTTGGCCACTTGGGTCAAGGTTAGCCCTAATGAAATAGGCTTGAGCTTGAGTTAGCCCATTTGGGCTAACTTGACCCAAAGTGGGACTAGGGCCCACCTAGGTCAATTTGATCCTTGATATTTCCTTAATAGGTCCTTGGTGACCCATTAGCCTCCCCTAGGGTCATGGTGGGGTTGTATTGGCCCTTGAAGGTCACTTGGCCCTTAACTAGGGCATTTTGACCATTTTAGGTTAAGGGTTGACTTTGGTCAAACTAGCCCCTTTGATTGGTCCCAATGGGTCCTTGGTGACCTATTGGCCTCTCACTATGCTCATGAGGGTAGAGGTGGTGTCTATTGGGCTAAGGGACTGCAATTGACCCTTGTGTAGGTCAATTTGACCCAATTAGGGCTATAGTTGACTTTGGTCAACTTAGCCCCATTGACTGCTCTCCATGGGTCCTTAGTGACCCATTGACCTCTTCCTAGGGTTATAAGGGTATTGGTGGGGTACATTTGGCTAATGGACTGAAATGGACCCCTGTGTAGGTCAATTTGACCTAGCTAGGGTTATAGTTGACTTTGGTCAACTTGGGTCTGTTGAATGCCCTCCATGGGTCTTTGGTGACCCATTGACCTCTCACTAGGTCTATGAGGGTATGGGTGGGGTCTTGGAGTCTTAGTGAAGCCTCATGATCACTTTTAAATCAAGGTTCAGGGATCTGCTAAGTGCAGACCACAGTGGCCCTATTCACACTACCAGGTCCACTTGTCTCTTCCTTGGGCTTTCTAGGGTTTTGTCATGACAAAACCACTCCTAGGGGTCTAGTTGGAAATGGGATGTTACAAATCCCAATAAACAAAACAAAGATTTCGTCCCCGAAATCCAGGTTAAGCTTACGGGGACTCCTATCGGGGAGGAAGAAACTTGTAACATCCCATGTAAGTTGAAAGTTTTACGCCATGACTCCGTGATTGACATGCGAGTTTTAAGGCGTTTGTCGATGTTAAGACCGAATAGTCCAAATGACAAAAATCTAGACCCCAATAAACAAAAGTTTAGCCCATATCCTTGAAATTTTAGTTCTACTAGTTAAACATATGAAGGGAACTGAACATTTTGAGTGGTTGCGAGGAATACCTGACTGAAGAGTTCCGGGTATCTTTGTCGCATCAAGTCCTGGGGCTCCCATGTGTGCTCCTCTCTTCCATGATTTCTCCACAGGACCTTGACTAACGGAACCTTCTTGTGGCGTAGAACTCGTACCCCCTTGTCGTCAATCCGGACTGGTTCTAGGTGAACTGACCGATCAGATGCTATCGGTCCATCTGTGGTTAAAACTTGCTGCTCTGGACGTAGTAGAGCTCTCCTAAGAGAGGATATATGGAACACGTCGTGCAGACTTGCCAGCTCCGGTGGCAGTTCCAGCCTGTATGCCAAGGGACCGATCCGCTCCTGGATCCTATAAGGTCCCATGTACCTTGGGCTGAGCTTCTTCCTTTGTCCGCGTACCCGAGTAACTCCATGCATGGGTCGGATTTTCAAGAACACCTGATCTCCTACCTGGAATTCCACCTGACGGTGCCGAGCATCGTAATACTTAGCCTGCCGGCTCTGTGCTTCCAGCATCCTATCCCGTATCAATCTTACCTGAGCCTCGGTGTCCTCGACAAACTCCGAATCCAAAGCCTTAGGGTCCTCGTCCTGTATCCATGACAGAGGAGTCCTGCACTTTCTTCCATACAATGCCTCATAAGGAGCCATTTTAATACTGGACTGGTAGCTGTTATTATACGAGAACTCGATCAGTGGTAATAGCTTCTCCCATGGTTCACCGCGATCTAATACGCAGAGTCGTAGTAAATCCTCCAAAGTCCGGTTGGTCCGTTCTGTCTGTCCATCTGTCTGGGGATGAAAAGCCGTACTGAAGGTTAGTCGAGTGCCTAAGTAAGTTTGCACTGACCTCCACTCCCTGGATGTAAATCGTCCGTCCCGGTCTGACACAATCGACTTGGGTACACCATGGTAGCGGACGAACTGCTCCACAAATTTCCGGACTAACACCCCCACTGAGTCATCTTTCCTGATTGGAATAAACCTTGCCACCTTCGTCAGTCGGTCGATGACTACCCATATCGAGTCGTTCCCTGCCCTGGATCGAGGAAGTCCATGTATAAAGTCCATGGCAATATCATCGAACTTCCATTCTGGTACTGGGAGTGGCTGTAATAATCCTGCGGGGTTTCTGCACTCCGCTTTTACTAATTGGCACGCCTTGCAATGGGTCACGAAGTAGGTGATATCCTTCTTCATGCCGGGCCAGAACATAGTCTTCTTCAGATCTGCAGTCATCTTCGTAATCCCCGGGTGTACCGAATACCGACTGCAATGAGCCTCCATCATGATGTCCTCCCGGATCTTGCCTCCCTCTGGTATGTAGACCCGTCCTCTGAAGCACACTAAATCATCCCTCAGTGTGTAATCTCCCACAGTGCCTGCTTCTAAGGATCGGAACATCGACTCCAGCTGAGTATCCTGCCTCTGTCCATCCTTGACCCGTTCTCGTATGTCATCCGTGGCGATTAATGACGACAGATATTCTCGGTATAACTCAGGGTGATCTTCAGATACCAGGGATACTTGCATCTTATCAAACATCTGTATTAACTCCAAGGCCATCAGCGGTGTTCCTACCCCAGCGTTTGTGGTCTTTCGGCTTAATGCATCTGCTACCACATTCGCCTTTCCAGGGTGGTAGTGCATCTCATACTGATAGTCTGCTAAAAATTCCACCCATCGTCTCTGTCTGATATTTAGCTCCTTCTGCGTATCCACATACCTCAAATTTTTGTGGTCGGAGTATATGTCGCAGTGGACACCGTATAGATAATGACGCCAGACCTTTAATGCAAAAATAACAGCTCCCATCTCTAAGTCATGGATTGGGTAGTTTTGCTCGTGCTTCTTCAGCTGCCGAGAAGCATAAGCTATCACGTGGCCATTCTGCATAAGTACTGCCCCCATGCCCTGGTAGGAGGCATCGGTGTAGACTTGGAATCCTTCTTTCCCTGAAGGAAGGGCAAGTATTGGAGCCGAAGTGAGTCGCCCCTTTAGCTCCTGAAAAGCCTCTTCACATCGTGGGGTCCAGATAAAGGGCACCTCCTTCCTTGTCAGAGATGTGAGTGGGAGGGCGACACGAGAGAATCCCTCTACAAATTTTCGGTAGTAACCGGCAAGCCCTAGGAAACTTCGTACATCTGTGGCCGTCTTTAATTGTGGCCAGTCCCGAACTGCTTGGATCTTGGCCGGGTCCACTGCTAACCCAGCACCACTGATGATATGGCCTAGGAAGGCCACCTCCTTCAACCAAAATTGGCACTTGCTGATCTTTGCATAAAGCTTGTGCTCCCGTAGTTTCTTCAGAGTCAGCGTCAGATGTGTGTGCTCCTCTTCTGTCCTTGAGTAAATGAGGATGTCATCGATAAACACGATGACAAATTATCTAAATACTCCTTGAACACCTGATTCATAAGGCTCATAAATGCTGATGGCGCATTTGTGAGCCCGAAGGGCATTACAGTAAATTCGTATAGTCCGTATCTGCTACTGAATGCAGTTTTCGGAATGTCCTCCTCCTGAATCCTTAGCTGGTAGTAACCAGACCTCAAATCCAATTTGGAAAAGAAATGCGCACCTTCTAGCTGGTCAAACAGCTCATCTATCCTTGGCAACGGATATGTGTTTCGGACTGTCAATCGGTTTAGTGCTCGGTAGTCGATGCACAGTCTCAAAGTTCCGTCCTTCTTTTTAACGAATAAGACCGGGGCACCCCAAGGCGAAGAGCTTGGTCGGACAAACCCAGCCTCCACCAGTTCTTGGAGTTGGCTTCGAAACTCTGTCAATTCTTTCGGGGCCATCCGGTAAGGGGCCCTAGCTGCTGGCTTAGCCCCCGGCACCAGCTGTATCCGGAAATCCTGCTCCCGGTGCGGGGGTAGCCCAGGCAGTTTCTCCGGGAATACGTCGGCAAAATTCCGCACCACCGGAATATCCGAGGTGGAGACCTCGGTTTCAGTCATCTCAAATATTACTTCATACACTTCTTCTCCTTGTAAGTGAGCCTTAACGGCCTGTACAGATGACAATATGAGAGGGAAAGTAGATCTAATACCTTCAATGACGAGATAGGAGTCTCCATGTCTTACGGTAACTCTTTTGGACGTGCAGTCAATTTGAGCATGATTCCAGTTCAACCACGTCATCCCTAGGATCAAATCAAAGATCGGCATCTTTATGATCGTTGCTGGAGCTTCAAATATCCTTCCGCCGATCTCCGCCTCCATGTTGCAGTGGGCAGAGGTGAACAACTCCGATCCGTCGGGTAGTCGTATCCTCACCGTCAGACCCGTGAATCGTTCCACGCCTTCCAATCCTCCTATGAAGGCCTCCGATACAAATGAGTGCGAAGCACCCGTATCAAATAGTGTATAAGCGAGTTTGCCGCTGATGAAAACTATTCCTGGGGTTTTGGGAAAAATTAAATGTCTTAGAATTCTAGCTATGGTTTTCTTTCCTAGATTGTCACTTCTATTACAAAATTTAAGTTCATGAGAAATAACCAAAGTTCTCAGACGTACCAGTGATTACTTGCTCCGGGTTTCGGGGCTGAGCCAGATCTAGTGCATAAATTTGCTCCCTCTGCTGCCTACGATCTGCACCCTGGAAACCACGTCCTTGGCCGCGTCCTCGGCCTCCATAGTGCTGAGCAGGTGGGGCAATCTGTGGCGCTATAGCGGGCCCCCTTCTCATAGGGCAGTTCCTCTTGATGTGCCCCACCTGACGGCAGTGGTAACACTCTGGTGGAGGGTAAGCCTCACCTCCAGGTCTCTGCACTTCCTGCATCTGAGGTCTTGGCATCTCCCGCATCTGGAGAGGCTGAGGAGCCAGTACCACCTGTTCCCTTGGCTCATGCCTCACCTCTTGACGAGGCTGAACCTCTGTCTTTCTGCCATCTGCTGCATGGAATCGACGCTGCTCGTTCCTGCTTCCCCTGCTCTGGTCCTCTGTCGGCCGCTTCCGGCCCCGGGTAGTATGCCAGTCTGCCTCGATCCTCTTGGCCATCTCCAGAATCCGAGTAATAGGCCCGTCGGACACGAACAATAAGGCCTCCCTCAGATCCTCCTTCAACCCCTTGTAGAACCTCTTGATATACCCTGCCTCGTCCAGCTGATACGAGTCTGCATAACGGGCCAAATGATCGAACTCCCGATGGTACTCTACGACGGTCCTGGTCCCTTGCTTCAACTGTAAGAAACGATCCTCCAGCTCGTCCCTGGCTGACTGTGGAACGAAGTGCTCCAGCAGTAGAGCCCTGAACTCCACCCATGTAACCTCAGCAGCCACCCTGCCCGCAAAAGTCGTGTCCAGAACTGTCTTCCACCACCGCTTGGCGTGAGACTCCAAGCAGGAGACCACCAGTGGTACCCTCTCCTCCCAAGGGCACCGTATCCCTGTCAGCATCTCCTCCATAATGTCCAGCCACTCCTCGGTCCGTACTGCCGCCTCGGTTCCCAAGTAGGACGGGGGAGAGAGTCCTCGGAAGACGCTAAGCCAGTTGGTCCCCAGGTTCGGTTGCGGAGCCGGAACCTGCTGGGCCCTGAATGCCTCTAAGATTGCTGTCAAGGTCTGTCCCATGTCCGTCTGTAGGAAATGAATGGGGACCGGGTGTGGTGGGGCAACTCCTGGGATCTGTTGGGCTCCACCCTGTGGTGTAGTCTCTACTGGGGGCTGCGCAACAAGGTTTTCACTATGAGAAATTGCTTGATATTGACTAAAAGTGGACAATCATATGTGATTTCCCTTATGGGCACACCACGCTTCCGCTGCTTAGTTTGTCCGCAAACTAAACTCGCGCGGGGGTGACCCAGGGATTTGGGGACTGCTACTTTTTTGATCGATGTGTTCCCTCTGATACCACTTGTAAGACCCCCATTTTTTTTTTTTGACACCGGGGTCTTAGGCCCAGAACCGCCGCCTTGCGGTGATACCTTCACACCCGGGAAGGTCGTCACTACAAGTCGCCGATCCTGCCGGCCAAATCGATCATTACAGTAGCAAGAATAAGAATATGCAGTCCACAATAAATATCACATATAATAAAAACTCCACGAAGGGAGTGTCCACAGGTAGTACACATAATAAAAATCATGGGCTTATGCCCGGTACATCAAGTCCTCACTACATTTCACTCATCGCGGAAGCAAACTAATACAACTACTATAGATCGGGACTCACTGTCCCTGCTGTCTGGACTCCAGTGCTAGACTGTCCGATCTCCAAGCGTGCCGACCTCCGGGGCTGCTCCTCCGTGCTGGGCTCCGTGGTCCCCTAAATGATGTGGTTCGAAAACCGTTAGTCTAAAAGACTAAGTCCTATCGTCCCCCACCCCTTCCCCCATGGCTCCTAAAGCACCGAGCGGGGAGAAGGAAAGGGAAGGACATGAAAGTGGAGAGTATTCAAATTTCAGGTGGCAGCGGAACTAAACTAACAGTGTAAGCATGATAATAATCGTATAAGATAAATAAGTAACCTTAACTTATGCGAGTACACATAAGCTAAGGGGTCTTTTGCAGGGCTCCTATCGTATAAAAAGTCCCATACCGATTTATACGATAGGGTGTCGGTTCTATTAGCAGGTTTATAATGTTGAAAGAGAACCTTGACTTATAAGCACGCTCACACGAACTTATAGGTCAAGGGGTCGTTTTGCAAGGCCTATTGTATAGAGCGTCCCATACCGCTTATACATTAGGTGTCAGGTTATATGTGATGGTTATGCTATGAAATGCATTTATGCCATGATGTGAACATGCATGTGCAACTCACCCACTCGACTCTGTGTACACAGACCTTTAGTTCCCCCTTTCGGAGCCGTTACCTCCCAGGATACCTCCGTAGTGGCAGACGGAAGCGGTGGGTTGGGCCTCGCCCACCTCTAAACCAGTAAAGCACTACCGGTCAGACCTATCGTACGCCTCAACGCTTGGTGCACTAAGCGGACGCCTGCGTACTCTTGCCGGCTGGCGCACCGGACTTTTTGTTGGCAAAGTGCTAACCACACTTGCCGAGCCAACCATATTGGTGTCGGTGCATCGAACTCCCCAATATAGAAGGCCCACCACCTTAAAACCTTTTATGCACATACAATAGTTATGAGTCAACCAACCAACCGAGCCGAAGCTCACCGGACAATTCCCGTCCATCATAATCTACAACCGAGCAAAAGTTCCCCGGACAGTCCCGTCTGTCATAATCAACTACCGAGCTAAAGCTCCCCGGACAGTCCCGTCCGTCATAATCAACTACCGAGCTAAAGCTCCCCGGACAGTCCCGTCCGTCATAATCAACTACCGAGCCAAAGCTCACCGGGCCACCATCACAACTACTGGGCTTATTGCCCAAGTAACCTATACTATCTCCCGGGACACTGGGAGGGAAAGTGTGAAACCCTATGTTTACTATTTACTGTATGCTTACGAAGTTTTGACTCTTCCTAATTACTACGAGAAAGACGATTTTCGTCGATCATGCATACCACCTAACACTAGCCAACCCACTCTCACTACTCTTCTTTTCCTTCTATTGGGAAATCATCCACAACAAAAAGGGTCTAACTCCCATAACTATCCCCGACCTTGTCTTATTCTAATTTAGCAATTTTGCTATTTGCACACCAACTCAGACGATACGTTGAACCAGATAGGGGGTATTCTAAATAATCATCCGAATGCCCTGAATTATTTACTGGAGACTTATCATGATGCAAATGGACTAAATCCAGAAGATTATCATTTTTTCCAATTATTCTGATATTTATTTAAATTCCCGTAAAGCTTCTAAGGGCTACCCATAGAGCATGAAGTGCACTTTTCAGAGAGGTATAAAGCTTCATAAATTCATGATAAATTCTAAATAACCATTTAACAATAAATCCAAGATATAACAATTTTTCAAGTATTCAAGTGACACTAATCAATTTTTGAACATATATCCTTTTTCCTTTTATTAATGAAGTAAGTGCCATAAATATTCATCCAAAAATTCTTAATTAATTTTATAAAGTAGATACTAACCCAAAAACATCATTGGCCAAATTTCATAATTATACAGTAAGTAAATTGCTCAAAATGATTTAAACGACTAGATCCAAAATTGCTAAATGCAGACCACCAAGTCAATCTTCATGTAAAATGGGATGTATATAAAATAATCATCCTACACCCCTATAATAATTAATGGAGGTCCATTATGACCTTTAAGCCCTAATTCCAGAGATCCAAAATTTTCCTTAATTATTTAATAATTTATTTAATTATTCTATTGACTAAAAATTTCCAATGATGAACATGAAGTACCATTTTCAGTCAAGATATAATTCTACAAATTTTATATGTTATTCAAAATAAGGATACAACTCATTTTCCAAAATATATATTTCTTTTTAGTAAAGCTCATCTTTAAAACAAATATTCATTTAAGTCCTTGGAAATTAATTTAATAAATATAAAATACTATATAGCTTCCAAAAATCCAGGGAAATTTCAATTATGAATCTAATGTCATATACATGGTTTGGGCCAAATTTCATAATTTATTTATTTGTAAATGGGCCTAAATGAATTTTTGAATAATTCCATCACATGACAATTTGTGAACTAACTACCTCATATACTTGTCCAAAAATTCTTATAAAATTTATATAAACTCTATATGCTTTCAAACATCCTCTGCCAAAATTTCATGACCTCTCAATGGTCAGAGGTAGCATAATAAATTATTTACTTAATTTAAGCCTTTCTTGTTTACAAATGATGTGCTATAATTATTGACCCAAAATTCCCCATTAAAATACCAGAGGCCCATAATGTCCTTAAGACCAGTCTACCAAAGTTTCATCTTAGTTTGAGGTGTTTAGCTAGCCCATTTCAACCCTAGGATATTTGTGCCCTAAACTAGGGTTAGGGATTTTAGGGTCCTAAACCTTCCAAGATGTCCTAACAATTTTACCAGGGGGTTATAGTTACCAAAACTCTATCCCTACAAAATTTCATGGCCATACAAGGTGATTTGGCCATATGCCCTTCACAAGGTACAAAAGCCCTTCCTTAGGGTTTGACCCAAGATCTTGGGCCAAACCAACTCCACTGCCCCCAAATTTCCTTTGGGAGGTGTAGAAAGTCATGCCAAGTCAGTGTCCCAAATTTGAACCTCTGTTGAGGTGAATTGGACACTAAAAGCCAAAATTACAATTTGGACCAAACTACCCTTCTTAGGGCAAGGCTAGGGTTTGCTTGAATCCTATTCAAATCAACTCCAATCTTAATGAAATTTTAACCAGAGGTCTATATTGACCTCATAACCATCCCACCAAAATTTGGTTGAATTTGGACTTCATTTGACCCCTAATTTAATTTACCCTAGCATAATTAAATTATTTACAAAAACTATAGGAAAATTGTTCCCAAAAATTCCCATTTTTGGGCAGAGTCTAGGTATAGGGTAGGGTGAGCCCCTGCCAAAATTTCAGCTTATTTGGACCAAGGATCAAGTGTGGGCATCCAATTTAATGACTGACTATTCATTTGTATAGGCCCCACCAAAAGGAGTGCCCTGGTCAAACCAGTCACCCAATTTGGTTCAAACCAATTTTGGCTGCAAGTAGACTCATAGGGCTAGGTTTTTGATGTTGACCATTTTCTCTGAAAATGCCTCTAGGTATTTTTTAAAAATTAAAAACATTAAATACAGTTGCTGTGACAAGAATGAAATGTTTCTAAATATATAACCTATAGTTTATTATCAATCCCGCACGCATCTTGACGCAGCCCTGGACGGCATCGGGTCGTCTTCAAGCTCGAGCCGACGGCCAGGATTCCTCCCGCCTGGGCCGACTTCCAGCGGCTGCCGCCGTCGCTCCGGCCACCTCCCCGGCCTGCCACCGCCGCCGACACCTTCGTGGTGGTCGGGGCTACCTCCAGGCGGCGGCACGGCCGCCGGGAAACCCTATTCCGGCGAACCCGATAGGGTGTATTTTCATGAAAAATTCATGATTTTGAGATTTGGATCTAGCTCAATCGAGCCCGAACCTTGGACCTATCGATTTCTAAGATCTGTCCATGAGTCAAGGAGTGGAGGAGATCCTTTTTGGGCGGCTGTAGCCTGGCTGAACGCCGGATTGGCATGGTGGTGGCCGGTGGTGGTCGGATTGCTCAAAAATGCTGGAAATGGCTTGGCTGCTTCAGGAAAAGTGTGGGAATTCATTCTTGGACCTTGCTGGAGCTTTTAAAGAGGATAGGGGAGGAGTTTGGTGGCTGAATTGGCATGTGCCATTTTTGGCAAAGTCAAGGTTGGCGGCTAGGGGTGGTGGAGGTGGTGGAGCTTGCTCCAGCCAGTCAAAAAAAACTGCTGGACTCCCCCTTGTCCTTCTGAAATAAATGGGGAGGTTGGGGAGGGGGGAGGAGGAGCACAAAGTCCTCCTTCCTTCTCTTCCTTCTCTTTCTCTCTCCTCCATGGATGATTTTCTCTCTCCTAGTCATCAAGCCTGAAATTTGGGCTCCTACATGTCACATGTCAGCCTACCAATCTATTTGGCCACTTGGGTCAAGGTTAGCCCTAATGAAATAGGCTTGAGCTTGAGTTAGCCCATTTGGGCTAACTTGACCCAAAGTGGGACTAGGGCCCACCTAGGTCAATTTGATCCTTGATATTTCCTTAATAGGTCCTTGGTGACCCATTAGCCTCCCCTAGGGTCATGGTGGGGTTGTATTGGCCCTTGAAGGTCACTTGGCCCTTAACTAGGGCATTTTGACCATTTTAGGTTAAGGGTTGACTTTGGTCAAACTAGCCCCTTTGATTGGTCCCAATGGGTCCTTGGTGACCTATTGGCCTCTCACTATGCTCATGAGGGTAGAGGTGGTGTCTATTGGGCTAAGGGACTGCAATTGACCCTTGTGTAGGTCAATTTGACCCAATTAGGGCTATAGTTGACTTTGGTCAACTTAGCCCCATTGACTGCTCTCCATGGGTCCTTAGTGACCCATTGACCTCTTCCTAGGGTTATAAGGGTATTGGTGGGGTACATTTGGCTAATGGACTGAAATGGACCCCTGTGTAGGTCAATTTGACCTAGCTAGGGTTATAGTTGACTTTGGTCAACTTGGGTCTGTTGAATGCCCTCCATGGGTCTTTGGTGACCCATTGACCTCTCACTAGGTCTATGAGGGTATGGGTGGGGTCTTGGAGTCTTAGTGAAGCCTCATGATCACTTTTAAATCAAGGTTCAGGGATCTGCTAAGTGCAGACCACAGTGGCCCTATTCACACTACCAGGTCCACTTGTCTCTTCCTTGGGCTTTCTAGGGTTTTGTCATGACAAAACCACTCCTAGGGGTCTAGTTGGAAATGGGATGTTACACAATAGATCCAACCAAACAAGTCCCAAAGAAGTTGATGGACTTGGATAAGGACGAGATTGCACTTGTCTCCCTGGACAAGAAAGCTAAAAATATTATAGCAAGTGTAGTCAATGACTCGATGCTGAGAAATCTGATTCATTGCCAGTCTGCCAAGGAGATGTGGCAATCCCTGGTGACTCTGATGGAAGGCACTGAAGAAGTTAGGGATGATGAGAGATCCCTTCTAAATCAGAAGTATGAAGCCTTTAGGCAAGGTGTAACGCCCCTAGCCGATCCAACGTGACAGCGTCACGGCTCCGCTCTAGGCGACGCTACCGGGCTGCAGCCCAAGCACCCTAACCCCTCTCCAGCCCACTGGCGGGTTGTTGGTGGCCACAACCTCCCTTTTATGAGTCAAACTCGATAGTCAAGCGCGCACCACGGGGACTTCCCAGGAGGTCACCCATCCTAGTACTACTCTCGCCCAAGCACGCTTAACTATGGAGTTCTTTCAACCTTCATCACCAATTGAGCTTTCCCAGTACTACTCTCGCCCAAGCACGCTTAACTATGGAGTTCTTTCAACCTTCATCACCAATTGAGCTGCAGCATACGGACACCACAGCTTTAGTATTAAAAGATGATATGAAACTACCCAAACTCAAAACTCCAGACATACACAGCGGAAACAGAACAAACCGACATAAGTTATCCACTAATGATAGAGTATCAAATGGCCTTAAGGCCTTACACAATAATAGTCCAACAAAATATAAAAGTGCCAAGCACTCCTAGGCTACCTCGGCATGCAAGCCGGACATGATCAAACAACATCAGCAAAACAAGGAAAAGAAACTAGCCAAGCACAGCAACACTTCATGAGGCTTAGGGCTTTTCGCCCGGCGCGCTAGCTCCTGCATGCGATCCTTGCCCTGTAAGGATTTGAAGTAACGTGGGTCAGCAAGGGCTGACCTCTACTGTGTAACAAACACATCTTCTCCCGGCCGTCCCTAACGGACCCCGGGGTACCACTCCACCTGCAAGTTAACACTTCGTATACCAAAAGAACATATATATTAAAGCGGTAAACAGGCTTGGATGTCTCATACAACATACATGTTCTCTATGTTTTGTACAAAGTAAAAGGGGCCTACTATGCAACATGAATGCAACCCGGGTTTTACCCAAGGCACCCTAGTTCGTATGCATCTAGCACAACATCAAACACTGGGTACTTCCGTTTCCCCATTGGCTTAAAGCCGCAAACAAAAGGGAGACACCATGTCCCCAACGGCACACAGGCCGTCACACGGAACCTTGCAATGGCCCCACCCGCACATGGGTCTTAAACCCCGGGCTTGCCCGCATATTCTGACTTCGCACGTCAGGGTTCCGTCTCACACTGACCGATTCTAAGAAGCTTTGCTGGACCCCACCCGCTCATGGCCACAATGCCCGGGCTTGCCCTCCGCTCGGCATTCTCGTCAGTCTCACACAAGGGCTAGTCTCGCCGGGACACTTTCCCCACATGACTTGCGCGTCACGGGATAGCCAGCCGACCACGGAGACCTAGCCGTACCTTTGCACAGCACAAAACAAGGTTTCCCCGCCCCAATTACCATTCATACCGCATCTTTCCCGCGCTCCAAGGAAACCATCTACCGCACAAAGCGGAGCTAATCTTGTCCGGTTCTGACTGCGAGTACTCACTCAAACAAAAGGGGAAAAACGCATACATACAACGGCGTATTGCCGCGACGGATTTTCTACCGAAGTTCGCTATGCAACATCACCGGGTCGGACTATCGGTCGCGACCATGGCTTCACCCACAATGCCTAATCCGCTAACGGAGCGGATCTCTAATGCAAGAATGCCGGGATGAACTCGATCAACCCGGAGGTTCCTTTTGAACCAAGGCTACACGAATCCCTCTCATTTGAGAGATCCGGTGCTCAAACACGAAAGGAAGGGGATGCTATTCATGCATCCTAAATCCTAAAAACCGAGAGGAGAAGTGTCGTTACCTTCCGTCCCCTCTTCCTAGCCATGGAGAAGATTTGCTCGGTCGAACACCACCGCAACGCTCCCACCTTCGCGAATCTGAACTCCGCTCGCGAAACGGACCTCCGAAGCTTCGCCGGCGGCCGGAACTTGGCCTCCTTGCTCTCCCTTCTCTCTAGAACTTAGAGAGATAAAATAAAATGGGGAATGAGGGTTTGGAACCCTATTCCCGGCCTTAAATCGCCCAGGGAGGCCCCCCACCGTTGGATCTTCCAAGGAAAAGAATGAATGGCCACGATCGGAACCCAAATTAGAAAATCTTGGCCGAACACGGGTTGCAACACGGCCGTGTGCATGGCCGTGTTAGACATTCGCCGTCTCGATCGATTCGAAAACCAGCACACGGCTCCTAACACGGCCTTCGACACGGCCTTTGACACGGCCATGTCTCGCTCCACACGGCCGTGTCGTGACCCGTGTCACGGCACCCGTTTTCAACATTTTCAGTCAGAGAAGTACACAGCCTCTGACACGGCCCCTGACCCGCCCGTATCACCTGGGACATGGCCGTGTCCAGACCCGTGTCATGCCCCGTGTGCAATACCTCAGAAAAGTTCGAAACGACCCGATGCTACACGGCCTGGGACACGGCCGTGTGCCTGGCTGTGTTCCATACCCGATGATCGTCGACCTTAACATGGTCGACCACACGGCCAGCTTGACACGGCCGACACGGCCTCCGATACGGCCGTGTCGGGACCCGTGTCACCTGCTCAAAAAAAACTGTCTTGGCCAAAAGCGATCCCCGTCGCTCCTACAATATTTTGGGGCGTTACACAAGGTCACAAGGAAGCCATAGCTGATACCTTTGAGAACTTCTTCAAGATAGTTAATGGCCTAAGGGTTTATGGCCGAGTCTTCACAAATGGGGAACTGAATGACAAATTCTTAAGATCCCTGACCAAGGAATGAGATAATAAGGTATGCGCCATTCGGGAGTTCGGAAGGTTAGCCGAGACGGACCCGCAGAATCTATTCGTAAAGCTTATGTTCGTCTTACGAGCTCCAAATCAACTCAAGAAAAGCTGAAGAAGAGATGAGCAGGTCTGCATCCAAGGAGAAGTCTGTCGCTCTGAAGGAAGATAGCTCAAGGAAGACAAAGGCTAGCTCTCCTGCCCCAGCTCCTGAAGCTGATGAAGAAGAATCATCTGAGCTAAGCTCCTCTGGCTCAGAGCTATCTGATGGAGAGTTCTCTCTAGTCTCAAGGCAGTTCAAGAAATTCTTGAACAAGAAGAAGCAATGGAGAGGCAAAGATGCCTCCTATAGAAGATCACGCAATGATGGTGATCGCCACAGAAAAGGCTCAAGCAGCCACGTCAGGTATGGTTCTAAACCGAATAAACATTATTCGACTGACATTATTTATTATTGCTGTAATAAGCCAGGTCATGTCATTGCGGATTGCCCCCACAATAAGAAAGAGGGTGACAAACGAGAAGAGAAAAAGTCCTACAGTAAAAAGAGGACAGAAAAGAGCCTGTTGGCCAAGAAGGGCAAAACCCTCAGTGACTCCGACTCATCTGAGTCGAGTGCAGAAGAGGAAGAAGCCTACTTTGGGCTAATGGCTCTAACTGATGATGAATAAGTCCCCCAGTTCACTAGGGAGGTAAAATCTCACACCCCTCTTTCAGAATCTGATGATGATAGTGAGCAAGAGGGCTATCCCTCTGAGGATGAATCTGAACTCATGGGACAATATAAGGAGTTACTCAAGGCTTACGACAAATGTCACCGAGTCGTAAAAACTCAAGCTAAAGAGATAAAGTCTCTAAAAGCTACAGAGAGCACCTTAAGAGAAGAAGTCTCAAAGACTGACTCTCTCAAGGAAGACTTCAATAAATCTATTGAAGAATATAACAAGGCTCTTGAGCACCTTGACCTTAAGGAGAAAATAATCAAGGAGTTGGAAGAACAACTCTTGGCTGAAAAGAAACTTGTTGAAGGTTTTTCTAAGCCTAAGACTGTACTTCCTCTGATTGCTGAATTCTCAGCTAAGGCCAATAGTGCTGGTCTAGGCCACAGAGGTGCTCCTAGTAAATCCTCTAGGAGAAGGAAGGCCAAGAGAAAGAATAAGGATGCCAAGAAGGCCTTTGCCGAGGAAAAAGGGAAAGCTCCTTTAGAGCCAGTCTCGTTCAAGAAAGTTATCTTTCCTGCGAACGAATTCAACTTTGAGTTCACCTATAGACACTTCACTAGGCCGATCCCAGAGAAGCCTAAGTTAAGGTACCAAGGTTGGACTCGCCCTCGTGACTTTAGCGAGAGTGTCTTCAAGGCACCTTATGAAGAGATTCAACTTCAGAGCTATGGACCTTATGCTCATGGTCATAACATCAAGAAGGCACCAAAGGTAAAACCTATTATGGAAAAGCCTATGAAGGAGAAGACTTCATGCAGCTTCCATCATCATGAAGCTTCTTCCTCCAAGGATGCTACCCATGCTGGACCTCCTCTCAAGAAGGTCAAGCAGGAGGTTATAAGGTAAAGATACAACAGATTCGACTGTTGGTGCTGTGGTAGAGTTGGTCAATTTGCCATAAATTGTTGGTTCAATCCTAAAAATGCTGCAACTCCTCAAGTTAGCAACGTGAGAATGACCACTCATGAGGCTAATACTCGTAGGGGGAGTATTCTAACTCGAGACCAAGGACCCAAACGTGTTTGGGTTCCTAAGGCTAAGTGATTATAATTATAGGTACATCAAAAGGCCATTAAAACGCCAATCTGGTATTTGGACAGTGGATGTTCTCGGCATATGACCGGGACAAGGAGCCTACTCCAAAACTTTTCACCGATGTTGAACGGACCAAAGGTCATCTTTGGAGGTTCAGACCGAGGAATTACCAAAGGCTACGGTATGATTACTAACGGTAACGTATCCTTTTTGGATGTAGCCTATATTGAAGGATTGGAACACAATCTCATCAGCATAAGCCAACTATGCGACAAAGGATACATGGTTGAATTCCATGCTGACAAGTGTTTGATAAAATCGGTTGACAACATGGAAACTATTTTATCAGGCACTCGAAGCAGAAATATTTTCTGTTTAAACTTCATCTGTATTGACTCCTCTACACTAGTATGTCTTTTAGCAAAAAGTAGTGCATTTCTTGCTTACCAATGGCACAAGAGACTAGCACATATTAATTTCAAAACTATAAATAAACTATTCTCTCAAAACTTAGTACGTGATTCCCCTAATGTCAAGTGCGTTAAGGACATCCCTTGTAATGCCTGTATAAAAGGCAAGCAAACAAGGAGTTCATTTAAAAGCATTATAGGCAAGGATTCTGATAGAAGCTTACAGCTTCTTCATATGGACTTGTTCGGTCCACTACAAGTTAGAAGTTTGGAAGGTAAGGAATATACGTTGGTTATTGTGGATGATTACTCGCGCTTTGCGTGGGTGTTCTTTCTGAAACACAAGTCAGATACCTTCAATATTTTCACTAATTTTGTTAGGCAAGTCCAGAATGAATACAACTACTCCGTAGTCAAAATCAGAAGTGACAATGGAACGGAATTCAAGTCTAGGGCCATGAAAGAATACAGTGAAAGTAAAGGTATCTTTCATGAGTTTTCCTCTCCTCGCACTCCACAGCAAAATGGAGTAGCTGAGAGAAGGAACAGAACACTCATAGAGGCTTGCCGGACTATGTTGAGTGATGCCTCACTTCTAGAGTACTTCTGGGTTGAAGCCGTCAACACTGCTTGTCACGTGCAAAATCGAGCACTCATCAATAAGAACCATGATAAAACTCCTTACAAACTTCTAAAAGGCAGGAAACCGACCATTTCATATTTTAGAATCTTTGGCTGTAAGTACTTCGTACTTAACAACGACAAGTATCACACTACCAAGTTTAGCGAGAAAAGCTTTGAAGGTACTTTTGTAGGTTATAGTAGCCATAGTAAGGCCTATAGAGTATTCAATATAAAAACCCTAGTGGTAGAAGAATCGATACACATTGTATTTGATGAGATGAGTTTGCTGCAAAGCAACTCTTGTAGTGTGCTCATTGAAGATGCAGGTACAAAGATAAAGGAACTCAGCTTGGATGAACCTACTAAAGTCAAAGATGAAAAGTTCATCAAGATCACCTCTACAACCCCGATTGGAGAGGTAGATGATCAAGATGAAGAATTCATCCCAGCTGAAGATGCAACTCCAGTGGCTGAGGAGATCCCAGATGCAAGGACTCTAGAGCTCAGACACCTGAAGGATCATCCCTTGGACCAGATCATAGGAGATCCCCGAGATGATGTGAGAACTCGTCGAGGTACAACTAATGAGAATTTATTCTTAAGTTTTCTATCACAGGTTGAACCTAAGAAGTTTGAGGAAGCAAACTCGAATGCATCCTGGATACTAGCCATGTAAGAAGAGTTAAATCAGTTCAAACGTTGCAAAGTTTGAACACTTGTTCCTAGACCCAAGAGTAAGAACATCATCGGGACAAAATGGGTTTACCGGAATAAGATGGACGAAGATGGAACTATTATAAAGAACAAAGCCAGACTCGTTGCCAAGGGCTATCGTCAAGAAGAAGGAATCGACTTCGATCAAACGTATGCTCCAGTGACAAGACTGGAGGCGATCAGGTTATTCCTTGCTTATGCTGCACTTAAGGGCTTTACTGTTTATTAGATGGATGTAAAATCTGCCTTCCTGAATGGTGATATAAAGGAAGAAGTGTATGTAGAGCAACCGCCAGGTTTTGTTGACTCAAATTTCCCTAATCATGTTTATTTACTACAAAAAGCTTTATATGGTCTTAAACAAGCTCCTCGAGCTTGGTATGAGACGCTGTCTAGCTTTCTTCTTGAGAACAAGTTCACAAGAGGAAAGATAGACAAGACATTATTTCTTAGGGAAATAAATGGCAAGATTTTGCTAGTGCAAATCTATGTCGATGACATTATTTTTGGCTCTACGGATAACAACCTCTACAAGAAGTTTTCTAAACTTATGTAAGGGAAGTTTGAAATGAGCAGTATGGGAGAGCTGAAGTATTTCTTAGGGCTTTAGGTGAAAAATCTGAGGATGGAATATTCATCTCACAGACCAAGTTCACCAAAGAGCTACTTAAGAAATTCGGAATGGAGAATGCAACCTCTATGAGGACTCCGATGGCCTCAGCTATGTCTCTGGACAAGGATGAGAAAGGGAAACCTTTTGATGAAACCAAGTACAAAAGCATAATTGGGTCTTTGCTCTACCTTACTGCAAGTAGACCAGATATCATGTTCTCAACATGTGTATGCGTTAGATTCCAGGTGAACACTAAGTAATCTCATTATATTGCTGCGAAGCGAATTTTGAGATACCTTAAAGGTACACCAAATCTTGGCTGATGGTACCCAAGAAATATTGATAGTGAACTTATTGGATTTTCAGATGCAGATTTTGCAAGAAGCAAAGATGACAGGAAAAACACTTCTGGGACTTGCAAATTCCTAGGAAGAAGGCTTATCTCTTGGAGCAGTAAAAAGTAAAATTGTGTCGCAATCTCAACGGCCGAGTCAGAATACATTTCTGTCGGTAGTTGTTGTGCACAGTTGCTTTGGTTAAAGAACCAGCTAGAGGATTACAATATGAAGGTCAAGGACATTCCTTTATTCTGTGACTCCTCCAGCGCAATCGCAATCGCAAACAACCCAGTCTCTCACAGCCGGACAAAACACATCGAGCTGAGATACCACTTCATCCGGGAGCATGTGGAGCAAGGGGATGTGGATCTGCAGTACGTGCCAACAGATCGGCAGGTTGCAGATATATTCACAAAGGCGCTGGACGAGACCAAGTTCAATTTCTTCAAAACTGAACTTGGGCTACTGAACAAGGAAGATTAGGCCAAGGTGATCAGTTGAAAGGCTCAAGAATCGAGGAATCTCCAAAAAGGCCAGAATTTCTCAAGTAGAAGGACAACTCTCGAGAACCATAACTTACTTCCCGAGAACTCTCTGCCAGTTCTCGAGAACTAAAGCTTACTTCCCGAGAACTCTGCCTCAGTTCTCGAGAACTAAGGCTTGCTTCTCGAGAACTATCTGTCAATTCTCGAGAACTAAGGCTTGCTTCTCGAGAACTATCTTCCAGTTCTGGAGAACTAAGGCTTGCTTCTCGAGAACTATCTTCCAGTTCTTGAGAACTAGATATTGCTTCTCGAGAACTATCTGCCACTTCTCGAGAACTAAAATTGCCTCTCGAGAAATGGCCTGTCCTTTTGCTGATTTCTGCTAACTCCTCAATTTCGATTGCCTCCTGATTTCTGTCCTAATCCAAGGTTAATTAGACTCATAATTAACATTAGTAGGGTTATATATATATATATATATATATATTTATATATATATATATATATATATATAATATTTTAGAAATCTTAAATCAACCGCCATTTCAAAATCACTACTCTCCAACTCTTCGTCTTCCGCCGTAAGGAACTCTGTCTCCACAGCAGTCTCGCGCTCAGTCCGTCGCCACCGTCAGCTCTCATGGCTCAGGTTTCCAAGATTGGAGTAAGCAGCGAACTGGTAGTCGCTGGAATTGCAGAGATTTCAGACGATTTCCGGCACCTTCTCATTCTTCTCGAAACCGCCGGCCTCATGTTCGTTTTGACAGAACCCTGCAAGATTCTTTTTCCTGATGTCAAGGAGTTCTTCAAAAATGCTAAGGTGAAAAGAAATGGTAAGACTCTGAAAACTCAAGTCAGAGGGATCAAGATAAAGTTGAACAAGACAAGAGTTTCCCAACTTCCGCGGATGCCCGTTGTAGATGAGGAAGATGGCCTAACTTTGGAAGACTATGACAGGACTTACTCCCTCTATGGAGTTCCTGCTGAATTTTACTCCTTCAGGAGAAACCTTTTCAATGATGTAGGGAAATTACTTGTAGATATTATTGGAAAGATCCTATGGTGCAAGACAGGGTCAATTAGTTTCATTACTAATGATCTATTTGCAGTAATGACAGCCATTGTCTTAAGAAAGAAGTTTTAGTTTGGCATGATGGTGTTTGAGTTGATCAGAGATAGCATCCAAGCTCCAAAATTTGCAAGGATAATCTCATTGATTTTGAGAGAGATTGATCCTGTTACCTTCAAAACCTCCAAAGGCACAACAATTCATCACCTTAAGAAGATTTCCTTAGCCTCCATCCAGAGATGGGAGTTGAAGCTGAAGAACCCAAGGCAGATAGATAAAGAAGTTTGAGCTTCTTTCTCAGAGGTGAGGACCCCATCTCCTCCTCTACATCATGTTGCTGAACTATCTGGTGCAGCAACTAAGGGGGAGCCTGCACACTCTGCCTCAGATAATAGAATTGCTACTCCAGCCAGATCTCCTCAGAGAAGCCCAGTGAGATCTCCAGTCAGGAGCCCTGTTGCAGTCTCTCTAGTGCCAAACCTATCAGATGTTCCAGCCCAAGAAACTCTCAAAGACACAAATGAAGCCATAGGCAAGATGATAGAAGAGCTTACCTCAAAAGAACCTCTTTCTCCCCTTTCCAAAGATCTCCCTAAAGACCCGTACAAAGAACCCTCACCCCAAGCTACTCCTTCTCCCTCTCCAAGAAAAGATTCAACTCCACTAGAAACCATCCTTCTATCTGAAGAGGATGAGCAAGCCCCTGAGCAGGTGGAAGCACCTCTTAGGACTCTTGATTTCTCCCTCCCTAGATTTGTTGATGAGGAGGGAGATATAATATCTCATACTGTAAGAGCCCAGAGCTCTGTTATACTGGAAGAAATCCCCCCATGTAAAGCTCCTCCACCAGCTCAGATTGATTCTACCACCCCTACTCCTTCTACTGCTGCTGCTATAATTGCAAACTCAGATATTCTATCAAATATTGAAGAAATGCTAGCTAACCAGAGGAAATATTTTGATGAATCTCTTCAGACTGTCAAAGATCAGGTAACTGCCCTTGAGAAAGAAATAAGCAGAGGCTTTGCAGAGATTCAAGCCAACACTGATTCTCTCAAAGGATTGTTCAGAATTGGAGGAAAAGCCATAGATCACACCATCACAAGCATTGGTCAAGTCATGGACCAATGTATCACCCTGGCAAACAATCAAATTCAGTTGGATAAGAGAGCTGAAGAGAATGTCATGAAGGTATGCAATGAAGTTGGTACTTTCAAAGAAGACTCCATAGACCAGCTATCTGTAGAAATCAGAAAGGGGGAGACCATAGTGAAAGAACATGTAGAAAAGCTTACTGCAGTTGCCAAAACTATCTGGGATGAGAAACTAACTGCAATCAATAAGGATGTCTTAGAACAGATTCAATCAGTAAAATTCCATACATATGATACAGCTGTCTGGATGCACAACCAGATCTTCCCAGACTTTCAGGCTGACCCCAACATTATTCCTCATCACTTAAATCCTCTTGCTCAAGGTGAGTCCAGCCAAGTGCCTCAACCTCAAATGCCTATATATTCTCCTAGACCAGAAGATCAGGCACCTCCTCCAGCTTCCTATTCCCAAGTTTGGGATGACATTATTCCTCAAGATCTACCATAGGTTCACATCCCCAAGAAAATAAAGTATGGGGAAGGTCCTTCTGCTAGCAGATCTGTTCCCCAGCAAGAGGCAGAAAGAAGAAAAGCAAAGGAATTTGCTGAAGTTTGGAGCCCAACTTCCAAAGCTCTAATTCTTGACACTCTTAAACTTGTCATGGACTTTAATGAGAATTGACATTTGCACTACAGTTCAGTTGAGTGGGAGTTATATGAAAAATCCATGACCAAAAGGATGATTTATGATAGAGAATATGAAAAGAATAATCCTAAAGCTCCTCCCAAGCCTCCAAGGTACTATCCAAAGCCTTTCAGTTATCAGAGGAGGCAGTAGGAAAAGCAAGACAAGCAACAGCAAAGCAAATATTGATTCATGATGTTCTGTTTTGAGATTTTTGAGGAAATGGATGTTGATTGATTCTAAAACATTACTTATATATACAATTCCTAGTTTTGCAATTTGTGCCTTTAATTAATCTGTCTTTGCATTTATATTCAATTTTCTTTCTTCCAGTTCTTTCTTTATTATGTTAATTCACCTTAGTGTAGAGGGTTCTGAATTCTACAAATAGGGGGAGATTGTTGGGTATTGCATCCACAATAACCCAGATTTGCATGAAGTCACCCTTGAACTAAGATGAATTAAGTTGTATTTGATATCCTTGTTCTAGTTGAATGTTTGCAGATTCTCAGTGCTAAGTGTAGACCAATGTCAGTCTACAGTGGGTCAGGAACACATGACCATACAGTGTAATCCCTCACTGTGTGATCCAAAGTGTTGACTCATGTGTAGCATCTCAATTGGGATACACTTCATATTCAAACATTGGGAGCATGGGATGAAGACAGGACCAGAAGAATACATTTTCTAAAAGTCTTGAAAAATATCTAAGTAAAGCTCTCGAGAAGCAGCCTTAGAGTTCTCGAGAAGTGTGGTTTAGTTCTCGTGAAGCTCACATAGTTCTCGAGAAGCCTAACTACATAGTTCATGAAAAGCCTTGACAGATTCTAAAAATTTTCTAAGTTATAGTTCTTGAGAAGTCCTCTTTGTTCTCGAGAAGTATTGGCCAGTTTTCAAGAAGCCTAAGGCATAGTTCTCGAGAAGTCTTATTTGTTCTCGAGAAGCTTTGCTTTAGTTCTCGAGAACTGCTAGCTAAATTTCTTGAACAATTAGGATTTGCCTCAGAAATTTTTCTAAGTTAAGTTCTCGAGAAGTCTTATTTAGTTCTCGAAAAGTCTTCCTCCTTGTTCTCGAGAAGTTCAGAAAAATTGTCTTAGTGCTTGTTCTCGAGAAGTTCTGAAGTCTTTCTAAGTCAAGTTATCGAGAAGTCAATTAGTTCTCGAGAACTAAACCTTGTGTTCTCGAGAAGTCCAAATCCCTTCTAAAGAATTTAGTTTCCGAGAAGTCTTGACAATTCTCGAGAACTCAGATCCTAGTTCTCGAGAACTAAAGCCACTTCTCGAGAGCTAAGTTGATTTTCCAGAAATTCTTGTTCTAAGTCCAGAACGGCCGAAATTTCAAATACCTCGACGTGATTGGTCCACGTATCATAATTAATGTCTTTTCTAGCCGTTAAGGGTGATCCTATATAAAGTCTTTTCCCTAAGACATAACCCTAACCAAGCAGAATAGAAAAAGAAGAATCTCTTAAGAGCGGATTCCGTACTTTCCTAATTTACTGGTTCGGCCGACTTTCTCTCAAGAACGACATCTGAAGCCGCCGCTCACGTCAAGATCGATCTCTCTTGTTTCGATCTAGAAGATCCACTGATTAAGGAATCGGTTTTCTCTCCGTGATCGAGTAGATTCAAGTTCTCTAAGGTCAGATTTTCAAAGGATCTTCTTCTACAAATTCTGAAAGAGCCGCAACGATTCAAGAATAAGACCTAGAGACTTATTGTTTCAGATCTGAGAATATTTCTATTGGGTATTGTATCCACAATTACCCGGATTTGAAGAAGACTCCAGTCAAGCTCAGATGGATTCACAATGTATTTGACGTTCTTCTATCAAGTTGTGCTTGCAGCTATTCTATGCTAAGTACACACCAATGTCAGGGTGTAGTGGGTCAATATACACGGGTCTGCGCAACGTAATCCCTCTTTGTGTAGATCAGAGTGTTAATTCATGTGTTCTCTCTCTATTGGAGTCTACTTACTTTCAAGTATAGGGTCAAGGTAGATCAAGAGCAGAAGAAGGAGCAAGGATGGGTCAAAGACCAAGTTATCAAAAGAAGGAAGAAGGAAAATTCTTCTAAGTCAAAATCGATGGGAATCGCTAGTGATTCCCGCCGACTTCGACGGGAGTCGCTAGTGATTCCCGCCGACTTCGACAGGAATCGTTAGTGATTCCCGCCGACTTCGACGGGAATCAATTAGTGTCTCCCGCCGACTTATTCTGGCTGGCAAATTTCAAACTGAATTTCTGCCAAGGCAGAATCGACGGGAGTCGAGAGTGATTCCCGCCGACATCGATGGGAATCACCAATGACTCCCGCCGATTTTGACTTAGGCAGAATTTTCCGCTCGCTGGACCGGTCCAGGTTGCCGTTCTCTGTTCGGCCAGATGTCGGGATTTCCGTGGTGGGCCCCACAACAGTCTTCTAGGGTCTGCCTTTGGGTATATATACGAACTTATCTCTATTGTCTACAGTACACTGATAGTTTAACTTTCAAGACAGCCTAAACACCTAGAGGGGGGGGGGGTGAATAGGTTCTGCTTATTTATAAAAACTTCTAGGCAGAATTCAATTCAATGACTAACAAAAGAATCACAGCAATCACAGAAAATAAAACATCACAGATTGCACAATGTTTTATAGTGGTTCCCCAAGGTCTGGGTACATCCACTTTCCCCCTTCACCTATCTAGCAGTATGCTAGATTCGGCCAAACTTCCACTAATCTCAGATCAACAGATCCTACAACTCAGAACCCAACTGGTTCCTACAACTCAGGCACAACAGCCCTACCTCAGCCTTGCCCCAAGGCCTACAACTCAGAGAAGATTCTTCTCCTACACTCAGGCAAACAGCCCTACCACTCAGAGTTCAACACTCCTACACTCAGCCTTTATAACACAGGCTTACAACTCAGATCTGTGAAAACAGATCCTACAGAAATATAGAAAAGATTATTTAACTGTCTTGCCTAAATTGAGAGAGAAAAGGCCAAGACAATTCTTGATCAGCTGATGCAATCAACTGTATCTGAGCCTTCTTCAAAGCTTCTTGAATATGAACTTAGCTGAGTTGATTCCAAACAGCTTCTTGAGAATCCACTGGTGGTTTCTTTCTTCTTCTTCTTCAAATTCTGGCTTGATCTCTCTCTATCCAGCACTTGAATGATTCTTCTGAATTCTGATTAGAACTCTTCTTTGATCTATCCTTAGATAGTCTTCTTTGATCTTCCGGAGAAGATCTTCTTAAGTGCCTAGCACTTTCTTGAAATGAATTGGATTGTAATCCTTCTCAACCTTTTTGATTCTTATTAATAATTTCAAAAGTTACTTTCTCCTTCTGATTCTGTCTATTTATAGACTTTCTTCATGGTAACCGGCTGATCCGGTTTCTAACCGTTTTCTGACAAGTCTGACAGCTTCAGTTAACCGGTGGCAACCCACAGCTGTCAAGTCTTCAAACAAGTCCTGTGCCTTAGTCTTGAACCACAAGTTGTCGAGACAGTCTGTCAGAAAGTGTCGAGACCATCTGTCTATCTGTGTCGACACAATTGATCTTGGTGTCGACACAGTCTTCAGTGATGTCGACTAAGTTGCCTTTGAGTCGACACAGCTTCTTTTGAAAATAACTTGGTCTTGACTCTTCAGTGTGTCGACACAAGTCCTGTGTGTCGACATAGTTGTTGTAGAATCATAACTTAGTAAGTGTCGACTTAGCCTTCAGGTGTCGACACAGTCTTCTTCTAACACTGCTATAATATGTCGACTCAATCACAATGTGTCGACACATTCTGCTGGTGTAGACAAACTTGAGGTCGACTATATTCTTCTGTGTCGACACATTGTCCCAATGTTGAGGTCGACGCTTTTCTTCTGTGTCGACACATTGTCCCAATGTTGAGGTCGACGCTTTTCTTCTGTGTCGACACAAATTCCCAGTGTTGTGTCGACTTACTTCTTCTGTGTCGACACAAATTCCAAGTGTTGTGTCGACTTACTTCTTCTGTGTCGACACTTTTTCCCAGTGTAGTTGTAGACTAACTGCTATGTGTCGACACTGCTTCCTCTGTGTCGACACTTTTTCCCAGTGTAGTTGTAGACTAACTGCTATGTGTCGACACTGCTTTCTCTGTGTCGACACTTTTTCCCAGTGTAGTTGTAGACTAACTGCTATGTGTCGACACTGCTTCCTCTGTGTCGACACTTTTTCTTCTATGTGTCGACACTGCTTCCTCTGTGTCGACACTTGGACTTAGAATTTTTCTGCATACTTTATCAATTCTTCACCTGCACATGTCAACTCAAAAACAACATCAAATACACCTTGATGTATATCATTGAGCTAGGTTGGGCTTCTTCAAATCAGGTACACATTTTCCAATGTACCCAACAATCTCCCCCTATTTGGAGAAGTCATAACCCTTATAGCCAATGATATACACCATTTTATAATCAGTACTAAATGATGATATATGACATGACAGGAATACTTAATATAAACAAAACATAAAAACAATCCATCACAGAATGAACATTATAATATGCCAAACAACATTTTGTTTATAACTGGGTAATGTTTGATTACATTGTTTTACATTTAATGATTACATCACAACATTACAAAACACTATGAAGGAACTTAAAACATAATCAGGATTGATCAGGCTCTCTAATTATAATCCCTTTGCCAGATTGAATTGTAGCTGTCACAGGAGCTTCTGATTCTTCAGCTATCTTCTTTCCTTTTAGATCAGCTTTCTTCTGAGCTTCTTCCTTGATCCTTTGCCTTTCAAAATAGTGAAAAGGCTTTGGGAAATACTTGCTTGGCTCCTTAGCATCTGATGGCAGTCTTCCCAGCTTAGCTTTCCTTCTGAATTGTACTATTGCTTCCTGTCTTGCCTCATACTTCTGCCATTCTATCTCATTGTACCACTTCCCTCTCTCATGAACTTTGTCTTGTACAGCTTTCCATGCAGTGAGTATTATGTTCCTTGAAGTAGGACTCCACTGCTCATAATCTGGCTTAAGTGCAGCCTGCTCTCTGAATCTCTTCTTTGCTAATAGAGCATCTTGCTGTTCTTTCAGAGTAGCCTCAGGCTTATCAACCTTCCCAATGACAATATTAATAACCTCCTTTGGAGGACTATACATTCCTTGAACCTTCTGATCAATCATGTCAAAATCTGGAGGGGGGTAAATGACTTGGGCAACCTCAGGTTGATTTCCTTCAAGTAGATTTGATTGTATTCCTGACTCAACCACCATAGCATCATCACACAATGGGGGATATCCCAAAGTGGCTCGAATACTATTGGTCACCCATTTGGTGTGCTCTGAGCCTGCATGAATTAGCATCCTCTCCCCCTTTATGGCTTCTCTAGAAACATGATCTCTTAGATCTTCCTTTTGAAATCTGATTTGGCCATCCAAATAATTCACACCCTTTTTAAAAAATGGTTTTAACTTTTGAAGCTTTTCAGATATTTCTTTTTGAGAGGTTGTGATTGCAGTTTTAACAGAAGCAATGGCAGCTTGAAAATTCTTATCAAATTCTTCCCTTTCTTTGGCTTTATCTGCAGGCAGACCTGGAACAATCTTCTTTACCTCCTTAATGATCTCATTATGAGATTCAGTTAAATTCTCATTCATTCTTATCTGATTTTCCAAAACATAGCTTTGCTTTAAAGCAATGTCATCCACCTTTGTAGTAATAGCCTCCTGTTGTTGAGCTAGATAAACCACAGCATTACCACCCTTGTGGAAGCAGTCTGTCATTTCCTTTTTATGCATGTTGACTTGAAACTGGATGGACTTTATATCCTGAGCTAAGTCAAACTGAAGTGACTTGCTATTTTCATCAACATACTTTTCCAGAGCCATCCTTTGTTCATCCAATTTTACCTGTAGATCGACCATAAACTTGTTATAATCAAAGGCTGGAGATACTTGTGGAGGTGTTGTTTGTAAAGCCTGATTATAATTCTTGCTTCTTCTCTTAAATACAACAAGTTTTCTTTTCTTTGCCATCCTGGCTTCTTCATTTTCAGTTTCAGATGAAGTATCTAAATGAATTCTTTCTTGAGGAGGATGAATTGTATCTGTCCCAGTGACCTGTTGCTCAGCTTCAACAGCCACTGGCTCCCCCTCAACTTGTGCCTCAACTGCAGCTTCCTGAACAATTTCCATACCTATTGACTTCTCAATTTCTTGTCCACCTCCTACTTTATCAGTAGTAGTATCATCATCAGGGAATAACTCCTCCAGAGTAAATTCCAGTTGAGCTGTAACTTCTACAGCAGTTAAATCTTGAGATAAGTTTAACTGTGCTTCCTCTTGCACTTGTACTTCAGTATTTGTAGTATCTAGAGGAGGAGTGGACACTAGCTCCCCCTGAACCTGTGCAGTAACAAAAATATGAGCAATGTCTTTTATAGTAAAATACATTAGCTCCCCCTATACTTGTACCTTATCAGGAGTAGATACCTTTTGAGCAGGAGTGGAAACTGGCTCCCCCTGCATCTGTGCAGGTGTTGACACTTGCTGGACTATAGTTGAGTCAAGCTGTTCTTCAACCTGTGTCCTCAGTGGGTCTTCTTGTAGTTGTTTAGTTTCTTGATTTTGAGTAGGGGATTTCACAGGGGTGTCTGGCCTGCTCTCTTCAGGCACATCCTTGGACAGCACCCTATCCCACCTTAAGAACAGTCTCATATCCATTCTTCTCATATGATTAATCTTAGTCCCTTGCAGTTGCTGCATTACTTCAGGAATCACTCCAGTGAGGTATAAGCTCATGATCCTGGCCATGTTAGGCTTCTTGATTCCTTCTTTGATCTTGTCAAAGAGTACTCCTGACCAATCAGTAGGAATTGTAAAAACAATCCTGGTCATAAGGCTGAACATATAGGCAGAAATCCTATCATGTCCACCTATCTTGCAGAGGATCACTTTCCCAACTATTTCAGACAAGAACTTCCCTTGCTGATTCATACCCTTCCTGTTGAATGCAGCTCCAATCTTCAAGCCTGAGTCCAGTCCACACCATTGAAGGGCTTCCCTTGTCTTAGAACTAGGAACTTCCTCTTCATTCTCAACTACTTGCAATTGAAAGATCTTTCTTAAACTTCTTTGAGTAATCTTCACCTTAGTCCCTTGTACATTGGACTTAATCTTGAGGCCAGTCGAGTGGACTGATGCAGAGATAAAGAACTCGTGCACCTCCTTCTTCCAGATTTTAGTTGGTTCTGAGATGAGAAATTCTAACCCTGACTTAGAGAGGAGGGTGATAACCCCTTGAACATCTGGCGGCGCCTCTGCAAAGGCCTGGCGCACCAACTCATACCCTTCATTAATGTTGTCTTCAATCCTTGCGCCATCGATTCGTCGAGAAAGCTTGAGAGAAGAGAGAAAGATAGACTGTCGACACAGGGTTTTAATCTTGAAAACCTTGGAAGCGTGTCGACAGAAAGAGTTTTTGACCTATTTATAGCTTCAGTTGAAAGAAGTTCAAAAGGCGCCAAAAATAGTCTAAATGTGTCGACACAGACGGAATGTGTCGACACAAATTTCTATTGACTCGACATTACTTCAGCCTACTATGTGTCGACACCAATTTGTGGTTATGTCGACACCTTGGATACATAATAGAAAGACAGAAATTCTGTGTCGACTCTAAGGATAAGTGTCAACACATATTCTGTAAGTGTCGACACCATTATCCTGGTTGAGTCGACATTACATTTCTGGTTAAGTCGACAATATAACTCTTAAGTGTCGACACATATTCTCTATGTCGACACAATATTTCTGACTTGTCGACATTATTTCTCTGAGTCGACACATTATTACTGAATGTGTCGACACATTCTTACTTAGCCAATTTCTATTGTTATTACTTAACTTACTTAAATCCCACTTTAATTGCATTGTTAATGATTTTGTTAATATATTAATCAATGGTTAACATACCTAATTCAATTTTGAATTTATTGAATTTGGTTTCATCTAAAGGCTTAGTAAATACATCTGCTATTTGATAATCTATTTTTACAAATTCCAATGAGATGTCTCCTTTTTCTACATGTTCTCTAAGAAAATGATATTTGATTTCTATATGCTTAGTTCTACTATGAGAAACTGGATTATTAGCAATAGAAATAGCACTCTTAGAATCACATAAAAGGGGTGTTCTACTTACCTGAATACCATAATCCTTAAGCTGATGCTGCATCCATAATAGCTGTGCACAGCAGCTTCCAGCAGCAACATACTCTGACTCAGCTGTGGAAATTGCCACACTAGTCTGCTTCTTACTACTCCAAGATATTAGTCTTCCTCCCAGGAATTGACAAGTACCTGTAGTACTCTTTCTATCCTCTCTACATCCTGCAAAATCTGCATCTGAATAGCCTGTTAGTAGAAAATCTCTATTCCTAGGGTACCAAAGACCTAGAGTAGGAGTGCCCTTTAGATATCTCAGAATCCTTTTGACTGCAGTATAATGAGATTCTTTAGGGCAGGCTTGGTACCTAGCACAGACACATGTTGCATACATAATGTCAGGTCTACTAGCAGTGAGATATAGTAGAGACCCAACTATTCCTCTATACAATGATTCATCAACAGGTTTACCTGCCTCATCTTTGCATATAGGCATACTTGTTCCCATAGGAGTTCTCATGGTGGAGGATGACTCCATACCATATTTCTTAATTAATTCTTTGGTGAACTTAGACTGGGATATGGACAATCCATCATCAGTCTGTCTTACTTGGAGTCCCAAGAAGAACTTAAGTTCTCCCATACTGCTCATCTCAAACTTCCCTTGCATAAGTTTGGCAAACTTTTTACAAAGGTTGTTTTTAGTAGATCCAAAGATTATGTCATCAACATAGATCTGGACTAAGATGATCTTTCCTTTGGATTCCCTAAGGAATAGAGTTTTGTCTATCTTTCCTCTTGAGAATTTATTCTCAATGAGGAAGGTAGACAGGGTTTCATACCAAGCTCTTGGAGCTTGTTTTAACCCATACAAAGCTTTCCTAAGCTTATACACAGAATCAGGTTTAAGAGGATCTACAAAACCTGATGGCTGCTCTACATATACTTCTTCTTTAAGATCACCATTCAGAAATGCTGACTTCACATCCATCTGGTATACTTTAAAGTCTTGGTAGGCTACATAGGCAAGGAACATTCTGATTGCCTCCAGCCTTGCTACTGGAGCAAAGGTTTGATCAAAGTCAATCCCTTTTTCCTGTCTGTATCCTTTTGCAACTAACCTTGCTTTATTCTTCACTATTATCCCACTTTTATCTAGCTTGTTCCTATAGATCCACTTAGTGCCAATTATGTTGTGGCCTCTTGGTTTAGGAACAAGCTCCCAGACTTTGCACCTTCTGAATTGATTCAGCTCCTCTTGCATTGCATCAATCCAGTGCTGGTCTTGGATAGCTTCTTCAAACTTCTTAGGTTCCATTTGGGACAAGAAACTTGAATGCAAAACTGTGCTTTGATTTCTGCTTCTAGTTTGCACTCCTTGTCTTGGATCACCAATTATCTGATCAGTAGGATGATCTCTTAGATATCTTATAGCTGGAGGAAGATTCCCTTCAGGTTGAGCATCTCCAGCTTCTTCATTCTGCTGAACCTCTTGGTTTTCATCAGCTTCCATTATCTCTTGTACTCCCCCTGGACAGCAGCCTTCATTTTCCGATGCTCCATCTTCCTTTGAAGCTTCAGCAATGGAGAGCTTGTCCATCCTCTTGCTTATACCTGTTGAGTCATTTGATCTACAAGACAACTCACAATTGATTAATCTTGTTTCATCAAATACAACATGCACAGATTCCTCAACAACTTGAGTAGTTAAGTTGAAGACTCTATAGGCCTTACTATTTGTGCTGTACCCAACAAATATCCCATCCTGGGATTTTGCAGCAAACTTAGTCAAATATGACTTGCCATTGTTAAGTATATAACACTTGCAACCAAAGATCCTAAAATAGGATAGATTTGGTTTTCTGCCTTTCACAATCTCATAGGGAGTCTTTCTGTGGCTTTTGGTGATAGAAGCCCTATTGATGACATGACAAGCAGTGTTATCTGCCTCAACCCAAAAATATTATGGGAGAGAGGTGTCACTCAATAGAGTTCTACCAGCTTCAATTAATGTTCTATTCTTTCTTTCAGCAATTCCATTTTGCTGAGGTGTTCTAGGTGAGGAGAATTCTTGGAAAATCCCAAAGTCTTTACACAAGTTATTTATGCTTTCAGATTGAAACTCAGTACCATGGTCACTTCTGATTTTGACCACTGTACTATTCAGTTCATTCTGAATTTGCTTTACAAAATTAAGTAATACACTTGGGGTTTTAGATTTTTGTCTCAGAAAGAACACCCATGTAAATCTAGAATAGTCATCTACAACCACAAAAGTGTAGACCTTCCTACCTAGACTATGAACTGGCATAGGACCAAAAAGATCCATATGCAAGAGGTATAAGCACCTCACAGAATCCTTGTTTTCAAGGCTTTGAAATGAGGATTTTGTCTGCTTGCCCTTTTGACAAGCTGAGCATACCCCTTCCTTTATACACTTAACTTGAGGCCCATTCCTCACTAGTTCTTTACTAATGAGTTGGCCAATTGTCTTGTAGTTTAGATGAGCCAATCTCTTGTGCCACTTAACACAATGGGAAGCATTGTCATCAGCTACAAGACAAATGGGGAAAGCCTTATTTTCACATTCAAAATTAAGGCAATATACATTTCTCTTCCTATACCCAGTCAATATGATCTCTTGATCACTTGACCTTTTGATATGACATCCATCCTTACCAAATGAAATGTCATATCCTAGATCACTCAGCTGGCTTATGCTTATTAGATTATGTTTCAAACCTTTTACATAGGCCACTTGGGTGATAGTAATTAGGTTAGAAGAAATGTTACCAAACCCTTTGATGACTCCCTTCTCAGATCCACCAAAGATCACTTTAGGTCCATCTTTGACAGATGAATACTCCTTCAGCAGCCCCTTTGTTCCAGTCATATGCCTGGAACAACCACTATCCAAGTACCATATAGGGGCATGGTTACTTGGATTCAACTGCAATACAGAATTACTTACCCTTAGAACCCAAGTAAGTCTTGGGTCCTTGGTTCAGGTTAGCATTAATAAAGTTATCATTGCCTCTTCTAACAGGTAGACTCTTATTCTTTATAACACTTGTGTTATACCAGCAGTCTAATGCAAAATGGCCTCTCTTGCCACAGCACCAACATTCAAACTTATTGTATCTAGATCTAGATACATCCTTGTCAGAAGAATTTCTGTTCATTGCTGGTGCTGTTGCAACTTCACCTACTGATTTCTTAAAACCATTGGGTTTATGACCATAGGTAGGCCTGCTTGCATTTACACCCTTGTTCTTTAGAACATTAGTCTTAATATGACCTTGAATGTTTTCATGATCATATATATTAGAAGGCACTTTCACCTTACTAAACTTTATGGGGACTGAAAGATTTAGTGGCTGAATAGGGGCTTTGCCTTTCCTCTTGAATCTGCCAGCCCTGGAGTTACCTTTAAATCCTAATCCAGCCTTACCCTTCCGAGTGACAAATTCATCTATCAAGGGTAAGACAGATTTTGGCTTAGAGTAACTAGCCAGTAAATCCCTTTCAATTCTAAGTCTGGCCTCCAGACTCTTCACTTGATCATTAGTATAATTAATTGTGCCCATCTGAATAATAGTTATATTCTTCAGCTTGGCAATTTCATTTAATTTTTGATCAAGGAATTTTTCTAACTCAGTTGTTGCTACCCTTAGTTCAGCAATTTCCTGAGCCTGAGTTTTAACCAGGTTCTTGCTTTTCTTAAGGGCCTGCAACAAGTCCCCATACTTGTCTATCAATTGATAGACATCTCCTTCAGATCCAGATGCATCTTCATCACTTGATGCAGATGTAGCTGATTCTTCACTTGTACTACAAACAGATGTACTGGAAGGACATTTTACCTCATTAGGACCAGACTGATTCTGGCATATGTCCTCTTCTGATCTTGTCATCAACCCTATGCATTGATGTTCATTGATGGAGTCTAGCAACTGCATGAACTCCTCTTCCTCAGATGCAGCATATAGTCCAATATATGCTTCAGCTTCAGATCCTGATTCTGAAGTTGACTGGTCTGACAGACTTTTATCTTTCTTTGCTACAAAGGATTTCTCCTTCTTGCCTTTCTGATAAGTCTTCTTCTTTTCTGAAGATTCCTTCCTCTTGTTAGGACAATCAGCCACTACATGTCCAGGCCTATTGCAACAATAGCAGACAATCTTTGAAGTAGTGGCTTTGCTGGGCTTTAATCTGCTTTTCTCTTTCCTTGATGACCTTCTCTTCTGATAATAGTCATCAACTTGCTGTGATGTGGAAGGCCTAGACTTCCATTGCTTCTTTTTCAAGAACCTTTGGAATTGCCTTGTGAATGCAGCAAAGTCTGCATCTGAATCACAGCTTTCTGAACCCTTATCTGAATTTTCAGAACTATCTTCTTCAACTTCTTTAGGAGGAGATGGTGATTTCCTCCTATTCTTTCTAGTGGCTTCAACATTAAATGCCACAGTCTTTTCTCTGTGATCTCCTCTTGAGTTTCTTTCCTCCTCCTTCCTCACCATAAGTTGCATTTCATAGGATAGCAACTTTCCAAACAGGGTTGGAGGAGATATCTCTGCCAATTTAGCCACTTCTCTTATGGCACAGATCTTTGTATCCCAATCCTTTGATAAGGATCTTAAGAATTTGTCATTCAGTTCATAGGTACTGAAGACTCTTCCATAGGATATTAGCTCATTCACAATTCTATAGAATTTCTTATAGCACTCAGTTATGCTATCAGATTTTCCTTGTCTAAAGCTTTCATACTCCTGATTTAGCATAGACTTCCTGTCCAGCCTTACTTCTTCAGAACCCTCTATGTAGACAATCAATGTGTCCCACATCTCCTTGGAGGTCTTGCAGTGAATCAGATTCTGAAATATTGAATCATCTATTGCACTAACAATGATGTTCTGTGCCCTTTTGTCCATGGTTGCCAAGATGATTTCATCTTTGGTCATTTCTGAATAACTCTTTGGAGTTTGGATATTTGCATCAAGAACTGATACCTTCATTGGAATGAAGGGGCCTTCCTGTACTGTGATGTAAATTCTTGGGTCAGATGCTTCCATAAACAGTCTGACTCTTTCTTTCCAAATTCCAAAAATTTCTTTCTTGCATATGGGTAATTTCATAGACCCTAGCTCCTTATGATTCTCTCCAGAACCCATCTTCTTGAATCTTGAATCTGCCTTTCAGATCTACCTCAGACTGTTAAGTCCTTTTTGAGGAACCTCCCTCTGATACCACTTGATAGTTTAACTTTCAAGACAGCCTAAACACCTAGAGGGGGGGGGGGTGAATAGGTTCTGCTTATTTATAAAAACTTCTAGGCAGAATTCAATTCAATGACTAACAAAAGAATCACAGCAATCACAAAAAATAAAACATCACAGATTGCACAATGTTTTATAGTGGTTCCCCAAGGTCTGGGTACATCCACTTTCCCCCTTCACCTATCTAGCAGTATGCTAGATTCGGCCAAACTTCCACTAATCTCAGATCAACAGATCCTACAACTCAGAACCCAACTGGTTCCTACAACTCAGGCATAACAGCCCTACCTCAGCCTTGCCCCAAGGCCTACAACTCAGAGAAGATTCTTCTCCTACACTCAGGCAAACAACCCTACCACTCAGAGTTCAACACTCCTACACTCAGCCTTTATAACACAGGCTTACAACTCAGATCTGTGAAAACAGATCCTACAGAAATATTGAAAAGATTATTTAACTGTCTTGCCTAAATTGAGAGAGAAAAGACCAAGACAATTCTTGATCAGCTGATGCAATCAACTGTATCTGAGCCTTCTTCAAAGCTTCTTGAATATGAACTTAGCTGAGTTGATTCCAAACAGCTTCTTGAGAATCCACTGGTGGTTTCTTTCTTCTTCTTCTTCAAATTCTGGCTTGATCTCTCTCTATCCAGCACTTGAATGATTCTTCTGAATTCTGATTAGAACTCTTCTTTGATCTATCCTTAGATAGTCTTCTTTGATCTTCCGGAGAAGATCTTCTTAAGTGCCTAGCACTTTCTTGAAATGAATTGGATTGTAATCCTTCTCAACCTTTTTGATTCTTATTAATAATTTCAAAAGTTACTTTCTCCTTCTGATTCTGTCTATTTATAGACTTTCTTCATGGTAACCGGCTGATCCGGTTTCTAACCGTTTTCTGACAAGTCTGACAGCTTCAGTTAACCGGTGGCAACCCACAGCTGTCAAGTCTTCAAACAAGTCCTGTGCCTTAGTCTTGAACCACAAGTTGTCGAGACAGTCTGTCAGAAAGTGTCGAGACCATCTGTCTATCTGTGTCGACATAATTGATCTTGGTGTCGACACAGTCTTCAGTGATGTCGACTAAGTTGCCTTTGAGTCGACACAGCTTCTTCTGAAAATAACTTGGTCTTGACTCTTCAGTGTGTCGACACAAGTCCTGTGTGTCGACACAGTGGTTGTAGAATCATAACTTAGTAAGTGTCGACTTAGCCTTCAGGTGTCGACACAGTCTTCTTCTAATACTGCTATAATGTGTCGACTCAATCACAATGTGTCGACACATTCTGCTGGTGTAGACAAACTTGAGGTCGACTATATTCTTCTGTGTCGACACATTGTCCCAATGTTGAGGTCGACGCTTTTCTTCTGTGTCGACACATTGTCCCAATGTTGAGGTCGACGCTTTTCTTCTGTGTCGACACAAATTCCCAGTGTTGTGTCGACTTACTTCTTCTGTGTCGACACAAATTCCCAGTATTGTGTCGACTTACTTCTTCTGTGTCGACACTTTTTCCCAGTGTAGTTGTAGACTAACTGCTATGTGTCGACACTGCTTCCTCTGTGTCGACACTTTTTCCCAGTGTAGTTGTAGACTAACTGCTATGTGTCGACACTGCTTTCTCTGTGTCGACACTTTTTCCCAGTGTAGTTGTAGACTAACTGCTATGTGTCGACACTGCTTCCTCTGTGTCGACACTTTTTCTTCTATGTGTCGACACTGCTTCCTCTGTGTCGACACTTGGACTTAGAATTTTTCTGCATACTTTATCAATTCTTCACCTGCACATGTCAACTCAAAAACAACATCAAATACACCTTGATGTATATCATTGAGCTAGGTTGGGCTTCTTCAAATCAGGTACACATTTTCCAATGTACCCAACATACACAAACTAATCGGAATACGAAATACAAAAATAAGCCGACGCCGCGATCTAGCGTATCGCGGAAACCGCCGATCGCTCGTCGCCGCTCACAAGGAAGTCGCCGCCGTCGATCTCAGTTCATCTCTGATCTTCCGACGACAAAACCGAGGCAAGCAGCCGGTCTCACGTATCTCTCTCAAGATCTCTTTTCTTCCGATTCGTTGAATGAGACTTGTTCTCCCTTTTGAATTGGTTAAGACGTTTGATCCGACTGAGATCGTTCGAAGACCTAGCTTGCTTCATCAAGAAGTTTGGATCTACAAAGCATCGTCGCCGTACTTACTTGCCGCCGCCGATCTTAACAAGATCCATTCCAAGTGAGAAATCCGGTAGTGGACTCTTCATACTTTTTGTGCAAGCTTCAACGAGCGAAAAAGGACATCAGAATCTCCAAAGCATTGTTTGAATTTTTATTTACATTCAATTTTGTTGTAAAGGAATTTTCATTCATAGTTGTAAGGGTTGGGTGCAACCCGCTGTTGTGGAGTTGTGACTCTGTTGTAGGAAGGGTTCCTTCCGTGGTTAGGGGAGTGTTGCTCCTAGTGTGAGGATTGGATTTCAATCCGTTTGAAGAAGTGACCGAGTCGTCCCTTGGTGGGAGATAGGTCGAAGGGGGAAAGTGGACGTACCCAAATCGGGGAACCACTATAAATCTTTGTGTGTTTTCTATGTTCTGTTTGCTTACTTGTGCAGGTTTGTTTAATTCCGCAAAAGACTGCACGACACCTATTCCCCCCCCCATAGGTGGATTAGGTTGACACTAGATACTTTCAAGTGGTATCAGAGGGAGGTTACTCATCAATAAGATTAACATCTTGAGTAAGATCCTGTGTCGAGTGTCGAGGAGAAAATAAGATTCAAGCATGGAGCTATACCCAGATTTCTCTCCCCTGAGACTGCCTGCATGCACAAAAGATTATTTTCCCATCTGGAACATGAGAGTTCAGTTTCATCTAGAAGCCATTGACCCCCGTGCTTTATTCATTGTGGAAGAGCATCCCTTCATTCCCATGAAGGCTTCTGACTCTGGAGAAGATCTCCAAATCCCTAAGAGTCCCGCAGAGATGTCTGAAACTGAGCTCTCACTATTCAACTTGGACAAGCTGGTTCGACAGATCATTTCTGATATTTGGTCAGGATCATCTCATACAAGATTGGATAAGTGTAAGACTGCAAAGTCCATGTGGGAAACAATCTCTGACCTCATGGAGGGAAAGAAGACTGCCTGGACTGAATGCCAGCAAGAAGATGAAGCATATGTGGGGGTCCTCATCTCTGAAGATGAAAGTCAAGAACAAACTTTCAATACCAGGGCTCCCGTTTCTCTATCAGAGACTGAAGAAGAGATGGAGGAATGCAGTTGTGTTGAAGCTGAAACTTCAGCTTCCGCAGACCATAACTCTATCTCTGATCAGCCCAATCAGGATCAGGTATCTTCCTCCTCTGGCTCTTTCCCACATATATCTCTTGAATACAGGAGAAGTTCGGAGGATTGTCCATCAGTTGATGCCAGGGATATTAACAGCTTCGATCAACAGATTAAAACTCTTGATTCCCTTCGAAAAGCCCTTCAGGAGAGCAACTTGCTTGTTGAGAAACAAGCTATGGAAATTTCTCAGTTGAGGACCATGATGGACCTCCAATTGGAATCCATCAAGGTGAAGGACTCAAAGATCTCGGATCTAGAGTTTTCTCTAGAGACCGAGAAGAGGATAGTATCTAATTTTTTCAAGGTAGATGCTATTAAGAGAAAGGGAGAACGGGTGGATCTCACGAATTATAAATTTGTGGAGAAATGGGGAAACTGTTTACAGACCCCCCACACCGAGAAGGAAGGGCACACATCATTCCTTCAGGTATGACCATAAGAACACCTATGGTCACTATAAGAATGATCGGCCCTCATGTGGAAACACCCATAGTGCAAGTGCTGTTATGCCTACCCGTGAGAAAATATACACAGCTCATCATGAACCGTTTGTATTTACGGTGTTGGAACACCCTATTACTGATTTGGGTAAGGATCACTATGTCCATAGGATTGTGTCTTGACCTCATTGTATAGATTTAAAGGTTAACTAGAATAGGTCTAAGGCTTAGAACTTAGGTTTGAAAGCTGCCCCCAAGACCTCCTAGTACAGATTACAAGTGCAGAAGACAAAGGTAATTATCGTCGAGCTCAGATCGACGAGGCGTCGAACTCAGTTCGACTATCTCTGAGCTCAGGTCGACGAGTCATCGAACTCGGTTCGACGATCTCCGAGCTCAGATCAACGTTTCTGTCTCAAGTTAAAATCCAGATCTCTGAGCTCAGTTCGACGATAGTCGAGCTCAGATCGACGTTTCTGTCTCAAGTTAAAATCCAGTCTCTGAGCTCAGGTCGATGATAGTCGAGCTCAGATCGATGATTTTCTTGAGAGATCGACGATTTCGGGATTTCAAATTCAGTCAGTTATGGAATTCAAATTTCTTCATATCCAGCATTTAATGCAAAGGATTTTGTAGCCGTTTCAATCAATCTGGAGCAAGTTTCAAGGAGACTAAAAGAGAATGTTTCTTAGGACTTTCCTCTAGAGAGAGTTATCAATTAAGGAAGTCATTTATGACTGGCCAACAACTATCTAGAAGATTGGATTTCAATATATCATTTCAGACAATAGAGATAGAGAACAATAACAAGAGAAAACTAAGAACAATATCTGAGATCTGTGAGACACACACACGAACTACAGGATTACAGTATCTCATCTCTGATTCAAGTTTTTCAAGGCTTCATCAATCAAGACTCCAGACACATCACATTTCAGTCATTGCTGAAATTATCTTTTGCTGGAGATCTCAGCTTCTGAAGGCCTATCACACTGTGCAAAGCTTCTTCTCCTGAACAACTGCAAATCTCAGGGGGAGCTTTGACATCATCAATCTACTAGTCTTCTCTTTGACTGTTGACAGAGAAGAACATCTTCACTCCTTTATTTTCTTTTACTGTAAAAGGGTTATTCAAAACTCCCTTCAAAAGTTTTTGTGTTTGGTTTCTGAGATATTGTCAAAACTCAGTGGTAGCAAGACACCTTATCAAAAAATCTGGTTTGGTTTTTGAGCACCTTATCAAAAGCTCATTGATGCCCAGGACACCTGATCAACTATTCCTGCAATGGATTCCTACCTAGGGTGGTAGAAGAGTGGATGTACCCAGGTTGATTGGGGAACCACTATAGCTCCTTGTGTCTTCTGGTTGCCTGTATTTTATTTGCTGTGTGCTGTGAATTAGTTTCTTGCTTTACTTTATTTTATTTACTGCAAGCACAATACACTATAATTAAATTAAGTCTTCCAATGCCAATTAATTTTTAATTTGCAAAATTATTTTAATATACTCTATTCACCCCCCTCTAGAGTAAAGGTAGATCTTACCCTCACTTTCAATTGGTATCAGAGCGAGGTTGGTTTTTTTTACAGGCTAACACCTGAACCAAAAGATCTCTGATAAGATCAACCTTTAATAAAGGGTTATTATTTCTATTATAATTATTTTCATATAAATCCATGGCATAGAACAAAGACTATGCAAGCACCAGACCTCTAGTGTGCAATCATTCTAAGTTTGCACTTTGGAAGGCAAGGATTAAATTGTACATGAATTCTATTGATGAGGATATCTATAATTCTGTTTTGACAGTGTGTCCAAGACCTCTAGAAACTACAAGTACAAGTACTGTTCCACCCCCTTCAGGAACAAATACAGAAATCAAAAAGTGGAAAGTTACTGATGCAAAGACAATGAATATATTGGCTTAGACAATGTCTGATGATATATTTCAAAAAATGGCTGAATGCAACTCAGCAAAAGAAATATGGGATAAGCTATCTGAGCTTTTGTCAGGATCTGCTGATGAAAGAAAGGACAGAAGATCCCATCTCATAACCCAGTATGAGAACTTCAAGAAAGGAGAAACTGAGACAGTAGCTGACATGTACAATAGACTCAGTCTGATTGTCAGTGAACTAAAGACTTTGGACAAGGAGATCTCATTGACTGAACTCAATGATAAGATCCTAATGTGCTTCCCCAGCACTTGGGACTCAAGAATCTGGCCAATCAAGGATGCCAGAATCCTAAATGAGATCACCACTGAAGCTTTATTGGGCAAGCTCAAGTCTTATGAGTTTCTCATCAAAAATAGAGAGGAAGAGCAAAAGACAGCTTCTCCAGCAATAAGGAAGGAGAAGACAATTGCTTTTAAAGCTACAGAAGAACAGCCTGAAGACAAGGTCATATGCAATGAAGAGCTAATGAGCCTACTAGACAAAAGATTCTACAAGATGGCTAGAAAAGACTTTAGGAAAAGGTCATCCAGAGGCCATGAAAAGCCAAGGTATGACAAATCTAGTAATAAAGAGATTATTTGTTTTGGATGCAGGAAACTAGGCCACATTGTGCCTGACTGTCAAGAGAACCAAAACAAGGACAAGAAAAATTAGAGAGAAAGGAAAAGAGACAAAGACTCCAGGAAAAACAACTATGACAAATCCTCCTCTAGCAAGAACAAACATACCAGGAAAGAATTTGTAGCTGAGACCTGGAGTGAGACTGAAGAAGAATCAGATACTTCATCAAGCTCAAGTGATGATGAAGATGATGCCTAAGAGAAGGACTTCTGCATGATGTCTATCAATGCCTCTCAACACAATTCAGATGCAGAACAAGAGTCAGGATCTGAATCTGAACCTGAAGCTGAAGAAGATCAGGTAATAGATTCTTTTGATTTTAATTCAGAAGACTTTAAATTTGAATTTAAGGCACTATGTTTAGACCTACTCAAGTCTGAGAAAGAGATTATCTCTCTCAGAAATCAACTATCTGAACATAGCACTTTAAAATCAGATAACCTCGAACTCTCTGAGGAGTTGGAATGATGTAGGGAGCAGATAGCTTCACTGAAAAGTGAACTATCTGAGACAAAGAAGTTTGAAGAATCCCTCAATAGGAGAAGCATCAGATTGATGGACATCACAAGCACAGTTAATTCAAGACTTAATAGTACACTGGGCTTGGGTGCTTAATCCAGCCAACCTATAGTATTAACAACCCCAATTAAATTCATTTCAGATAAAAGAAAGGGAGTTGTAGAGGTAGCTAGGAAGAATTCTGATTTACCAAAGAAAATTAAGGTTCAACAGAAAATGTCGAACGAAGCTCGACAATCTATGAACGGAGCTCAACGATCTCAAGCTGAATGATCGAACTCAGGTCGATGATCTCTGAACTCTGAACTCAGGCAAAGTCGATCTTCGAACAGAGCTCGATGATCTGACCCAAGATCGTCGAACTCAGCTCAGAGATCGTCGAACAGAGCTCAGAGCTTTGAACATTTTTTTAAGGGTAAGTCAAACTTCAATCCTAGAGGTCCTACATCCCAAAGCTTCAACCCTTATGCTGAATGGATAATACCTCCTACGAGATATCATCCTGAAGGTTATAAGAGTCAACCAGGGATGTCCTTTATATCAGATTTTAAAGGTTATCAACGTAGACCCAAGGTAAACTGGGTCAAAAACAAATAAATTGTTATATGTGCAATTAAAGACCTATCCAATAGTAAACCAGCAATGGTATCTGGATAGTGGATGCTCAAAGCACATGACAGGGAGCAAGGATAATCTTACATCCTTCAAAGCCAAGCTTGTACCCAAGGTCATATTTGGAGACTCAAACTTTGGACAGACCAAGGGATATGGTGCAGTCCAGATAGTATCAGTCACATTCAAGAAGGTTGCCTATATGGAAGGACTGAAGCACAACTTAATCAGCATCAATAAATTGTGTGATGAAGGCTTCCTAGTGATCTTCAACAAATCTTCATGCAAAATCAAATCAGAGGACAACACAACTATGTTGACAGGTAAAAGGAAAGGTAACATCTATCTTATAGATTTTCAATCAACTAAGGTAGATATCTGTTTGTTCAATTCTGTTTGTAAACCAAATGAACTATGGCATAAGAGATTTGGACATGTAAACTTTAGAACCATTGCTAGGCTATCCAAAGACAACCTTGTTAGAGGACTACCTTATGGCCCCTACAAGAAGGAAGGACTTTGCAGGGCTTGTCAATTAGGCAAGCAAACTAAAAATAGCTTTAAGTCACTAAATAAGAGTGATTCACCTAGAATTTTGTATCTGTTACACATGGATCTGTTTGGACCCATTACAGTACAAAGTCTAGGAGGGAAGTCTTACACTTTAGTAGTTGTAGATGACTTCTCTAGATTCACATGAGTGTTCTTTCTGAGGAAGAAGTCTGATAACTTTAAGTGTTTGACAGAGTTTATCAAATGCATACATATTGAGTTCAATACTCACATTGCCCTGATCAGAAGTGATCATGGGACAGAGTTTGATTCTCTTCTTATGCAAGAGTTCTGTCAGAGTGAAGGGATCAGACACACTTTTTCAGCTCCTAGAACTTCTCAACAAAATGGGGTAGCTGAAAGGAAAAATATAACCCTTATTGAATCTGCTACTACATTGTTGACAGATGCTCACCTTCCTCTATCCTTTTGGGCAGAGGCAGTGAACACCTCAAACTATGTGTTGAATATAAGTTTGATACATAAGCTGAAGGGAAAAACTCCCTATGAATTACTCAAAGGGAAGAAAGCTAAAGTAGACTATTTCAAAAATTTTGGTTATATTTGTTACATACATAATAATGACAAGAAATATATAGCAAAATTTCAAGCCAAAGCTGATGAAGGAGTGTTTCTGGGATACTCCATGATTAGTAAGGCTTATAGGGTGTATAACAAATCATCTCTTAAAATTGAAGAATCTGTACATGTATCTTTTGATGAAACTAACGTGTCTTATAAGGAGAAGAATACTTCTACCATAGAACCTTTGCAGGTACATTCTCTTTCAGAAAATTTAGACAGGCTAAACATCATTGAAGAGGATTCACCACCTTCACCTATCCAACAAAAGGGTGAAAGCAGTGAAGATGAATAAGACACTTAACATCTTGGTGAGAATCACATTGAAGAGACAGTTGTTATTCCACAAGATGAAACAACAACACAGGTTGGTGAACAATCAACACCCCCTGTTGATTTAGTAACATCAAGAGATCATCCAATCTCCAAAGTGATTGGAGACATCTCAGCTGGTGTGCAAACTAGAAATAAGGTCAACCAAAATCTGATGCACACCTGCTTTTTTTTTCTCAAATTGAGCCTCAATCCATACAAGATGCAGAACAAGATCCACACTGGATTATTGCAATGCAAGAGGAGTTACATCAATTTGAAAGAAATAAAGTTTGGTAGCTAGTGCCAAGGCCAAAGGATCAATCCATTGTTGGAACAAAATGGGTATTTAGGAACAAACTAGATGATCAAGGCATTATTGTAAGGAACAAGATAAGGCTAGTTGCACAAGGATACTCTCAAGAAGAAGGAATAGATTATGACCAGACTTTTGTACCAGTTGCAAGGTTAGAGGCCATAAGAATATTCCTAGCCTATGCAGCTCACAAGAGATTCAAAGTTTATCAAATGAATGTGAAGAGTGCATTTCTCAATGGAGATATCAAGGAAGAAGTCTATGTCAGACAACCCCCAGGTTTTATCTCTCCTACTCATCCTGATTATGTTTTTAAATTGCATAAAGCATTATATGGTCTCAAGCAAGCTCCTAGAGCATGGTATGAGACTTTAGCATGCTTTCTCTTGAAAAATGATTTTATAAGGGGTAGAGTAGACCAAACTCTTTTCATTAGAACCCATAAGTCCAACATCCTACTGATACAAATTTATGTAGATGACATTATCTTTGGATCTACTGATTCAAATTTGTGCAAGAGGTTTTCCAACATAATACATTCTAAATTTGAAATGAGTAGCATGGGTGAGCTTTCCTTCTTTCTAGGATTGCAAGTCAAACAGCATGCTGATGACATATTCATTTCTCAAACCAAGTATGCAAAAGAGTTGGTTAAGAAATTTGATATGTCTGAAGCATCCTCTATGAAAACACCTATGCCTACTAATGCTGTATTAGATGCTGATGAACATGGGAAACTTGTTGATCAGACAACATATAGAGCAATTATTGGCTCTTTTTTGTATTTACAGCTAGTAGACCTGACATAATGTTTTCTACATGCATCTGTGCTAGATTCCAAGTAAGCCCTAGAGAGTCACACCTAACATTAGTAAAAAGGATTCTTAGGTATGTGAAAAGTTATCCAAATCTAGGTCTCTGGTATCCAAAAGATTCAGGATTTGAATTAACTGGATTTTTAGATGCTGATTATGCTGGATGTAGAGTAGACAGGAAAAGCACCAGTGGAACTTGTCAGTTTCTTGGTGACAGACTTGTCTCCTGGTTTTGTAAGAAACAAACATCTATGTCCACATCAACTGCTGAAGCTAAATACATGGCAGCAGGTAGTTGTTGCTCACAGATATTGTGGATTCAAAACCAGCTCCTAGACTATAGTTATAACTAAGATAAGTCAAAAATCTTTTATGATAATACCAGTGCTATTTCTATAGCCCAAAATCCAGTCCTCCATAGTAGGACAAAACATATAGAGATTAGGCATCACTTCTTAAGAGATAATGTTGAGAAGAATAAAATTAAACTTCAATATATCACAACTGATTTGCAAAGAGGAGATATTTTCACCAAACCCTTGGATGAAAAGAAACACACATTCTTCCTGAATCAGTTAGGAATGTTAGATGGAGGAAGTTTAAATTAAGATCCAAGATTTTAAAACTTTAAAAATTGACCAAGACTAGGCTAAGAACTTGATTTTTCTAGTGTCTAAGGTTCTTTCTGAACTATGAACTGTGCTCGACGTTTTTCCCAAAGATCATCGAACGGAGATCGACGTTCTCAGAAATCGTCGAACGGAGCTCAGCCTTTTCCTGTTTGTGCTAGGCTATCTCTTTCCTATCATAGATCGTCGAACGAAGCTCGACGCTCTCCAATATCGTCGAACGGATATCGACGATGTTGAAGACCTTTAAGATTCCTTTAGAAGCCCAGATCGTCGAACTGAGTTCAACGATCTTTCCTTTTATGCGTCGAACCCTGATATAAAAATCATTTTTCGGTCGTCGTTCTCTTTTGCGCATTCATACTTTCTGCAGAGCTTTTCTTCCATCCAAACCCTTCTACACTGGGTCTTGTTTGTTTGTTTTTGCAGGAAAAACATGGCCGCTTCAGTTGCTGTCTTAGCCGCGATGAAGTTTGATACCGGATTTGACATCGATATGGACTCGTTTGAAGGCAGTGATCAAATTTTCAAAGACATTCTAGAACTTTTTAAGGAACAACAGTTGTTCACAATTATGACTATAAGGATTAAGCTGGCTGCAGATGAAATCAAAGAATGGGTATACACAACCCATAATCTGGATCAAAATACAGTCGTGAGGAGTATTTTCAGGAACTCAGGTATCCCTCACTCCTGCACTTCTGACGGAAGTTTTTCAATTAAGTACTGGACATGATACTGTTGAATTGTCTGGAGAAGAATTTTCTGTTATGTTGGATAGAATGGGACACACTGCAACAAAGCCTAACAAACTTTTTAAGAAAAACCTTTCAGTAGAGTACAGGTTTTTGGCTGATGTAGTGGGAAAAGTTCTCTTAGCCAAACATTCTGCTCATGATACAATCTCTAGGTATCAATTTTGTTTAATGACTGCTATAGTTGATAAGAAACATCTGAACTGGGGAGAAATCTTTTTTGATTTAATTAAGAAGAAAATTAACAAGAACTTTGTTAACTTTGGGAGGATAGTAGGCTTGTTTTTAAACAACAGATGCCCCCAACTGCTTGTGTCAAATGGTATGCACATAAATGATTCCAAGAGACTCTCCTGTGCTCTCTTTGGAAAGTGGGATAGGCAGATTGCCAAACCCAGCAGGGGTCCTACAGCTAACACCACTTCAGGCACAAGGACTGTTTCAGTCTCTTCCCCTCAGGCAACTTCCCCCTTAGAAGAATTGCCTGCTTCCTCCTCCTCATCTCCACCATCTCCACCACCTGTTTCCTCAACCATCACTACATCCACCATCTCAATTTCATCCCCCATCACAATTTCTTCACCCATCTCAATTTCATCACCAACTATCTCTTCACCACCACCAATCACTCTTCAAGAACAGTTTCATCCTCTACATTTCTATCCCCCTCTAGACCTTGACTCATCCATCCATTTTCCATCATTCAACCTCATAGATGACTCCTACATGGATGATTCTCATTCATCTCCTCAAGAGCTTCCATCCTCTTCCACCTCCTACCAATAACTACTTCAAGATATCCTAGCTCAGCCCTCATTCACCCCATCTATAACCACAGTCACTCCATCCATTACCATCCCAATTACATCCATCACCACCATCCCTCTATCTGAACCATCCATACCCCATCCATCAACATCAACTCCACACATTTCTTCAACTCCACTAACAACATCAACTTCTGCAAATTTCCTCTCCACCTCTACTCAAGACTCCCTTGAGCAAGTAAATGTTCCTACTCTTGCAGATAAGCTATATGAGATGTTAGCTCCCAGGCTAACACTCCTGCTGGAAGCCTCCTTGGCTCCTCTTCTAAAATCCATCAAGGATTTATCTGCAAGGATATCTTCTTCCCATCTTCCTCAGGCAATCCATTCTTTGGGGTGCCTTGATCCAGTCCCTACTGAATCTAGGTAGGGGGAGATGCCCTATGAAGAAGTTATGCTGCCTGCTATAGATTCAGATTTCATGCAAAGCTCAGAAGCAATGCTAGTTGCTCTAGCCCCAGCTCCAGTTCCATCATTCCATGCAGTTGACCTCAGGTCCCTGCTTTCAGATTTTGATGCTCTATATAGCAGATATCTTCTAGCCCAAGATGCTCAAGATCTTACTAAGGCCATTGTGCTTGTTTCTCACTGTGATCCCAGCTTGATATTATCATATATCAATTCAACCAAGGCAGTGGAAATTACTGCTGCTGATGTTTGTATTGATACTGCTGTTGATGATAATGATGAGATACTCACAGAGGCTAGTGTTTTAGAGTCTGCTGATATAGTTGATCCTGCTGTACCAGTTATTGTTTCAGAATCTCCGGTTGTGAATAGGACCATTACTGCTGCTGCTGTTATTGCTCCTGCTAGTGTTTCTACTTCTGCTTTTGTCAGTGCTGCTACTTTTGCTCCTGTTATTTCTGCTCCTGCTACTATTTCTGCTCCTGCTGCTCCTTCTAAAGCTATACAGGAATTCATAAAGAGGATTGATGATCTGTATGACAATCCCTAGAGTTCAGACAGTGATGAATTTAGGACTGATTCTGATGATTCCTCTATAACCATTGCAAGGAAGAGGAAAGCTAGAAGTAAAGCTATGAGGAAAGTTCCTGCAGAGAAAGCCACTTCTGATAATGATATTCCTGACTATATATTGCATGATTGTCCAATAAAAGAACCCTGGATGCAATACTCTAGAAATCTGCTGAAGGCAATGAAAAAGAAAAAGAGATGCAAGGAAAGATCTCTTCCATTTATTCCTCCTCCTCCTCCTTCTCCTGGTGCAGGATCCAATGCTGATTCAGCCTCAATTATCTCTACTCAAAGATCTGCCCAGTCTCATGTTCAAGCAAGAGGTTCTCAGTCAAGAAGTTACAGCTCCAGGGGAAATCAATCCAGAGGAATTCAACAAAGAGGTAATCAGAGAGATCAGCAAGTATATTCCAGAGGACATCCAGATACAGACCATATGAAAGGAAAAGACTAGCTGCTTCAAGTGATACTTCTACTGGTCCATTCCCTTATAAGCTCAAAGAAAGTGTTCCCTCAAAAGCTCCTCCTTCTGACACTATTAATAGATATGAAACTCCTGTATCTTATGAAGATCCAGAGAACAACCTAGTCTCTTGGACAGTAAGAATGAAGGAGTTAGCTGCATTATATTAGATAAGGAAAGCCAGAGAACAAGGAAAAGACACTTCCAATATTTCAACATTGTTTGAACAGAGAAAGAAAGAGCTTGAAAGATATTCTTCCAGAAAATTCTTTGATCCAGAAAGATACATGGAATTGCACCCAGAGGCAGTTGTCCCTAGAGCCAAATCTCAAATTTCTCTTGGTGCTGCTGATGACAGAAGATCTAAGAGAGAAGCTGAAAACCCCAACAGGGAAATCCTTTTCAAAAAGGGCAAGGAAAAGGACTGATAGTGTAAGACTGAACTATATATATCTCTCACTCTGAACAAATTTGTTGTGCTTATGCAATGCTGTTATTTAATCTTCTGCAATGTTGTATTTATTTCTGCTTATCTGCATTTAAATTCCTAAATCTTGTAAATAATAATCCTAACCCAAATAGGGGGAGATTGTTGGAACACCCTATTACTGATTTGGGTAAGGATCACTATGTCTATAGGATTGTGTCTTGACCTCATTGTATAGATTTAAAGGTCAACTAGAATAGGTCTAAGGCTTAGAACTTAGGTTTGAAAGCTGCCCCCAAGACCTCCTAGTATAGATTACAAGTGCAGAAGACAAAGGCAATTATCGTCGAGCTCAGATCGACGAGGCGTCGAACTCAGTTCGACTATCTCTGAGCTCAGGTCGACGAGTCGTCGAACTCGGTTCGACAATCTCCGAGCTCAGATCGACATTTCTGTCTTAAGTTAAAATTCAGATCTCTGAGCTCCGTTCGACGATATTCGAGCTCAGATCAACGTTTCTGTCTCAAGTTAAAATCTAGTCTCTGAGCTCAGGTCGACGATAGTCGAGCTCAGATCGACGATTTTCTTGAGAGATCGACGATTTCAGGATTTCAAATTCAGTCAGTTATGGAATTCAAATTTCTTCATATCCAGCATTTAATGCAAAGGATTTTGTAGCCATTTCAATCAATCTGGAGCAAGTTTCAAGGAGATCAAAAGGGAATGTTTCTTAAGAATTTCCTCTAGAGACAGTTATCAATTAAGGAAGTAATTTATGACTGGCCAACGACTATCTAGAAGATTGGATTTCAATATATCATTTCAGACAATAGAGACAGAGAACAATAACAAGAGAAAACTAAGAACAATATCTGAGATCTGTGAGAGACACATAAGAACTACAAGATTACAGTATCTCATCTCTGATTCAAGTTTTTCAAGGCTTCATCAATCAAGACTCCAGACACATCACATTTTAGTCATTGCTGAAATTATCTTTTGTTAGAGATCTCAGCTTCTGAAGGCCTATCACCCTGTGCAAAGCTTCTTCTCCTGAACAACTGCAAATCTCAGGGAGAGCTTTGACATCATCAATCCACTAGTCTTCTCTTTGACTATTGACAGAGAAGAACATCTTCACTCCTTTATTTTCTTTTGCTGTAAAAGGGTTATTCAAAACTCCCTTCAAAAGTTTTGTGTTTGGTTTCTGAGACCTTGTTAAAACTTAGTGGTGGCAAGACACCTTATCAAAAAATCTGGTTTGGTTTTTGAGCACCTTATCAAAAGCTCATTGGTGCCCAGGACACCTGATCAAATATTCCTGCAGTGGATTCCTACCTAGGGTGGTAGAAGAGTGGATGTACCCAGGTTGATTGGGGAACCACTATAGCTCCTTGTGTCTTCTGGTTGCCTGTGTTTTATTTACTGTGTGCTGTGAATTTGTTTCTTGCTTTACTTTATTTTGTTCACTGCAAGCACAATACACTATAATTAAATTAAGTCTTCCAATGCCAATTAATTTTTAATTTGCAAAATTATTTTAATATACTCTATTCACCCCACTCTAGAGTAAAGGTAGATCTTACCCTCACTTTCATACGGCCTCAGCCCCCACACTTCATGACATTGCTGGAACCAGCTCTCACATAATATCTTCCCACCCTAGGACTAAGGGAAAGGGAGTTGGCAAACATGTAGCAAGCATAACTGGGGCCCCTGGATGTGTGCTAGCTAAAAAGAAAGCACCACCTCCCAGGCCTCATGACAGTCACCACATGTTCACCATCAGACCCACCTCGAGTCTCGGTGGACAGGGAAAATCTGAGAGCAGAACCAGCTCTGCCCCTTACAGACCTAGGATCGTGACTAACTTCATTAGTAGATCCAGTCAAAAAAGGAGGTACAATATCCATGAGTGTACGTTGGTGCTGTGGCAGAGTGGGTCACTGATAAGAACCTAGGAACCAATACCTATTGGGTTCCTAAGGTAAGGTAATCTTTTTTTGCAGGATAGTCCAAGCACCCATGAACATGATGAGACTTGGACAAGAGATGTTCCAGGCTTGTTCTGGAACAAGGAACATGGGAAAGGATATAATGCTAACTACATTTCCTTCATGCATATGACACTCTTCATGCTCCAAACAGTGGATCCAAATGATCATCCTGGTACTCCCAGGTACGCGCATTCAAATTAGATAATTGAATCGCATTGTGTAGATATATATACAGATATATATATAGACACTTTCAAGATATATATATATATATATATATATATATATATATATATATATATACACACACACCTTGAATGGAAGGACATGCAAGCAAACAATCATATGATCCTCATCTTGGAAACTGAAAAACTTTCAAAACCTTGATAATTCGTGAAAGTGGGTGTCACATGGTCCGATAAATCTCAAGGGACTTGTACCAGAAGTTGCAATTAGAATTATTACATTTTGAACTCACTAAGAAAAAGCCAGTGATTAATTCTAGTGTTAAACATCCATCTAACTCAACTTAGCTATTATGACATGGAAATTTTTAATCCATCGTTTAGAAGAAAAAGGAAATCATCTATACCCGGCGATGTTAAGTTTTCAAATGCACTTCAGCAGTCCCTAGGTCATTACAAATTAGTAGAAATCTGGTATCATTCCCGTCGACCTGGTCTTCATAAATTAGCGACAACCGGCACCAATATGGTTAAGTTTTCGAAACTTGCAAAAGCAGTCCCCCCGACCTTTCACATTCCCGTCGATCATAGTGGAAACCTTTCAGCTTCCCTGCGGAAATTAGCGGAAACCATTCTGCCTCCCGTCGACCTTGGCCTCCCGCAACCGTCGATCGTCGACTCTCGCAACCGTCGATTCTGCCTCCCGTCGTAACCGTCGATCGTCGACCGTCGCCTCCCGTCGACCCATCAGCCTCCCGAAGATCGTGTAATTTGCAAGTGTCTCACCGGCCCTGTCATCTGCATCCAACTCCCGTCGATCGTCGACCGTCGCCTCCCATCGACCCCGGTCTCCTGCCAGCCCTTTAGCCCCGACGCACGCATCTCGTTGGCCTCAGTCTGCGCCTACCCTAGGGCTTCAACTACTCACCGCCTGCTACCCGTCTCTGTCCTTGCACCCTCCGAGAGAAAAAAGTAACTAAAGTTGATTCCTTGAAGTTTCCACTTTCACAGGGATCATCCCTCTTTCTAGTTCAATTCCTACAAATTCTGAATTTAGAAAGAGTTAACCCCTTGGGTTTAACTCGCTTAGGTTCTAAATGGCTCCTCGAACAACGGTCAGGCTACTCACTGGAAGTGAATTTGTGAGGACAGGCTTTGCTTATGCCTCAGACGAGTTCAGAAATATCATTCTGATGCTGGAACAAGCCGGACTCTCCTTCATTCTCGAGCACCCGTGCAAGGTCCTCGACAAGGAAGTTCTAGAGTTTTTTGCCAACTCCAAGTTGCGTCACGAGGACACAATGATAAAGAGTAAGATAGCAAGCCTCAGGATAAAGATGACGGCTGCAAGATTGTCCCATCATCTCCAGCTCCGAGCAAGAGGACTATCAAGACGAAGATGATCGTACAAGGACCTTGCTATTCTGTGGCTTGACTCGAGGGACTAGGGCCATTAAACGCAAGGATATTAATGACAAAGGAAAGCTTCTGTCAGATATCATAGGGAAGGTACTGATCTGCAAGCCTGGCTCCCATGATCACATCTCAGGTGACATGTTCAAGAGCCTGATAGCCATTGTGTGCAGGAAGAAAATGAACTGGGGGGCCATGTTATTTTAGAAAATAAAAGATACTCTACGCACCCCAAACTTCGGATGAATCATCAGTCTCTACCTAAACCAAATGGATGGAGATAAGTTTTATATAACTAAGGGAGTTCCCCTTCACTATCTAAAGAAGATGGACTCCAACGTCTTCGACAGGTGGGAAAGAAGAATTGTCCAAGGAGGAGCTCCTGCAACACGTGTTGATGAGGATGACAGAGCTCCTGAGTTCACAAATCTTTCGGATGAGCCCAATGAAGTTCCTGATCTGCTGAATGCAGGAACTGAGGGGGAGTCACCACCCAATCCTTCTGCTGCCCTCAGTATGGAAGACTCAGTCCCAGAACAAGTAAATGTTGCTACTGATATTTCCCTCATCGCTAAGGATGCGGTAGAAACCCTTGCTACTGATCAGACTGACGAGGAGGAAGAAGAGGATGAGGTGGACAATGTTGCTGATAGTGAACATGATGTGAATTCCCCTGAAAAGCATGTTGCTAAGGATCTTGAGGATGAGCAGGCTGGAAATGATATGGCTATGATGGAGGTTGATTCCGAACTCCTTTCTGAGGAACAGATTCAGGTAAAGGTTCCTGACGTGACTGGCGCTACAGTTGAGGGGGAGACCTCAAGGCCTCAGGTACAACTTGATACTCTGCTGGATGGGGAGATGAGAATATATGGCAACATGGCAGATGCTGCTTCAATCCCTCCACAGGAGAATGTAAATTTATTGAGCTCCACAAGTGAATCTGAAGAGGAAAGTCATGACTATCAGAACCCTATCACTCCAGAACATGACCAGGCCATACATCAAGAACATCAGTTAGGACCTAGCCTAGAAAATCACACTGTGAACATCATTCAAGGTATAGTATACGAGCTAAAGATCTCTTTTAAACGTTCTCACAATAGAGTACTCAAACGAATAAAGCAATCAGAAGATCTGATGCTAAAGAACATTGTGGAGATAAATCACAAGATGGATAAAATGGAAGAAAGATTTGAAGCCAAGTATGCTAAGGCTGGCAATGCCGTCACTCTTCTTATGCAAGGGCTAAAGAAGACCACAGCTGACCTGGCGGTGGTCAATCAAAATGCTCATGTCATGGCCAATAACATCAAACTTTTCGATGCCAACATTGTCACCCTCAACTCAAATCAACAAACCTTGCTGGCCGATTTCACTAAGAATGTGAAGCATATAGATGAGTCACTGCACTCTTATGCAAGCTCAATAATGCTAGAAGCCAAAAAGGGGGGAGAAGGAATATGTAGCTAAGATGGCGGGGTTAGAGAAAATTATTGTCGACAACTTCAAACAATCAAACGAATATGTATTTAACAGTTGTCATTGGCTCGTTCAACAAGCGTCAAGTATTCCTATTCCTGTTGATCCTGAGGTTGATCCTGCTGATGATGTTACTACTGCTGCTGATGATGTTGCTATTGCTGAGGAGTTTCCCTTAAGTGAAGCTGATGCCAAAAAGGCTGCTAAAGCTGCTAACAGTGCACTCTTTGATCAAGAAGCGATTGCGAAAGGGAAGAGAAAGCTTCAAGAAGGAACCTCTAAAGACAATCCAGTAGAGATGCAACTAAGAAGAAAGGAAAGTGAAGTCAAAAACGAACGATGGAGTCCCGTTTCTAGGAGCACCATACTTGATACATTCATGTTACAACAGCGGGGAGAGCTTAACAGAAATGAAGTCTATAGTCAGTATGAATGAGAAATGCACAAAGAATTTGAGGCAAAAAGAAATATATTCTTCAGGAAAAACACAGTTGAAAACAAAGCTCCTCCCCCCAGGTACTACCCAAAGCCAAAGGAATATTTTGAAAGGCAAAATAAGAAGTTCCTGGCAAAACAACAAAGAGAAGCTGAGGCAAAGGAGGGAAAAACATGAAACCTAAATGTTTAATTTTCATTATGCGTGTACTTCTGTTCTTGTAATTAAAAATGAAAAACACTTTGTGTATATATATATATGATCTTATGCTGATTCAATTTCTGTTTTGAATGCGTGAAACTTTATTACTTTGATTTCTTGTCTCACATACATTTATATATATCTTTACGTTTGGTGTAATTCATCTTAGCTTGTAGGATTTTGACTTCTTCAAATAGGGGGAGATTGTTGGGTATTGTATCCATAATTACCCGGATTTGAAGAAGACTCCAGTCAAGCTAAGATGGATTCACAATGTATTTGACGTTCTTCTATCAAGTTGTGCTTGCAGCTATTCCATGCTAAGTACACACCAATGTCAGGGTGTAGTGGGTCAATATACACGGGTCTACGCAACGTAATCCCTCGTTGTGTAGATCAGAGTGTTGATTCATGTGTGCTCTCTCTATTGGAGTGTACTTACTTTCAAATACAGGGTCAAGGTAGATCAAGAGCAGAAGAAGGAGCAAGGATGGGTCAAAGACCAAGTTATCAAAAAAAGGAAGAAGGAAAATTCTTCTAAGTAAAAATCGACGGGAATCGCTAATGATTCCCGCCGACTTCGATGGGAGTATAGTGATTCCCGCCGACTTCGACGGGAATCGTTAGTGATTCCCGCCGACTTCGACGGGAATCAATTAGTGTCTCCCGCCGACTTATTCCGGCTGGAAAATTTCAAACCGAATTTCTTCTAAGGAAAAATCGACGGGAGTCGAGAGTGATTCCCACCGACATCGACGAGAATCACCAACGACTCCCTCCGATTTTGACTTAGGCAGAATTTGCCGCTCGCTGGACCGGTCCAGGTTGTCGTGCTCTGTTTGGCCAGATGTCGGGATTTCCGTGGTAGGCCCCACAACGGTCTTCTAGGGTTTGCCTTTGGGTATATATACAGAATTATCTCCATGTTCTATAGTACACAAAACTGATCGGAATACGAAATACAAAAAGAAGCCGACGCCGTGACCTAGCGTATCGCGGAAACCGTCGATTGCTCGTCGCCGCTCGCAAGGAAGTCGCCGCCGCTGATCTCAGTTCATCTTTGATCTTCCGATGATAGAACCGAGGCAAGCAGCCGGTCTCACGTATCTCTCTCGAGATCTCTTGCCTTCCAATTCTTTTAACGATACTTGTTCTCCCTTCCGAATTGGTTGAGACGTTTGATCCGACTGAGATCGTTCGAAGACCTAGCTTGCTTCGTCAAGAAGTTTGGATCTACAAAGCATCGTCTCCTCACTTACTTGCTACCGCCGATCTTGACAAGATCCATTCTAAGTGAGAAATCCGGTAGTGGACTCTTCGTACTTTTCGTGCAAGCTTTAACGAACGAAGAAGGACATCGGAATCTCCAAAGCATTATTTGTATTTTTTTTACATTCAATTTTATTGTAAAGGAATTTTCATTCCTAGTTGTAAGGGTTGGGTGCAACCCGCTATGGTGGAGTTGTGACTCCATTGTAGGAAGGGTTCCTTCCGTGGTTAGGGGAGCGTTGCTCCTAGTGTGAGGATTGGATTTCAATCCGTTTGAAGAAGTGACCGAGTCGTCCCTTGGTGGGAGATAGGTCGAAGGGGAAAAGTGGACGTACCCAAATCGGGGAACCACTATAATTCTTTGTGTGTTTTCTGTGTTCTGTTTGCTTACTTGTGCAGGTTAGTTTAATTTCGCAAAAGACTGCACGACACCTATTCCCCCCCATAGGTGGATTAGGTTGACACTAGATACTTTCAATTTCTGTTTGTATTTTCAATCTCTATTTGTAAATCTTGTAGGAGATTATTCTCCGAGTGTAGGAGCGTTGTGCTCCGAGTTGTAGGAAGTTTTTGTATCTTCTGAGTATAGATCCATTTGGATCGAGTTTTGTAGGAACGTGGTTCCGAGGTGTAGGATTGGTTTGCAATCAGAGATAGTGGAGTAGCTGAGTCTAGTGATTTGCTAGATCGGTGAGGAAAGTGGATGTACCCAAGATCGGGGAACCACTATAAATCTCTTGTCGTTTTTGTGATTGCTTGATTACTTATTTGTGCTAGTTGTCAAATTTTTTATTCCGCATTAGACGCACATCTCACCTATTCACCCCCCTCTAGGTGATTTAGGTAGACAACTTACAAATTTCAAATACATTGTCAGGCTACCGCCTGCGGTATCACTACCGTCGGGCAATAACTTCCCTTGAGCTCGACCAATAAAATGGCTAGCGTCGCGCGATAATAACATACCGCCGCGTGGTAGACTAGGCGTTGAGTCACCTCGCCTCACTCAATGCTCTCGATGTCTGACACTACTGCCACGCGGTATCAGCCTACCACCATATGGTAACCAAAGCATTGAGTCAACTCGCCTTACTTGGCGTTCTCGACGCGTGGCGAGGTATTGGTCTACCGCTGCGTGGTACCTTCTTTTTATGCCTATAGAAACTTGGGGTGTTACAAATCTCCCCCACTTAAAAAATTTCATCCCAAAACTATATATTGCAAGAAAACGAAAGAGTATCAATACTACGAAAGTATACCTAAAACGAAAAGCTCGGGGAACTTCGCCTTCATTGTTTGTTCCCACTCTCATGACAGCTCATCTCGTCCACAGTTGTCCCAACGGACCTTGACCATCCTGATAGACTTATTGCGAAGTTTCTTGACTTACACGTCTTCAATACGAATGGGCTTGACCTTTGTTGCCAACCTACCATCAATCGGTACCTGATCCGCCGCAACCACCTTCGTAGGCTCTTGCATCGCCTTCCGCAACACAGATATGTTAAAAACGTCATGCAGACCACTAAGTTTTGTCAAAAGCTTCAAACAATAAGCGACATCACAATGCGCTTCAAAACCTCAAACGACCAAAGGTATCTCGGACTTACTTTTTCAACTACCGAATCCTTGACACGCACTTGAACGGTTTGATCTTCAGGTGAACCCAATCACCCACGGACAACTCAACTTTTCTGTGCTTGGCATTGAAATATTTAGCTTGTCTATCCTTGTAACGTCCCCATCCGTCGTATAACATATGACAGAAGGTCTGGCCGGGGCCCGATGCCATATACTACGGACAGGTAAGAAGATTACTTATTGATTCCAAATCCAAATTCAACTATGAACACGTCCTAACTCAGAGCATTCTAGTGGAAGCATTTAGGTTAAAAACCTATAACAGTAGGAATGTCCACTACAAAAGCTTGTACAAGAATGATATATATATATATATATATATATATATATATATATATATATATATATATATATATATAAAATACAACACATGTTTTGGCCTTTCAGCCTTATAACTGTTTCATTTACATCAAGTGGTTTCATACATCGGCACGCAAGCCGGCCACACATGAAAATAGTAAAAGTTTGCCTTTGGGCCATCAAGGGCCAGCCAATCGCAGCACAAGGGCTTCAGCCCACTACTTCCCACCTGGCTCTCCAACACCTGCACAAACGGCCCACACAAATGTGGCAAACAATGTAAGGTCAGCATGTTGCTGACCAATTTATAATGACCTCACCCCTTACTCGGGGCGACAGTTCTCCTTCCCTACAAACAACAGTATATATAAATATAGTGGCAACAATAAAGTGCATTTAAGCACCATTCACCATAGAAGTAGGCTCAATGGCCACACACCCCGTGCACTCAGGGCACATTTTCGGTGTACTAGACTTCCCATGTATCACCACCGTTCAGAGGTACTTAACTTGACGACTATGCCATTTAGAGGTACTTAACTTGACGACTATGCCATTTAGAGGTACTTAACTTAACGGTAACCCTTGTCGTTCAGAGGTACTTAACTTGATGACTCTATCGTTCAGATGTACTTAACTTAACTACTGACTGCCCATTCAGAGGTACTTAACATGATGACCTAGTCGTTTAGAGGTACTTAACTTGATGGCATAGTAGTTGACCTTCACTGCTCAACTCAAACATAAGCCACGTGGCTTTGTACCATTTCAGGCTGGTACCCACCATTGTTGGGCAATTTAAGCTCATAGACCCGCATGCAATGGCCCCCAGGTCTCTTAGAGACAGGCCACACAAAATTTTATCTCACTGGGAGTTATCGCTTGGCGATATTCACTATCGCCTGGCGACATCAACAATTCCCTGAACTGTGATCTTTCCTGGGTATTTTCCTGGAGCTGAACTCCAGTACTTCCTGTTACTCTCCTTTCACAGGTAAAACCCTCAAACTCCGTACAACTACACGTTTATACTCGGAGTCTTCTCCGACACGCATTATAAACATCACCAATCCAGACCAACCCGTCCGGATGGGCTTCACACAGCATGCCTATTTCGTACTCTATATTTTCGGATCTATATGCAGTATTAAACGAGGATCATACCGATCTACCCATTGGAAACCACCTTTTCTTCATCTTTTAGTGAGGGGTTCCATGCAAGTATGCATATTGTTGACTTCACTTGTCTAAGGAGAAAATCGTAACTAAGCAAGAACTAAGCAAGAGAGTGTGTGAGATAAAATGAGAATGAAATCTCAAGTCCAGCCTTTATATGAATGCTACTGCCGCGCGATAACTCCTACAACCGCACGGTATTACAGGCGATGACCGCTTTGACCAACCGGTACCTCTATCTAGAGCTATCGCCCCGCGATAACTCTCTAGTGCCGCGCGATAGTACACATAACGATTCGTCGACAACATCGAAATCGTTGAGTGCTACTGCGATGCGCTAGCTTCCTACCGCCAGGCAGTAATAACACGAGCCCTGGGTCTTTTAATTCACTGGGCTATCGTCAGCGATAAGCCTATCGTCACGCGATAACCTTCATGATCATTTTGGGGTGTTTAACCCTCCCCTCCTTACAGAAATTTTGTCCCAAAATTGTACGCATCTATAAGGAAAACCAGCAATTAATAAGTTACCACATATTTTCCTTTCACAAAAAAATGTTACAACATCATTTTACAAATAACTAGGGATATTCCTCGCGCATGGTTTGCTCTCGCTCCCATGTCAACTCTTCATGGCCACAATTGTCCCACCGGACCTTGACCATCCCAATTGTCTTGTTCCGCAGCCGCTTGATTGTCGTATCCTGAATCTGAATGGGCCTAACTTTCATCGTTAGCCCACTATCGACCAGTACTCAATCATCCGCAATCACTTGAGTTGGCTCTTTTCACAGCTTTGCGCAGCATTGATATATGAAACACATCGTGCATGCCACTTAGCTCTGTTGGCAGAGCTAATCGACAGACGGCTTCTCAAACTTGTTCCACCACTTCAAACGGGCCAAGATACCTTGGACTCAGATTTTTCAAGCGCCGAATCCTGGATACGCTTTTGAATGGCTTGATCTTTAAGTATACCCAATCGCCCACCGTAAACTCTAAATTTTTGTGTTTGGCGTTGTAGTATTTCGCCTGCCTATCTTGGGCTATCAATAATCGCTCTTGAATAGTATGTATGGTCGAATTTACATCTTCGACCTCTTTATGTTTATAGAGCTTTGACTCGCCTGTTTTCGCCTAAGCTAACGGTGTACGACACTTCTTACCGAATAAAGCTTCAAAGGGCGTCATCTGTATACTAGCTTGATAGATATTATTGTAGGCGAACTCAATCATATAGAGGCGATCATACAGAGCATATCCTCCATTGTTCTGCTGGTCCTCTCAGTCTGGCCATCCGTTTGCAAATGAAAGGCCGTACTTAACTTTAGTTTAGTCCCCAACAACTGATGGATTAGCCTCCAATCATTTGAAGTAAAGCGCCCATCTCTATCACTTACGATGCTACGGGGCACGCCGTATGTAACGCCCCGAAAATCAAAAGAGGAATGGGCAGCATTTGAGCCAAGTTTGGGGATTGGTAAGGTGCACACAGCATGGGACACGGGCGTGTCCCGGGGCCGTGTCGTGCTCGGGTTGGGCGATTTCCCGTGTGGTCGACGAGATACAGTCGATGATCGTTGAGGGCTAGGAACACGGCCTTCGACACATGCGTGTCTGGCACGCAGCCTTTGACACGGGCGTATCACATGGCCGTGTCCTCTTCAGGATGTTTTGGTTCCTGTGTCGATTGAGTAACACGCCCCTCAACACGGGCATGTATTGATTGACACGGGCGTGTCAAATGTGACACGAGCATGTTTAAGCCCGTGTCCTGTTCGGGATGCGACGGTTTAAACGTCGCTTGGGGCACACGGCCTATGACACGGGCGTGTCCATGGTTGACATGGGCGTGTCCCAAGCCGTATCATAGGCCGTGTCCTGTTCTAGATTCCCTGGTTTACGACGAGTGTGGAACACGACCTTGGATACGAGCGTATCGCAAGCCGTTTCGGCCCAGAAATGTTATTTTCAGGGCGAATCGTGGCCGTTCGTTTCTTTCAATTGAGATCTAATTGTACAGAGCGATCATGGCTTGGTTTAAGGATGGGAATGGGGGGTTGAAACCATCATTTCCCACCAACCATTCTCTTTTTAAGGTTTAGAGAGAGGGGAGAGCAAGGAAGAAGGAGAAGGTCAACTCCGACCACCGGTGGAGGTTCGGAGCCCCAATTCTCGATCCGAGTCCAGATCTGCGAAGGCGAGGCCGATACGGTGCTTTCCATCCGACTAGATCTTCATGGCGCCGAAGAGAAATGAAAGGGTAACGATTCTCTTCATGGAAATGTGAAGTCCTCTTTCCTTTTTGCATAGGAAGCCCGCTCTAGCGAGTATGCGGTGAGTGTGAGGTATTCCTTCGGGTAGACATGAATAGTCCCCGTTATTTTGCATGTAGAGTCTGGAATCGAAGTACAGACATAGGCATGGTATGTGAAGCCTACCCGGACAAGTTGGTCTGGATCGGTGATGTTTCATTATGCATGAATGGTCGGAGAAGACTCCGTGCCGATGGATGTTTTCGGGTTTTCTACGCAGTAGATTGCAACAGGGAGTCTTGGGGATTAACTCCAAGGTGCACCCGGAAAACTGGGCAGAAGCGTGATTCTGCCAACTTGGTGTAACGTCCCGATTCGCTCTAGGCCCCTTGTGCGTGTTTATGGTGTCGGGAGAGCTGATGTAGGCTCAAGGGGGTGCATGTGATCAGGTGCGAACCTGCGGGAAATTAGAAAATTGGCTGAAAACTTGAGTTGAGCTTGACATGGGTAGGGATACGGGCGTGTCCCTACCCGTGTTCAGTGGTGTTGAGTGCCATGGCTTTGAGTGCCATGGCTTTGAGTGAAATAGCTTTGAGTGGTGTGTCCCGAGAAGGACACGGGTAGGGACACGGGCATGTCCCTACCCGTGTGCCATGGCTTTGAGTGCTATGGCTTTGAGTGAAATCGCGTTGAGTGGTTTGTCCCGAGAAGGATACAGGTAGAGACACGACCGTGTCTCTACCCATGTGCTTCTAGCCAAGAAGAGCCAATAAGTGTCCCGTGAAGGACACGGATAAGGACACGGGCGTGTCCCTACCCGTGTGCTTCAAGCCCAGCTCGACGAGTTTTGCCTCGAGAACCACACGGGTGTTGACATAGGAAGTGTCACGACCGTGTCACCTGGACACGGGTAACGACACGGGTGTTTCAGTACCCGTGTAGGAGCACGAAACGGCGGTCAAGCCGTTTCGCCAGAGCAGGAAACGGGTAAGGACACGGCCGTGTCACTACCCATATCGCTTTTGTATAAAAGAGAAAAGTGAAATCCTAACCTTTTCATCCTCTTTCCAAGTTTCATTTTCTGGAGGGAGAAGTTCTGAAGGGAGTTCTTGCTGGAGATAGCTTTGGAGGAGGAGAAACGCCACCGCCGTCAAGGAAAAAGTGATGCCGCGGGGGAGGATTACAAGATCCATGGTCGAGGATGGTATTACCATTGGAAATGAGGTGATATTCCTACCCTCTCCCTTCGTGCTAGATCTGTAGATATCTAGGTGAGATGTTGACTCAAGAGAGTCTAGACATGGGAGATGGAGATTTCTTTAGGAAGGGCCTTACTAGAACATGTGTTCTAAGGATTAGTCATCTTCAACCTCCCCTTCCTCAAATGATGATGGGGGTGGATCTGTGAAGAGGAATGAACTTGAGAGGGAGAATAAGGGTGGAGGAGTTTTTGGTGGCAATTTGGGGAAAATCGCTTGAGGAGGAAGATGAACGAATACCGTTCATTCCGCTTCAAGATGCGTGAAGAATCTGTGTTCTGCACGCAACGACCTTCTTGTCCATTTTCTGGCAAGAAATGGTCAAATCTGGGTTTTTGACTAAACATGAAAGTCGTAACCACTGAGATTACCTTTCCAACGGGTGGTTATACACCTTCGAGTGAAGCCTGTAGCCACGGGAATGTCTGATCGAATTAAGGGCTGTAAACTAAGCGCACAGAATTTGTATTCTGTACGCTGCAGTCTTTGGAGCCGATTTCCTGTAGGTTAGAGCCTGATCTGGGTTGCAGACTGAACACAAAAGTTGTAGCCTATTGAAATACCTTTCCATAGAGGGGTTACTCGCACTCACCGGATTCCTATAGCCACGGGAATCCTCGGTTGAAGTTGCTGTCCAGATTTAATTCTGCACTTAAATTTCTGGGTGATTATAACATGAACTTGGATTCGGTGGAATTAATGTTGCAATCTAATGCGAGGTTCGGGTGAACTCTCTTATGATAACCACCATAGTGATATGAATATTGAAGCTTGTTAATTTGAATTCATAATATGGGTTGTGATACAAGCGTAAATTGAACGAAATGTCATGACATAAATTTCTAGATCATTCATGCGCATTATATATATTCTATGTGAAAATATTTTGGGGTGACATGTAGATGAATAAGCTATGACCATATGTATGTTGAGTTGATAGAATGATGTCTAGTAGTCCAATGCTTAGAGTGTCGTCTCCCTACGGGTAGCATTGTGGAAGGTTGTAAGTGCGGCGTTTGCCGTCACTAGTCGGAATAGGTTGAGATGAATAAAGTGGATGGTTGGGCTTGACCCTCATGCTTTCTCCGAGGTTCCTTCCATGCAACGGTGTTGTGGAATTACATGTGGTGTGAGTCGACACGCGGTGTCGTAATCCTGGGTTAAGGATAGTGTGGCAGGTCTACGGGCTCGCCTATCGTTCCACCGATGGGAGTTGACGGATAGACTTAGGGCGGTTGGGATTGCCCCTCGTGCTTTCTCCGAGGTACCTTCTATGCCAAGTGATTGGTTGGACTTGATCCTCGTGCTTTTCCGAGGATCCATCCGTCACACATGGCCAGTTCGGGGCTAGGATCTTGGTGCACATCTACCCAAGTGAACCCGCTGGGCCGTAGTACGCATGGGCTCCGTGTTGTGTTCTTAGCATTGAGGCGTACAGAGGCCTAAGTGAAGTAGTGTGAATACCCACTTAGTAGTAGAAATGCCCGTTTTACTGTCACCGTCTGGCCAAGATGGTTGGCGCCTGAGAGGTTAGCTACATGCTCAAAAAGTGGGAACTACTAGTCTGTGTCGACATAGCAACTACATGTGCGTGATCATGGGTGTGTCATTGCATTGCATACATAACATTGCAACTCATTACATACACAAGACCCTCATCGTATAAGTTTGTATGGGCACTCCTATACAATGATTTATTTATTGCTGAACGATCCTCAACTTATATGCTTGTATGGACATCCATATAAGTTGAGTTACTTTTGTTGTAACTCTAGATTCATATGCTGTGATAGATGGTAGAACTTATAGAATTTCTTATTACTCGTGTAGCCACTTTCTTGTTTATACTCCTGTTTATTATATATATTGTACCTTGTCTATTTATCCGCCCGGTGTCGAGGAGTCGCCAGGGGAGAGATGTGAAGCCACTTAGTCTTTATGACTAACGGTTGCTATGTCTTCCTTTTTAGGAGGAAACCCAACAGGTGGAGCAACAGGTGATGGAGTCGGTCAGCCAGGCCAAGGCCACAGGGCCTGAAGGGACGGTGCCATCGTTACCGTCTGTTACGGATGTGAGTGATGAGAGTTTTTAATTGTAGCCCTTCAGGGCAATTTTATTGTTATACTCTGATATTATAGAAGCATGTTTTAGCTTCTATTTTGCTATACATTTGGATATATAACTTGTGTGGATTGACTTCTAATATTCTTTTGGTTGGGTTGTCATGTTGTTTTGATATTGGTTGTAGCCGGCAGAATAGACGACTTGGGGTATAGACTAACCCGTGTGTTGGTACTACCCCAAGGCGGCTGTTCTGGGCATAAGACCCCTCTCGTGCTGTGTTTTTTGTTCCGGGAGGGGGGGTCTTACACTTGGTGGCCTGGGAGCCAACTTGCACATAACTGGGTTATGTAAGATTTGTGTAATCAATTTGGGACTCGGGGAAGCTTGACCCGCACATATGGATTAAATTGACGTTGTAGTGTGAGCAACGGGTTAGGCGGAACCGTACCCGCTCTATGCGGTTCGGTACAAGCGACCTAATGTACGTGGTACTTGCCATTGGCATAGATGGAGGGTCTTAGGCTTAGGCCAGATAGAGTATAATGCTCACGAGATTTGCCGTCCTAGGGGCAGTGGTGATACCACGGATTTTATCGGGTTCACCGAGTAAGTGCCCTGAGAGCACGGGGTGTGTGGCCGTGCGAGCCTGCACCTATGGTGTATTGTGCAAATGTTGTACTTTCACTTAAATCGTTGGATTATACTAATGCAATGAAGGGAAGGAGCACCGCCACCCCAAGAAAGGGGTGGGGTCTTTATAATTTGGTCAGCTTTAGCTGACCGTTGCTTTTGTTTGACACCATTGCGGTGGATTGTTGCTTGCAGGTGATGCGGAGCCTAGTGGAAAGTAGCGGGCTGAAGCCCTGATTGCTGAGCCGGCCCTCGAAGGCCATGTGAATGTTTACTTGTTATATTCATGTGTGACTGGCCTACGTGCCGAAGTTTGGAAGACATAGTTTAATTAAGTAAACTATTGTAAGGCCATAAGGCCAAGTACTTTGTGTATTTGTACGTTCATTCCCATTTTGGATTATTAGTGGACATTCATGCTATTGGCTTGGGTTATTTCTTTGCAACATTTAAATTGCTTCCGCTAGAATGTACTCTGAGTAGGACGTTTGTTATTGGAAAGATGGTTTCATTGAGTAACACTTCGATCTGTCTGTGGTATATGGCGTCGGGCCCCAACCGGACCTACTGTTATATGCTATGTTGATAGTTTTACTTTCAAGACAACCTAAACACCTAGAGGGGGGGGGGGGGGTGAATAGGTTCTAATTTATTGTCTATAAATCTAGGCAGAATTCAATTACAATTTAAAACATCTAGCACAGCATTCACAGACAACTAAGCATCACAGATTGCACAATGTTTTATAGTGGTTCCCCAAGGTCTGGGTACATCCACTTTCCCCCTTCACCTATCTAGCAATATGTTAGATTCGGCCAAACTTCCACTATACTCAGATCCTCAGATCCTACAGCTCAGAACCAGGATAGGTTCCTACAACTCAGGCTCAACAGCCCTACCTCAGCCTTGCCTTAAGGCCTACCACTCAGAGAATAACTTTCTCCTACACTCAGGCAAATAGCCCTACCACTCAGAGATCACCTCTCCTACACTCAGCCTTTATAACACAGGCTTACAACTCAGATCTGTGTAAACAGATCCTACAGAAATTTAGAAAAAGGTATTTTGATGTCTTGCCTTTGTTGAGAGAGAAGAGGACAAAACACTTCTTGATCAGCTGATGAAATCAACTGAATCTGAGCTTTCTTCAAAGCTTCTTGAATTTGAACTTAGCTGAGTTGATTTCCAAACAGCTTCTTGAGAAACCACTGATGGCTTTCTTCTTCTTCTTCAAGATGACTGGATCTCCCTCTATCCAACACCTCTTTTGATACTTCAGACTTCTTCTTCTTAGACCTTCTGAAGAAGATCTTCTTTTTCACTTTCTTGAATTGAAACTTCAACAGGATCGTAATCCTTCTGTTTCTTCTTCTTAGATCTTCTTCTATAATTTTTCTTAGCTTAGCTGCTTATTAATTCCTTCTGAATGTGTCTATTTATAGACTTTCTTCATGGTAACCGGCTGATCCGGTTTCTAACTGTTTTCTGACAGGTCTGACAGCTTCAGTTAAACGGTGGCAACCCACAGCTGTCAAGTCTTCAAACAGTTCTTGTACCTTAGCCTTGGACAGCAAAATGTTGAGACAGTCAGTTAGAAAGTATCGAGACCAATCTGTCTATCTGTGTCGACACAAGTGACTTTGGTGTCGACACAGTCTTTGATGATGTCGACTAAGTTGCCTTTAAGTCGACACAGCTTCTTCAGAAAATAACTTGGTCTAGACTCTGCAGTGTGTCGACACAAGTCCTGTGTGTCGACACAGTTGTTGTAGATTCAGAACTCAGCATGTGTCGACTCAGCCTTCAGGTGTCGACACAGCAATCTTCAATCCTGCCAAAATGTGTCGACTCAGTCTTCTGGTGTCGACACAAGCATAGTCGACTTCTGCCAATATGTGTCGACACAGTCTTATGGTGTCGACACATCCACCCAGTGTCGACACAGTTGTGGTCGACTATCTTCTTCTGTGAGTCGACTATCTTTCTCTGGTCGACTATCTTTCACTAGTCGACTATCTTTCACGGTGTCGACTAACCTTCTCTGGTCGACTATCTTTCACGGTGTCGACTAACCTTCTCTGGTCGACTATCTTTCACGGTGTCGACTATCTTTCACGGTGTCGACACCGCGACACCGCTTCCCAGTGCTGAGGTCGACGATTTTCTTTATGTGTCGACACTGCTTCCCAGTGTCGACATAAATGTGGTCGACTATCATTCTCTGTGTCGACACTGATATTCTGAAGTGTCGACACAAATATTCTGAAGTGTCGACACAAATATTCTGAAGTGTCGACACAAATATTCTGAAGTGTCGACACAATTTCTTCAGGTGTCGACATGTGGACTTAGAATATCTTTCTGCATTCTTTAATACTTCTTCACCTGCACATGTCAACTCAAAACAACATCAAATACACCTTGATGTATATCATTGAGCTAAGTTGGGCTTCTTCAAATTAGGTACACATTTTCCAATGTACCCAACATATGTGACGGATATGGGTGTTATACCGTGCAATCGTATGATATTATCCATATACAGCTTGGCCAATTTTTCCACTAAATCGTCTTTCCTGTTTGGTATGAAGTGCGGTACTTTTGTTAATCGGTCAACGATCACCCACATGACATCGTTTCCGCTCTGAGATCTCGGCAGTCCATGGACAAAATCCATAGAAATGTCATCGATCTTCCATACCAATATTGGTAAAAACTTTTGGAAACTGCTAGGTTTTTGGCATTCAGCCTTCACTAAGGCACAAGTTTGACATTTTGCCACATAATGGGCTATGTCTTTCTTCAAACTGGCCACCAGAACACCTTTTTCATGTCCTTGTACATTTTTGTGCTCCCTGGGTGAATTGAGTACTTTGTAAAATGTGCTTCGTACATCAATTCCTCACGAAGTTTACCCACATTCGGGACGCACAAATGACTAGCTTTTCGCAAAAGGCCATCATCCCAGGAGAATTGGGCATTTGACGCATCCACTGCATAGCGTTGTAGACTTTCATCAAGTTTCGTTGCTCGCCGAACCCTGTCCGCAAGGTCATACTGTACCTCCGTCCAGTTTAGGCACACATTTGCAGTAGCATTCTTATCCACACAAGAGATATCTAAGGCTTCCAACTCCTTGATTAGATGCTCATCATGCATCCGCAACCAATTTGCCCTTGCCGGAGTCCTACGACTCAAAGCATCTGCGACTACATTTCCCTTCCCGGGAGTATAATGAATTTGGAAGGTGTAGTCCTTGAGGAACTCCATCCACCTCCGTTGTCGCATATTTAGATCCTTCTGATCCATCAGATACTTAAGGCTCTTATGGTCTGTGAAGATGTCAATTTTCACGCCATATAAGTAGTGACGCCACAGTTTAAGTGCAAATATCACTTCCGCCAACTCTAGGTCGTGGACTGGATAGTTCCTCTCATGCACCTTCAACTGGCGTGATCTATAAGCTATTAATTTACCAAACTAAAGAAGAACACAACCTAAGCCGCTCCCTGATACATCACTATAAATTTCATAGACGTCCGAACCACATGGCGTCGTCAAGATTGGCGTCGTAGTCAGACAACTGTTCAGCTCCTAAAAAGCTCACGCACTCTCCGGCGTCCAAACAAACTTCTGATCTTTCCTCGTTAGTGTGGTGAGAAGCAAGGCTATTTGCGAGAAGTTCTCTACGAAGTGCTTATAGTAGCCTGCTAGTCCAAGGAAACTCCGGACTTCAGCTATAGAAGACAAAACCGGCCACTCCCGTATCACAACTATCTTTACCGGATCCACCACAATGTCATCTCCACTTTTCACGTGGCCAAGAAAGGCCACTGACGACAGCTAGAACTCACACTTTGAGAACTTGACATAGAGCTTGTTCCTTCTCAGGGTGTGCAACACCATTCGTAAATGGTTCGCATGGTCTTATTCAGACCGAGAGTATACTAATATGTCATCAATAAAGACGATTGCAAATAAGTCCAAGTACTCTCAAAACGTTCGGTGCATTAGGTCCATGAATACCGATGACACATTTGTTAGCCCAAATGACATTATAGTGAACTCGTAATGACCATAGCTTGTACCAAACGCTGTCTTGGAATTGTCACATTCCCGAATCTTCAACTGATAATAGCTAGAACTTAAATCCAGCTTCGAGTAGACAATTGATCCTATTAGCTGATCGAACAAGTCATCAATCCATGGAATCAGATACCTATTCTTTTTCGTCAGCTTGTTCAGCTCTCGATAGTTAATGCATAGCTGCAAGCTTCCATCCTTCTTTTTTACAAATAGGACCAGAGCGCTCCAATGTGACATACTTGGGCGTATAAAGCCTTGCTCCAGCAGGTCTTGCAATTGAACCTTTAGTTCCGCCATCTCCTTTGGCGCAACACGATATGGCGAGTGGGCCATAGGTTTTGCACATAACACCAACTCAATAGCGAAGTCAATCTCCCACTGGGGCGGTAACCCCGGAAGATCTTTAGGAAACACATCAGTATACTCCAATACAATAGGAACATCACTCACACTGGGCCTATGCTCAACAGCCTCCAACAGCGTGAAGAACAACTCCACGCCCTTCCAAACTGCCTTGACTACTTGGATAACAGATATCATTATCTTGCTCGATCCTAACATACCGGCGAATTTAGTCTCTCGTTTGGTGTTCTGTCCCAGTGTGACTTCCTTAGAGTTGTAATCTATATAGGCACGCTGCTCCGAGAGCCAGTCCATACCAAAGATCACATCAAACTTCGATATCGTTAGCATAGATGCTTCCAATCCAAAATCCCGACTTCCTATCCAGACCTCAACACAGCAAGCTCGATCCGCGCACATCAAGCACCCGATAGGTAGCAACACATTCACTCGATCTGTCAGCGTAAACGAAGGCACTCCGATACGCCCCATGAAGTCTTCCAACAGAAAGGAATGAGAAGCTCCTGTTTCGAACAGTGCTCTCGTCGGACACTCCAATATCAAGACAAAGCCTAATTCAAACCAATCATGCACAAGCAACACACAAGGTACTAAGTATGGAAAGAAGTAAAAACTATATCTTAACTCGTATCTGTTACGATGTCGCTTTGTTTTATGGTCTCTTATTGGCCAAGATTATAGACTCGGGGTTGCGCTTGAGATACAATTGATTCCACCACTACCTTTCCCTTTTCAGCATAAGACACACCCGTCTTTTTCTCCCCTTTTGGAAGGCCACTCAAACAATCTCGAGCCATATGCCCCACCTTGCCACATGTATAACATGTGAGTGGACCTCTCCCAGATGTTACTCCAGACGGAGGAGAAGAAGAAGCCGACGCAGAAGTTTTAGGCTTCTTTTTCCACCGTCGATACCCATACTTTGAAGAACTAGGTACCTTGAACTTTGGATTCTTCCCTGCCAAGTCATTCTTACGCTGCATGCGCTTCATGTACAGCTTGAGGGAGCGGGCCGTATTGACCAGGGTAAGAAAACCATGCGTCATTAGTCCTGAGAGAAGCAATCACAGGTCATCTCTCAAACCTTCATAGAACCGATTTGTTTTTCGTTCCTCATATGCAAATGTAAAGCCTGCATATCTTCCCAATCTCATAAACTTGTGCAAGTAGTCATCCACTGACCTCTCGCCTTGAGTTAACCTTTGAAATTGGTTCTCCATCGCAATCCGCTGTGCCGATGGAATGTATCTTGCCAGAAAACACCTTGAGAACTCCTTCATTGAGATCTCAATCAATGGCCGATCAACAAACTGGTGCAACTCCAGCTCATCCTACCATAGTCTTGCCTCACCATCCTACAAGAAGGTAGTCACAGTGAATTTTTGCCACTCTTCCATTTAAGTTGCCGTGAGGACCCTCTTTATTCTTGAGAGCCAATCTTCGGCTTGTGTAGGGGTTCCAATACCCATAAACACATGAGAATTGAAACTTATAACGTGTTTCAGTTGCTTCTCTGTCGCTCGCCTTGCGGCCACTTGCTCAACAACCACTTGTCTCACCGCTACATGCTCAACCACGCCAACCGGTTCCTAGACCATCGAAGGAATAAGAGGTTGTATCTGACCCCCTGATTGCGCATTAATCATTGCGAACACGGCTTCAGCAACCAACCGTATACTTTTTGTCAAAGGAGGAGGTGTTGGCACCTCATTTGGTGCATTAATCTCCACCGAGCACTGGGATTCTTGCTGCCCCGCACCACTTCTAGTCGCCTACAATGTGAAACACACAATTAAGCAACTAGGAATATTGCCAAAAGCAATTATAGGAACATACCAGTTCCTCAAACATGTCTATTTTCATTCCTAAGTGGACATTCATGGGTTCAGTTATGTTATCAAGGTAGCGCACATGCACGTGCTCATCACCCATTAAAAGAATTCGACCACGAATTCAAAGAAGGAAGACCGTGAACGGAATCTGATACCAATTTTGTAACGCCCCCATCCGTCGTATATCATATGACAGAAGGTCCAACCAGGGCCCGACGCCATATACTACGGACAGGTAAGGAGATTACTTATTGATTCCAAATCCAAATTAAACTATGAACGCGTCCTAACTCAGAGCATTCTAGCAGAAACATTTAGGTTAAGAACCCATAAGAGTAGGAATGTCCACTACAAAAGCTTATACATGAATGATATATATAACACAACACATGTTTTGGCCTTTCAGACTTATAACTGTTTCATTTACATCAAGTGGTTTCATATATTGGCACGTAGGCCGGCCACACATGAAAATAATAAAAAGTTTGCCTTTTGGCCTTCAAGGGCCAGCCAATCACAGCACAAGGGCTTCATCCCGCTACTTCCCACTTGGCTCTCCAGCACCTGCACAAATGGCCCACATAAATGTGTCAAACAATGCAACAGTCAACATTTTACTGACCAATTTATAACGACCCCACCCCTTACTCGGGCGACGATTCTCCTTCCCTGCAAACAACATATATAAATATAGTGGCAACAACAAAGTGCATTTAAGCACCATTCACCACAGAAGTAGGCTCAACGACCACACACCCCGTATACTCATGACATATTTTTGGTGTACTGGACTTCCCGTATATCACCACCGTTCAAAGGTACTTAACTTGACGACTATGTCATTCAGAGGTACTTAACTTAACGGGACCCCCTATCATTCAGAAGTACTTAACTTAACGACTATGTCGTTCAGAGGTACTTAACTTACGCCTGAGTGCCCATTCAGAGGTACTTAACATGATGACCTAGTCATTCAAAGATACTTAACTTGATGACACAGTAGTTGGCCTTCACGGCTCAACTCAAACATAAGCCACACGGCTTTGTACAATTTCAGGCTGGCGCCCACCATTGCTGGGCAATTTAAGCTTATAGCTCCGCATGCAATGGCCCCCAGGTCTCTTAGAGACAGGCCACAAAAAATTTTAGCTCACTGGGAGCTATCGCCTGGCAATTTTCACTGTCGCCTTTCGACATCAACAATTCTCTGAACTGTGATCTTTCCTGGGTATTTTCCTGGAGCTGAACTCCAGTACTTCCTGTTACTCTCCTTTCACAGGCACAACCCTCAGACTCCGTACAACTACACGTTTATACTCGAAGTTTTCTCTGACACGCTTTATAAACATCACCAATCCAGACCAACCCGTCCGGATAGGCTTCACACATCATGCATATTCTGTACTCTATATTTCCGGATCTATATGCAATATTAAAAAGGGATCATACTGATTTACCCATTGGAAACCACCTTTTCTTCACCTTTTGGTGAGGGGTTCCATGCAAGTATACATATTGAGTATTTCACTTGTCCAAGGAGAAAATCGTTGCCCTTGTAGTTTTCTTCAGAGCTATGATAGTGATCTTTTATCCGGATGGAATTGATTGTCACAACTTCCTCTTCGCGGATCTAGCGTCGACTCGCGATTCCGAACACAAGCACACCTTGAATCGATTATCCTCTTGAGCTCCTGGACTTTTCCTCCTCTTCCCTTTCCAAAACTAAGCAAGAGAGTGTGTGAGAGAAAATGAGAATGAAATCTCAAGTCTAGCCTTTATATGAAAACTACCACCGCGTGATAAATCCTACCGCCGTGTGGTATCACATGCAGTGACCTCTTTGACCAGCCGACACTGCTATCCAGAGCTATCGCCCCGTGATAACTCTCTAGCACCGCGTGATAGCACACTCAACGATTTGTCGACAACATCAAAATCGTTGAGTGCTATCGCGATACGCTAGCTTCCTACCGCCAGACGATAACAACCTGAGCCCTGGGTCTTTTAATTCACTGAGATATCGTCGATAATAAGCCTATCGCCGCACGATAACCTTCAATGACCACTTCTCATTTTTGGGTGTTATAATCATGTGCTATCAACAGCCGCTCCCTGATTGTCTGAACAATAGAAGTCACATCCTAAAATTCCTTCCACTTATACAATTTTGACTCGCCCATCTCCAACAATGATAATAGAGTATGGCACTTTCTACCATATAGGGCCACGAAGGGCGCCATTTGAATGCTTGCCTGGTAGCTATTGTTGTAAGCGAATTTGATCATATAGAAGTGATCCTTCCACTTTTTCCCGAAATCTAGAGTGCATATACGAAGCATGTCCTATATCATCCTATTTACCCTCTCGGTCTAACCATCCGTCTGTGGATGAAAGGTCATACTGAACTTCAGTTTGGTACCCAACAGTTGATGTACCGGCCTCCAATCATTAAACATGAAACACCCATCTCAGTCACTCACGATGCTACGGGGCACACCGTGAAATCGAACAATATTATCCACATACAATTTTGCTAGTTTCTCGACCGAATCGTCCTTCCTATTCAGAATGAAGTGCGACACTTTCGTCAAACGATCACCGATCACCCAGATGACATTGTTTCCCTTCTGTGATCTTGGAAAACCATGCACGAAATCCATGGATATGTCGTCGAACTTCCATTCTGGTATATGCAAAGACTTCAAATATCCATCGGGCTTCTGACATTCAGCCTTCAACAAGGCACAAGTCTGACACTTTGCTACATATAGTGTTATGTCCTTCTTCAGTCCTGTCCACCAGAACAATTTTTCATGTCTTTATACATCTTCGTGCTCCCTGGGTGAATCGAGTACTTGGTGTAATGAGCCTCGTACATTAATTCTTCCCGTATTTTACCCACCTTTGGGATGCACAAACAATTTTTCTTCCAAACAGCCCATTATCAATAGTAAACTGGGTATTTAACCCTTCCAAAGACTCAGCCATGTAGCATTTCATGCTGTCATCCAAATCCAAAGCTTGTCAAATTTGATTAGCGAGGTCATATTGTACCTCTACCTAATTCAAATATACTTCAACACTATATCTCCTATCAACACAAGAGATCTCTAAGGACTTCAAATCTCGAACAAGATGTTCGTCATGCATCAATAACCAATTGGCATGCGCAGGAGCTCTGCGACTTAACGCATCTGCAACCACATTACCTTTGTCAGGGACATAATGTATCTTGAAGGTGTAGTCCCCAAGGAACTCCATCCACCTTCGCTGATGCATATTTAGGTCCTTCTGATCCATCCGATACTTCAAACTCTTATGGTATGTATAAATGTCAACCTTTACTCCATACAGGTAGTGTCTCTAGAGCTTCAACACAAATATCACGACCGCCGGATATTTCCTCTCATGCACCTTCAACTAGTGCGAACCATAAGCTATTACATTCTCATATTGTAGCAGAACACAACCTAAGCTGCTGGTTGAAGCGTCGCTGTAGATCTCAAAGCCTTCTGTCCCACAGGGCGAGCATAGAATAGGTGCTGTGGTCAAACAACTTTTCAATTCTTCGAAAGCTTGCGCGCACGCTGGCGGCCAAACAAACTTCTGATACTTCCTTATTAGGGTCGTGAGAGGTAAAGCTATCTGCGAGAAGTTCTCCATGAAGCACCTATAGTAGCCGGTAAGTCCCAGAAAAATCCGGACTTCTGCCATAGAAGACAGCACAAGCCACTCCCATATTGTAGTAACCTTTACTAGATCCATCATGATACCCACACCAGTGATAATATGACCAAGGAATGCCACAAAAGATAGCCAAAACTCACATTTAAAAAACTTGGCGTACAACTGATTACTCCTCAAAATCTTTAGATCAATATGTAGGTGTTCCTTATGATCATCCTCGGACAGGGAGTACATCAAGATATCATCAATGAACACTATCACGAACCGATCCAAATACTCTGAGAGGACTTAGCGCAACCACTCGCACCAAAAGCCCGGACTGATGGAGGACGGCGCCACTAATCTTTATATCAAAGTTCCTCGGGCGGATCCACGGGGCAGCCAGTTAAGCCATTACCGCATAGCACCGCAGCGCGGGGGTGATTCCGGACCGCAGCCTGAACAATCCCCCCCGGAAACGACCCCGGGGTTTCGAACCCGCGACCCCCTTTGATACCACTTGAGAGGACTTAGCGCAACCACTCGCACCAAAAGCCCGGACTGATGGAGGACGGCGCCACTAATCTTTATATCAAAGGTCCTCGGGCGGATCCACGGGGCAGCCAGTTAAGCCATTACCGCATAGCACCGCAACGCGGGGGTGATTCCGGACCGCAGCCCCAACAATCCCCCCGGAAACGACCCCGGGGTTTCGAACCGGGGGGGGGGGGGATTGTTGGGGCTGCGGTCCGGAATCGCCCCCGCGCTGCGGTCCTATACGGTAATGGCTTAACTGGCTGCCCCGTGGATCCGCCCGAGGACCTTTGATATAAAGATTAGTGGCGCCATCCTCCATCAGTCCGGGCTTTTGGTGCGAGTGGTTGCGCTAACCTCCCTCTGATACCAATTGAAAGAAAAGGGGATAGATACTACTCTAGAGGGGGGGGGGGGTGAATAGAGTAATCAAAAATTGCACTAGCAAAGTTGACTGTTTACTCAACTCCCTTGGAGTTAATTGCGGAATGAAAGTTATAGATATTTGAGATTAAACCTTAAAGCCTAACACAAGTGATGTGCACAAAAGGCAGCCAACTGTAATTACAGTTAAGGCTAGGAATCCTAAACAGCAACTAGCAAACCTAGTTAAAATCTAATCACAGACACAATGCAAGTAATTAATTAAAGCAATCCAGACGACACAAGGAATTTATAGTGGTTCCCCAAACAACTTGGGTACGTCCACTCTTCGACCAACAAGGTAGGAATCCACTCAGGTTTTTGATCAGGTGCCCTGCCACCAACAAGATCTGCTTCAGGTAGATCCAGAAACCCTTTAGACTTTTGATCAGGTGTTTAAAAACCAACACATGTTTTTGATCAGGTGCCCTGCCACCAAGGGATACTTTTGAAGGGAGTAATAACCCTGTACAGGAGGGGGAAAGGAGGTTAAGGTGTCTTCTCTATTTTATAATAGATTAGAGAAGCACAATAACTTGCACTGAGCTAGAAAGCTCTAAAAGAATCAAGGCTCCCCCTAGCTAAAAGAACGTCCAGGTGAAGTCTTGCTTCAGTGCAGAAATACTTCAGAAAATACTGAAGGAAAAAGCTACAAGAAGATAAATAATATGAAATAAAATTTCTTCTTCAGGCAGCTATCTTCTTCTTCTTCAAAAAAAAAAACTCTGAGTGTAAATCTTCCTGGAGGCAGGAGAACTCAGGTTGAAGAAAAGTGAAGAACTAAAACTTCTTCTCAGTTAGATGTGGATGAGCTGAGAGCAGTTGAAAACTGTAAGTTCTAAGCTTGAATGCTGCTGATAGATTTTTGGTATATGAGAGCTGAACTAGTTAATTTCTTTCTTCAAAGAAGTCTTTATAAAGCAGCAGTATCAACGGCTCTTACTTGAGTTTGAATCTTGTCTTCTTCTGAACTCTGCAAGCTGGGCTATAAAAAGCATAAAACAAAACAAAAATACTGCAGACAGATATCCTATAAGAGGATAAAGCTTTCTAAGAAGCTGCAAATACTTCTGATGAAATAATACAAGAGAAAGTCACATAAGAAGAGAATCTTTACAGCCAAGGAAGACTTTTTGAGTCTAACGACTATAAAGGACAGCCTGACAGATAAAGCAGAAATCATATCTCAGCTAATAAGACAAACGACTTTGTCAGAAAAAGATTAGCTCATGCATAAGGAATAGAAAAGATATTGCATGGAAATGTTATCACAATTTATTCAGATAATCTTTTATAAAATATGCCAAAATAAATATGAAATTAGTCACATCATAGAAGACGACAAAACTACTCAAGACATACAGCAAAACGTCGAACGACCCTCGGAGATCGTCGACCGAAGCACGGAGATCGTCGACCTATCAGACAGATAGTCGAACGATCCAGATAGTCGAGCTATCAAAGAAGATAGTCGAACTATCTCAGCAGATAGTCGACCTATCAGAACAGATAGTCGAGCTATCAGATAGTCGATCTATCAGGACAGATAGTCAAACTACCAAAGCAAAACAGATAGTCGACCTATCAAACAGATAGTCGACCTATCACAGAAAACAGATAGTCGACCTATCAACAGATAGTCGACCTATCAAAGCAAAACAGATAGTCGACCTATCAGCAGATAGTCGAACTATCAGATAGTTGAACTATCCAAGCAGATAGTCGAACTATCAAAGAAGAGCAGATAGTCAACCTATCAACAGATAGTCGAACTATCAAGGGAAAACAGATAGTCGACCTATCAACAGATAGTCGAACTATCAAACAAAACAGATAGTCGACCTATCAACAGATAGTCGAACTATCAACGCAGACAGAACATCGACCAACTGATAGACGATCGTTGATCAGCCGATAGACGATAGTCAAGCGGCGTTCGACCATAGTCGAACGAAAAATTACTTAGCCAGATTTTCATCTAGACAGGCAATTCTACACAACTAGAGAATCTATCCTATCAACTAACCTTTGACCATAGATAAATCTTGGGTCAAGAGACAGAAAGAGAAGACTAAACTCAAAGCAAAATCTAGGGTACCAACAATCTCCCTCTATTTGAGTTAAGTCTCTCAACAACTAAAACATTCAAAACTAATTACTGAAAGTAAAATAAAATGCATGAAAAGAAATAACTAAGCAGATAACATCAATCAAACAGATAAACAATTAACTGTCAATCAATGAAATATTAAGATGCTTCAGAGTTAGGCTTAGGATCAGAAGAGCTAGAAACAAAAGTAATCTTTCTTGAGGGATCTAGAGCTTATTTTCTCGATAACTTCAGGTCTTGCTCTCCAATGATTTTCAATTCTGTTGTTCTTGGGACAACTGCCTCAGGATGCTTTTCCATATACTTTGAAGGATCGAATATCTCAGGTCTAACCTGGAACTTATCGAGCTCCTTCATTCTGAATTTCGACATTGTGGTCAATCCTGCAGTGTCTTTTCCTTCTGCTTTTGCTTTCTTAATTTGAGCAGCTCCAACAAGTTCAAGAAAACGAGCCATCCTAAAATTAGGATCAAGCTCTGGGCTTTCATAAACATTCTCAGAAGATATATCAACTGGTTCTTTATCCTGAGTAACTAGATAACAAGGAGGAGCAGACTTAGCAAAGTTCTTACTAGAATTTTCAGAAAAAAAAATAAATCACTTACCTTTTGGAGCATCCTTCACAGAGTGAACTGGCTTAGGAGAGATTGAGCTTTTGATTTCTTTAGACTGAGGAGGAGAGAAGGTTGGTCTTTGATACACTACCTCCTTTACTTGTTCTTTAACAGCATCAGGTCTTTGATAGCCAGTTTGACTTTTACCTTGGTATCCTTGTGAACTTCTCCTTTGAGCTGATTGAGATGGATTTGATCTTTCGGACTGAGCAACAGATTTTGAAGATAAGTTTCCTGAGGCTCCTGTACCGGGAGGTGGAGGAGGAGGACCTCTAGGATTCCATCTTGGGACAGGAGAGTCATACCTCTTTGACTTTTTCCTTTGCTTTTGCTGGTTCTTAGAAAATAACATCCAATGCTGGAAATCTTTTGACTTTGGATCAATTCCTTTCAGTATATAATAAGGGGTATCATTATTTGGATTAGCAGGAGGAGGAGCTACATCGTTTCTTTTCTTTTTAGCAATCCTTTTTCTTTTTGACTCAGCAGACTCATCAGAATCAATTTCATCTTCAGAATTTGAAGAGATGGGCAGATCATATGGGTCAATAGCATCTTTCAAAGCTCTTTCCTTTTCCTTTCGAGCAGCTCTTTCTAGTTCTTCTTCCATGGCATCCTGTGTCAGGAGAGCATCTAAATCCAAACCTGGGGAATCATCCCATACAGTAGATTTTTCAATTTGGGCATCTACAGCTTTTTCTTGAAGATCAGAAACTATCATGGTGACCAGTTCTGCTTGCACTTCTGGCTGAACAACTTGTTCTGGTTCAAACTGAGGTTCTGCAGCTGGTAGGAGATCAGGCTCTTGAAAAACTTCTTCCAATTTATCTGTAGTATTATGAATAAAATTTTTCTAAATGACATCTAATCATCCCTTCCAGATATTCCCATACAAGCATATCAGTTAACAAGTCTAAAAAGTAAGTAAAGGGAATACCTTCAGAATCGACCACTGCGTGTCCTAACTCCCACAATTCATCTAGAAAGGAAGTGATAATTCCTTCTAGGTACAGGGCGACCAAGGGAGTAGAACATTCTTCTAAGCAAGCTTTGATAATAAATTCAGATTTCAACAAAGCATCAGAAATTTCATTTTCAGATAGAGGAGGAGGAGCTGAATCTTCTATTGCTTTCTCTGCCACTGCATGATGATCTGCTGGAGGGGAGGCCAAAGGCTGCTCAGAGACATCTTCATCAAGCATCTCCCCCTGCCTGATTTCAGTAGAAACTGAAACCAGGCCCCTAGAGGAAGAGGGCTCAACAGACTTTGAGAGTTTTTGAATAGCAGCAGTCAAAGAGGAGATAAAAGAAGCAAGGGGAGCAATCGCCTCTTCAATCATGATTTTGATTGAGGGGGTAATTAACTCCACAATGCTAGAGATAAATGCTGGAGTTATTTCAAAGGATGATGATGATGATGGGGGAATTTTAGAGGATGGAAGAACAGCAGGGATGGTATATGCATGATGAGCTGGAGAATGAACTGGAGATGGAGATGGAACTGGAGATGGATGAGATGATGCAGGGTGATCAATGTGATCAGAAGAGGGAATTGGAGAATAAAGAGGAGTAGAAATCTCAGAAACCAATAAATCAAAACTGGGTTGAGAAATCCCAGCAAGATGAGTCGGGAGAGGAGATGCAGGAGGTCGCACTTCAATTGAAGTTGAGGGAACTTCAACTGAAGTAGACATCAAAACAGATGAAGAAGATGGAAGGGATGGATTTGCTGAGCCAGCTGGTAGAAGGAGGGGAGTGACTGAGACAGTCCTGGTGCTCTCAGATGTAATTGGAGCAACCCCTACGGGAGCGGGCTTCAGGAAGGTCCTTTTCCACTTTGTGAACAGGGATGGATCCATCTTCTTGCTAGCGTTTATGGAGGTGGCAGCTGACACTAACAGATGGGGATATTTCTCCTTCAGAAAAATCCCAACTACCCTTCCCAGGGTAACTTCTTTCTTGCCATTCTTTTTCCTGATCAAATCAAACATAACGCCTGCCCAATTAATCTGTTTCTTATTTACAATTGCACACATTAGTGCAAATTGCTGCCTTGTAATATTATCGTGGGCAGAGTGCTTTCCCAGTAGCACTTTTCCAACTATTTCAGCAAGAAACTTAATCTTAAATGGAAAGTTTACTTTCAGCAGCTTAGAGGGAATGCCTTCGGCATGTCCCAGCTCTACCCCACATCTCCACCACTTGAGAGGACTTAGCGCAACCACTCGCACCAAAAGCCCGGACTGATGGAGGACGGCGCCACTAATCTTTATATCAAAGGTCCTCGGGCGGATCCACGGGGCAACCAGTTAAGCCATTACCGCATAGCACCGCAGCGCGGGGGCGATTCCGGACCGCAGCCCCAACAATCCCCCCCGGAAACGACCCCGGGGTTTCGAACCCGCAACCTCCCTCTGATACCACTTGAGAGGACTTAGCGCAACCACTCGCACCAAAAGCCCGGATTGATGGAGGACGGCGCCACTAATCTTTATATCAAAGGTCCTCGGGCGGATCCACGGGGCAGCCAGTTAAGCCATTACCGCATAGCACCGCAGTGCGGGGGCGATTCCGGACCGCAGCTCCAACATACTCCTTGAACGTCCTGTTCATTAAGTCCATAAAAACGGATGGCACATTACTCAGTCCGAAAGGCATAACAGTGAACTCATAATTCCCATATCGTGTACTGAATGCCATCTTGGGAATATCTCTTTCCCTGATTCTCAGATGATAATATCCAGATTTCAAGTCTAGCTTCGAATATACAGTTGACCCAACTAGCTGGTCTAATAGATCATGGATCCTCGGAATCAGGTACTTGTTCTTCTCTGTTAGTTTATTGAATTCCCGATAATCGATACAAAGTCTCAGACTTCTGTCCTTTTTCTTCACAAAGAGGACCAGAGCGCTCCAAGGTGATTAACTTGGACATAAAAACCCCTGCTCTATTAGCTCTTGAAGCTGCACCTTCAATTCCGTCATCTCTCTCGATGCTAAGCGATAAGGAGATTGCAACATTGTCTTGGCACCTGACACCAACTCAATGGTGAACTCGATCTCTCTCTGAGACGGGGCTCCAAGGAGATCTTCGGGAAACACATCGACAAACTCTAACACCACTAGGATATTGACTAAACCAGGCTTGGGCTTCTTAGCCTCCAATAGAGCGAAGAACAACTCTGCCCCTCATGAATTGCTTTAACTACTTGGAGAGCAGACATCAGCGTCTTGCTCAATCCTTTCAAACTAGAGAAATAGTTTCTTGGCTTGTATTCAACCCTAGTTTGTTCGTCTTCAAACTACAATCGATGAACGCACATTGCTTGGAGAGCCAATCTGTAACACCCCTACCCGTCGCATGGTATATAGTAGTAGGTCCGGCCGGAGCCCGACGCCATATACTACATACAGACCGAAGGGTTACAAAATGAAACCATTCTCCTAAACACAAACGTCCTACACAGAGCAACTAGCGGAGGCTTTTAAGTAGTTGAAAGAAACCAATAACAAATAACATTTATCATGAATGTCCACCAACCACGATAGGAATGAAATACCAAAATACACAAAAGTACTTGGCCTTATGGCCTTACAAATGTTCACTTAACAACAGAGTGTTTTACAGACATCGGCTCGCAGGCCGGCCACACATGACAGAAATAAAACAACAGTTCACTTTGGCCTTCGAGGGCCAGCACAACAGCTTGGGCTTCAGCCCGCTATTTGGTACTTTGTTCTGCCGCACCTGCAAGCAACATTCCACCGTACGGTGGCAAACAATGCAACGGTCAGCTAAAGCTGACCAAACTATAACGACCCCGCCCCTTATTCGGGACGGCGATGCTACTTCCCTGCATTTCATTAGCCTAGCTAAACAATTAAGTGCATAAGTATATTTCGCCATGTAACATCCCATTTCCGGCTAGACCCCTAGGAGTCGGTTGGTTGTGGTAGAACCCTAGGGAGCCCAAAAACTAGAAATAAATCGGCTAAGAAATCGGGTCACGGGTTGGTCACGCCCGTGACCCGCCATGTCACGCCCGTGACAAGGGCGTGACACGCTCGACGATCGTCGATCCCGATTCGACGATCGTCGAACCAAATTTGACCACACTGCCTGTCACGCCCGTGACGCTTAATGTCACGCCCGTGACATAGGGCGTGACCGTGACCGTCGACTTCAGGTCGACGGCGTCGACCCAAAATTGAACACACGCCATGTCACGCCCGTGACTTGCCTTGTCACGCCCGTGACATTGGGCGTGACCGCGCTCGGCGATCGTCGATTCCAGTTCGACGATCGTCGAACCAGAACTAGACATCAGGCATGTCACGCCCGTGACCCGCATTGTCACGCCCGTGACATTGGGCGTGACCACGCTCGACGATCGTCGATTTCAGCTCGACGATCGTCGGCCAGAATTAGTCACCAGGCCTGTCACGCCCGTGACCCAAGTGTCACGCCCGTGACCACCCTTCGACGATCGTCGATCTCAGTTCGACGATCGTCGAACCCAGAACTACTAACCGGGCCTGTCACGCCCGTGACCCATGTGTCACGCCCGTGACCAAGGCCGAAACGTCAGCCAGACTGGAAATTTCGGTAACCGACGCCTTAATAAATTCTGGCTGTGGGGATGAAAAATCAAGAGCATTCATGGGCCGTTCCCTACTTTAATTATGTTAATAATTAAGGAAAAATTGGGTCCAATAGGAAATTGCCACCTGGCAAGCACCTCTTCATTCCCAACTTTTCAACTGCCATTCGGCATAACCGAAACGTCATAAGAATGTGATTAATGGCCGCCAACGTTTCATCTCCAACGTTCCACCCTTTCCCCTCCCCATTGGCTCATCTATAAAAGGTTCCTGACTGCAAGAGGAAAAGGTTACACTCCCTTAACTATTCAGACTTCCTCCTTGCTGTTGAAGAATTTCCGGCGATGCCACCACCGCGCAAATGGCTTCCCGACGCTCTGCACGCCTTCAACCCGCGAACAAGGTCCTCCCCTCCCTCTTCTTCTGCGGATAGATCTTAGGAATCGTTAGGAGAGATATCAGGCTCAAAAGAGCCAGATCGGGTGAGCGTAATGGTGGTTTTCCGAAAATATCATGGTGGCGGGTTCGCCGGAAACCGCCTCTCCGGCGGCCGTGCCGCCGCCCGACGTTAGCCCTCGCCTCAACGGAGGTGGTGGTGGTGGTGGCCGGCCAGGGAGATGGCTGGGTGGCCGGGAAATAGCTTGGAAAGGCTACAGGAAAATTAGGTTTTCAGTCTCTGGTTCGGGCTGTAGAAGAAGATGAACAGTGCCTTTAATTAGATTTTATTTGTAAAATCAATTTCTGAATGAGATTTCTGTCATGTTAAATAATTTGGGAAAAATACTTAGAGGCTCCTACAGGAAAAGTGGTCAACATAGAAACTGTAGCCCTTGAAGTCTAGTTTTATTCAAAATTAATTTCATTCAATTTGGATTCCTGGTTAGACCACAGCACCCTTTTTGGTGAGGTCTATCCAGAGGGCTGCCTTGACCTTAGAAAAATTCCCCACTCCAATCCAGTCGTCCAAACGACTTGAAATTTGGGATGTGGTCTAATCTTACATATATCTAGGTGATATCCAAAAATGAGAATTTTTGGAGAATATTTTTCTATAGTTTTTAGAAAAATTCAATAATCCTAGCCGAATTTAATTAGGTGGTTAAACAATTTCCAAACCCTCCCAAATTTTGGTGAGTGGTCCCTGGGTTCACCATAAGGTTCTGTATAATTTTTCATCTCACTTGGAGATGGTTTGGTTTAGAATTGATCAACCCTAAGTTTTGCCCTAATAAGGGGTCTTAGGTTAAAAGTGCACTTTTGAAGTTTGAGTGGTGAGATCACCTCAACAGAGGCTGAGATTTTTACCACTGGCTAGTAATGTTCTCTAGCACCCCCTCATGGAGTTTGAGGTGGATCGGGGTAAGTTTACCCTAAGGACCAAGGCCAAACCCTAAGGATGGATCTTGGTGGTTTGTGAAGGTCATGTGGTCAAATGACCTTGGATTGAACCGAGGTCGGATTATGAGAACCATAGGGCTAATATAGTTCTCTGGATGAAATTTTAGTGGATTTGGAGATCGTTGGGATGTCTAAAAACCTAACCCTAGTTTAGGGCGCAAAACTTATAGAGATAGGAAATGACACCAAACCACATTGAAAAGTGATGGGAATTGGGTAGAGTGGATTATAGGGGTAGTACAAGCTCTGGATATTTTTCTATGAATTTTATGCTCACTATTTTGGGTACTTCTTAAATGAATTGGTAGTTGCATGATTTGCTTAGAAAATTTATTATGGAGTACAAACTTCTTGGAAATTGATGAAATTTAGGCAGAGAACCTTTATTATGGTTTTAAAACTCTGTGAAATTTTATGGGATTTTTAGAAGTTTAATTCTAAGGCTTTCTTCATTAAGTGTTATTTATCATGGATATTGGATTAAATCTATTTTGGTGCTTAGCAAGCTGATAAAATTATGATTCTCTGCACAAAGATCTTTTATATATCATACTACTGACTAGTGATTTTTCTATAATTTTTAGATGAATAATTTCTATACTTCCTTCATTAAGTAGGATTAACGTGATTATACTGACTAAATTAATTAGAGGTTAAATACTTTCTATAAAAATCTGAGAATTTGCATTTGAGGTTATCTTGCTGTTATTTAATGAACTTAATTTTTGGGTGGCCATAACTTAAGAATATCATATAGTTCATGTTAAAAATACCCATGGCCAATCTTTGAGAAAAATAAAATAAATATCAGATTAATTAGGAAAATTATAAATTCCTGGATTTAAGCTAATTAGGTCATGATAGTCCTCCAGTAAATATTATAGGAGATTTGGAAGATAATTTGGAGTACCTCCCCTTGTGTACCACATATAGCTTAGGATGGTCTGCATTTAGTAAAACCACGGAATTCTGATAATCGATGGTTGGTAGGGCAAATTTAGAATGAGTTCATTATTAGAAGTCAGGATAAGTAGAATGTGGGACTGGTTAGGATAAGAGAGTACGGGAACGACGAAAGACCGTCCGCCCCGGGAGGAAGAGGAAGAGTCTTAATACGCTAGGGTTAGATTCATTATAACATTAAAAGGGGATTGGGTAAAGGGTAGACAACCAATAATAATAAGTGCCTTGCGAAAGGGAACTTCGGGCCGTAATGCACCGTCTTGGTTCCTAGTGCCCCTTGAGAGCCCTTCACGGGTATACCGGGGGCAGTCCTGGGCTAACGTAAACCATAGGAGTAATAAATTAAAAGAGCAACTAGTATAACTAGGGTTGCACACACTCACTCCCCGGTAGCTAGGAAAGTAGAATTATAGGATTACTTGCCATCAGACAGTAGCTCTGAAGGTAGATGCACGGACAGTACTGTCCGGGGGGCCGCGGGCTCGAGGGTTGGAGTACGGAGAAAGGTGGTGGGTCATCGGTACTAGGCGATCGATCACACCGACAGCGGTACGATGACTCGGAGAAAAGTCTGGAGGGTACATCCAGCAGCAGTACGCGGATACTCTAGGTTGTGTTCTTCTAGGGGCATACGGAAGGGCTAGGCCTGGTAGTGTGGTTACCCGCCTAGGAGTGGGGGGCCCGACCCACTGTCTCCGTTTGCCACTACGGAGGTTCCTGGGGGTGAAGCTAGCCTCCCGAACAGGGGGAACTAAAGGTCTGTGCGCATAGAGTCGTGTGTGTGGGTTGCACTTGCATGAATCATGGCATAGCATGTTTGCATATAACCGTCACCCCAACGTATAAATCGGTATGGGACTTTTTATACGATGGGAGCCTTGCAGAAGATCCCTTAACTTATAAGTTTGTATGGGCATTCATATAAGTTAAGGTTACTTACATACTTACTTACTGTTCTCTAGTTGTCTTTTTATATAAATTGCTTCTTATTAATTGTTCTACCTATTACAACATTTATACTGCTCCCCGATATAACTGCTAGTTAGGTCCACCGACACTTGCTTGTCTATTCTCCACTTTTGTAGCTTCCCTTTCCTCCTCTCCGCCCGGTGCTTAGGAGCCGTGGTGGGAGGGGTAGGGGATGATAGGGCTTAGTCTTTATGACTAATGGTTTTCGAACCAAACATTACAGGAGCTCCGGATGGGAGACAGGGACCAGCACCAGCGGAGTACGGTGCGCATGGAGGTGGGACAGTCTAGCACCGGTGCACCTGCGACCAGCTCCGTGAGTGATTAGCATTTCCTTAGCTTCCGTGATGAGAGACTTGTAGTGAGGACTCTGATGTACTGGGCTCAAGCCCATTTATCTATTTTCTTATTATTGTATTGATGGACTGGATATGATTCTCTTTTATATACATGTTTTCTGTGGACTTGTTTACACTTTTGTATAAATGCTTCTCTCGTTTGTGATCGAAAAGGGCCGGCAGAATTGGCGATTTGTAGTGGTGGCCTTCCCGAGATGTCGGTGCCACCGCAAAGCGGCAATTCTGGGCTAAGACCCCCGGTGGTTGAAAAGAAAAAAAAGGGGTCTTACAAGTGGTATCAGAGCAGACCTCGATCGAAAGAGAAGTAGTCCACAGAAACCTTGGGCCACCCCCGTGCGAGCTTAGTTTGCGGACAAACTAGCAGCGGAAGCAGTGGTGTGCCCATAAGGGAAATCACATGTGAAAGTCCATTATAACTCTTCTTAAATTCCATTCATTCGCTCTCTAACAAATGGAATTTTTGCTTGTAGCCTGCGACGAACCCTACATCGCAGCAGGGGACACCTCAGGCCCGGATGTGGTCCTGACTCCGCCAGCACCCGTTCCGTTCCAGCAGACGGAGATGGGGCAAACATTGACGGCCATCTTGGAGGCCTTCAGAGCTCAGCAAGCCCCGGCCCCACAGCCGAACCCCGGGGCCAATTGGATGACTGTCTTCCGGGGACTATCCCCTCCATCCTACCAGGGGACGGAGTCCGCAGTACATACGGAGGAGTGGTTGGACACCATTTACGAGATGCTGGCAGGGATTCGATGCCCCACGGAGGAGGCAGTTGCCTTGGCAGTCTCCTGCTTAGAGTCACACGGAAAGAGATGGTGGAAATCTCAGCTGGACACCACCTTTGCAGGGGTGGATTGTGCTGATATTACCTGGGAGGAGTTCAGAGCAGCGCTCTTGGGACACTTTGTACCTCAGTCGGCGAGAGATGACCTGGAGGATAGGTTCCTGCGGTTGAGGCAGGGAGCAGGACCGTGGTGGAGTACTATCAGGAGTTCACACACCTGGCCCGATATGCGGACGCTTACCAGTTAGACGATGCTGGCTATGCCCGGAGGTTTTATAAGGGGCTGCAGGATGACATGAGGCAGGCCCTCCTTTTCGTTTCAGAGGGGAGTCTGGCCAGGATTCTGGAGATGGCTAAGAAGAGAGAGGCGGATCAGCTTACAGTGAGGAGCCGGAAGAGACCGGCTGATGATACAGTGATTGGAGGACGTAGAGACCGCCCTCGAGGCCAAGTTATTGGAGAGAGAAGGAACGGGGATCAGCCCCGTCAGGAGTTTGGGCAGGAGCAGAGGACTCAGGGGGTATTGGCTCCCCAGCCTATACAGATGCTGGAAATGCCAAGGACGGCAGGGCAGCCACCGGTATGCTATCAGTGCAACCAGCCGGGGCATATCAAGCGAAACTGCCCAGTGGGGCGAGCACCCCCACCAGCACATCAGGGCGCTCCACCCCCCAGACAGTTTGGCGGACGAGGACAGGACCGAGGACGAGGATTTCAGGATCGAGGTCGTAGACAAGAGAGAGAGCAGGTGTACGCTCTAGACCTGACACAGCCTCGGGACCCGGAGCAGGTTATCACAGGTATGGCAGCACTTTTAAATTTTCTTCATACAAACTACTATTTTAGACGTAACCTGCTTAGAAATTTAAGAGAAGATGAACTGCAACAAAATACTAAGACACTTAATTACCCCAGGCATAGTTTTCGTTAGCGGCAAGCCCGCTCACACCCTCTTTGACACCGGTGCGTCGCAATCATTCGTGTCAGAGGATTTCGTGAAAGGACTGGCAGGAGTGGAGCTGAGCACCGGGAAGATGCTGAGGGTGCGCCTACCCGATGGATCGGAGATATTGACCTCTACTCATTGTGATATGGAAGCAAGGATCGGCGGAAAGGCGTTTGAGGCACCCGCGACGGTTTTGAGGATGCCAGATTACGATCTGATTCTGGGCATGACCTGGCTATACTGGAACCATGCCCAGATCGATTGCGTGGCAAAGAGGATCACCGTGAGGCACGGCGACTCCTTCATTGTTATCGAAGGTATTACATCAGCACCCCGTACCTTACTTTCTTCTATACAGGCCGTTAAGGCCCACCTGCAGGGGGAAGAGGTTTATCAGATCCTCTTTGAGGCGGTCGTAGCCAAGGACTCCATTGCAGATATTCCAGTGGTGCGGGACTTCGCCGACGTGTTTCCGGAGAAGCTACCAGGGTTACCCCCGCACCGAGAGAGGGACTTTCAGATTCAGCTTATACCAGGGGCTAAGCCGGTATCCAGAGCTCCCTATCGAATGGCCCCAAAGGAGTTGGTGGAATTCCGGAGTCAGCTTCAGGAGTTAGTGGAGGCCGGGTTCGTTCGGCCTAGCTCTTCACCATGGGGAGCTCCGGTGCTGTTCGTTAAGAAGAAGGACGGGACCCTCCGACTGTGCATAGATTACCGGGCTCTAAACCGGTTGACGGTCCGGAATACTTATCCCTTACCACGGATAGACGAGCTATTTGACCAGCTGGAGGGAGCCCATTGGTTCTCAAAGCTGGATCTGAGATCAGGATACTACCAGCTTCGCATTCGGGAGGAGGACATCCCTAAGACGGCGTTCAGCAGCAGATACGGCTTGTACGAGTTTACCGTGATGCCGTTCGGGCTCACGAATGCACCCTCCGCATTCATGACTTTGATGAATCGGGTGTTCGAGGAATACCTAGATGTCTTCGTCATTGTATTCATCGACGACATCCTCATCTATTCAAGGACGGAGGAGGAGCACGCGAGACATCTAGCCTTGACCTTGGAGAAGCTGCGGGAGCACGAGATGTATGCCAAGTACAGCAAGTGCCAGTTTTGGCTAAAAGAGGTGGCATTTCTGGGTCACGTCATCAGTGGAGCAGGTCTGGCAGTGGATCCGGCAAAGATCCAGGCAGTACGGGATTGGCCACCACTAAAGTCGGCCACGGATGTTCGGAGTTTCTTGGGACTTGCCGGTTACTACCGGAAGTTCGTAAAGGGGTTCTCTCAGATTGCCCTTCCTCTTACGTCTCTGACGAAGAAGGAGTCCCCTTTTACTTGGACGCCGCGGTGCGAATCTGCCTTCCAGGAGCTGAAGGATCGTCTCACCTCGGCCCCCATCCTTGCTCTCCCATCAGGGAGGGAGGGATTTCAGGTATATGCAGATGCTTCCTATCAGGGGATGGGCGCCGTCCTTATGCAGAATGGGCACGTAATCGCCTATGCCTCCCGTCAGTTGAAGCAGCACGAGCAGAACTACCCCGTGCACGATTTGGAGATGGGGGCAGTCATTTTTGCTCTTAAGATCTGGCGGCACTATCTCTACGGGGTACATTGTGATATCTTCTCCGATCACAAGAATCTGAAGTACGTCGACACCCAGAAGGAGTTAAACATCAGGCAGAGACGCTGGGTGGAGTTCCTTTCGGACTACCAGTATACCATGCACTACCATCCGGGGAAGGCGAACGTGGTTGCGGATGCTCTGAGCCGGAGAGCGAGTACGACTGGAGTAGGCCCGCAGCTGATGGCCTTGGAGTTGATTAGATCATTCGAGGAGATGCAGATTTCGCTAGTATCTGAGGATGACCCGGAGCTGTACATGGAGTACCTGGGGTCGATGGCTACTACAGATGATATCCGAGACCGCATCAGAGATGGGCAGAGGCTGGACGAGAGAGCTGAGCCGATATTCCGGGCCTTGGAGGAAGGCACGACAGGAGATTATACTTTGAGGGATGGGCTTCTGTGTTTCCGGGGCAGAGTCTACATACCAGCAGGAGGACGGATCCGGGAGGACATTTTGGAGGAAGCTCACTGCAGCCGGTATTCGGTGCACCCGGGGATCACCAAGATGGTAAAGGATTTAAAGAGGACGATGTACTGGCCGGGTATGAAGAAAGATATTACATATTTTGTGACGCATTGTGAGGCCTGCCAGCTCGTGAAGGCGGAGTGTAGGAACCCGGCAGGATTGCTGCAGCCGCTTCCAGTGCCGGAGTGGAAGTTTGAGGATATAGCCATGGACTTTATACATGGGCTACCTAGATCCCGTGCGGGGAACGACTCGATCTGGGTGATAGTGGACAGGCTGACAAAGGTGGCCAGATTCATCCCAGTGGCGAAGGACACCCCGGTCAGTGTATTGGTACGGAGGTTCATCGAGCAGTTTGTGCGTTATCATGGGGTGCCCAAGACTATCGTTTCGGATCGGGATGGGCGGTTCACATCCAGGGAATGGAGGTCAGTCCAGGCCCATCTGGGTTCTCGGTTGACATTCAGCACAGCTTTCCACCCTCAGACCGACGGACAGACAGAGCGCACAAACCGTACACTGGAGGATCTGTTACGACTGTGTATTTTGGACCGTGGCGAGCCTTGGGAGAGATTGTTGCCACTGGTCGAGTTTTCGTACAACAACGCTCATCAGTCCAGCATAGGCATGGCTCCATACGAAGCGTTGTACGGAAGGAGATGCAGAACCCCACTATCATGGGTTCAGGATGAGGATCCGCAGGCGCTGGGCTCGGAGTTTGTGGGAGATACAGATGCTCAGATCAGATTGATCCGAGACAGGATGTTGGAAGCCCAGAGTAGACAGGCGAAATACTACGATGCGAGACATCGCCAAGTGGAGTTCCAGGTGGGGGACCGAGTCTTCTTGAAGATACGGCCGATGCACGGAGTCTCGCGGGTTCGCGGGCGGAGGAAGCTCAGTCCGAGATATATGGGGCCCTACAGGATCCTGGAGCGGATCGGCCCCTTAGCCTATAGACTGGAACTACCGCCGGAGTTAGCGGGATTGCATGACGTCTTCCACGTCTCCTCACTTCGGAGGGCTCTGCTACGCCCTGAGCAGCTGATTCCCTCGGCAGATGGCCCGGTGGCCTCGGATCGGTCAGTCAACATGGAGCCTATCAGGATTGACGATACGGCAGTGCGGGTCTTGCGGAGAAAGAAGGTCCCGTTGGTCAAGGTTCTGTGGAACAATCATGGGCAGGAGGAGCATACATGGGAGCCACAGGACTTGATGCGGCAAAAATATCCGGAACTTTTTCGTCAGGTATACCTCAAAACCCCTCTGGACAATCATTTGCCTTCCTGTTTTAAACCAATGGAATGGAAATTTCAAGAATAGGGGCTAATCTTTTGTTTATTGGGGTGTATATACCTAGTTAGGTGGGCGAATTAAACCTTAGATTCGGAACCGCACAAACAAACGTAGCGTAGGGAGGTAATCATTCGGTTCTCATGGGATGTTACAAGCTTAACTTTTCCCGATTTGAGTCCCGTAGGCTTAACCTTGATTTCGGGGACGAAATCTTTGTTTTGTTTATTGGGATTTGTAACATCCCATTTCCGGCTAGACCCCTAGGAGTCGGTTGGTTGTGGTAGAACCCTAGGGAGCCCAAAAACTAGAAATAAATCGGCTAAGAAATCGGGTCACGGGTTGGTCACGCCCGTGACCCGCCATGTCACGCCCGTGACAAGGGCGTGACACGCTCGACGATCGTCGATCCCGATTCGACGATCGTCGAACCAAATTTGACCACACTGCCTGTCACGCCCGTGACGCTTAATGTCACGCCCGTGACATAGGGCGTGACCGTGACCGTCGACTTCAGGTCGACGGGCGTCGACCCAAAATTGAACACACGCCATGTCACGCCCGTGACTTGCCTTGTCACGCCCGTGACATTGGGCGTGACCGCGCTCGGCGATCGTCGATTCCAGTTCGACGATCGTCGAACCAGAACTAGACATCAGGCATGTCACGCCCGTGACCCGCATTGTCACGCCCGTGACATTGGGCGTGACCACGCTCGACGATCGTCGATTTCAGCTCGACGATCGTCGGCCAGAATTAGTCACCAGGCCTGTCACGCCCGTGACCCAAGTGTCACGCCCGTGACCACCCTTCGACGATCGTCGATCTCAGTTCGACGATCGTCGAACCCAGAACTACTAACCGGGCCTGTCACGCCCGTGACCCATGTGTCACGCCCGTGACCAAGGCCGAAACGTCAGCCAGACTGGAAATTTCGGTAACCGACGCCTTAATAAATTCTGGCTGTGGGGATGAAAAATCAAGAGCATTCATGGGCCGTTCCCTACTTTAATTATGTTAATAATTAAGGAAAAATTGGGTCCAATAGGAAATTGCCACCTGGCAAGCACCTCTTCATTCCCAACTTTTCAACTGCCATTCGGCATAACCGAAACGTCATAAGAATGTGATTAATGGCCGCCAACGTTTCATCTCCAACGTTCCACCCTTTCCCCTCCCCATTGGCTCATCTATAAAAGGTTCCTGACTGCAAGAGGAAAAGGTTACACTCCCTTAACTATTCAGACTTCCTCCTTGCTGTTGAAGAATTTCCGGCGACGCCACCACCGCGCAAATGGCTTCCCGACGCTCTGCACGCCTTCAACCCGCGAACAAGGTCCTCCCCTCCCTCTTCTTCTGCGGATAGATCTTAGGAATCGTTAGGAGAGATATCAGGCTCAAAAGAGCCAGATCGGGTGAGCGTAATGGTGGTTTTCCGAAAATATCATGGTGGCGGGTTCGCCGGAAACCGCCTCTCCGGCGGCCGTGCCGCCGCCCGACGTTAGCCCTCGCCTCAACGGAGGTGGTGGTGGTGGTGGCCGGCCAGGGAGATGGCTGGGTGGCCGGGAAATAGCTTGGAAAGGCTACAGGAAAATTAGGTTTTCAGTCTCTGGTTCGGGCTGTAGAAGAAGATGAACAGTGCCTTTAATTAGATTTTATTTGTAAAATCAATTTCTGAATGAGATTTCTGTCATGTTAAATAATTTGGGAAAAATACTTAGAGGCTCCTACAGGAAAAGTGGTCAACATAGAAACTGTAGCCCTTGAAGTCTAGTTTTATTCAAAATTAATTTCATTCAATTTGGATTCCTGGTTAGACCACAGCACCCTTTTTGGTGAGGTCTATCCAGAGGGCTGCCTTGACCTTAGAAAAATTCCCCACTCCAATCCAGTCGTCCAAACGACTTGAAATTTGGGATGTGGTCTAATCTTACATATATCTAGGTGATATCCAAAAATGAGAATTTTTAGAGAATATTTTTCTATAGTTTTTAGAAAAATTCAATAATCCTAGCCGAATTTAATTAGGTGGTTAAACAATTTCCAAACCCTCCCAAATTTTGGTGAGTGGTCCCTGGGTTCACCATAAGGTTCTGTATAATTTTTCATCTCACTTGGAGATGGTTTGGTTTAGAATTGATCAACCCTAAGTTTTGCCCTAATAAGGGGTCTTAGGTTAAAAGTGCACTTTTGAAGTTTGAGTGGTGAGATCACCTCAACAGAGGCTGAGATTTTTACCACTGGCTAGTAATGTTCTCTAGCACCCCCTCATGGAGTTTGAGGTGGATCGGGGTAAGTTTACCCTAAGGACCAAGGCCAAACCCTAAGGATGGATCTTGGTGGTTTGTGAAGGTCATGTGGTCAAATGACCTTGGATTGAACCGAGGTCGGATTATGAGAACCATAGGGCTAATATAGTTCTCTGGATGAAATTTTAGTGGATTTGGAGATCGTTGGGATGTCTAAAAACCTAACCCTAGTTTAGGGCGCAAAACTTATAGAGATAGGAAATGACACCAAACCACATTGAAAAGTGATGGGAATTGGGTAGAGTGGATTATAGGGGTAGTACAAGCTCTGGATATTTTTCTATGAATTTTATGCTCACTATTTTGGGTACTTCTTAAATGAATTGGTAGTTGCATGATTTGCTTAGAAAATTTATTATGGAGTACAAACTTCTTGGAAATTGATGAAATTTAGGCAGAGAACCTTTATTATGGTTTTAAAACTCTGTGAATTTTTATGGGATTTTTAGAAGTTTAATTCTAAGGCTTTCTTCATTAAGTGTTATTTATCATGGATATTGGATTAAATCTATTTTGGTGCTTAGCAAGCTGATAAAATTATGATTCTCTGCACAAAGATCTTTTATATATCATACTACTGACTAGTGATTTTTCTATAATTTTTAGATGAATAATTTCTGTACTTCCTTCATTAAGTAGGATTAACGTGATTATACTGACTAAATTAATTAGAGGTTAAATACTTTCTATAAAAATCTGAGAATTTGCATTTGAGGTTATCTTGCTGTTATTTAATGAACTTAATTTTTGGGTGGCCATAACTTAAGAATATCATATAGTTCATGTTAAAAATACCCATGGCCAATCTTTGAGAAAAATAAAATAAATATCAGATTAATTAGGAAAATTATAAATTCCTGGATTTAAGCTAATTAGGTCATGATAGTCCTCCAGTAAATATTATAGGAGATTTGGAAGATAATTTGGAGTACCTCCCCTTGTGTACCACATATAGCTTAGGATGGTCTGCATTTAGTAAAACCACGGAATTCTGATAATCGATGGTTGGTAGGGCAAATTTAGAATGAGTTCATTATTAGAAGTCAGGATAAGTAGAATGTGGGACTGGTTAGGATAAGAGAGTACGGGAACGACGAAAGACCGTCCGCCCCGGGAGGAAGAGGAAGAGTCTTAATACGCTAGGGTTAGATTCATTATAACATTAAAAGGGGATTGGGTAAAGGGTAGACAACCAATAATAATAAGTGCCTTGCGAAAGGGAACTTCGGGCCGTAATGCACCGTCTTGGTTCCTAGTGCCCCTTGAGAGCCCTTCACGGGGTATACCGGGGGCAGTCCTGGGCTAACGTAAACCATAGGAGTAATAAATTAAAAGAGCAACTAGTATAACTAGGGTTGCACACACTCACTCCCCGGTAGCTAGGAAAGTAGAATTATAGGATTACTTGCCATCAGACAGTAGCTCTGAAGGTAGATGCACGGACAGTACTGTCCGGGGGGCCGCGGGCTCGAGGGTTGGAGTACGGAGAAAGGTGGTGGGTCATCGGTACTAGGCGATCGATCACACCGACAGCGGTACGATGACTCGGAGAAAAGTCTGGAGGGTACATCCAGCAGCAGTACGCGGATACTCTAGGTTGTGTTCTTCTAGGGGCGTACGGAAGGGCTAGGCCTGGTAGTGTGGTTACCCGCCTAGGAGTGGGGGGCCCGACCCACTGTCTCCGTTTGCCACTACGGAGGTTCCTGGGGGTGAAGCTAGCCTCCCGAACAGGGGGAACTAAAGGTCTGTGCGCATAGAGTCGTGTGTGTGGGTTGCACTTGCATGAATCATGGCATAACATGTTTGCATATAACCGTCACCCCAACGTATAAATCGGTATGGGACTTTTTATACGATGGGAGCCTTGCAGAAGATCCCTTAACTTATAAGTTTGTATGGGCATTCATATAAGTTAAGGTTACTTACATACTTACTTACTGTTCTCTAGTTGTCTTTTTATATAAATTGCTTCTTATTAATTGTTCTACCTATTACAACATTTATACTGCTCCCCGATATAACTGCTAGTTAGGTCCACCGACACTTGCTTGTCTATTCTCCACTTTTGTAGCTTCCCTTTCCTCCTCTCCGCCCGGTGCTTAGGAGCCGTGGTGGGAGGGGTAGGGGATGATAGGGCTTAGTCTTTATGACTAATGGTTTTCGAACCAAACATTACAGGAGCTCCGGATGGGAGACAGGGACCAGCACCAGCGGAGTACGGTGCGCATGGAGGTGGGACAGTCTAGCACCGGTGCACCTGCGACCAGCTCCGTGAGTGATTAGCATTTCCTTAGCTTCCGTGATGAGAGACTTGTAGTGAGGACTCTGATGTACTGGGCTCAAGCCCATTTATCTATTTTCTTATTATTGTATTGATGGACTGGATATGATTCTCTTTTATATACATGTTTTCTGTGGACTTGTTTACACTTTTGTATAAATGCTTCTCTCGTTTGTGATTGAAAAGGGCCGGCAGAATTGGCGATTTGTAGTGGTGGCCTTCCCGAGATGTCGGTGCCACCGCAAAGCGGCAATTCTGGGCTAAGACCCCCGGTGGTTGAAAAGAAAAAAAAGGGGTCTTACACGCCATAGGTGTAGGCTCGCTCGGCCCAACACCCCATGCACTCAGGGCACATTCTCAGTGAATCCGGTCAATTCCGTGGCTTCACTACCATCCAAAAATCCTAGTGAAAGTAAAACCTAGCACAGTTCACAACAGGTGGAGGCTCATACGGCCGCCCACCCCGTGAACTCAGGGCACATTAGCGGTGTACCGAACTTCCCGGATACCACCTACGTTCAGAGGTCCTTGACTTGACAGATTACTTTGAGCATTTCAGTCTTTACGGCCCCTGGCCTGAGACTCTCATTATGCTACCGACGAGAGCCAATTTCCGCTACTCTTATGTCATAGTCCACATAACGCAGGTACAGCTCCACCATTTCCCGTTGCTTAAGTCACCCTACCGTCTCCGAAAACCGTAGTACTCATGGCCAAACCTGTAGGGCGCGGGTCGGTTTTGCCTTTCCTGTTCGGCTCCCTAGCCTAATAATTCTGAACCCCATGGGCTCACCGTTATCCAAAGAAAGACCCTACATGTCTCCTGTAGACAGGCCTCGCACATACAATACCAATTATACAAGGTTGGCCCTAGGCCACCTAGTTTGTAGGAATGCATTTCCGCCCAGTTTTTCGGGTGCACCTTAGAGTTAATCCCCAAGGCTCCCTGTTGCAATCTACTGTGTAGAAAACTCAAAGAACAACACAATACAGAGTCTTCTCTGACAATCAATGCATAATGCAACATCACCGATCCAGACAAACACGTCCGGGTAGGCTTCACACATAATGCCTATGCCCATACTTCGATTCCGGACTCTAAACAAGGGGGACTTCACATATCTACCCCAAGGAACACCTCGCACTCACCGCACACTCGCGGGAGCGGGTTTCCCATACAAAAAGGAAGAGGACTTCACATGTCCAAGTTGAGAATCATTACCCTTGAAGTCCGTTTTGGCGCCATGAGAAACTAGCCAGATGGAAAGCTTCGTAACAAGAATGCCTCCGCGAATCCCGTCTCGGTTTTCGATTCGGTGCTTCGATGCTCCGCCGACGGCTGGGATCCTCCTCCTCCTTCTTCCTTGCTTTCTCCTATCTCTAAGACTTAAGAAAGAGAAAGGCCAAAAGAAAATGAGAAGTTTAACCCCCACTCCCGGCCTTAAGGAAGGAGGATTAATCCTAAGCCATCAGATCTGATTTAAAGAAAACCAACGGCTCAGATCCAACCAAAAAGTCACTAAAATAAGCCGAACACGGTTTCTCACATGGTCGTGTGCCTTGCCGTGTGCCCTGCTTACACACGAAGTCGTCGATCCAGAGCAGGTCACAGGTCGAGACACGCCCGTGTCTCAATCTGACACGCCCATGTAGGGTCATCGACACGCCCGTGATAAGGGGCACGTCACGCATAACCGCCACGCAAACCGTCACATCCCTTGATGGACACGAGTGCCACACGCCCGTGCCGAATCTGACACGCCCGTGTCATACAGTACACGCCCGTGTAACCCGGCCGTGCACTCCTGACAACACACCCAGGGTTTCAACCCGAGAAGAACACAGGTGGTGACACGGGTGAGGTGTAAGACCCCCTTTTTTTCTTTTAAAACACCGGGGTCTTAGGCCCAGAACCGCCACTTTGCGGTGACACCTTCATGCCCTGAAGGGTCATCACCACAAGACGTCGATTCTGCCGGCCAATTCGATCACAGAAAGGTAGCACAATAAATAAGTAAAAGCAAGTCCACAAGATAATCACATATATAGAAATAAAATATCAGAGTACTAAAAATACGGGCTTATGCCCGGTACATCATGTCCTCACTACAAATCTCTCATGCAGAAGCAAAAATAAAACATCTACTCAAGGTCGAGACTCACGGTCCCTGCTGTATGAACTCCGGAGCTAGGCTGCCCCATCTCCAAGCTCACCGGTCTCTGGGGCTGCTACTCCATGCTGGGCTCCACGATCCCCTAAAATGATGCGGTTCGAAAACCGTTAGTCATAATGACTAAGCCCTATCATCCCCTACCCCTTCCCCCATGGATCCTTGGTACCGAGCGGAGAGGAAGAAAGGGAAGGACATGAAGGTGGAGATTAAATCAAAGGTACAGGTGGCAGCGGAACTAATCTAACAATTCTATAATAAATATGACAGAAACAGAAAGTAGGAAAAGTAACCTTAACTAATGTGCGGAAGCGCATAAGCCAAGGGATCTTCTGCAAGGCTCCCATCGTATAAAGTGTCCCATACCACTTATACGTTGGGGTGTCGGTTATCAAACAACAGCATATATATTGAATTTAACCTTAATTTATAAACTTGCCCACACAAGCTTATAGACCAAGGGGTCGTTTTGCAGGTCCTAATGTATAAGCGTCTCATACGACTTATGCTTTAGGTGTAAGGGTTAAATGAATCGATTATCACTAGTAGAAAAGTCACTTTTAGTGACGAATCTTTTTATCACTAAAAGTTGGATTTTGGTCACTAAAGATATTTAGTGATCAAATATAGTACGTCACAAAGTGGTCACGAATGCCCCGCCACTAAATGTATTTAGTGACCAAAAAGAGTTACGTCACTAAATGTTCATATTTAGTGACTCAAAGAACAATAGTCACCAAAAGAATTTTTGGTGACCAAATTGATTTGGTCACCAAATAAATTTTTAGTGACCAACTTGAATCGATCACTGAATAAACTTTTAGTGACCATATTAATTCTGTCACAAAATGATTTTCTATGACCAAATGGATTTAATAACGAAATGAAGTTTTTTGTGACTACATTGATCCGGTCACGAAATAAAGTTTTCCTGACCAAACTAAATACAATCACTAAATGATTTGTTGTGACCAAATGAATTCAATCACTAAAATAAAGTTTTAGTGACCAAACTAACTCAGTCACTGCAAGTGCAATTTTAGTGGAAATATCTGGTCACTGAAGAGAATATAATATAACATTTTTGTCAATAAATTCCATAAAATTTCGCTAAAATATCATATGATTCTATTTATTATTCCTTATAATTCAATATCAATGAATTAAAACACAAGAATACATTAAATACACAATCATAACATAAGTGTTCAATATTATTTTATTAATAGAAAAAAAGAGGGTGAGAGATAGCTCAAATCCCTCGATACAAAATAAAATTGTTTTAAACTATTATTAAATTGAATACATATTCATTCTTTAGCCCGTTTAAATGTGCATCGCAATTGCTAGTGGCAGCGACGGCGACACTCGGCACGTTGATAGTCTTATATGTACATTCCACCATGTCCTCATTGAAGTATCACCAAGCTTTGGTCTTCCTGAGATTCTTCTCATTTGCGTCATAATCTGGCCATATAAACATCTTAAATCACTAAGTTCAGCCAGCATTTGGTCATATTAGAGATTAGAAATGTGAAGCTACATAGTTTTAGGATTGAGAATGATATATTAGTAGTGACTAAGCAAACATCCAAAATTGCATGTTATTGAAATACTGAAAAAAGGAAGTTCAATGAATAAAAATATCAATGGAATTGCTACAAACAACTTAAATTATGCACCTGTGATCTAATATTTTTCATCGTAAAGCAGGTCTCCTAAAATAACTGCTAGAACCTGAAAAGATAAGCACACAATGTGATGGGTAAGAAAGAGACAAACATAATCAAATTAGTTCATCGAGATTAAGTATTATGTAAGGCCATTAAAATAGGCTAATATTAATGAGCATGTAGAAGTAAATTTTTAGCACTACTTGCTCCTATAGATTGGGGACAATCTCTTGATCAAAAAATATCCAATGAAAACCAAAAGTTGGATTAGATAGTGCAACATACAACAATTTGAAATTGAATTAAAGGTAAAGACAAATAAAGCTGATATTCATACTTGATCCAAAAGAAATGCATGGAATGAGTTAATTGGGTGCCCAATTACTTGTTTTTCAGTGAACTTGGGTTCCCAGTTCACTGAAAAACAATGAACTGGACACCCACTTCACTGAAAAACAGTGAATTGGGCACCGAGTTCACTGAAAAACAGTGATCTAGTTGCCAAGTTCGCTGGAAAACAAAGACTGGGTGCAATAACCTTAATGATGAACAACAAATTTAGTACCTAAATACTCAATTATCACTCACAGCAAGAAAAATAAGCACAGTAGCTTTGGTTATCTCATGTTCTTTGTACAAAAAGTTTATGATTTCAAGCTAACAAATTTTGAAAGGAAAACAGTGAACTGGGTATTTTTGCTTCATTTTAACTTACTGTATTTCTGTTATAGCACACAACATCAAAATAAGCACGGAACTACTTACTATTAGTTCAATATGCACCTCTTCCACGCATGAAAGATGACTTTGAAAGGAACCTGCACATCATAGGCCGGAGAAAACTATCAAATTTCTCACATTTAACCACTGCCGCCATTCAAACTTTTTTTGATTCTCTTCACCTTCGCATTCTTAAACAAGTCAAATCTGTTTTAGATGATAATTTTTTTCTAACGCACCGCTGGACGCATTACTATTATTTAGTTCTTTCTATTAAAATGTTAATATGTTCATCGGAGGGACATTGACATTTCTTATGTATTACACATATTTCAACATAGCTCTGCTTTCTTTTTTAAATTTAAAAGGTAGCATAAACAGTTTTTAGCACAAATAATTTGCATTCTTTGATATCAAGTTAACACCACCCAAAACAAATAAAGCGGTTTACACAAACTACTTTTAAACTCGGATTATTTTATTTTTGTCACGACATTTAATGTGTGTGGGGGGATGGAGGGTATGTATCCTTCCACCACACAATTTTTAGTGGGAGATTTCAATCTATTATAGAATGAGATGGCAGGATAATTATACACTCAAGCTTTGCATAAGCTAAATATTTTATTTAACCGAATGTTTGTTGCATGCTTACCAATAGCATGTTGCTGCCGCCCAATGTTCCTTTGGTCTCTTGGACATTTCCAGATAGTATCCCTAATTGCTTATTAATTAAGACTTTTAGTTCTGGTTCACTCAACCAATGATCTTGATGCTTGCAGAGCTTTTTTAGAACTGCTTGCAGAGACCTTTTAAGAATTCTACACTGCAGTTCTTAAAGTGCAAGCAGCCTTTCGACAATCTAATGCTGCACTTCTTAGAGCATCTATGGGTGCAAACACATGCATGCATTGCAGAACATTTTTTGATTTTAGAACTAATAGAACATCGTGCATAATAAGACAGTGCCAAGTAAGCAAAACTGCGAACGCCGGCTGGGTGGGGAGGGGCAAAACTGAAAATCCAAATATAACGGACAAATCACTGTAGCAACTCAAAGTTTCCTTTTATATTAGTAATATATATATTATATATATATATATATATATATATATATATATATATATATATATATATATATATAGATATATATATATATATATATATATATATATATATATATATATATATATTATATATCAGGAAAATGTAAAAATCCGCGCAGCGCTTTTTGGACAAAAAACGCGCTCCCGAAAAAATGCAAAAAATACCCTCTAAACAGCATTTTTAGAAAAAGTGGTCAACATGAAAGTTGTAGATCTCGTCGAGATCTACAACTTTCATGTTGACCACTTTTTCTAAAAATGCTGTTTAGGGGGTCTATTTTCAAAAGGCGCGAAGGGGGTTCCGCCCGGTAAATATTACGTTTTTTTATTTTTTGCGCGGACCCCCTTTCGCGCCTTTTAAAATAGACCCCCTAAACAGCATTTTTAGAAAAAGTGGTCAACATGAAAGTTGTAGATCTCGACGAGATCTACAACTTTTATGTTGACCACTTTTTCTAAAAATGCTGTTTAGGAGGTGTTTTTTTTCGTTTTTCCGGGAAGCGCGTTTTTTAGACAAAAACGCACTGCGCGTTTTTTTTCAGTGGCCCCTATATATATATATATATATATATAATATATATATATATATATATATATATATATATATATATATATATATATATATCGCACGGGCTTGATGCTCTGAGCGGCCTTCGACCGCATAGAAGCGGGCGTCACCCGTTTCTACGCAAGCCACCAGCTCGTCGTAGAGCCCGCCACTCACGGCCCCCGAAGCGCGTATGCAAAATCAAACAATCATAGATCTTCAGGGGTCGTGAGTGGCGGGTGCGACGCCGAGCTGGTGGTTTGCGTAGAAACGGGTGACGCCTGCTTCTATGCGGTCGAAGGCCGCTCGGAGCATCAAGCACGTGCGTAGCCCGTGTATAGACGGGCGAAGCCCGACTGGATGCAGCCGAAGGCTGCCGGGAGCATCGAGTACGGGCGTACCCCGTGCGAAGATGCTCATATTTATATAAATTGTTATTTAAAAATAAAAAAAGATTAAAAAGATTACAATAGAATGAATAGATCATATATATTCTCCAAATCCATACACCTAGTGCTAAGAAGCAAAAAAGAACAAAAAGAAAAAAATAACATTTTGTTGTGATTTGGGCATTTTGACAAACATGAAGAGGGCAGTCCCATGCTGTGATCATTCTTATTAAGTGAAATTTACAATGAGATTTGCTGGACAATGCAAAGGGATAAATCTGTGGGTATTGCAAATATAGTCCAATGGTTGTAAATATACAATGAAGAATTGAGGAGAGTGGCTACATTGCAAACATGAACACAATTACGGTAAAAGCAGTAGTGTCAATTAGTTTTTGATTTACTTAAAGAAAATTAATTTCTTGATTTACGGAAGCAAAATCATTTTTCGGGCGGCAAAATTGTTGAAGCGTTGAAGTATTACAAAATTCCTAAATGATTGCGTTGCAGTTCATCAGAAATTCCTAAATGATTGCTTTGGAGTATTACAAAATTGATGAGTGTACCTGAAATGCGAGGAGCCGGAGGAAGCGGGGGCGTGCTGGGATTGGGAGAAGCTTTCCGAGCCAGATGGTAAGGCCTGTAGAAAAAAATATGGAAAGTTGAAGTTGGTGGTGTGTGGTGGGTAGGTTGAAGAAGATGAAAAGGGCATGTGTTGTAGAAGAGGGCAGACATACCTGATTCGTTTTTTTCGAAAGTCCAAGAGAGGCGGCAATGGAAATGGAGTGGAGTGGTCTGTAAACGGCACAACGGAAATGATGTAGCCATTACAGGAGAGGCAGAGGGGAGATTTGGAGTTAGCGTCGAGCGATTGAAGAGGTTGTCCGCAGGATGCAGGGAGGCGGAGTCAAGTAGCAGTGTGAGCGACCTAAATTGCGAGAAGGAGCTGCGGAGGATGGATGGAATCGAGCGGCGGCGAGTAGCGTCGCATGCGTGTAGCAGCAGAAGATGTTAGTCGAGCGATTATCGGCTGTCCGTGGGATGCAGATTGGCGCCGTAGTGAAACTGCGCCGTAGTGAAACTGCGCCGTAGTGAAACTACGGGAGAAGACCTAAATTTCAGGAATGACATGAGGAGGGATGAAGCGGTTTTTTTGGGGGACGTGTCTATTTCTTGCCGTTCAGAAACTCCCACAACGGATGTTTATCCGTGGGAATTTTTGCGAGGAGAAATCCTGATCTTAATTTAATTGGACCTTTGTACGGTCTGGATTGAAACTATGGTAAGAGTGGATCAATAAGAAAAATATTGTATGAACAATGTACATAATTTTAGTGTAATTAATGTATATCATACCTTGAATTATGCACTACCCCGATAACTAATTATCCAATTTCATTGAACTGGATCGATGTTATTAGGGAAATTTGCACGCATTTGTGCATCAGTATTTTTCTTGCTAACTCTACAAGTTACAAAGAGAAAATATTAGAAAATGACAGCAATCTCGACACAACATACCTTGCTCCATCTTGGATCAGGCAAATTTGAATTGTACCTAAACATCCCCTATGGTTTCTATACCTGAAATTCATTTATAGCAATGGCATTTTCTCGGTACATCATTGGAGAAATCCAATAAACCCATATATTATCTACTCACCGAAAAGACAAAACTATAATGAAGATTGCCTAGTTATCATTATTGAGTGACGAAAAATGAAACATGTCATGAAAAAAAAATCCCAAACAATCCTGTTACAAAAATCTAGCATGCTATGAAAACATAATTCCAAATAATATCATATAGAAGTAGATAAATAAATCAAATTATATATGTGGTATACTATAATTAAAAGACATATTAAATTAAAATCATGTCTTTATTGAGTAAAGAACATACGAAAGATATATTTCTAAAGTCACATATATAATTTAGGGGAGAGTTTAGGTTTTATTATAATTTTTGGAGGCAATTTAGGTTTTTTTTTTAGTTTTGGAGGAAATTTAGATTTTATTTTTCTTTATAAGGGAATATTTTTTGGGGTGATTAGTGACTTTATATTTTGTTCATTAATTAATTTATTTTGTGATGAAATAACTTTTTATATCCAAACTCAATGCATTTCAAAATCAATACTCACACAACATAATTTTATTTTTCTTCCAGTGAGGGGCCATTTGAGAGATCGTCGAGAAGCGACTTGTAGGATGTGAAATGGTCAAAACTCTAAAGGAGAAGGCCCGGGCCTCGTTTTTCTAGAAAAGCAAGTTGCGCTAATTATCCTAATTCATAGATGCGAGTCGGAGTTCACGTTGGAGAGAAGTAGATTGATATGGCGGGAACTACGTACCTGAAGGATGTTTGTGAGGACTAACTTGAAGGAGTCTGGCAAAGAACAACTAGAGATGTTGTCGAGGAGCAACTTGCAGGAGACAACCAATGAAACTAAAATGAGAAGGTTGGGGTTGTGGCTTTTTGTAAAAGGTGGCGACACTAACATAGTCAAGCATTGATGTTGACAATAATATTTTTTTAATAGAATGAATTTTCTTTAAGAAAGAAGTTATGAAATTATTTCATTAATTTAGAAGAGAATTGAGATGTAGCATGATTTAATCAAGTCGAAGTTAATTAGTTTAGATTATATGTTTAATGATATTTAATAATAAAATAATTTTCAGTTAGAAGGGAATAAATACAAATTTTATGAAGAAAACTCCAAATTAGAATGACTATTGACTGATTTTTTGTTAACTAAAAAAATATTTTAGTGACTAAATTATTTTTGGTCACTCATACTTTACAAAGTTTATTTTAGTGACTGAACTTATATTTCATCACTAAAGCTATGACTTTAGTAACCAAATTTTTACTTTGCCACTAAAAATTTGTCTTTAGTGACTAAAATTTTACTTCGCCACTAAAGATGTGTTTTTAGTGACTAAAATTTACTTCGTCTCTAAAGATATGTCTTTAGTGACGAAGTATATTTTGTCACAAAATTTTCGTCACTAAAGGCCCGTTTTCTTGTAGTGTATGCTATGACATGCAAGTGGGTATGATGAAACATGCAAGTGCAACTCACACACCCGACTCTGTGCACACAGACCTTTAGTTCCCCTTTTCGGAGTCGTTACCTCCCAGGATACCTCCGTAGTGGCAGACGGAAGCGGTGGGTTGGGCCTCGCCCACCTCTAAACCAGTAAAACACTATTGGTCAGACCTATCATACGCCTCAACGCTTGGTGCACTAAGCAGACTCCTGCGTACTCTTGCCGGCTGGCGCACCCGACTTCTGTTGGCGAAGTGCTAACCACACTTGCCGAGTCAGCGTATTGGCATCGATGCATCAACCCTCTAATACCGAAGACCCACCACCTTAATTTTCTTTCCTTTTATGCACATGAAAGTTTAACGTATCAAACAAATCGAGCCAAAGCTCCCTGGACCATTCCGTCCGTCTCTTAACTAACCGAGCCGAAGCTCCCCGGACCATTCTGTCCGTCTCTTAACCAACCGAGCCGAAGCTCCCAACCATCTTCCTATGCTAACGGTGTTTGTGAAAAGTGCAGCCCTAATTACTAAGTTACTCTTGTCAGTTTGTTAATACAGTTTACGTTAACCCAGGACTGCCCCTGGTATTCCCTGTGAAGGGTTCTCAAAGGGCACTAGGAACTATGATGGTAGCTGAAGCCCATCGTTCCGTTTCGCAAGGCACTTATTGTTATTGGTTGATTCCCTTTACCCATTCCCTTCTCATATTACGATAGGCTAACCTAGGGTGATTTTTAACCTTCCTCTCTTCGGGGAAGACGATCTTTCGTCGAACCCGAGCACCTCTTAACTCTAGCTATCACCACTTCTCACTATTCTTCATTTCATTCTATTGCGATATCATCCACATCTATCCACCCAGACAAAATGACTAACTCCAACAACTATCCCAGATCATGGCCTATTGTAATTTAACAATTTGCTATATGCAGACCAATCTAGACTATATGTCGAACCGGTTAGGCAATGATCCAATACTCATCCAAATGCCCTAAATTATTTACTGAAGACTTATCATGATATAACTAGCCTAAATCCAGAAAATGGTAATTTTCCTAATTTATCTGGTATTTAATTAATTTCCTCAAAAATTCCAAGGGCTACCGGTTTGAACATGAACTACCCTAAGTTATCATGCAAGATGTCCAACAAAATTATAATAAATAGTATGTAATCTCAATATGGTAAATCCAAAGTATCACAATTTTTATAACATCAAAAGGGCACTAAAACTATTTTAGCAATATCTTCTATATTTCGTTGTGAATCAAGTACAGAGAATATTCTTCCAAAATTTTTAAATAAAATATACTATGCATATAATGGCCTGAAAGTATCAATTCCTATGCCTCATAATTTTTCAACAGAAATATCATCCATAATTAATTTTTAAACCATAAAGCCCTTTTTAATCTTTGTGAAGAAAGTACTAGATTTACTCAACTAAAAATCATACAAAAATTCAGGAGCAATCATTCTTACCTAAAACATTTACTTCCAAGATTGCATGAGATTTCAATGAACAAAAAGATCAAAATAACTAAAACATCAATTAGAGCTATAACAAACATTACAAATGAAGTGCTGGAAATAGACATCATAAAATTCCAGTAAAATTGCTACAGATTCTACCCACCCTAAAACTCACTCTACCCGAGTTTCACAGCTTTTAGATAATATTTAGTTACAGATTATACTTATTTGGTTTTTTACTATAAAGTTAAGGTTAAGGTTTTGAGGTATCTACCTATCTCCAAATCCTCCAAGATTACATCCAGATGATTTATATCATGCTAACGTTGACTCTACCGAGTTTCAAGGCAATACGAGGGCATTTTCCCCCATGTCCTTCACAACCCTCAAAACCCTCCATTTAGGGTTTGAGTTTGGATCCTAGGGTAAACCAACCCTAAACCACACCATTTTCTTCAAGTGGGTTTTAATAACCCTTCCAAGTCAGTGGTCAAAATATCAGCCTCTGTTGAGGTGATTTGACCGTTCCAACCTCTAGTGCACTTTTTACTCAAAAATGCCTCACTATTGCCTAGTTAAGAATAAGTGACTCTCTATCCAAAACTCATCCAAATGAGTTGAAAATTTGTACAGAACTAGGTTTTATAGCCAGGGACCACTCACCAAAATTTGGGAGGGTTTGAAGGTCATTTGACCACTTAAATAAATTACTCTAACTTTATTAAATTAAACAAAAACTTTAGGCAAAGTATCTCCAAAAATTCCCATTTTTGGATAGCCTCTAGATACGGCTAAGGGTAACCCCCTGCCCAAATTTTTGGTCATTTGGACAAGGGACGAAGCGTGGGCATTCATTTTTGTTCCTGCCCAACTCTAGGTACAACCCCCACTAAAACGGGTGCTGCGGTCAAACCACTTACCCAAATGAGTTGAAATTAATTTAAAATTAATCTGGACTCGAAGGGCTCTAACTTTCGTGACTGGCCATTTTTCCTAAATCGGCCTATAAGTGCCTCGTTTTGCAGCCTCAAAATACGACCAATTTATATAAATTTTCCTAAAATACTATATTCATAACTTTATAAAATAAATATGTTTTACTGTTCATCTTCTACAGAACCCGTGAACTGAACTCAGAAAACGTATTTTTCCTGTAGCTCTTCCGTGATCCATCGCCGGCCGTCCGGTCACTTCCCTTGTCAGCCACCACCACCACCACCTCCGTCGAGGCGATGACTATCGGTTGGCGGTGGTTTGGCCGCCGGAGGTGGCGGTTTCCGGCGTACCCGAAAAATATATTTTTCATGGTTTTCCATGAAAACGTGAGATAGGTCTGGCTACTTCGAGCACGAACTTCATTTCTAAGATCCTAAGATCTACCCATAAGAGAAGAAGTAGAGAAGGACCTTGTTCGCGGTTTGGAGGCGAGATGAACGTCGGATTGTCATGGCGCGGTGGTGGCGTTCCCGAACTTCTCCTACAGCAAGAAAAAAATCTGAATCCGTTTGGTCAAGAGTGTAACCTTCTCATCTTGCTCTAAGGGGGCTTTTATAGATCTCCAAGTGGGGAGGGGAAAGGATGAAGCATTCATGGTCATGAATGCTCTCTCTCTCACTCTTAATAATATTTCGGTTACGGTGGAGGGAGAGGAAAAGGTGGAAGATTAAATGGCTGATCCAGGTGGCGATTTCCTATTGGGTCAACACTTGCTCATTTTACTAAGTAATTAGAGAAAGAAACGGCCCATAAATACTCATGTTGTAAATTCCCATAATCAGAATTGATTATGACTTGGGTTACAGAAATTTCCAGCCTGGCTGACGTTTCAGCCTTTGTCACAGGCGTGACACGTAGGTCACGGGCGTGACAGGTCCTTGTGGAAAATTTTGAGTTCGACGATTGTCTTACTGAGTTCGACGATCGTCGAAGGGGGTCACTCCCTAGGTCACGGGCGTGACATGTGGGTCACGGGCGTAACAGGGCCATGATGCAAATTCTGCGCTCGACGATCGTCTCGTTGAGATCGACGATCGTCGAAGGGGGTGACGCCCTAGGTCACGGGCGTGATACGTAGGTCACGGGCGTGACAGGGCCATGATGCAAATTCTGCGCTCGACGATCGGCTCACTGAGATCGACGATCGTCGAAGGGGTCACGCCCTAGGTCACGGGCGTGACACGTAGGTCACGGGCGTGACAAGCCAGGGTTGCAAATTCTGCGCTCGACAATCGTCTTCCTGAGATCGACGATCGTCGAAGGGGTCACGCCCTAGGTCACGGGCGTGAGGGGTCGGTCACGGGCGTGACCAACCTGTGACTCGAAGTCTTGGTCGATGGACTTCAATTTTTGGGTTTCCTAGGGTTCTTTCACGACAGACCCACTCTTAGGGGTCTAGTCGAAAATGGGATGTTACATGAGGACACACCCATGTCACCCCTGACACGCCCGTGTCACTACTGTTCAAAACCGTGTTTCCTGCCGTGTCCTTTCCTGGACACAGTCCAGCCAATACAGAAGGACACGGCCATAGACACGCCCGTGTCCCAGGCCGTGTAGCCCTTTTCCTTAGGACGCAACCGACTCGTTTATAATTTTCGGGGCATTACAAATCTCCCCCCTTAAAGAATTTTGTCCACGAAATTATGTAAAGATACACAACCTAATATTTACCCAAACAAAATAACTCGGGGTATTCCTCCAACATAATCTGCTCTCGATCCCATGAAAGATCTTCACCACCGTAATTATTTCAATGGACTTTAACCATACGGAAACTTTTTATTGCGGCATCGTGTGACTTCAAAGTCTTCAATACATACGGGCTTGACCTTCGTCATCATCCCACAATCAAACGACACCTGACCGACCACAACCACATGCGAAGGCTCTAGCACAGCCTTCCGCAACCCCGATATGTGAAACACATCATGTAGCCCACTCAAGTTCACTGACAACTTCAGTCAATACCCTGCTTCACCACTCCTCTCCAGGAGCTCAAAGGGTCCAAGGTACCTCAGACTCAACCTCCTCAGGCATCGAGCTCACGAGACACCATTGAACGGCTTGATTTTCAACTATGCTCAATCGGCAATAGCGAACTCCACATTCCTATACTTTGGCGTTATAGTATTCTGCCCGTCCGTTATGATCGATCTGCAACCTTTCCTGAACTGTATGTACTGTTGAAGTGGCGTCTTCCACTGTCTGTCATTTGTACAACATCGACTCACCCATCTCCAACCAAGACGACGACGTGTGACCTTTTTCTCCCATACAAGGTCTCGACAGGCGCCATTTGTTTACTCGTCTGGTAGCAGTTGTTATACGCAAACTCCACTATGTACATGTGATCTTTCCACTGTCTTCAATAATCCAAGACGCACATGCGAAGTATGTCCTCCATCGTTTGCTGGCCCATTCGGTTTGAACATCCGTCTGCGTGTGGTGGACCGTACTGAAGCTTAGCTTAGTTCCCAAAAATTTATGCACCAGCCTGGTATCATTGGACGTGAAGTGTTCATCTCAGTTACTTACAATACTGCGGGGTGCACCATACAACCGAACAATGTTATCCATGTAGAGTTTGGCTAACTTTTCCACCGGATCATCCTTTTTCAATCCAGGCTATCAGAACAACCTCTTCAAACCTCTAAACATTTTGCGCACCTCGGGTGAATATAGTACTTGGTATAATGAGCCTCGTACATCATGTCCTGCCGCTGACTCTCCACACTTTGGGCGCACAGACGACTGTCCTTCCACAACAGTCCGTCTTCAAAACCATATTGGGGATTTGACCTATCAAAAGCATCATCCGTGATCTGCTTGTCCATGCAAGAGATTTCCAATATCTCCAAAACTTGCGCCAAAATGTATGTCGAAGGTGTTGTTCCCCAATAAATCCATCCACCTCCGCTGCCACAAGTTTAAATCCTTTTTATCCAATAAGTACTTCAGGCTCCTGAGATCTATTTAGGTAATGACCTTCCCACCGTTTAGGTAACGCCTTTATAGCTTCAGGGCAAATATCACGGCCTCTAACTCCAAGTCATGGACCAGATAAATCCTCTCGCGTACCTCCAATTAACACGAGCTAAATGTTATTACACTCCCACGCTGGAGCAGAACACCATACAAGTCACTGCCCCAAGCATCGCTGTAAATCTCAACTTCTTCGGTCCTACTCGGTGAACATGGAATAGTTGCCGAGGTCAACCGACTTTTCAGCTCTTCGAAAGCTTGCGCGCACTCCAGCGACCACACAAACTTTTGATCTTTCTTCGCCAAAGTCGTGAGGGATAATGTTATCCGCTAAAGGTTCTCTATGAAGCGTCTGTACTAGCCGGCCAGTTTTATAAACTTTGGACTTTTCGCCAATGCAGATAACACAAGCAACTCACGTATCGCAAATATCTTTGACGGGTCCACCACGACACTTTCTCCACTCAAGGAGACCAAGAAACGCTACTGAGGGTAATATGCCGTCACACTTGGAGAATTTGGCATACAACTGATTTCTCCCTAACATTTCCAATACCGAATCCAGATGCTTGGAATGATCACCCTCATACCGAAAGTATACCAGTAAGTCGTCGATAAAGGTTATCACAAACTGGTTCAAGTACTCACTGAATGCCCTATACCTCAAATCCATAATACGGACGACACATTTGTCAGCACAAGCGGCATAACGATGAACCCAAAATGCCCAAATCGTGTGCTGAATGCCGTTTTGGGAATATCACTTTCCCTTAGCGATGAATAATACTATTCGAATTTCAGATTCAACTTGAGTACACACTTGACCCATTGAGTTGATCGAACAGATAATCACTCCTTGGGTTGGATACTTAATCTTTTCCCGTTAACTTAATCAACTTCTAGCAACCATTACATAACTGTAAGCTTCCATCCTCTTTTAACAAGAGGAGCGATGTGCTCCAAGGCAATAAACTTGGACGCACATAACCCTGTTCTACCAGCTCTTGAAGTAATACTTTAGTTCCGACATCTCACGACCATAGCTAGTACCAAACTGACCACCTTACGTTTGAAATTGATGTACGCACGCTGCTCTGAGAGCCAATCATTCCAAAGATTACATCGAACTCTATAGACAGCAGTAGCGACGCTTGCAAGTCAAAACTCCTGACTCCCTAACCGTAACTTCAAACAACAGGCTCTATTCGGGTGTAAAGAGTACCCGTTAGGCAACAATACTCTCGGTTTGAATCTTGCCATCGAAGAAGGAACTCCGATGCACGATACACGTCCTTTGGGCAAAAAGGAATGGGAAGTTCCCATAACGAACATTGTTTTCGTCGGACACTCATAAAATCAATACTAATCCTATCATAACCAAACATAGGCTAATATGCGTAAGGCAACAAGTATCTAAAACTGACATACCAAAAATTAAACCATACCTGTCACCATGTCAGCATATTTCATAACCTCCTGATGGCCAAAGTTGTATCCTCTAGGTTGGGATGGAGCATACTGAGGTGTAGCAGTCTCCAACCCCTTGCCCGTCTCTTCCTTAGTCGCTCTTGGCTTCTTCTCGGACTCCAGATGTCTGCTTTGACACTCTCGGGCAAAGTGTCCCAACTTTCCACAGCAAAAGCATGCATCCGGGTCTCGGCCAATAATTGTTCCAGACGCACCAAAAGAAGGAACTAGACCCGCCCTCCTTGCCTTCTTACACCATCTACGGAGACCGGACTTCGAGGTGGGTAGCGCCCTGATCTCTCTTCTCAACACTGAAGTCTTTCTTCTCTTGGACTCCCTTTATAGCTTTCTTTGTCCCCTGATCATCTTTACGATAATATCGAGCAAAGTGACCAAACCTTCCACATTTAAAATAGCAATATAGAGTTTGACTAGCAGGTACGTCAGGCCTCACTTTTCTCCTCTTTCGGTGTACAGGCTTTTCGGGACCTAGGGAGTTTGGTAACCTGCACACTGACGTCTGGTTGGTTCTGGCTAGATCTTCTTCCAAAGCTCTAGCCGACTCCACTAACCCTCAGAATCCAAGTAACTTTGGTCCTACGAGTAGCAGTCGTAATTCATCACGCAGACCATTGTAGAATCTATTAACTATAGTCTGCTTGTTCTCCAAATCAAACCCTGGGTAGCGCCTTATGATAAGAAATGCCTGCAAATACTCCTCAACTGAGTGCGTACCCTGCACTAAAAGCATGTTCAACTGCTGATCCAAAGGTCTTATACATGCCAGTTGTTACATCATACCACTCGGTGTTGAAGTCACCCCTGGGATAGGGGGCTACACTTGCCCTCCAAGTTGTGCTTTAGTCACCTCGAACACCACTTCAACTATCCTTCTTATGGTTTCAACAGAAAGCAGGGTCTCAGGCACGCTGTTAAGTGCATTACTCTCCGTGGAGTGCTGACCTTGTGACTGCCCCGCACAACTCGTAGTCCCCTATAAAGTATAACCATCGATTAGGCGACATATAAATTGCTAAAAACAATAATTGGAACACTCAGGTTCCTCAAAAAGAAGTGTATTTTTATTCCTAAGTGGACATTCATGGGTTATTTTTATGTTATAATGATGGAGCACATACATGTGCTCACCACCCCTTAAAAGAATTCGCCCATGAATTCCAATAAGCAAGACCGGAACCGGTAGTCTGATACCAAATTGTAACACCCCTACCTGTCACATGGTATATAACAGTAGGTCTGGTCGGGGCCCGACGCCATATACTACAGACAGACCGAAGGGTTACAGAATGAAACCATTCTCCCGAACACAAACGTCATACACAGAGCAACTAACAGAAGCTTTTAAGTAGTTGAAAGAACCCAATAACAAATAACATTTATCATGAATGTCCACCAACCACGATAGGAATGAAATTCCAAAATACACAAAAGTACTTGACCTTATGACCTTACAAATGTTCACTTAACAACCGAGTGTTTTACAAACATCGGATTGCAGGCCGGCCACACATGACAAAAATAAAACAACAGTTCACTTTGGCCTTTGAGGGCCAGCACAGCAGCTTGGGATTCAGCCCGCTATTTGGTACTTGGTTCCGCCGCACCTGCAAGCAACATTCCACCATATGGTGGCAAACAATGCAACGGTCAGCTAAAGTTGACCAAACAATAATGACCCCGCCACTTATTCGGGATGACAGTGCACCTTCCCTGCATTTCATTAGCCCATCTAAACAATTAAGTGCATAAGTATATTTCGCCACAGGTATAGGCTCACTCGGCCCAACACCCAGTGCACTCAGGGAACATTCTCAATGAATCCGGTCAATTCCGTGGCTTCACTACCATCCAAAAATCCTAGTGAAAGTAAAACCTTTCACAGTTCACCACAGGTGGAGGCTCACACGGCCGCCCACCCCGTGCACTCAGGGAACATTGACGGTGTACCAGACTTCCCGGATACCACCTCCATTCAGAGGTCCTTGACTTGACAGATTACTTTGAGCATTTCAATCTTTACGGCCCCTGTCCTGAGACTCTCATTATGCCACCAACGAGAGCCAATTTCCGCTACTCTCATGTCATAGTCCACAAAACGCAGGTACATCTCCACCATTTCCCGTTGCTCAAGTCGCCCTACCGTCTCCGAATACCGTTGTACTGATGGCCAAACCTACAGGGCGCGGGTCGGTTTTGCCTTTCCTGTTCGGCTCCCTGGCCTAATAATTCTGAATCCCATGGGCTCACCGTTTTCCAAAGAAAGACCCTACAGGTCTCCTGGAGACAGGCCTCACACATACAATCCCAATTATACATGGTTAGCCCCCGGCCACCTAGTTGGTAGTAATGCGTTTCCGCCCCGTTTTCCAGATGCACCTTAGAGTTAATCCACAAGGCTCCCTGTTGCAATCTACCGTGTAGAAAACCCGAAGAACAACACAATACAGAGTCTTCTATGACAATCAATACACAATGCAACATCACCGATCCAGACAAACACGTCCGGGTAGGCTTCACACACAATGCCTATGCCCATACTTCGATTCCGGACTCTAAACAAGGGGGACTTCACATATCTACCCCAAGGAACACCGCGCACTCACCGCACACTTGCGGGAGCGGGTTTCCCATGCAGAAAGGAAGAGGACTTCACATGTTCAAGTTGAGAATCGTTACCCTTGAAGTCTGTTTTGGTGCCATGAGAAACTAGCAAGATGGAAAGCTTCGTGACGAGAATGCCTCAGCGGATCCGGTCTCGGTTTTCGATTCGGTGCTCCGATGCTCCGCTGGCGGCTGGGATCCTCCTCCTCCTTCTTTCTTGCTTTCTCCTCTCTCTAAGACTTAAGAAAGAGAAAGGCCAAAAGAAAATGTGGAGTTTAACCCCCACTCCCGGCCTTAAGGAAGGAAAATTAATCCTAAGTCGTCAGATCTGATTTAAAGAAAACGAACGGCTCGGATCCAGCCAAAAAGTCACTAAAATAAGCTGAACACGACTTTGCACAAGGCCGTGTGCCTGGTCGTGTGCCCTGCTTGCACACGAAGTTGTCGATCTAGAGAAGGACACGGGTCGAGACACGCCCGTGTCTCAACCTGGCACGCCCGTGTCGGGTCATCGACACGCCCGTGACCAGGGCCGTGTCACGCATAACCGCCATGCCAACCATCACGTCCCTTGATGGACACGAGTGGCCACACGCCCGTGCCGAATCTAATACGCCCGTATCATACAGTACACGCCCGTATAACCCGGCCGTGCACTCCTGACAACACACCCAAGGTTTCAACCCGAGAAGAACACGGGTGGTGACACGGGTGAGGACACGCCCGTATCACCCCTGACACGCCCGTGTCACCCCTGACACGCCCGTGTCACTACTGTTCAAAACCGTGTTTCCTGCCGTGTCCTTTCCTTGACTTAGCCCAGCCAACACAAAAGGACACAGCCATAGACATGCCTGTGTCCCAGGCTGTGTAGCCCTATAAAGGCACAAAAAATTTCTTAGGACGCGACCGACTCGTTTATAATTTTCGGGGCATTACACAATCCATACCAAAGATCACGTCAAACTCTATTATCGGTAGTAGTGACGCTTCAAAGTCAAAATTTTGACTTCCTATCAGTACTTTAACACAACAGACTCTATCCGCATACATCAAACACCCATTTGGTAGCAGCACAACCAATCTATTCTTAGCCACTAAAGAGGGCACTCCGACACGTGACACGAAGTCCTCGGATAGGAAAGAGTTTGAAGCTCCTATATCAAACAGTGCTCGAGCCGGATAGTCCATAACCACGACAAAGCCTAAATCACGACAGGCATACAACCCAAGCATAAGACGTAAGGTATACAAAGTATTATGGATAAAATCTAATACATACTTGTTACCACATCGCCTTGCTTCATGGCCTCCTACTGGCCAAGGTTGTAGACTCTTGGTTGGGCTGGAGCTTGATGGGATGCGATTGACTCCATTGCCTTCCCTTTTTTAGCGTACGATGCTCCTGCCTTCTTCTCCAACTTGCCACTCCAGCAGTTGCGGACTATATGTCCCGGCTTGCCACAGTTATAACAAAGATTTGGGCCACCTCGCCCAGAAGATATTCCAGAAGTAACCAACGAAGAAGCCGGTCCAGAAGACTTGGCCTTCTTGTTCAACCTTTAGTACCCAGACTTTGGCGAACTTGGAACTTTAAAGTATGACCTCTTCACTGCCGAATCCTTCTTACCTTGAACTCTCTTCAGATCCTTCTCTAGAGATCAGGCTGTATTGACCAAGAATAGAAAGCCCTGCATCATAGGACCTGAGAGTAGCAACCTCAGATCATCACGCAGTGCTTCATAGAATCGGTTGGTCTTGCGCTCCTCATCAGTCAAAGTGGAGCCAACATAATGCCCAAATCTCGTGAACTCATGAAGGTAGTCATCTATGCTACTGTCACCCTGAGTCAGTCTATGAAACTGATTCTCTATAGCTATTTTCTACGTTGACGGGATGAACCATGCTAGAAATAGTCTTGAGAACTCCTCCATCGAGACATCAGAAAGTTGCCTCCCAGCGAAGTGATGTAGCTCTAACTCCTCCCACCATAACCTTGGTTCACTATCTAGAAGGAAAGTGACTATCGTAACCTTCTACCACTCCACAATCTTTGTTGTGCACCTGACTCTCTTAACCCTAGAAAGCCAGTCCTCAGCATGTGTTGGGGTCTTAGTTCCCAAAAACACTGGTGGATTAAAACTCATCACGTGCTTTAGCTGTTTCTCAGTTGATCTCCTCTATATTACGGGCTCTGTCGCTACTTGATCTGCCACTATAGGTTCAGCTACACCAAGTGGTACATGACCTAATCCAGGAGCAGGAGGTTGCACTTGCCTCCCTAGTTGGGCATTGATCATAGCGAACACCGCTTTAGCTACCATACGAATGGTTTTAATAGAAGGAGGGGTCGCAGGCTCGTCATTGAGCGCACTACTCTCTATAGAGTGCTGACGTTGTGACTGCTCTGCACCACTCCTCGTCACTTATAATCGTGAAACACTCAATCAGGTGACAACCAATTGCCAAAACACAATCATAGGAACACGCAGGTTTCTCAAACATGTTTATTTTCATTTCTAAGTGGACATTCATGGGTTCTTTTATGTTATAACGGTAGTGCACATATATGTGCTCATCACCCCTTATTTGAATTCGACCACGAATTCGAATAAGGAAAACCGACACCAGAGTCTGATACCAACTTTGTAACACTCCTATTCATCACATAACATATAACAGAAGGTCCGGTCGGGGCCCGACGCCATATACTACGGACAGTCAAAGGTGTCACTAATTTAGACCATAATCCAAATACGCGCATCCTATCATAGAGTGCATTCTAGTAGAAGTACTTTAAAGGTTAACAAGAACCCAACCAACTGAATGTCCACTAACATAAAAGTAGGAAAGAATAAACTAATACACAAATAGTCTTGACCTTAAGGCCTTACATTATTCAACTCAAATTAAAATATCTTGCATATATCGGCACGCAGGCCGGCCACACATGAACAATAAAATAAATGGGTAATTCGCTTTGGCCTTCAAGGGCAAGCTTAACAATCCTGAGCTCTAGCCCGCTATTTTCCGCTTGGCTCGACTGCACCAACACAAAACATTCCACCGGGCAATGACAAACAATAACAACGGTCAACATTAGCTGATCAAATTATAACAACCCAACCCCTCACTCGGGGTGGCAGTGCTTCTTCCCTGCAAGCATTAGATTAATTATATATTGACAATTAAAACGTGCAACTTAAGCACCACTCGCCACAGACATTGACGCAAATGCCCAACACCCCGTCCTCTCAGGGCACATTCTTGGTGCACAAGACCACAAGGGTCGCACCACCATTCTATATGACATCAACAACGTTTGAACTTTAAGTCTCACAGGGCCAAAGCCAGATACAATGGCCCTATGGCTACGACCAAGTCATGTGATTTGCACTTTGACTCACTCTAGGTCGAACGACTTAGGGTAGGGTACAGTTCAGCCACATCCCGTGCTCAAATCGTCCGGCTCGCAGGCCTGATGCGGGTCAACATCCCCTTTACCTTTTCCGTATGATCCATAACCCCGTTAGGATCCTAGGCTAGCACTCATGGATACCACAGTTAAACAAATTAAGCTCATACTCCACAAATTGGCCCCTAGGTCTTCGAGATATAGGCACCCACGGCCCTTAGGTCTCACAAGACAGGCCTCACAAAATAGCCCATAGGTCTCCAAGAGGCAGGCTTCCGCAAATGACCACAAGGTTTCCAAGAAACAAGCCTCAACAAACAATACAACTCTCACTAGGAGCTATCGTCCGCAGTAGCGCTACCACCATACGGTAGGGGGATAGACTATCGATTCTCGGGTGTTTTCCTGGAGTCTATATCCAGTACTCTCAACGAAGTAATCTGCACACCCCGCGCTTCCGAAATCTATGTGATAACCATAGAGTCTTCTCTGGCATACAAAACATACAAACATCACCAATCCAGACCAACTTGTCCGGATGGCTTCACACAACATGCATATTATGTACTTCAATTCTAGATCTAGATGCAAAACTAATGGGGATATACGGATCTGTGCAAACAAGAAAAAAGAAGACCAAAATTTGGACTAACAAAATTTTATTATCCAAAAAATGTAAATATTACAAAGGTATGACCTCCCTTTTATAGAATGGAGGAGATGAGAGAGATTACACATAAGCAATGTAGGACTAAAAAATTACAGGTATAAGCGGCTTTACAAAAAACAGACCAAACAAGCCGCACGGTTAGATGGATAGGCTAACCACTCGGCAACCACTAGAAGGAGAGAACAAGCTGCCATAGGAGACCACTAGACCGCCGATCTCCAAGTCGCCTGAGACAAACCGCCAGACCGCTCGGACACCAAACAACAACAACCCAGCTACCAAACCGCTGGGAGAAACCGCCAGACCGTGCAGTCTTCAATTTGCTAGAGTCAAACCGCCAGACCGGTCGGTCTCCATACTACAACACTCCCCCTCAAGCTGGAGCAGAGATATCAATCATGCCCAGCTTGTCGAAAATGTGAAAAAAGGAAGCGGACACTGGCTTGGTGAAGATACCTGCCAACTCGGTGTCAGAAGTGACGAATGGAGTACAAATCTGTTCCTTCAAAACCTCTTCCCGAATAAAATGACAGTCGTCTTCTATGTGTTTTGTTCTCTCATGAAAGACCGGATTTTTGGAGATGTATATCACAGCCTTGTTGTCACAGAACATAGAAAGAGGATAGTTGTAGACCTCTCCTAAGTCAAGCATGAGAGCCCATAACCACTTTAACTCACATATGGTCGACGCCATACTATGATATTCCGCTTCTGCACTAGACATGGAGACAACAGACTATTTCTTGCTCTTCCAGCTCACAAGATTTCCTCCAACAAACGTTCAAAAACCCGATGTTGACTTGCGATCTCCTTTATCATCAGCATAGCTCGAATCTGAGTACGCTTCAACCCTCAAGTGACCATTCTTCTGAAAAAGCAGTCCCTTTCCCGGCGCTGCTTTAACATACTCCAATATCCTCAGGGCAAACTATTGATGGCACTCCCTAGGAGCCTGCATGAATTGGCTAACCTTACCTACAACATTGGAGATGTCGGGTCTGATTTCTGTGAGATAAATGAGTTTGCCAAGCGGATGCCGGTACCTCATAATATCGGATAGAGGAAGTGAGTCATTTGTCCAAGTTTTGTCTTCTCTAGTATCCATGGAACATCGAGCAGGTTTAACACCAGTCAACCCTGTCTCTTTTAGTAAATCAAGAGCATACTTCTGTTGGGAGAGGACCAAGGAGTTGGGTTTTCGAGAGATTTGGCGGAGGTGTTTCTTTGTCAAAGCTACCCCAGCCTGGTCATCGCCAGTAAGAAGAATATCATCCACATGTACAACAAGAACCACAAGACTCGAGGAGATTTTGCGAATGAATAAGGAGTGATCGACAGAACTTCTTGCAAAACCAATGGCCACAACAATGCTGCTAAACTTGTCAAACCAAGCCCGAGGGCTTTGCTTTAGGGCATAGATGGCCTTCTTCAGCCAGCATACTCGTGTCTCCCCCTGAGAAACATACCTAGGAGGTTGCTCCATGTAAATATTCTCCTGAAGATCACCATAGAGAAAGACATTCTTAACATCTAGCTGGGAAATGGGCCAATTCCTGTTGAGAACCACAGAGAGAAGAACCCGAATGGTGCTGAGACGAGCAATGAGAGAGAAGGTGTCAAAGTAATCAATGCCAAGAGTCTGAGTTGTAAGACCCCCCCTTTTTTGAAACACCGAGGTCTTAGGCCCAGAACCGCCGCTTTGCGGTGACACCTTCACGCCCGGGAAGGTCGCCACTACAAAACATCGATTCTGCCGGCCAACTAGATCACAATAGTAGCATAATAATGAGAGCAAGTCCACAGAAATCACATATAAAGATAAATATTCTCCACGAAGGGAGTGTCCACAGATATAATAAAAGTACTATAATTAGGGCTCATGCCCAGTACACCCAAGTACTTACTACATATGTCACTCATAGCGGAAGTAAAACTAATAAACTATTAGCGATTGGGACTCACAGTCCAAGCTGTCTAAACTCCAGTACTAGACTGCCCCATCTCCAAGCGTGCTAACCTCTGGGGCTGCTACTCCATGCTGGGCTCCACGGTCCCCTAAAATGATGTGGTTCAAAAACCGTTAGTCTAAAAGACTAAGTCCTATCATCCCCCGCCCCTTCCCTCATGGCTCCTAGGTACCGAGCGGGGAGGAAGAAAGGAGAGGACATGAAAGTGGAGAAAAGCAAATGCAGGTGACGGCGGAACTATCTAGCAATTCTATGATCATATATATAACAATAATAAAAGTAAGAAAAGCTTCTCAAGTAATAAGTAACCTTAACTAATATGAAAGCACATAAGCCAAGGGATCATTTGCAAGTCTCCTATCGTATAAAAAATCCCATACCAATTTATACGATAGGGTGTCAGTTTTATAGCAAGCATATATATGTATTTACTGAGTAAAACCTTAACTTATAAGCATGCTCGCGCGAACTTATAAACATGCACCGAGTGGTATGCAATGGTATGTGAACTTATAAACTATTTTGCAGGGCCAATTGTATAAAGCGTCCCATACAACTTTATACAATAGGTGTCAGGGGTTATATGCAATGGTTATTCTATGACATGCAAGTATGCTATGATATGAACATGCACTCGACTCTGTGTACACAGACCTTTAGTTCCCCATTTTTGGAGCCGAACCTCCCAGGATACCTCCGTAGTGGCAAACAGAAGCGGTGGGTTGGGCCTCGCCCACCTCTAAACCGATAATTGCACTACCAGTCAGACATATCGTACGCCTTAATGCTGGTGCACTAAGCGGAGATCCTGCGTACTCTTGCCGGCTGGCGCACCAGACTTTATTTGGCCAAGTGCTAAACCACACTTGCCGAGTCAACATATTGGCGTCGGTGCAATTACCCTCCAATACCGTAGACCCACCACCTTATACTTTATGCACATGCAACTTATGTATCAGCTACCGAGCCAAAGCTCCCTGGACCATCCCGTCCGTCTCAATCAACAACTGAGCCAAAGCTCGCCGGGCCAACCTGCCCATCTCCAAATCCACCGAGCCTACAGCTCGAGTGACCCAACCTAACATCCCGAGGCATCGAGGTGAGTGAAAGTGAAACCCTAGTTATACTAGTTACTCTTGCAGATCAGTTTTACCTACAGTTTAGGTTAGCCCAGGACTGCCCCCGGCATACCCGTGAAGGGTTCTCAAAGGGCACTAGGAACTACGATGGATTGAAGCCCAAAGCTCCCTTTCGCAAGGAACTTATTATTATTGGTTGCTACCCCTTTAATGTTGTATTGGATCTAACCCTAGTGTATTTTAACTCTCTCTCTCCCTCCATAGGGAAGACGATCCTTCGTCGACCCCGAGCACTTCCTACCACTAGCCAATCCAACACTATACTCATGCTAACTTCCAATGATGAAATTATTCCTCTCACCAAATCAACACACTAACACCCCAATTTTTTAGTTTCATTTTGCACCGTATTATGATTTCTGTAGTTTTACTAAATGCAGACTATCCTAAGCTATATGATGTATACAATGTGAGGTACTCAAAATAATCATCCAATACTCCTATAATAATTACTGGGGGTCTATCATGACATAATTAGCCTAAATCCAGAATTTCATAATTTTCCTAATTTAATTTCCTAAGTAATCCAAAAACCCAAGTTTGAACATGAAGTACCCATTTCAGACTTGCAAATGCTCCACAAAATTTATGATAAATACAAGATGACCATTTAACAGAAACCCAGAGTCTCCCAATTTTTTAGCAAGATTTAATCTCTGAACCTAATTTTTAAATGGAATCTACATTAATCAACTTCAGGAAGAAAGTACTGTTAAAATACTTCCAAAAATTCTTAGAAAATTCAAGCAAGTATATAATGACCTATATCACTCTAGGTCCAGTTTCATAATATTACAGTGAACAAATAACTCTAAATTTAATTTTGAATCATATTCCATTTTCATAGGATTAAGAAGTAAGCACTAAAATTATGCATCCAAAAATTATGAATAATTTTTCCCATGAAAATATTGACCTAATAACACTACTGATCAGGTTTTACAATTTTACAATAATTAATGAGCTCTAAATTAATTATTGAACAAGTTCCCATTCTAATGAGCTTGTGAAGTAGGTACTGCAAATATGCATAAACAATTTCTAATAAAATTCATGTGTGAAGATAATAACTCAAAATTCCCTAAGCACAAATTACACAAGCTTCCTATGGTCAAGGAGATCAGAAATAATAAATAATAAATTAAGGGCTAACACTTACATAACAAAGGAAGTACCAAAATAATTGCTCCAAAATTCACATTAAAATTTCCATAGACTCATACTAACCCTAGGATTACACTACCCAAATTTTCATAACTTTTCACAGAGTTTTGATAGCCTACTATACCTTTAGAAAATTTGTGACCTAAACTATGGTTAAGGCTTTGAGGGGTCTACCCTTCTCCAAATCCTCTAATATTTTTACCAGGGTACTTTGGATACCCTAGTATCCTCCCTACCAAATTTCAAGTCCATAAAAGGGCATTTGACCATATGTCCTTCTCAAACCACCATAGTCCAAACATAGGGTTTGAACTTGGGTCCAAGGTCAAATAAATCCCAAACCACCCCATATCCCATATGAGGGTGTTATATGTCATGCCAAACAAGTGGCCCAAATCCCAATCTCTGTTGAGGTGATTTGACCACTTAAGCCTCAAAGTGCACTTTTTACCTAAATACCCTTATTATGACAAGGCTAGGGTTTGCAAGAATCCAATCCAAATAATCTCCAAATGGAATAAAAATTTAACAAGAGACTTATAATGACCCTGAGAACCACTCACCAAAATTTGGGAGGGTTTGGAGGTCATTAAGTCACTTAAATAATTTACCCTAAGATAATTAAATAATTTCAAAAACTATAGAAAATTTGTTCCCAAAAATTCTCATTTTCGGGCAGGACCTAGGTATATGTTTGGGTGAATCCTTGTCCAAATTTAAAGTCATTTGGACAAAGGATGAAGTGTGGGCACTCATTTTAATCTCTGTCTAGCTCTAGGTTAAGACCCCACCAAAATGGGTGCCCTGGTTAAACCAGTTATCCAAATTGACCCAAATAAATTTTAAAATAAAGTAAACTTATAGGGCTACAAATTATATGTTGACCACTTTCTCTATTTTAGCCTCTAAGTATTTTTAAATTAAATTACAAGATAACTGAAATAATGTGACAGAAATCATTAAAATGAAATAATAGTTCCTATAGTATGAACAGTAGCCTGCACGAATCATGACGCGGCTTTGGATGACATCCTGTCATCGTCCTCACACGCCAATGGCCCAGATTAATTCTTCTTGAAGTCTATTCAATCCCGATATCTCGGCCACCCGACAACCTCCCCGACCGGCCACCGCCACCACCACCTCCATCGAGGTGGTGGCCATCGATTGGCGGCGTCACGACCTCCGGAGGGGCCGTCTCTGGCGATCCCGAGAGGTAATAATTTGATGGAAAAGCATGAAAACCAGAGCTTTGATCCGGCTCAATTGATCCCGATTTTTATTCTAACTGATCCCTATGATCTACCCATAGGAGAAGAAGAAGGGGAGGACCTGAGTCGTCGCCTGAGAACGGGTGTTGTGCCTCCTTGCCATCGCCGGACGCCGATTTGGGCTTCTATGCAACCTCCACAGTAACATCAAGGGAATTGGATTTTGAACGGGGGAAACGCCTGCACTCGACCTGGTGAAGGTTCCTAATGAAGGAATTGGGGAGAGGTGGCTTATAACTCCCCAATTCTTCAAAACACCATTAATGGCCATAATAGTGAAATTTCGGTTTCACCAATTTGAGGGGATGAGCCACCCCACTGGCCGACCATCTATTGAAAACTTCTCCCCTGCCTCCAAGGAGTTAAAGCCCCATAAAAAGGAGGGGTTATGGAGCCTCCATAGCCATGATGACCATTAAGCTATACTTTCTCTCTCCTCCAAATTAGGATAACTTCCTCCTTCTCTCTCCTAGTCACCTTATACTGAATTTGGTGGGCCCAAAATGTGTCTCTCCATTTCCTAGACCAATGGGCCACACTAGTTTGGGCTTTGCCCACTTGGATTGGGCTTGAGTTAGCCATTTAGGCTAGTTTGACCACTTTGACCCATGAGCTGACTTTGGTCAAATTAGCCACTAGGGTTGAGCCCAATGGGTCCTTGGTGACCCATGGACCTCTATAAAGGTTTAGGAAACCTTAGGTAGGGTAGGTTGGGCATCTTGGAGATACCCTGCCCTTAGTTAGGACACTTTGACCTTTTTAGTGTTAAGGTTGATTTGGGTCAACCTAGCCTCTTTGATTGACTCCAATGGATCCTAGGTGACCCATTGACCTCACTCTAGGGTTAGGTGGGCATGAGAGGGTTCCACTTGGCTAAGGGAAGGTTAGTATACCCTATGTAGGTCAGTTTGACCCTATGTAGGCCAGTTTGACCCATTTGGGGTTAGAGTTGGCTTAGGTCAACTTAACCACTCTGACTGCCCTCCATGGGTCCTTATTGACCCTATGGACTAGCCAAGGTGTCAAGGGTGTTGTGGTCCCTGAAGGTCACTTGCCCCTTAGCTAGGGCACTTTGACCACTTTAAGGCTAGGGTTGACTTGGGTCAACTCAGGCTTTAAGGTTGACTCCAGTGGACCCTTAGGGTTCTAATGGACCTTCCAATAGATTTGTGAGGTCATGGTGGGACCTTAGAGTCATGGTGAAGCCTCATGGTCATCCTAAGTTAGAGTTTAGGAATCTACTATTTGCAGACCATTCACCCTAAACACCTTTGTTCCCAAGTCCACTTGGTCTTCTTGGGCTCCCTAGGGTTTTGTCATGACCTAGTCATGACAAAACAACTCCTAGGGGTTTAGTTGTCTGAAGGATATTACAAATCCCAATACATAAATAAAAATTTAGTCCTCGAAATTCCAGTTAGGCCTACGGGGTTTTCAAATACGAAAGCAAATTGTAACTTCCCGAGAGGTTGTGAGGAGTACCTGACTGAAAATCTCTGGGTACCTTTGTTTCATCATGTCCCGAGGCTCCCACACATGCTCCTCTCGCCCATGATTCCTCCACAGAACCTTACCAACAGAACCTTCTTGCGGCACAAGACTCGTATTCCTTTGTCGTCGATCCGGACCGGTTCTAGGTGAACTTACCGATCAGATTCTACCGGTCCATCCGTGGCCGTAATATGCTGCTCCAGGCATAGTAGAGCCATTCTGAGAGAAGATACGTGGAACAAATCATTCAGATACTCCAGCTCTGGTGGCAGTTCCAGCCTGTATGCTAAGGGGCCGATCTGCTCCAGGATCCTGTAAGGCCCCATATATCTCGGGCTGAGCTTCTTCTTCCGACCACACACCTGCGACACTCCATGCATGGGTCGGATCTTCAAGAATATCAGGTCCCCCACATGAAACTCCACCTAACGATGACGAGCATCGTAGTACTTAGCCTGTTGGCTCTGTACCTCTAACATCCTGTCCCGTATCAGCCTCACCTGAGCCTTAGTGTCCTCCACAAACTACGAACCCAAGGCCTTCGGATCCTTGTCCTGTACCCAAGATAGCGGAGTCCTACACCTCCGTCCATATAGGGCCTCATAAGGAGCCTTCCCTATGCTGGACTGGTAGCTGTTATTATATGAAAACTCGACCAATGGTAACAGCTTCTCCCAAGGATCGCCGCAATCCAGAATGCATAGTTGCAGCAGATCCTCCAAGGTCCGATTTGTGCGTTCCGTCTGCCCGTCAGTCTGGGAATGAAACGCTGTACTAAAAGTCAGCCGGGTGCCCAAGTAAGTCTGCACTGATCTCCACTCCCTGGACGTTAATCGCCCATCCCGATCTGATACTATCGTCTTGGGTATGCCATGATAATGGACGAACTGCTCCACAAATTTCCGAACTAGCACACCAACCGAGTTATCCTTCCTGATAAGGATAAATATAGCTACCTTCGTCAGCCGATCTACTATTACCCAGATAGAATCGTTTCCCGTACGCGATCGGGGAAGGCCATGTATGAAGTCCATCGCGATATCCTTGGACTTCCACTCCGGTACTGGAAGTGGTTGCAATAATCCTGCGAGGTTCTTGCACTCTTCCTTCACCAACTGGCATGTCTCGTAGTGGGTCACGAAGTAGGTTATATCCTTCTTCATGCCTGGCTAGTACATGGTCTTCTTTAGATCCGCAGTCATCTTTATAACTCCCAGGTGTACTGAATACCGACTGTAGTGGGCCTCCGTCATGATATACTCCTGGGCCTGGCCTCCCTTTAGTATGTAAACCCGTACTCTAAAGCACACTAGGCCATCCGTCAATGTAAAATCTCCAGCAGTGCCTTCCTTTAGGTCCCAAAATATCGGCTCTAGCTTGGCATCCTGCCTCTGCCCATCTCTAACTCGGTCTCGCATGTCATCTGTGGCAACCAACGACGATAGGTACTACCGGTACAGCTCTGGGTGATCCTCGGACACCAGGGATATCTGCATCTTGTCTAACATCTGGACTAACTCCATGGCCATCACCTGAGGTCCCGTTCCTGAGGTCGTAGCCTTCCGGCTCAGTGCATCTGCCACCACATTCGCCTTCCCTGGGTGGTAGTGCATCTCATACTGGTAATCTGCTAAAATCTCCACCCATCGTCTCTGCTTGATATTCAGCTCCTTCTATGTGTCCACATACCTCAAATTTTTGTGGTCGGAGTATATATCGCAGTGGACACCGTACAGATAGTGCCGCCAGACTTTCAGGGCAAATATGACCGCTCCCATCTCTAAGTCATAAACAGGGTAGTTCTGCTCATGCTTCTTCAACTGCCGTGAGGCGTACGCTATAACATGACCATTCTGCATCAGCACTGTACCCATGCCCTAGTAGGAAGCGTCGGTGTAGACCTGGAATCCTTCTTTCCCCGAAGGAAGGGCAAGTATAGGAGCCGAGGTGAGTCAATCCTTCAGCTCCTGAAAAGCCACCTCGCACTGCGGGGTCCAGATAAAGGGAACATCCTTCTTCGTCAGGGATGTGAGTGGAAAAGCAAAACGAGAAAATCCCTCCACAAACTTTCGGTAATAACCGAGAAGTCCTAGAAAACTCCGCACGTCTGTGGCCGAATTTAGCTGCGGCCAATCCCGAACTGCCTGAATCTTGGCCGGGTCCACTGCCAACCCAGCTCCACTGATGATATGGCCTCAGAAAGCCACCTCCTTCAACCAGAACTGGCATTTGCTGAACTTCGCATAAAGCTAATGCTCCCGCAGTCTCTCTAGAGTCAGTGTCAGATGTCGTGTGTGCTCCTCCTCTGTCCTCGAGTAGTTGAGGATCTCATCAATAAACACAATGACGAACACATCCAAATATGCTTTGAACACCCGGTTCATGAGGCTCATGAACACTGACGGTGCATTCGTGAGCCCGAAGGGCATCACGGTAAACTTGAACATCTCATATATGCTACTGAAAGTAGTCTTCAGAATGTCCTCCTCCCAAATCCACAGCTGGTAATAGCCCGACCTCAAATCCAACTTCGAGAAGAAATGCGCCCCCTCTAGCTGATCAAATAACTCGTCTATCCTTGGCAATGGATAGGTATTCTGGACCGTCAGTCGATTCAGTGCTCGGTAGTCGATGCACAATCTAAGTGTGCCATCCTTCTTCTTGACGAACAACACCGGGGCTCCCCATGGTGAAGAGCTCGGCCGGACGAATCCGGATTCCACTAGTTCCTGCAGCTGGCTTCGAAACTCTGTCAACTCCTTCGAGGCCATCCGGTAAGGGGATCTAGATGCTGGATTAGCCCATGGCACCAGCTGTATCCAGAAATCCTGCTCCCGGTGTGGGTGTAGCCCTAACAGCTTCTCTAGGAATACGTCAGCAAATTCTCGCACCATTGGGATATTAGAGATAGAATCCTTGGCCTCAGACAATTCAAACAGTACTTCATAGACCTCCTCCCCTTGCAAGTGGGCCTTGACGACCCGCACAGATGATAAGAAGAGAGGGGAAATAGGTCTAATACCTTCGATGATGATGTGGGAATCCCCATGCCTCACGGTGATCCTCTTTGACAGGCAGTCAATCTGGGCATGGTTCCAATGCAACCATGTCATGCCCAGGATTAAATCAAAGATTGGCATCTTTAGGATCGTTGCTTGTGCTTCGAATGCCTTTCCGCCGATCTCCGCCTCTATGCTGCAGTGAGCTGATGTGAATAGCTTCGATCCGTATGGTAGCCGTATCCTCATCATCAAGCCTGTGAATCGCTCCACGCCTTCCAACCCTTCCACGAAGGCTTCCGACACAAACGACTGCGAAGCACCCGTATCGAACAGTGTATAAGCAGGTTTGCCGCTGATGAAAACTATGTCTGGGGTAGTTAAATGTCTTAGAATCTAGTTAAGGTTTTCTTTCCTAGTCTGTAAATTCTATATCCATGAATCTAAAAGTTTAGGAAAGAAAGCATAAAATTTACTGGCGTACCTGTGATCACTTGCACGGGTTCTGTGGTTGAGCCAGATCCAAAGCATACACTTGCTCCCTCTCCTGTCTGCGGTCTCCACCCTGGTATCCACGTCCTCGGCCACGCCCTCGACCTCCAAAATATTTAGCAGGCGGGGCAGCTGGTTGTGCTGGAGGTGGTGCCCTCTTCATGGGGCAGTTTCTCCAGATATGCCCTACCTGATGACAGTTAAAGCACTTTGGCGAAGGATATGCCGTACCCCCGGGTCTCTACATCTCCCGCATCTAGAGAGGCTGAGGGGCCACCACCACTAGTTCCCTCTGCTCCTGTCTCACCTCCTGACGAGGCTGGTCCTCTGCTCTTCTCCCATCTCTCCCATCAGTGATGCGGCCCCGTCGCTGATCATTTCTGGATCCCCGACCCTGATCCTCAGTTGGCCGCTTCCGGCCTTGGGTAGTGTGCCAATCTACCTCGATCCTCTTCTCCATCTCCAATATTCGTGGAATAGGCCCGTCAGACACGAACAACAGGGCCTCCCTCAAATCTTCTCACAGGATCTTATAGAACCTCTTAGTGTATCTTGCCTCATCCAACTGATAAGAGTCTGCAAACCGGGCTAGATGATTGAAATCCCGGTGGTACTCCACCACCGTCTTGTTAAATCTGTCTTAACTGCAAAAATCTATTCCAGCTCATCTCTGTCCGACTGTGAAACAAAATGCTCCAACAGTGTGGCCTTGAACTCCTCCCAGACTATCTCTGCAACTTCTTTGTCAGCAAATGTCGTGTCCAACAACGTCTTCCACCATCTCTTGGCATGAGATTCCAAGCAAGAGACCACCAAAGGTACCCTCTCCTCCCAAGGGCACCGTATCCCTGTCAGCATCTCATACATGATGTCTAACCACTCCTCCGTCCGAACAACCGACTCTGTCCCTAGGTAGGATGGGGGAGAAAGTCCTCAGAAAATACTCAGCCAGTTGGCTCCCGGGTTTGGCTGCCGAGCCAGAACCTGCTGAGCCCTGAAAGCCTCTAGTATGGCTGTCAGAGTCTGCCTCTTCTCTGACTGTAGGAACGGAGTGGGGACCGGGGGAGGTGGTGCAACATTCAGAGTCTGCTGGACTCCGCCCTGTGGTGTAGGCTGTGCGGGGGGCTGCGTAGCAAAAGTCATTCGTAAGTAATCGACTAAAACCTACTTAAAGATGGACAATTTACATATAATCTCCCATATGGCCCCACCATAACTTCCGCTTCCTAGTTTGTCCCTAAACTAAACTCGTGCGAGGGTGACCCAGGGATTGTGGACTGCTACTTTTTCGATCGAGGTTCCCTCTGATACCACTTGTAAGACCCCTTTTTTTTTGAAACACCGGGGTCTTAGGCCCAGAACCACCGCTTTGCGGTGACACCTTCACGCCCGGGAAGGTCGCCACTACAAAACGCCGATTCTGCCGGTCAACTCGATCACAATAGTAGCATAATAATGAGAGCAAGTCCACAGAAATCACATATAAAGATAAATATTCTCCACGAAGGGAGTGTCCACAGATATAATAAAAGTACTATAATTAGGGATCATGCCCAGTACACCCAAGTCCTCACTACATACGTCACTCATAGCAGAAGCAAGACTAATTAAATACTAGCGATCGGGACTCACAGTCCCAGCTGTCTGAACTCCGGTACTAGACTGCCCCATCTCCAAACGTACCGACCTCCGGGGCTTCTCCTCAATGCTGGGCTCCACGGTCCCCTAAAATGATGTGGTTCGAAAGCCGTTAGTCTAAAAAATTAAGTCCTATCATCCCCCGCCCCTTAACCCATGGCTCCTAGGCACCTAGCGGGGAGGAAGAAAGGAGAGGACATGAAAGTGGAGAAAAGCAAATGCAGGTGACGGCGGAACTATCTTGCAATTCTATGATCATATATATAACAATAATAAAAGTAAGAAAAGCTGCTCAAGTAATAAGTAACCTTAACTTATATGAAAGCACATAAGCCAAGGGATCTTTTGTAAGTCTCCTATCGTATAAAAAGTCACATACCAATTTATACGATAGGGTGTCGGTTTTCTAGCAAGCATATATATGTATTTACAGAGTGAAAACCTTAACTTATAAGCACGCTCTCACGAACTTATAAACCAAGAGGTCATTTTGCAGGGCAAATTGTATAAAGCGTCCCATACAACTTTATACAATAGCTGTCAGGGGTTATATGCAATGGTTATGCTATGACATGCAAGTATGCTATGATGTGAACATGCAAGTGCAACACACCCACTCGACTCTGTGTACACAGACCTTTAGTTCCCCCTTTTTAGAGCCGAACCTCCCAGGATACCTTCGTAGTGGAAAACGGAAGCGGTGGGATGGGTCTCACCCATCTCTAAACCGGTAATTGCACTACAAGTCAGACCTATCATACGCCTCAACACTGGTGCACAAAGCGGAGCTCCTGCGTACTCTTGCCGGCTGGCGCACCAGACTTTATTTGGCCAAGTGCTAAACCACACTTGCCGAGTCAACGTATTGGCGTCGGTGCATCGACCCTCCAATACCGTAGACCCACCACCTTATACTTTATGCACATGCAACTTATGTATCAGCTACCGAGCTAAAGCTCCCCAGACCATCCCGCCTGTCTCAATCAATAACCGAGCCAAAGCTCACCGGGACAACCTGCCCATCTCCAAATCCACCAAACCTACAGCCCGAGTGACCCAACCTAACATCCCGAGGCATTGATATAAGTGAAAGTGAAACCCTAGTTATACTAGTTACTCTTGCAGATCAGTTTTATCTACAGTTTAGGTTAGCCCAGGACTGCCCCTGGCATACCCCGTGAAAGGCTCTCAAAGGGCACTAGGAACTACGATGGACTGAAGCCCAAAGCTCCTTTTCGCAAGGCACTTTTTATTATTGGTTGCTACCCATCTCCCATTCCCTTTAATGTTGTACTGGATCTAACCCTAGTGCATTTTAACTCTCTCTCTCCCTTCACAGGGAAGACGATCCTTCGTCGACCCTGAGCACCTCCTACCACTAGCCAATCCAACACTCTACTCATCCTAACTTCCAATAATGAACTTATTCCTCTCACCAAATCAACACACTAACACGCCAACTTTTTAGTTTCATTTTGCACCGTATTATGATTTCTGCAGTTTTACTAAATGCAGACCATCATAAGCTATATGATTTATACAATGGGAGATACTAAAAATAATCATCCAATACCCCTATAATAATTACTAGGGGTCTATCATGACATAAGTAGCCTAAATCCATAATTTCATAATTTTCCTAATTTAATTAATAATTTATTTAATTTCCTAAGTAATCCAAAAACCCAAGTTTGAACATGAAGTACCCATTGCAGACCTGAAAATGCTCCAAAAAATTTATGATAAATACAAGTTGACCATTTAACAGAAAGCCCAAAGTCTCCTAATTTTTCAGCAAGATTTAATCTCTGAACCTAATTTTTAAATAGAATCTACATTAATCATCTTAAGGAAGTAAATACTGTTAAAATACTTTCAAAACTTCTTAGAAAATTCAAGCAAGTATATAGTGACCTATAATCACTCGAAGTCTAGTTTCATAATATTCCAGTGAACAAATAACTCTAAATTTAATTTTGAATCATATTCCATTTTCATAGGATAAAGAAGTAAGTACTAAAACTGTGCATCCAAAAATTGTGAATAATTTTTCTCGTGAAAGTATTGACCTAATAACACTATTGATTAGGTTTCACAATTTTATAACAATTAATGAGCTCTAAATTAATTATTTAACAAGTTCCCATTCTAATGAGCTTGTGAAGTTGGTACTGTAAATATGCATCAACAATTTGTAATAAAATTCATGTGTGAAGATAATAACTCAAAATTCCCTAAGCGCAAATTACACAAGCTTTCTATGGTCAAGAAGTTCAGAAATAATAAATAATCAATTAAGGGCTAACACTTACATAACAAAGGAAGTACCAAAATAATTGCTCCAAAATTCCCATTAAAATTTCCATAGACTAATACTAACCCTAAAATTACACTACCTAAATCTTCATAACTTTTCACAGAGTTTTGATAGCCTAATATACATTTACAAAATTTGTGACCTAAACTAGGGTTAGGGCTTTGAGGGGTCTAACCTTCTCCAAATCCTCTAAGATTTTTACCAGGGTACTTTAGATACCCTAGTATTCTTCCTACCAAATATCAAGTCCGTAAAAGGGCATTTGACCACATGTCCTTCTCAAACCCCCATAGTCCAAACATAGGGTTTGAACTTGGGTCCAAGGTCAAATAAATCCCAAACCACCCCATATACCATATGAGGGTGTTATATGTCATGCAAAACCAGTGGCCCAAATCCAAACCTCTGTTGAGGTGATTTGACCACTTAAGCCTCAAAGTGCACTTTTTACCTAAATACCCTTATTATGACAAGGCTAGGGTTTGCAAGAATCCAATCCAAATCATCTCCAAATGGGATAAATATTTAACCAGAGCCTTATAATGACCCCAAGAACCATTCAACAAAATTTTGGAGGGTTTGGAGGTCATTAAGTCACTTAAATAATTTACCCTAAAGTAATTAAATAATTTCAAAAACTATAGAAATATTATTCCCAAAAATTCTCATATTTAGGAAAGACCTAGGTATAGGTCAGGGTGAATCTCTGTCCAAATTTCAAGTCATTTGGACAAAGGATGAAGTGTGGGCACTCATTTTAATTATTTCCTAGCCCTAGGTATAGACCCCACCAAAATGGGTGCCCTGGTTAAACCAGTTGTCCAACTTGACCCATATTAATTTTAAAATAAAGTAGACCCATAGGGCTACAAATTATATGTTGACCACTTTCTCTGTTTTAGCTTCTAAGGAATTTTAAATTAAATTACAATATAACTGAAATAATGTGATAGAAATCATTAAAATGAAATAATAGTTCCTAGAGTTTAAACAGTAGCATTCACGAATCTTGACGCGGCTTTGGACGGCATCCCGTCATCGTCCTTGCACGCCAACGACCCAGATTCATTCTTCCTTGAGCCTATTCAATCCCGATTTCTCGGCCACCCGACCACCTCCCTGACCGGCCACCACCACCACCACCTCCATCGAGGTGGTGGCCATCGATTGGCGACATCACGGTCGCCGAAGGGGCCGTATCCGGCGATACCGAGAGGTAAGAATTTGACGGAAAAAGCATGAAAACCAGAGCTTTGCTCGGGCTCAATTGAGCCAGATTTTTATTCTAACTGATCCCTATGATCTACCCATAGGAGAAGAAGAAGGGATGACCTGAGTCGCCGCATGAGAATGGGTGTTGTGTCTCCTTGCCATCGCCGACCGCCAATTTGTGCTTCTCTGTAAACTTCACAGTAACAACAAGGGAATTGGATTTTGAACGGGGGAAATGCCTGCTCTCGACCTGGTGAAGGTTCCTAATGAAGGAATTGGGGGGAGGTGGCCTGTAACTCCCCTATTCTTCAAAGCAACATTAATGGCCATAATAGTGAAATTTCGGTTTTACCCAATTTGAGGGGCTGAGCCACCCTACTGGTTGACCATCTATTGAAAACTTCTCCCTTGCCTCCAAGGAGTTAAATCCCCATAAAAAGGAGGGGTTATGGAGCCTCCATAGCCATGATAACCATTAAGCTATACTTTCTCTCTCCTCCAAATTAGGGTAACTTCCTCCTTCTCTCTCCTAGTCACCTCATACTTAATTTGGTGGGCCCAAAATGTGTCTCTCCATTTCCTAGACCAATGGGCCACACTAGTTTGGGCTTTGCCCACTTGGATTGGGCTTGAGTTAGCCATTTAGGCTAGTTTGACCACTTTGACCCATGAGTTGACTTTGGTCAAATTAGCAACTATGGTTGACCCCAATGGGTCCTTGGTGACCCATTGACCTCTCTTAAGGTTTAGGAAACCTTAGGTAGGGTAGGTTGGGCATCTTGGAGGTCCCTTGCCCTTAGTTAGGGCACTTTGACCTTTTTGGGCTAAGGTTGACTTGGGTCAACCTAGCCTCTTTGGTTGACTCCAATGGGTCCTATGTGACCCATTGACCTCATTCTAGGGTTAGGTGGGCATGAGAGGGTTCCACTTGGCTAAGGGAAGGTTAGTTGACCCTATGTAGGTCAGTTTGACCCATTTAGGGTTAGAGTTGACTTAGGTCAACTTAACTACTTTGACTGCCCTCCATGGGTCCTTATTGACCATATGGACTAGCCAAGGTGTTAAGGGTGTTGTGGTCCCTGAAGGTCACTTGCCCCTTAGCTAGGGCACTTTGACCACTTTAAGCCTAGGGTTGACTTGGGTCAACTCAGGCTCTAAGGTTGACTCCAGTGGACCCTTAGGGATCTAATGGACCTTCCAATAGATTGGTGAGGTCATGGTGGGACCTTAGAGTCATGGTGAAGCCTCATGGTCATCCTAAGTTAGAGTTTAGGAATCTACTATTTGCAGACCATACACCCCAAACACCTTTATTCCCAAGTCCACTTAGTCTTCTTGGGCTCCCTAGGGTTTTGTAATGACCTAGTCATGACAAAACCACTCCTAGGGGTCTAGTTGTCTGAGGGATGTTACATGAGTAAAGCCTTTGATGACCAGGAGAGCCTTGTATCGATCCACGCAGCCGTCCGGACGGAACTTCACAACAAAGACCCAACGATAGCCAACCACATCAGAGCCCAAAGGGGGAGGAACAAGGGTCCATGTACTCCTTTTAGTGAGGGTAGCAATTTCCTCATCCATGACAGTCTTACAATGAGGAATAACAATAGCTTCATAGTAGGTGAGGGGAGTGGCAGTGGCAGAGTTAGCCAATGTAAACGCCCTGCGAGAATGAGTTAGATGATCATAGGAAACAACAACAGCCAGCGAGTGCTGGGTACACGTCCGCACCCCTTTGCAAAGAGCAATGGGAAGATCTAGGTCGGCATGTTCCTCAGTAGCCGAAGCATCTGTGGCAGAGAGAGCTGGCCCGAGAGTGAAGAGAGATGTCCGCAGAGAGGAGGGAGACAGTAGAGGTGGAGAGAGAGAGAGTAGGAGACGGTGGTGGAGAAATCTCGATGGGAGTAGACGGTGGAGAAATATTGATGGGAGCAGACGTAGTGGAAGGGATGGTAGGAAAAGAAGAAACATCAGGAGGAAGAGAGGTGTCAGAAGAGAAATAGAACGCATTCTCGAAGAGGTCATGTCCGCGGATACGAATTGCTTACGAAGAACAGGGTCAAAGCAACAATAACCTCTCTGAGTAGTAGAGTAACCCAGAAAGACACACTTGGTGGCACGAGGGGTGATTTTGTCATGAGTGGCGGAAGGAGCGTGCACAAAATTCGTGCACCCAAAGATACGTAGAGGGAGAGAAAATGGATCCTTGCCCGGATAGAGAATGGAGAATGGGGTTTGATTGTAGAGAACCGTAGAAGGAATACGATTGATGAGATAATAGGAGATGAGAACAGCATAGCCCCAAATAGGAGCGAGGAACCTGCATTTGTGTCATCAGAGTGCGAGCGACATCAAGGAGGTGACAGTTTTTGCGTTCAGCCATGCCATTTTGTTGTGAGGTATAGACACAACTAGTTTGATGAATAATCCAATGTTGCATACAGAAGAAAGAAAAATCGTGAATAAGATATTCTTTGACATTATCAGAACGAAAGAACTTAATAGATACATCAAACTGCGTTTTAATCATGGAATAAAAGGATGTCCATATAGAGAACAATTCAGAGCGATCCTTTACGAGATATACCCATGTACAACGAGAGAAATCATCAATGAACGTTACAAAGTATGAACTACCCCAACCTATGGTGAGGACAAGAGCAGGACCCCAGATATCAGAGTGAATTAAATCAAACGGATGGGATGATCCATGACCTTGCTTTAGTGGGAAGGAGGAGAGGTGGTGCTTGCCAAGCTGACAGGCTTTACAGTTGGGAGGAGGACTTTGCAGAGGTAGTTGGGGTAGAAGTTGATGAAGAAGTCGTGGAGGAGCATGACCAAGGAGATGATGCCACTGCAGAAGATCTGTAGAAGAGGAGGAGAAGGCGGACAGAGCAGAAATGTTATCGATTAAGTAGAGGCCACCATATTCAGTCCCAGTAGCAATCATTCGTTTGGAGTCTGGATCCTGAAAATAATAAGAAGTAGGAGTGAATATGACGGAACATTGTAGTTGCTTGCATAGAGAAGTGACCAAAAATAAATTGCAAGGGAACTTGGGCACATAAAGGGTATCCGCCAAGAAAAGAGATGGAGTGACTTGAACCACTCCTGTCCCATTGACCGGTGATGGAGAACCGTCCGCAACAAAAACTGGTGGCAACCGATCATGTGTTTCTAAGAGAGAAAAACACAGAGGATTGTCTGTCATATGATTGGTAGCACCAGAGTCGATCAGCCATTTTCCGTGAGTAATGACGTGGGCACTATCGGAAGATGTGACCACCGAGACAGACTACTTTGAGGAGGTTGAAGCCATAGAAGGGAGACCGCTCGAGCAGCAAGAGGAGACCGCGTGAGAACAGTAGGAAGCGGCGAGAAGACCAAGTTGCGGTAGGAAGAAAAGATCGCGGTGACAACAAGTCATGATGAGAAGAGAAGGTCGCAGCGACTAGGAACAGGTCACGTCAAGAAGGGCAAACCGTGAAAACAGGTCGCGAGAAGACAGGTCGTGGCGACTAGGAATAGGTCGCGGTTACTAGGAACAGGTCGCGACAACTAGAAATAGGTCACGGCGAGAAGGGAAAACCACGAAAACAGGTCGCGAGAAGACAGGTCGCGACAAGGAAACTGCGCGAACCAGAAAAGGATACCATACGTAAAAAGAGAAGGAATGGAGTAAAGAGGTTGCAAAAATAGGGGAGACCGTAGCGGACATGAGGAAGACCGCAGCGGACAAAAAAGGAGGAGAACAACAGCGGTCACAGTATCAATACACCAACGGCCAGAAGAGCCACGACCAAAAAGCAGAGCAAAGCAGAGGGAAAGAAATTATGCGAATAAAGGAGATCGTACGAAGCAAAATAGACAAGGAGGTCGTGCAAACAAACAGAGTCCATGCGAACAGAGGCAAAACTGTGTGATTAAAGAGAGATCGCGGGAAGGAAGAGAGAAGAGAGATCGCGAGAAACAGGTCGCGAACAAAAAGGGAGAGCAGGCAAACCACGCGGAGAGAGAGAGACACACTGAATCAGGTGGAAAAGATTGAGTCCTCTGATACCATGTGCAAACAAGAAAAAATAAGACCGAAATTTGGACTAACAAAATTTTATTATCCAAAAAATGTAAATATTACAAAGGTATGACCTCCCTTTTATGGAATGGAGGAGATGAGAGAGATTACACATAAGAAATGTGGGACTAAAAATTTACAGGTATAAGCAGCTTTATAAAAAACAAACTGAACAAGCCGCGCGGTTAGACGGATAGGCTAACCGCTCGGCAACCACTAGAAGGAGAGAACAAGCCGCCATAGGAGACCACTAGACTGCCGGTCTCCAAGTCACCTGAGACAAACCACCAGACCGCTCAGACACCAAACTGCAACAGCCCAGCTACCAAATTGCTGGGAGAAACCGCCAGACCGTGCGGTCTTTAATCCACCAGAGTCAGACTGCCAGACCGCCCGATCTCCATACTGCAACATGATCTACCCGTCGATAGAACAACTTCCACGTGTTTGTAGAGTGTCTACCCTTTAATGCTAAAAAGAAGTACTTCACATGTCCAAGGAAGAGGATCATTAACCTAGAAGTCCGCTTCGATGCCATGGAAGAGATTCTAGCCGGATGAACACGACCGCTACGTCTTTGCCTCCGTAGATCCGAACTCGCCTCGCGAATCCGAGCTTCAAATCTCAAATGGTGACGAGATCTTTCTCTAGCACTACTTATCCTCCACCAAACGTCCAGCCCAAGGTTCTCAAACTCCAAAAGAATGATGTGAAAATACCAAACCAACACTAAAAATAGAGCTATCGCTGCGCGGTAACTAGCTACCGCTGCGCGGTACCACTAATCAACGCTCGTTTCGCGTGCCACTGCCCAGGCCATCCAACCACAGGCTGACTCATGGCCACGTCATTACAGCTTTGCTAATGCCGCACGATAGGATGCTAGCGCTTTGCGGTAGCTAGGGACGGTTATGACACGACCGCTCCTGCTTTCGCCACACAAAAGTTACTACCGCCGCGCAGTAGAAACCCGAGAGCTTTGACAAATACATTATCAGGCTACCGCCTGCGGTATCACTATCGTCGGGCGAGAACTTCCTGAGAGCTTGGCTAATAAATTGGCTAGCGCCACGCGATAACAACATACTATCGCGCGGTAGACTAAGAGTTGAGTCACCTCGCCTCAATCAAAACTATCGACAATTGATGCTATCGCCACGCGGTAACCAAAGCATTGATTCAACTCGACTTACTTGGCGCTCTCGACGCCTGGAGCTACTGCGGCGAGGTATTGCCTACCGCCATGCCGTACCTTCTTTTTATTCTTACAGAAACTTGGGGTGTTACACTACAACTAATTTTTTTTCACTCCATGATATTGCACGAAATGATGCCCATCTACCTTGATCTTATCTATCGAGTCAAGAATCAAGTCGCAATAAATGTGGTAATCTAAGCACATTGACGACAATTTGAAGGAAGGTCATAGAGGAAAAGGAATTTGGAGCCACTATGAGATCCTAGGGGAAGCTACAAACATTGTGAGAATACCTATTGAGACCAAGGAACTCATCCGCATCAGGACTACACTCCCTTAAACACCACTCGAACCAATGTGATCCTTACCATCCAAGACAGCGATGAGCTTCACAGGCTTAAGCCACTATTGCTAAACAGTGGAGACCAATCACAATATTGTGACTACCATCGCGGATATAGCCACAGGACAAAGGGCTGCAACCGGTTGAAGGATGAGATCGAGCGCCTCATCCGGCAAGGTCTCCTCGGAAGATTTATTCAGGACTCCACCCCAAACAACCCCGCACCGTAGAGTAATAATCCATCTAAAGGTAGCACGACAACCCAATGAAAATACGATAGAGACCACAAGCAGGGGTCCCTCCCCAAGGAAGCGCATGCAAAACCCGCGCCTCAACTCCACGCTTCTCTATTTTGACATAATAAGCTGCAAGATGTGACTTGTGCGCACACATATATTCCATTTTTCTCTAATATTGGAACTACTTTTTGATTTTTGTCGGCCATACAAATCTCTTCAAAGAATATTCTGATATGAATACCACAAGCCCTGACGTCGACCCTAATTAACAAGAAATGTGGCTCATCTATGAAGCAAGACATCCCGTTCCTACAATGCAAGGCATTTTTACACTGCTTTGTATGGCACCACACTCCCACACTGTAGGGCATTTCGCCCTCGCATTGTAGAGCACCTCACTCCGACACTATAGGTCATTTCTCCCAGCATTGCAGGGCACCTCGCTCCCATGTTGTAGGGAATTTTGCCCTCGCATTGCAGGGCACCACGCTCCCATGCTGCAAGGTAATTCTCTCTCGCATTGTAGGGAACCTTACTCACAAGTTGTAGGGCATTTCGCCACCCACATTGTAGGAAATCTTGCTCCCACGTTGTCGAGTATCCCGCCATAAGGGTTATTAGAAGTCTAAATCACCTAAAGGGGGTGAATATGTGCTTTTGCTAATTTTGATCTCTTTTGATTTTATTCTAGATTAACACAGATCAGAAATCCCAGAACATAACAAATATAAGCACACAACATTTATAGTGGTTCTACAGAGTATGAGTACATCCACTTTCCCTCACCATCTATCTAGCAGTGTGCTAGACTCAACAACCTCCTCCAAAACGTCTCAGTTCCAAGAACTTACAACACAGATTCCTCATAATCTTAGCTCAGGTCTACACCCAGACCCTACCTCAGGCTCTCAACAGCCCTACCTCAGAGTTCACCAACTCTTGCCTCAGAGTTCACCAACTCCTATAGCTCAGAGACCCAGTTGGTTTCCTACCTCAAATCTTCACCAAGATACTACCTTAGACTTTCTCAAAGTCCTACCTTGGGCTTTTCCCAAAGCCATACCTTGGATCTATAAAAGATCCTACACGTAACTATTTTTAATTTATGTTACAACAGAAGACTCAATAAAAGATGAACCATGAATATCTGAGTCTTCTTTAGCTTTCCTGAGAGAGCTTTCTTCTTGAAGAAGCACCAGAATAGAGAGTACCTTTTCTTTCAGAGCAAGTCTAGTGTTGTTCTCATAATGGGAAACTTGATTTACACAGATTCAAATAGAATTTCCATCAAAGACAATATGTATATGGCCAAAGGGTTTAAGTTAATTAAAACATAAATAATAGATCATTTAAATAACATCTTCAATCTCAGCATTTCTCTCTGCCAATCAAGATACAGGAAATTTTCCAATCAATTTATTAAATTCATCATCAGAATCTGAGCTCTTCTCTGCATGGATAGGTGCATGAGAAGCTTCACCAGTTACAACATGCCTCTTTTTAGCTCTTTTCCTTTTGGCCTCCTGCTATGCAAAATACTTGTTAGGTTTAGGAATGTATCTTGATGGCACCCTGATAGGATTCCTCATATTTATATACTCCTTGATAGTGTTTTCTCTTAGGGTCTTTCTTTCTAGGTGCTTGACACATTCATTAGATAGATAGACTATATTAATATCAAATTTGAGATGTCCATTACTTATTCATGCATCCATGATGATAGTCTTCGAGTCATCACTCCAGTACTCATAGTTAGGGTCCTTGGAGTTCTTCTTTCTCTGTTTTGTCATAAATTCCTTAGGATGCATAGTCTCATCTCTTTCTCTTTTCTTAGCCCATTTTCATCCTGAAGATCATGTATTCCTTTTTCTTTGATGAAATTAGCAGAAGGTTCATATAAGTCCCAGTAGAGGAAGGTTGAGTGCCAGCCTTGTCCCTTAGATTTTATAAGGATTGGTCAGCAGATACACTCTCCCCCCTTTCTGGCTTCTTCAAATATCCTATTATCAAGATGAATGGTGTTTACTTCAAACCTACTTGATAGGGCTAGATATTTTTATTATCCCCAAGAATTGCATCACTTGTCTGTTCAACCAGCTGTATGGATTGAATCTAAGTAGAGTAACCATATTCTTCTATGTGATCCACTCTTTGTCTAATTATTTCATTAGGCTGGCTCATATATTGTTTGACACTGGTTATGTCCTGGGTGCTCAGCCTCAGACTTTCACCCATGGATCATAGGTTTTTTACATTTTCATGTACTGTGCTAGCAACTTTGCCAAACCATTTAATAATTTCAGCATTGATATGTGTAGAATATCCCATTATTCCATTAGAATATCCCGTTCTTCCATTATTTTAGCCTTGACTTTTTGCACTTCTTGTAGAATATCATCTTTTACACCCTTGACAAATTCATCAATATAAGCTTTCAGGGAGGAAGTCTGTTCATCTAACATTGCCTTCACATTAATGAGAAAGGAGCTTGAGGATTCAGAAATGCCAATAATATGTGGTGTTCCACCATCAGTAGTTTGAGATTGGATCATGGGTGCTCTTAGGTCCTCTTGGACTGCCAACTTAAGATGAGTAGCATCCTTGGGCTCTTGAGACAATGACAAACCACCATATAGAGTAGGGAGATCAGGTTGAGCCCCCCTCATCACCACCCAAGAATTGATCCAGAGAGTCAATTCTTTCATCTTCTGCACACTCCCCCTTAGTTGGGGCATCAGTCTTTACCAGACCAGCAGTCTCTCACTCAGCTGTTTCTTCCATTTCCTTAGGAGTGAGGACATTCTCAGTAAGGTAATCTGAATCAACCCGAGCTTGGACACTTGCATCCTAATGACACTTCTTTCTCACCTGAGGATGAATGTTTGGGGTCATGAATGAGTTTATTGACCTTCTTCTCACCAACATCATTTGAATCTGAACTATCTGTAGTGTTGGCCTTCTTCCCTTTCTTTTTTTTCTGACTCTAATTCTCAATTGGAGCCTTTGTCAGTACCTTTTCATATATTTCAAAGGTCTTAACATCCATGCATTTCATGTAATGTATCTTTTAACCTTGCTTCTTATTGAAATGCTCAGGATAAGCATGCAGAAGGTACAAAGATAATATCCTTCCCATGTTGGGAACTTGAAGACTCTCTAGAATTCTTTGGAAGACCACTTGAGCCCAGTTGGTCTTCTTCATTAGAATTATATAGCTCATGAGTTCAAGCATGAACTTGGAAATTCTTTCTTGAGAACCTACTTTGCACAGTAGGCCTTTCCCATTAATATCTGCAAGAAGTTTTACTCTTTGATTAAAGAATTTCTTTCCAGGGTCCATTATCTTTCACCTGGGAATTCATACCAATCAAGAGCATCAACTATGCCCCGCTCCATTATTTCCTGACAGTCTTCTTCATCTGGGGGTGGAATACGTAGTGCGTTGGCGATTATCTTAGGAGTGATCTTGATTTTTACCTTACAAATCTTGCTTTTGGTTTACTGATCAATAGAAGATACTTTGGCATTTGAATAGAATTCAAGTACTTTCTTCTTTAGAATTGAACATGGATCTAATAGAATGTACTCTAGGCCGCTGTCATTCAACTGTCTGATTACTGACTTTATTTCTTTTAAAGCTGATTGAAATCCAAATCGAACAACCTCAGTACCTTAATGAAGTGATTTCTTTGTTTTGGGAGCCATTTGATTGAAGGCCTTATCGTTATAAGTGGTTGCGTAAGATGGAGAGTTGAAGATGGTATTTTAGGGCAAAAATTTTTATGTTCTAAACTTAACACTTTTGCTCACATAAATATTTTAATATATAATGAAAATACAAAAATTGAAGCGCCGCGTACCTGTAGTGGTGATCTATTCAAGTTCTGACGACTGAGATTTAATTTGAGAAGAAAATGATCAATAATATCCCATCAAGACGATATCAGTTTGATAGATCAGCATCATTCAAAGTGATCTCGATGATATCGCTTTGACAAAGTTGTGTCAATTTGAGTTCTCAAAATGATCAAGACAATATCGTCGACATAGATTCACCCAGTCTTCTTTTCATCGTTTTGAGTCCTCTTTGAATCAAGATGACACATTCACTATAATAAGTAAGAGTCAAGTATCTCATACTTTGTTGTACCTGTAATCATGGTTAGTGACCTGACATCTAACATGTGGCATTCATCAACAGTAAACTAATATATCATAATGATATACTAACATGAGAAGGAGAAGCTAATCTAGGTTAAGCATACCAAATTTAATTTTTAAGAAATTAATCTTAGTGTCATCCAGAGGCTTGGTGAAGATATCGACCACTTATTTGTCTGTGGGAACAAACTCAAGACAGATATCTACCTTTTTAACATGCTCTCTAATACAGTGATACCTTATCTCTATATGCTTTGTCCTACTATGTGATACAAGATTCTTAGCAATAGAGATGATATTAGATGAGTCATAAAACAAAGAGGTTTTACTTATCTGGAGATTATAGCCCTGCAGTTGATGTTGAATCTACAAAAATTGTGCATAGCTGCTACAATCTGAGATATACTCTAACTTAGCTGTGGAAATATTCACACTAGTCTGCTTCTTGCTACTCAAGGAGACCAATCTTCTTCCTAGGAACTAACATGTCCAAGAGGTACGTTTTCTATCTTCTTTGCAACCTGTAAAATTTGCATTTGAATAGTCAATTAGCTCAAAGTCATTGTTCCTAGGGCACTACATACTAAGGTGTTGAGTGCTCTTAAGATACCTTAAAATCCTCTTTACAGCTGAGTAGTGAGATTCCTTGGGGCATGTCTAGTACCTAGTGTTGGTACCCTAGTTTTGATTTGAGTTCAGTCTTCTCTTTTAGTCTCTTGACCCAAGATTTATCTAGGGTCAAAGGTTAGTTGTTTAGTTAGTTTGCTCTAGTTTAGACTTTTCCAGATGAATATTTGGTTAAGTTGTTTTTTGTTCGACTATGGTCGAACGTCGCTCGACTATCGTCGATCAGCCGATCGACGATCGTCTTCCTGATAGCTCGACTATCTGCTTGATAGTTCGACTATCTGTTGTCTTTGATCGTTCGACTATCTGTTGATAGGTCGACTATCTGCTCTTCTTGATAGTTCAACTATCTGCTTGGATAGTTCAACTATCTGATGGTTCAACTATCTGTTGATAGGTCGATTATCTGTTTTCTTTGATAGTTCGACTATCTGTTGATAGGTCGACTATCTGTTTTCTTTGATAGTTTGACTATCTGTTGATAGGTCGACTATCTGTTCTCTTTGATAGTTCGACTATCTGTTGATATGTTGATTATTTGTTTTCTTTGATAGTTCGACTATCTGTTGATAGGTCGACTATCTGTTTTCTTTGATAATTTGACTATCTGCTTGATAGGTCGACTATCTGTTTTGCTTGGGTAGTTCGACTATCTGTCCTGATTGATCGACTATCTGATAGCTCGACTATCTCTCCTGATAGTTCGACTATCTGCTGTGGTAGTTCGACTATCTTCTTTGATAGTTCGACTATCTGTATCGTTCGACTATCTGTCTGATAGGTCGACGATCTCTGTGCTTCGGTCGACGATCTCCGAGGGTCGTTCGACGTTTTGCTGTATGTCTTGAGTAATTTTGTCATCTTCTATGATGTGATTTATTTCATATTTATTTTGGCATATTTTATAAAAGATTATTTGAATAAATTTATGATATTATTTCCATGCAATATCTGCTCCATTCCTTATGCATGAGCCAATCTTTTTCTGACAAAGTTGTTTGTCTTATTAGTTGAAATATGTTTTCTGCTTTATCTGCCAGGCTGTCCTTTATAGCCATTAGACTCAAAAAGTCTTCTTTGGCCGTAAAGAGTCTCTTCTGATGTGACTTTCTATAGTATTATTTTATCAGAGTTATTTGCAGCTTCTTAGAAAGCTTTATCCTCTTATAGGATATCTGTCTGCAGTTGTTGTTCTTGCTTTATGCTATTTGTAGCCCAGCTTGCAGATTTCAGTAGAAGACAAGATTCAAACTCAAATTAGAGCCGTTGTTGCTGCTGCTATATAAAGAAATTCTCTGGAGAAAGAAATCAACTAGTTCAGATAGAAAAGGCTAACAACAGCATTCAAGCTTACAACTTACTGTTTACAACTGCTCTTAGCTCGTTCACATCTAACTGAGAAGAAGTTTTAGCTCTTCACTCTTCTTCAACCTGAGTTCTCCTGCCTCCAGGAAGATCTTCACTCAGACCTTTTTGAAGAAGAAGAAGAAGAAGATAGCTGCCTGAAGAAGAATTTTCATTTCATATTTATTATCTTCTTGTAGCTTTTTCCTTCAGATTTTCTGAAGTGTTTTCTGCACTGAAGCAAGACTTCACCTGGACATTCTTTTAGCCAGGAGGAGCCTTGACTCTTTAGAGCTTTCTAGCTCAGTGCAAGTTCTTGAGCTTCTCTAATTCTATTTAAAATAGAGAAGACATTTTAACCTCCTTTCCCCCTCTTGTAAAGGGTTATTACTCTCTTCAAAAGTATACCTTGGTGGCAGGGCACCTGATCAAAAACTTGTGTTGGTTTTTAGACACCTGATCAAAAGTCTAAAGGGTTTCTAGATCTACCTGAAGCAGATCTTGTTGGTGGCAGGGCACCTGATCAAAAACCTGAGTGGATTTCTACCTTGTTGGTAGAAGAGTGGACGTACCCAAGTTGTTTGGGGAACCACTATAACTTCCCTTGTGTCGTCTGGTTGTTTGATTTATTACTTGTGCTGTTGGCTGTGATTAGTTTTAACTAGGTTTGCTAGTTGCTGTTTAGGATTCCAAGCCTTAACTGTAATTATAGTTGGCTGCCTTTTATGCACACCACTTGTGTTAGGCTTTAGGGTTACTTCTCAAATATCTATAACCTTCATTCCGCAATTAACTTCAAGGGAGTTGAGTAGACAGTCAACTTTGCTAGTGCAATTTTTGATTACTCTATTCACCCCCCTCTAGAGTTGTATCTATCCCTTTTCTTTCAATTGGTATCAGAGGGAGGTTGTCTGATTGTATAGGCTAACACCTAAGTCACAAGATCCTGATAGATACCAAGGATTATAGATATTCACTTTCACTATCATGGCCCAGTTCAAGGATTACTCTAGAACCAGACCTCCAGCATGCAACTTAGCCAAGTTCAGCATCTGGAAGGCAAGGATTAAACTATATATGAACTTTATTGATGAGAGTATTTTTGCTTCTATTTTGACAGGACCACCAAGAGCACCTGCTGCAGCTACTGCCTCAACTTCAACAGATATGAGTGCAGTGCCTCCTCCAGATTACAATGATGAATACAAAAAGGCAAAGATAGCAGATGCTAAGGCAATGAACATTCTGGCTCAGACAATGTCTGATGAAGTATTCCAGAAGGTTGCTGACTGCTCCTCAGTAAAAGCAATGTGGGATACACTGAACCAGATTGTAGCTGGTTCAGCTGATGAAAGGAAGGACAGAAGGTCCAACCTTATCTCCCAGTATGAAAATTTCAAGAAAACTGATGCTGAATCAGTTGAAGCAATGTACACAAGGCTCAGCTCAATCATCAATGAGCTGAGGACTCTTGATAAGGATATTTCATTGACAGAGGTCAATGATAAGATTCTTATATGCTTCCCTAGCACATGGGATCTGAGGATCTGGCCTATCAAGGAGGCCAGAAGCACAACAGAAATTTCAACAGAAGCCCTTCTCGGCAAGCTCAAGTCCTTTGAGCAAGTGCTGAAGTCCAGGGAAGCTGAGGCTGAAGCAAAGACTCCAACTCCCATAAGAAAAGAGCAAACCCTTGCTCTCAAAGCTGCTGATGCTTCTGAAGGAAGCCAGCCCAATGAGGAACTGATGGTATTATTTGCCAAAAGGTTTCTCAAGATGGGAAGGAAAGAATTCAGAAAGAAATCTTCAAAATATGAAGAAAAACCAAGGTATGATCGTACTCCTACTAAAGAAATAATTTGCTATAGTTGCAGGAAGCCTGGACATATTCTTCCAGACTGTCTAGAGGAAAAGAATAAAGAGAAAAGGAAAGACAAGGATCAGCACAGGAAGCATTCCTAGCCATCCTCCTACAAGAACAAAATGAAGGAGAGAGGTTTTGTTGCTGAAACCTGGAGCGATTCTGATGAGGAATCTTCCTCCTCAAGCTCTAGTGAGGATGAGGAAGAAAAGAAGGCAAAGGAAGTCTGCCTCATGGCAATTGATGCCTGCAGCAATCACTCAGCTGCAGAGAGTTCAAATTCTGATGAAGAAATGCCAACAGAAGATGAGGTATTGTCTTCTTACGATTTTACATCTGCTGATTTAAATCAGATTTTAAATCTTTATGTTTAGATTTAATTAGTTCTGAAAAGGAAATAAAAGAGCTTAGAAATAAACTAGCTGAATCTGAATTAATTTCTATTGAAAACATTAGGTTAACAGCAGAACTCACTAATTCTAGTGAAGAAATAAAATTCCTTAAGAATGAATTAGCTAAGTCCAAAAGGTTAGAAGAATCTCTGAATGGTAGAAGCCTTAAGTTGCTTGAAATAACCAGCATGTCTAACACTAGGTCAGGCAATAACAAATTAGGCTTAGGAGCTTCATCTAGTGAACCCCCAATCATTCTTAAAAATCATCTTTCAACTCTAGTGAACTTTATCTCAGCTGATGGGATAAAGAACACTGAGAAAGTTAATCAGGTTAATAAAGCTTTAAATAAAGCTAAGAGAGAGAAAAGAAAACAAAAGTTTAAGGAAATATAAAGAGCGTCGAACGCTGCTCGACGATCGCAGGCTCAGTGGTCGAACGGAGATCGATGATCTGAGCACCCATCGTCAAACGCTGATCGACGTTTTCAACATGAATTTCAAAACTTCAACCAGAACTTTAGAAACCCGAATGTAAATAGAAACCCTAGTTCATTGACCCATCATCTGCATGGAGAATCCCACCTAGGAGATCATACCCGTTAGGTTATCACCCTCAACCTGCTTATTCATTTATTTCCAATTTTTCCTATGTGAAAAATAAGGGACCCAAGGTTACCTGGGTCCACAATGTTTAACTTATTTTTCTACAGTTAAAGACCTATCCTATCACTCAGAATAAGTGGTATTTGGATAGTGGTTGCTCCAAGCATATGACAGGAAATAAAGAACATCTGTCAAGGTTCAAGGCCAAGCTTGGCCCAAAGATAATCTTTGGAGATTCAAGCTGTGGTCAAACTGAAGGCTATGGCAGGTTGACAATTGGAGCTGTAACATTCAAGAGAGTTGCTTATGTAACTGGACTGAAGCATAATCTCATTTCAGTAAGTCAGTTATGTGATGCTGGATACCAGGTATCATTTTCTAACTCTCGTTGTAATATTACTTTAAATAATAATGTTGTGTTAGTAGGTATTAGACAAGGTAACATTTATTTAGTAGATTTTAACTCAACTCACTCTGAAATCTGCTTATTTAATGAAGTACCAAATAACAATACCTTATGGCATAAAAGGCTTAGCCATGTTAACCTCAAGAACATATCTAGGTTATCTAAACACAACCTTGCTAGAGGTTTACCTTCTTGCCCCTACAAGAAGGAGAGCCTATGCAAGGCTTGTCAATTAGGCAAGCAAACCAAGAATTCATTTAAATCAGTAAATAAAAGTGATTCTCCTAGAATCCTGTATTTATTACATTTGGACCTATTTGGCCCAATAAATGTACAGAGTTTAGGAGGGAAGTATTACACCCTAGTCATTGTAGATGACTTCTCTAGGTTCAGTTGGGTGTTCTTTTTGAGAACTAAGGCTGATAACTTCAAAGCCCTTACAGATTTTCTATTATGTGTGCAGACTGAGTACTCTACTCATGTGGCCTTGATCAGAAGTGATCATGGTACTGAGTTTGACTCTCTTCTCATGCAAGAATTCTGTGAGAGAGAAGGTATCAAACATAGCTTCTCAGCTCCTAGAACTCCCCAACAAAATGGGGTAGTTGAAAGGAAGAATCAAACATTAATTGAAGCTGCTAGCACATTGTTGGCAGATGCTAATATGCCTCTTTCCTATTGGGCAGAAACTGTTAGTACAGCCAACTATGTCTTGAATAGAAGTCTGATACACAAGCTTAAGTGTAAAACTCCTTATGAGTTGCTTAAAGGAAAGAAACCTAAAATAAATTATTTTAGAGTATTTGGTTGTGTAGTTTATATTCATAATAATAATAAAGAATACCTTAGAAAATTTGAAGCAAAAGCTTCAATGGGAATCTTTCTTGGATATTCCCAAGTAAGCAAAGCTTATAGGGTATTTAATAAATCATCTTCTAAAATTGAAGAGTCTGTTCATGTGTCCTTTGATGAATCTCAAATGTTTTTACAAGGAGAAGGAAACTTCCCCTTCCTCAAGTTCATTGCAGGTACCAGATGTCACTCAAGAGATTCTCCATCTATCAACTCTTCATATCACTGAATCAGACAGTGATGAAGACTTTGCAGAAGTTGTTGCTGTACCACCAATAGTAGATCAAATTCCTCCTGAGGAATTAATCCCAACTATTGCTGAAGATCACATCCCACCTATTGATATTGTCACACTTAGAGATCATCCTACATCTCAAGTGATTGGAGACATATCAGCTGGTGTTCAAACAAGACATCAGTTAAGACAGGATGTGATGCATGCTTGTTTCCTTTCACAGATTGAGCCCCTCACCATTAAAGATGCTGAGCTAGATCCCCACTGGATCATTGCTGTGCAAGAGGAACTCAATCAGTTTGAAAGATGTAAAGTATGGATTTTGGTTCCAAGACCTAAAGGCCAACTGATCATAGGCACCAAGTGGGTGTATAGAAACAAGTTGGATGCAAATGGAATCATTATAAGGAACAAAGCTATGCTTGTAGCTCAGGGCTACAGACAGGAGGAAGGTATAGATTATGACCAAACCTTTGCTCCTGTTGTAAGGCTAGAGGCAATAAGGATCTTTCTAGCCTATGCAGCCTATATGAAGTTTAAAGTTTTTCAGATGGATGTCAAAAGTGCCTTTCTAAATGGTGAGCTAAAGGAAGAGGTATTTGTTGAACAACCACCTGGGTTTGTTTCTTCAACTCAGCTCTCACATGTTTTCAAGTTGCAAAAAGCTCTTTATGGACTCAAACAAGCACCCAGAGCCTGGTATGAGACTTTAGCTAGTTTCCTGTTAGAACACAACTTTGTTAGGGGAGTAGTTGATAGAACCCTTTTCGTCAAGCACCACAAGGACACAATCCTGTTAGTTCAAGTGTATGTGGATGACATTATTTTTGGTTCCACTGATCCCAAACTGTGCAAAAAGTTCTCTGACTTGATGCATTCTAAGTTTGAGATGAGTAGTATGGGTGAACTGTCTTAATTTCTTGGTCTCTAAGTAAAGCAAGATGCTGATGGCATCTTCATCTCCCAATCCAAATATGCCAAGGAATTGGTAAAGAAGTTTGGGATGGCTGATGCTTCAGCAATGCATACACCTATGGCTACTAATGTAGTTATAGATTCTGATGATCAGGGAAAGCCTGTTGGTCAAAAGAATTATAGGTCCATTGTTGGTTCCCTGTTGTATTTAACTGCAAGTAGGCCAGATATAATGTTTGCTACATGCCTTTGTGCTAGATTCCAGGTCAACCCCAAGGAATCTCATTTGATTCTTCTCAAGAGAATCTTGAGATACCTGAAGGGATGTCCAAATCTAGGACTTTGGTACCCAGCTGAATCAGAATTTGAATTAATTGGATACTCTGATTCTGATTATGCTGGTTGTCGAGTTGACAGGAAAAGTACCTCAGGAACCTGTCAGTTCCTGGGAGAGAGATTGGTCTCTTGGTTCTGTAAGAAGCAGGCTTCTGTCTCAACTTCAACTGCAGAGGCTGAATATATAGCAGCTGCTAGTTGTTGTTCACAGATCCTGTGGATACAAAACCAGCTTTTGGATTATGGGTACACACACAAGAACACAAAAATAATGTGTGATAGTACCAGTGCTATCTCTATTGCACAAAATCCTGTGCACCACTCTAGAACGAAACACATTGAGATCCGGCACCATTTCCTGAGAGATTGTGTGGAAAAGAACAAGATCAGCCTTGAGTTCATATCCACTGACCTTCAGAGAGGTGATATATTCACCAAACCCTTAGATGGACAGAAGCATCTGTTCTTTTTGGTTCAACTAGGCATGATTAATGGAAGAGACTAAGTGTGACGTCTGCCTTGTTGAAACTTGTTTGAAGATCGTCGAACGACGTTCAAAGATAGTCGATCGGATCAAGCCTATCGTCGACCTATGGTTGATGATAGCTTATCTGCTTGAAGATCGTCGATCGGCGTTCGAAGATAGTCGAACAGGTCGAGCCTATCGTCGATCTATGGTTGACGACAGCTTGTTGTTTATGAAGATAGAAATAGTCGAACGATGGATCGACTACTCTACTTCAGGAACGATCGTTGAACGACCGTTCGGCCATCGTATCCAGTATCTTTTAAATAGATCGACGATCATTGTTTTAATATAAAGCCGATGGTCGACCTAGGTTAAGAGATCGTTGTTTTTATCATCGACGGAGAGCGTCTTCTCGCATTCCGTCTTCCTGCTTGCTCTTTGTCTCGCGATTTCTATCGTTTCGCCTTCACCGTCTCCCTCGTATTCTCCAGCCCCTTCGATGGCGATAGCTCCAGCTCTCCTGACAGTGGTGAAATTTGATGCTGGCTTCAGTGTGGATTTCGATTCCTTCAGTTGCTGCGAATCTGCTATTGTGGAAATTCTCAATCTATGCAAAGATCAAGGTTTGGAAAAGCTCATGTCCTCCAGGATAAAGATAAACATTCAAGAGATTAAAGAATGAGCATTTACTTCGTCTTCAAATGACGATTCTATGACCGGAACTATTGGCAGAGAAGAGGTAACTTTGACTCCCTCCACTTTAACTGAAATTTTTGGATTGTTAAATGGGGAAGAAGATTACGAGCAAGATACCCTAGAGTTTGGGAGAATGCTGACAGAGTTAGGACATGCCGACGGCATTCCTACTAAGCTGCTAAAGGTAAATTTTCTGCTGAAGATTAAGTTCCTTGCTGAACTCGTCGGAAAAGTGCTACTGGGAAAGCACTCTGCCCATGACAATATTACAAGGCAACAGTTTGCCCTAATGTGTGCAATTGTGAATAAGAAGCAAATTAATTGGGCAGGAGTTCTGTTTGATTTGATCAGGAAAAAGAATAGCAAGAAAGAAGTCACCCTGGGTAGGGTGGTTGGGATTTTTCTGAAGGAAAAATATCCCCATTTGTTAGTTTCAGCTGCTACTTCCATTAATGCCAGCAAGAAGATGGACCCAACCTTGTTCGCCAAGTGGAAAAGGACTTTTCTGAATCCCGCTCCTGCAGGGGTTGCTCCAGCTGCATCTGAGAGCACCAGGACTGCTTCAGTCACTCCTCTCCTTCAAGAAGCTGGCTCAGCAAATCTCTCCCTTCCATCTTCTTCATCTGGATTACCGTGTACTTTAGTTGAAGTTCCATCAACTTCAATTGAAGTACGACCTTCTGCCTCTCATCTTCCTGATTCATCTACAATTCTCCATGCATCACCTCATACATCTCCTCTACCTCCTCATCTTGCTAGGATATCTCATCCTAGTTTTGATTTATTAGCTTCTGAGTTTTCTACTCCTCCTCATTCTCCAATTCCTTCTTCAGATCACATTGATCATCTTGTATCCACCCATCATTCTCCAGTTCACTCTCCATCTCCAGTTCACTCTCCAGTTCATCAAGAATACACCATTCCTGCTGATCATCCATCCACTGAGATTCCCCCATCATCATTTGAAAACACTCCAGCATTCATTTTTAGCATTTTGGAGTTAATTACTCCTTCAATCAAAATTATGATTGAAGAGGCAATTGCTCCCCTTGCTTCCTCCATCTCTTCTTTGACTGCTGCCATCCAAGCCCTATCAAAATCTGCTGAGCCCTCTTCATCTAGGGGCCTGGTTTCAGTATCTACTGAAATCAGGCAGGGGGAGATGCTTTATGAAGATGCCTCTGAGCTGCCCTTGGCATCCCCTCCAGCAGATCCTCCTGCAGTTGCAGAGAAAGAGATAGAAGAATCAGCTCCTCCTCCATTGTCTGAAAAAGAAATTTCTGATGCTGTAATGAAGTCTGAATTCATTGTCAAAGTTTGCCTAGAAGAATGCTCCACTCCCCTGGTCGCCCTATACCTAGAAGGAGTTATCACTTCCTTCCTAGATGAATTATGGGAGTTAGGATATTCAAAGGACAATTCTGAAGGTATCCCTTTTACTCACTTTTTAGACTTTATAACTGATATGCTAGTATGGGAATACCTGGAAGGAATGATTCGATGTCATTTAGCAAATTTTTGTTCATAATACTACAGATATAATGGAAGAAGTATTAGATGTTCAAGAGCTTGATCACCAACTAGCTCCAGAAGTTCAATCTGAACCAGAACCAGTTGTTCAAGGTTCTGAGGCTGCTCAGTCAGCTCAGCTAGCAGTGCAAGTAGAACTGGTCCCCATGATAGTTTCTGATCAACAAGAAAAGGCTTCAGATGTTCAAATTGAAAAGTCTACCATCTGGGATGACTCTCCTGGGTTGGATTTAGATACCCTTCTGGCACAGGATGCCATGGAAGAAGAATTAGAAAAAGCTGCCCTAAAAGAGAAGGAAAGAGCTGTGCAAGAGGCAATTGATCCGTATGATCTTCCTATTTCTTCAAATTCTGAGGATGAGATTGATTCTGATGAATCTGATGAGTCCAAGAGAAAGAGATCTGCTAAAAAGAAAAGGAAAGCTGTGGCTCCTCCTCCTCCAAATCCCGACCATGATGTTCCTTACTATATCTTAAAAGGCATTGATCCTAAATCTAAAGAATTCCAGCACTGGATGACATTTTCTAAGAATCAGCAGAAATTAAGGAAGAAGTCAAAGAGGTATGATAGTCCTGTCCCAAGATGGACTCCTAGAGGTCCTCCTCCTCCACCCCCCAGTGCAGGAGCCTCTGGAAACCTATCTGCAAATCCTTCTGCTCAGTCTGACAGGTTTAACCCATCTTAGTCATCTCAAAGGAAAAGTTCTCAAGGATATCAAGGTAAAATGCAATCTGGCTATCAAAGACTTGATGCTGATGTTAAGGAACAAGTAAAGGAGGTGGTGTATCAAAGACCAACTTTTTCTCCTCCTCCTTCCAAAGAACTCAAGAGCTCAACCTCTCCAAAGCCAGATCATGCTGTGAAGGCTGTTTCAAAAGGTAAGCGAATTTTTTTCTTTAAAAAATCTAGCAAGATATTTGCTGAGTTTGCTCCTCCTTCTTATCTAGTTATTCAGGATAAAGAGCCAGCTGAAAGTCTGCTAGACATGTCTATTAAGTTTAAAGCTGTGAAACATGTTGATACAACCTCTAAAAATGTGTATGAAAGCCCAGAGCTTGATCCTAATTTCAGGATGGCTCAATTTCTTGAACTTGTTGGTTCAGCCCAAATCAAGAAAGCTAAAGCTGAAGGCAAAGACACTGCAGGATTAACCACTATGTCAAAATTCAGAATGAAGGAGCTCGATAAATTCCAGGTTAGACCGGAGGTATTTGATCCTTCAAAATACATGGAAAAGCATCCTGAAGCAGTTGTCCCAAGGGCGTCAGAAACGAAAATCATTGGAGAGCAAGACCTGAAGTTGTCAAGGAAAGAAGCTCTAGATCCTTCTAGAAAGATTACTTTTATTCCTAGTTCTTCTGAACCTAAACCTAATTCTGAAGCATCTTAAAATTTCATTGATTGATAGTTATTTGCTTATCTGATTGATTGATGTTATCTGCTTAATTATTTCCCTTCATGCACTTTATTTACTTTCAGTAATTAGTTTTGTGTTTAATTGTTGAGAGACTTAACTCAAATAGGGGGAGTTTGTTGGTACCCTAGTTTTGATTTGAGTTCAGTCTTCTCTTTTAGTCTCTTAACCCAAGATTTATCTATGGTCAAAGGTTAGTTGTTTAGTTAGTTTGCTCTAGATTAGACTTGTCACTTTTCTAGATGAATATTTGGTTAAGTTGTTTTTTGTTCGACTATGGTCGAACGTCGCTCGACTATCGTCGATCAGCCGATCGACGATCGTCTTCCTGATAGCTCGACTATCTGCTTGATAGTTCGACTATCTGTTGTTTTTGATAGTTCGACTATCTGTTGATAGGTCGACTATCTGCTCTTCTTGATAGTTCAACTATCTGCTTGGATAGTTCAACTATCTGATAGTTCGACTATCTGTTGATAGGTCGACTATCTGTTTTCTTTGATAGTTCGACTATCTGTTGATAGGTCGACTATCTGTTTTCTTTGATAGTTTGACTATCTATTGATAGGTCGACTATCTGTTCTCTTTGATAGTTCGACTATCTGTTGATAGGTCGACTATCTGTTTTCTTTGATAGTTCGACTATCTGTTGATAGGTCGACTATCTGTTTTCTTTGATAGTTCGACTATCTGTTTGATAGGTCGACTATCTGTTTTGCTTTGGTAGTTCGACTATCTGTCCTGATAGATCGACTATCTGATAGCTCGACTATCTGTCCTAATAGTTCGACTATCTACTGTGGTAGTTCGACTATCTTCTTTGATAGTTCGACTATCTGTATCGTTCGACTATCTGTCTGATAGGTCGACGATCTCTATGCTTCGGTCGACGATCTCCGAGGGTCGTTCGACGTTTTGCTGTATGTCTTGAGTAATTTTGTCATCTTCTATGATGTGATTTATTTCATATTTATTTTGGCATATTTTATAAAAGATTATTTGAATAAATTTATGATATTATTTCCATGCAATATCTGCTCCATTCCTTATGCATGAGCCAATCTTTTTCTGACAAAGTTGTTTGTCTTATTAGTTGAAATATGTTTTCTGCTTTATCTGCCAGGCTGTCCTTTATAGCCATTAGACTCAAAAAGTCTTCTTTGGCCGTAAAGAGTCTCTTCTGATGTGACTTTCTCTAGAATTATTTTATCAGAGTTATTTGCAGCTTCTTAGAAAGCTTTATCCTCTTATAGGATATCTGTCTGCAGTTGTTGTTCTTGCTTTATGCTATTTGTAGCCTAGCTTGCAGATTTCAGTAGAAGACAAGATTCAAACTCAAATTAGAGCCGTTGCTATTGCTGCTATATAAAGAAATTCTCTGGAGAAAGAAATCAACTAGTTCAGATAGAAAAGGCTAACAGCAGCATTCAAGCTTACAACTTACTGTTTACAACTGCTCTCAGCTCGTTCACATCCAACTGAGAAGAAGTTTTAGCTCTTCACTCTTCTTCAACCTGAGTTCTCCTGCCTCCAGGAAGATCTTCACTCAGACCTTTTTGAAGAAGAAGAAGAAGATAGCTGCCTGAAGAAGAATTTTCATTTCATATTTATTATCTTCTTGTAGCTTTTTCCTTCAGATTTTCTGAAGTGTTTTTTGCACTGAAGCAAGACTTCACCTGGACATTCTTTTTGCCAGGGGGAGCCTTGACTCTTTAGAGCTTTCTAGCTCAGTGCAAGTTCTTGAGCTTCTCTAATTCTATTTAAAATAGAGAAGACATTTTAACCTCCTTTCCCCCTCCTGTAAAGGGTTATTACTCCCTTCAAAAGTATACCTTGGTGGCAGGGCACCTGATCAAAAACCTGTGTTGGTTTTTAGACACCTGATCAAAAGTCTAAAGGGTTTCTAGATGTACCTGAAGTAGATCTTGTTGGTGGCAGGGCACCTGATCAAAAACCTGAGTGGATTCCTACCTTGTTGGTAGAAGAGTGGACGTACCCAAGTTGTTTGGGGAACCACTATAAATTCCCTTGTGTCGTCTGGTTGTTTGATTTGTTACTTGTGCTGTTGGCTGTGATTAGTTTTAACTAGGTTTGCTAGTTGCTGTTTAGGATTCCAAGCCTTAACTATAATTATAGTTGGCTGCCTTTTGTGTACACCACTTGTGTTAGGCTTTAGGGTTACTTCTCAAATATCTATAACCTTCATTCCGCAATTAACTTCAAGGGAGTTGAGTAGACAGTCAAATTTGCTAGTACAATTTTTGATTACTCTATTCACCCCCCTCTAGAGTTGTATCTATCCCTTTTCTTTCACCTAGCACAAATACAGGTTGCATACATTATATCTGGTCTACTAGCAGTTAATTACATAAAAAAGCCAATTATACACATGTACATGGATTCATAAAAAGGTTTACCTTTCTCATCCTTATCCAGGGATATATTTGACCCCATGAGAGTTTTCATGGTAGAGGCAGACTCCATACCAAACTTTTTAATTAGCTCTCTAGTGTACTTGGTCTAATAGATGAAGATTCCATTCTTTGACTGTTTCACTTGAGACCTAAAAAATACTTGAGCTCTTCTATACTGCTCATCTCAAACTCTCCCTGCATCAGGTTGTCAAACCTCTTACAAATGTTGTCATTAGTAGACCCAAATATAATATCATCAACATATATTTGGATTAGGAGACACCGTCTCTTTGTTTCCCTTAGGAATAATGTTTAATATATCTCCCCCTTGAGATTTTTTTCTTAATGAGGAAGGCAGATAGGGTATCATACCATGACCTTAGGGCTTGCTTTAACCCATATAGAGCTTTTCTAAGAAAGTAAACATGACTAGGAAGACTAGGATGTACAAAACCTGGGGGCTGCTTTACATATACCTACTCCTTGAGATTGCCATTAAGAAAGACTGACTTGACATCCATTTGATATAACTTGAATTATTTGAAGTTAGCATATGCAAGGAACAACCTTATAGCTTCTAGCTTTATAATTGGAGCAAAGGTTTAGTCAAAGTCAATGCCCCTTTCTTGTCTATATCCTTTAGCAACAAGCCTTGCCTTGTTCTTCATCACTACACCATTTTCATCCAGCTTATTTCTGAAGATCCACTCGATGCTAATAATGTTGTGTCCTTGTGGTTTTAACACCAACTTCCAAACTTTACATCTCTTGAACTGATGTAGTTACTCATGCATTGCATTTATCTAGAAATAATCTTGATTTGCTTCTTCAAATTTCTTTGGTTCTACCTAAGAAAGGAAGCTTAGAAATAACATTTCATTGTGAATTCTGCTCCTTATTATGACTCCTTGGTTGACATCCCTAATAATCAGATTGTTGGGGAGATCCTCAGGTGCCTGATTGTTGCATGCAACCTTTAAATAACAGGTTGTGTTTCAGTCACAACCTCAGCTTGCTGAGGCACATCAATAGTTTCTTGAGCTTTATTTGATTGTTGATTTACTTCAAATGGAATTGCATCCGGAGGAGAGATCTTACTTGAGCTAGTATTGTCTTGTATAGATAGTTTTTATAAGATTTACTCAGTACCTACAATGTTAGGAGTACTAGACCAGCCTTTATATATTAGGCTAGTCTCATCAAAAATCACATTTATGGATTCTTCAACAACCTGAATTTTCTTGTTGAATACCTTATAGGCTTTGTTATATGAGTTGTATCCAACAAGAATACCCTCACTATATTTCTATGCAAACTTTGTTAATTGTGATTTTCGATTATTTAAAACGAAGCACTTGAACTAAAGATTTTAAAATAAGATATTATAGGTTTTTTTGCCTTTCATCAATTCATAGGGAGTTTTCTTATGAACCTTGTTGATAGAGGCTATATTCAAAACATAACAAGTTGTATTGACTGCCTTAGCCAAAAAAATTTCTAGCAGTATGGAGTCACTCAACAATGTTCAGGTTGCCTCTATCAGGGTACTATTCTTTCTCTCAGCCACTCCATTATATTACAGAGTTCTTGGAGAAGAGAACTCCTTGGAGATATCTCGTTCTTGGCAGAAATTTATCATAGCCCCAGATTGAAATTTTGTTCCATTGTCACATCTCACTTTGACCACAGAATAATCTATTTCATTTTGATTAGACATGACAAATGTCATGAAGATATTAAGGGAATCTAACTTCTTTCTAAGGAAGAAAACTCATGTATACCTAGAGTGATCGTTTACTATCATAAAGGTATACAACTTCTCTCTTAAACTTTGAATGGGCAGAGGAACAAAAAGATCCATATGTAATGAATAAAAACATATTATAGAGTCTTTGTGTGCAATGCCCTTAAAAGTGGCCCTAGTTTTCTTGCCCATTTGGCATGCATGACATAGACTATTTTTAACACATTTTAAATTGGGACTATCCCCAACTAAATTTTTAGAGAATAACTTGCAAATTGTTTTGCAAATAATGTGAGCTAATCTCTTGTGCTATTGTACACAAAGAGATTCCTTTTCATTAAGCACAAGAAAAACTAGAGTAGATGAATCAGAACATATAAAGTCTAAGAAATAAACATTTCCCCTCCAAGTGCCAGTGAGAATTGTCTCTAAGTCAACTGACTTTTTAATCAGGCACTTGTCCTTGTGGAATTCAATGACAGCCTAAGTCACCCAGTTGACTTATGCTTGTAAAGTTGTGTTGCAACCCCCCCACATAAGCTACCCTTGTGATTGATACTATGCCATTGGAGAGCATACCATTTCCTTTGGTGACTCCTCTATCCGAACCTCCACAGATAACCTTTGGACAATTCTTCATTGGAGCATACTCCTTCCAAAGACTTCTTATTTCAGTCATATGTTTGGAACACCCACTGTCCAAGTACGAGATTTGCTTTCGATTTGTACTTGAACTATCCTACAAGAAAGGTTTAGTTTACCTTAGGTGCCCAACAACCTTTGGGTCATTGGTTTCTATTATCAATTGAAGAAATTTTTCTACCACTGGAAACACTAGCTGGAAAGAATTTTTTTGCATTAGGCATTGCTGGATTGTACCAACAGTCCACAACAAAGTGGCCCACTTTACCATAATACCAACACTCAAAGATGTTATACCTTCTCTTCTGAACATTATTTTGAGTAGAATGTACATGTGACTGTTCAGATTCAGAAGAGAAAGTCAGTGCATTCTTTTTATTCCTTCGTGCAATCACCTAGATGTGAGAAAAACAATAATTGGTCTTACAATATGATATTAGCTTGATAGCCACAGATTTCGTTTTGATAACTGCTGATATCGTGTTGATAACATCAGATATTTCTTTATGAGATTGAGATACTGTTTTGGTAGCATCCTGCTTTCTCATAGGAATAGGCCCCTTGGGAAGGCAACTTTCTTACCCTTGAGTGATGAGGCTGAGGTACCAAACACAAATTGTTCAAAGTGACCCATTTGAATTTCCTTATGTGGTGTTTTTAGTGCACTCAACCCTATACCCTTTATTCCTCCACAGTGAGGAACATTATTGCCCTTACTAGAGGAACCTCATTTCTTCTAGTGAACCTACATGCTGTCATGGTCATACCTTTTAGAATGAAGTAACACCTTTTGAAAGGTGGTTTGAGGCACAACAACTTCTGTCTTTCCCTTAGCCTTGGCTGTAGCTGTCTTCCTATTGTACCCTAATCCACCCCTGAATGGAGTAATGAAGCTATCAATAATGGGTAGAATAGTTTGTGGCTTGGAGAATTTGGCCACTAGCACCCTCTCCATGAGGAGTTTCTCTTCAAGTACGTAATGATTTTGATCTTTTGACGGATAATACTAAACTGGATGATTGTCATCCCTTTCAACTTGCTGATCTCCCTGCTCATTTGAGTTAGCTGGGTTGCAAACTCAAGGCATTCCAACTTTACTAGCCGGAGAGAAACAATCTCCTCAGCTTGCTTCTTAGCAAACTTCTTGCTCTTCTTCAGTGCTTCTAGAAGAGCATCATTTTTATCAACCATGTGATCAAGATCATTATCAGAATCTAAATCATCCTCCATATTGGATAATAAGGGTGCTTCAAATTCTGCACCTATCTCATTAACTGAATAAGAAGATATAATTGAGATAAGTACCTCATCAGGATAGGAGTCATCATATTCATCCTCATCAGTCATGGCCATGAAGCTACCACTCTCTTCTTCCTCATGGTCACTGTCTGAATATGATAAGGGGTTCCTGAAGCCTGAACTTGCAGCAGGTACCTCTTCCTCTATATCCCGAGCAAAGAGCCAAATGTAGACTTCTTCCTCCGCTGGCTCAGATGAGTCAGAGTCACTTTGACTCCAACTCTTTTTTTCTTTGTAAGGAAGGTCTTCTTAGACTTCTTTCCATTGTGGTGTCTCTTCTCACTTCCAGCTATCTTTTCCTTTCTCTTAACTGTGCAGTCAACAATGACATGGCCAGGTCTACTACAACAATAACAAATAATATCAAATGAAATATGTTTATTAGTTTTAGGGTCATACCTATCACACTTTGAGTCTATCTTTACTCTCTCAGATTTATTGTATTATTTCTTGGAATTGGGGGAGGAAGAAGGTCGGCTCTTCCAGTGCTTTCTTATAGACAACATCTTCTTGAACTGTTTAGAGAATGTTGCGTATTCTCCACCAATTATCTTTGCATCTAATGAATTTGACTCAAAACTTTCTGAATCATGAACTCTCCTTGGAGGAGAGATGGTTCACTCCTTGTTTCTTTTGGTGCCTTCAGCTTTAAGGGCAACTCCCTTTTCCTTGGACAGTGACCTAGTAACTACATATTCTTCTTTTCTTGTATTAAGTTGTATTATATATGATAATATCTTTCCAAAGAGAGTGTGGGGAGGAATGTTGGCCAGATTTCCCATCTCCTATATGACACATATTTTATTGTCCTTGTCTCTGGTTAGAGACCTCAAGAACTTATCATTAAGCTCATAATTAGAAAAGACTCTTCCATATGTCTTCGGTTCATTCACAATTTTGAAGAATTTTTCATAGCACTCAGCAATAGAATCTTTCTTCCCTTGCCTGAATGCTTCATATTCCTGGTTGAATAGGGATTTTCTGTCATTCCTAACCTCTTCAGTCCCCTCCATATACACTATTAGTGTAACCCACATCTCCTTAGCAATGCTTAGTGGACAAGGTTATAGAATGTGGAGTCATATATGACACTAGCAATAATATTTTTGGCCTTCTTATCCATGGTGGAGAGTGCAACCTCATCTCTTGTCATTTCAGTGTACAACTTTAGAACTTGGAGATTTACATCTATTAAAGAGACTTTCATGGGGGTGAAAGGTTCTTATTCTATGGTCATACAAATCTTTGGATTAGAAGCTTCCATATATAACTTTACTCTCTATTTCCAGATGCCAAAGTACTCCTTTCTTGCAGATGGGAAGTGTCATTGAGCTTAACTCCTTATGACCATCATTTGAAGTAATGGTGACTAGATAAATTACCCTTTATAGTAACTTGGTCAGTCTGTTAAGTCCTTTTTGACCAGCTCCCCTCTAATACCACTTGAAGGGTTATTGGATGTCTAAATCACCTAAATGGGGGTGAATAAATGCTTTTTCTAATTTTGATCTTTTTTGAAATTACGCTAGATTAACACAGATCACAAATCACAAAACACAACACACACAAGCGCACATCATTTATAGTAGTTTCCTAGAGTATGTCTACTTTCACTCACCACCTATCTAGCAACGTGCTAAACTCAACAACCTCCTCCAAATCTTCTCAATTCAAAGAACTTATGAGAGAGATCTAAGAGTCTACCTAACTCACCTAGAGGGGGGTGAATAGGTGATTTGTGCGTCAAATGCGGAATAAAAAATTTATCAACAGCACAGACAAGTAATCAAGCAATCACACAAACGACAAGAAATTTATAGTGGTTCCCCGATCTTGGGTACGTCCACTTTCCTCACTGATCTAGCAAATCACTAGACTCGGCTACTCCACTATCTCGGATTACAAATCAATCCTACACCTCGGAACCACGTTCCTACAAACTCAATCCACAAGGGATCTACACACGGAAGATAAAACTTCCTACCACTCAGAGACAAATCTCCTACATAGAAAATTGTTTGAATAAAATTTACAACCAAAAATATCTCATATCTGGATCTTGGTCTTCGTCTTCTTTGTTGAGAGCTTTAGGCTTAATCAGAAAAAGTAGAAGAAGGCTGGACTGATTTCCAAGAAACTGAGATCTGAAATCACCACGATCAACGAGTAATCCACAGGCCGTTGAAGCACAATCGGATCGGATGATTCTTCTTTTCCTTGGATCGATCTAGGTAGCAGCGCTTGAGAGAAAGTCGATCCAAAGCTTTTCCGGAAAAATGTTAATGGCGGCGGCGACCAGAACGATCAAGATTTTAGGTTTTCTGGATTTCTTTCTTGAAAAGGACGGGAGAGATTTTCGAATATTTCTCTTAAAAATAACTTGTTAAATAACTTGTTAAATAACTTGTTAAATAACTTGTAATAAGTCAAATCTGAAAGGACCTATTTATAGGCTATCTCCAACGGTCATAATCGTAATTAAGATTGACACGTGGACCAATCAGAAAAGGTTAATTCGAAATCTCCGTCAATTCTGGACTTGACGATTTCAGGAATTCTGAACCAACATACTCGGGATAGATGAAATACTCGAGTATAAAGGTCTGCTACTTGAGTAGATAAAAGAAACATGTACTCGAGTAATAGAGATGACTACTCGAGTACCTTGGAAGAACTACCCGAGTTACTCTGACAGACTACTCGAGTAAGTAGAAACATCTACTCGAGTACTAATCCAGACTACTCGAGTATAAGAAGGATCTGCTCGAGTACTAATCCAAACTACTTGAGTATATGAAAGATCTACTCGAGTACTAGACCAGACTACTCGAGTATACAAAAATAAACTCTACTCGAGTTCTAAGCCACTAACTCGAGTGTATGAGCGAAGTTACTCAAGTATGTGGACTTAAAAATATTTAGTCTGAACAGCTAGCCTTACTCGAGTATGACTAAGAAACTACTCGAGTATGACTAAGGCTCTACTCGAGTACACAATCACCTACTCGAGTATAAGGAAAAGAGGTACTCGAGTATATGAATGGATGTACTCGAGTATATGGACTTAGTCAAATTTCTTGAATGATCTTCACCACTCCATGGTCCAGTAGTCCAAGTGCATGTAGATAAAGTGTAACCCAATAGAGAGGCTATACATGAGTCAACACTTTGGATCACATAATGAGGAATTACATTGTATGGTCCTGTGCTTGGTGACCCACTATAGACTGACATTGGTTCACACTTGGCAATAGAGTCCTGCATACACAACTTAAACACAACATCAAATACAACTTAATTCATCTTAGTTTCAGGTCTGACTTCCCACAAATATGGGGTATTATAAAGACAATTCCCAACAATCTCCCCCTATTTGTAGAAGTCAGCACCCTTTGCACTAAGATGAATTTCTTAAAAAGAAATGATCATCTATAACAACAATCAATAGAAAATGACTAAATCAGAGAATAATAGTAAATAAGAAAACCATAATAAGAATTAGATATATTAAATAGAAAGATTATCCAGTTCCACAAAACACTTTTTAGGGGTAATCCTCTCTGTGTTGTTTAGCTCTCTTCAGCTCTTGCCTTTCCAAATAACTGAAAGGTTTAGGGAAATAAGTCTTTGGCCTTGGTGGAGCAGCTGGATTGTTGAATCCCCAATTTCTATCATGCAATCTGATTTCGATTTGAGAAACATCATACGCTTTCCATTCTGAGTAGCTATAGTACTGATCTTTATTCTCACCAAGATCTGTTACCAACTTCAATGTGTCAAAGATAAGGGACTTGGAGGTAGGACTCCAAACTTCTTCATGAACAACTTCTGATCTACTTCCTGAAGCTGGGGCAAGCTTTCTCCTTGGTGTAGAACGGCTTGCAGAAGCGCCGTCACCATATTTCCTTTTCTTTCTAGGAGCACCCTGAATAGAGTGTCCCTGAGAGCTTTGAGGAATATCATCTTGCCACACATCAGCATAAGAGATAGGAGGCTCAGTCATGTTACCAGTAGGTCTGGGTGAGAAGGCTGGCACACCCTCTGGAATGTTAGCATGAGCTGGAGCACCTGAGGGAGGATGTTCTTCAAGAGGTTCTAGAGACTTTGGAATAATGGTAGGGTCAAGTTGGAAATCTTGGAAGTTCTGATTATGCACCCATACAGCAGTATCATAAATATAGAATTTTACAGATTGAAGCTGAGCTAGGATGTCTGCTTTCATTTCTTTGACTAGGCCATCCACATATGCTTGAGATTTGGAAGATATTTCTTTGACTAGACGATCCACAACTGCTTGAGATTGGGCAGATAGTTTTTCAACTTGTTCTTTGACTATCTTCTCCCCCTTGCTGATTTCTACGGATAGTTGGGCAATGGCTTCATCTCTAAATGTTCAAACTTCCTCACAAACTTTCATAACATTTGCAGAAGCATCCTTGTCCAATAGAATCTGATTATGTGCAACTATTTCGGCTTGATTTTTGAGTTCACCTATACTGGTAATAATATGGTCTATGGCTTTGCCACCTAACTGAAATAATCTTTTTAGCTCATCAATGTTAGCTTGAATTTCAGCAAAGCCTCTACTCATCTCAGTTTCAAGAGTAGAGACCTTGTTATTCACTGATGTCAGAGAATCATCAAAGTACTTTCTCTGTTCACGGATCATTTCCTCAATCTTACTTATAATATCTGAGGAGCTGGAGGTAGCAGAGGCTGGAGCAGAGGCTGAGGGAGCAGGAGCATCCCAGGGGGGATTTCAGCAATCAAAATTGAGCTTTCAGCTCTCTTGAAGGGTTCTACCACAACAGAATCTTCTGTATTGATGAATGAAGGAAGACAGAAGTCTAGTGTCCTCAGAGGAGCATCCACATGTTCTGGAGACATGTCCTCATCATCAGACAGGAGAGCAGAATCTGGATGACCTTGCTCTTCAGCATGAGACTAAGCAGGAGAGGTAGGGGTTTCCTTTGCAGGGAAGGGAGAGGGTTCCTTAGCAGGAGACTGATCTTCTGGAATGGGATCCTCAGGAGATAACACAACTGAATCATCTTGATACACTGGAGCATCTGAGCTGAGTTCATCAATCAATCTGTCAATATCTTCAGCAGTAGAGAGGAGGTTTTCTTGAGCTTGAACCTCTGAGAGAAGGACTCCTTGAAGAGGAGAAAGAGGAGGAGTAGGATCTCTGATCTTATCTTGCTGAGAGGGGGCTTCTGAAGCTTGGTGCTGAAGGCTAGATGAGGTAGGATCCCCCTCAACTATTGCACCCGAGGTGGTAGTAGTGTGATGTAGAGGAGGAGAGGGAATCCTATCATCTGAGACAAGGGGCTCTCTGGAGGTATCTTCTGAGGTAACAACTGCTTTTGAGGCTTGAGCAGTGTTTTGGAGCTTGATTTCATATCTTTGAATGAAGGAGATGGATACCTTCTTCATGTGATGGAGGGGAGTTCCTTTGGAGATGTTGAACACTTCTGTATTTATCTCATGCAAAAGAAGAGAGATAATCCTGCAAAATTTGGTTGCTTTATGCTTCCTATGATCTTATCCAGAATCACCATTCCAAACTGGAATTTCTTCCGGCATATAATGGCTTGCATTATATCAAACATATTGTTGGAAATTTCTCGGATGGAGTATGTCTTGCATAGTAGTACCTTGGATATGATGTCTATCAGAAATTTGCCTTCTAGATTGCAGTCTGCCCTGCTGAAGGATACACACTCTGGATCTACTTCACAGAAGAGAGTAGTCCTATCAGAATCTTCAGGACCTAAATCGTCCTCTTCATCAATTACTGGAAGTCGAAGGAGAGTTTCCACTGAAGTTTTGTCCAACCGTATTTTGATCCCTTACACCTTGGTTTTGAGTACCTTTCCATTTCTCTTGACCTTGAGATTTTTGTAGAATTCCTCCACTGCAGGAAACAGAATCTTGCACGGCGTCTGTAATAGAAACGACAGTCTAGCGGTGTCAAGGAGGATTAGAAGATTTCGGAAGTCATCGGAGAGATCGGCGATTCCATCTGTAACTAATTCAGACCCTATACCGATCTTGGATGAAGGATCCATTGATCTCTGGAAGAATGGAATCTGGAGAAGACGACGCTCTGCGGTTCTGGGAGGCGAAGCGCCGACGATTACTCGAGAACAGGTGTCGTGGAAATGGATTACGGGATCATTCTGTTTATATACATAACCCTAATTAGGTTTAAGAATAGGTTTTAAAATAAAACATACCTTATGGGGGGGGGGCGTAAAAAATCGAGGTGTGCGAAAAGAGAAAAATGAAAATTTCAAAGTTCTAGAATTTCCATGTACTCGAGTATATATCGGCATACACGAGTAATCTGTTATAACCTTCACCGATTTCTGCAACTCTCAGCCCTTGAGAGAATCCACCATCACTATTCCTCTTTGTTGAGCATCCCGAGTTCCGTTTTGAAAAACGGAAACTTGGTCTCCTCCAGCGGTTTGGTGAATATATCTGCAACTTGCTTGTCTGTGGAGACATATTGTAGATCTATGTCTCCATTCTCCACATGCTCCCGGATGAAGTGATATCGAAGCTCTATGTACTTTGTCCGGCTGTGGGAGACTGGGTTGTTGGCGATCGCTATTGCGCTGGATGAGTCGCAAAACAGAGGAACGTTCTGGAACTTCATGTTGTAGTCATCAAATTGATTCTTGATCCATAGAAGCTGTGCACAATAGCTGCCTGCAGAGATATATTCTGATTCAGCCATTGAGATGGCTACACAGTTCTGCTTCTTACTGCTCTAGGAAATAAGTCTCCTTCCCAGGAATTGGCAAGTCCCGGAAGTGCTTTTCCTGTCGTCTTTACTTCCTGCAAAATCTGCATCTGAAAATCTAATTAGTTCGCTGTCATTACTTCTTGGGTACCATAAGCCAAGATTTGGTGTACCTTTAAGATATCTCAAAATTCGCTTTGCAGCAATATAGTGAGATTCCTTAGAGTTCACCTAAAATCTAGCACATACACATGTTGAGAACATTATATCAGGTCTACTTGCGGTAAGTTAGAGCAAGGACCCAATTATGCTTCTGTACTTGGTTTCATCAAAAGGTTTCCCTTTCTCATCCTTGTCCAGAGACATAGCTGAGGCCATAGGAGTCCTCATAGAGGTTGCGTTCTCCATTCCGAATTTCTTAAGTAGCTCTTTGGTGAATTTGGTCTGTGAGATTAAAATTCCATTCTCAGATTGTTTCACCTGAAGCCCTAAGAAATACTTCAGCTCTCTCATACTGCTCATTTCAAACTTCCCTTGCATAAGTTTAGAGAACTTCTTGCAGAGGTTGTCATCCGTAGAGCCAAAAATAATGTCGTCAACATATATTTGTACCAGTAAAATCTTGCCTTTTATTTCCCTAAGAAATAATGTCTTATCTATCTTTCCTCTTGTGAACTTGCTCTCAAGAAGGAAGCTAGACAGCGTCTCATACCAAGCTCGGGGAGTTTGTTTAAGACCATATAATGCTTTTTGCAGTAAGTAGACATGATTGGGAAAGTTTGAATCAACAAAACCTGGCGGTTGCTCTACATACACTTCTTCCTTTATGTTACCATTTAAGAAGGCAGACTTTACATCCATTTGATAGACTGTAAAGCCCTTAAGTGCAACATAAGCAAGGAATAGCCTGATCGCCTCCAGTCTTGCCACCGGGGCATAAGTTTGATCGAAGTCGATTCCTTCTTCTTGACGATAGCCTTTGGCAACGAGTCTTGCTTTATTCTTTATAATCGTTCCATCTTCGTCCATCTTGTTCCGGTAGACCCATTTTGTCCCGATGACATTCTTACTCTTGGGTATAGGAACAAGTGTCCAAACTTTGCAACGTTTGAACTGATTCAACTCTTCTTCCATGGCTAGTATCCAGGATGCATCCGAGTTTGCTTCCTCGAACTTCTTAGGTTCAACCTGTGATAGAAAGCTCAAGAATAAATTCTCGTTAGTTGTACCTCTCCGAGTTTTGACACCATCTCGGTGATCTCCTATGATTTGCTCCAAGGGATAATCCTTCAGGTGTCTGAGCTCAAGAGTCCTTGCATCTGGGATCTCTTCAGCCATTGGAGTTGCATCTTCAGCTGGGATGAATTCTTCATCTTGATCGTCTATCTCTCCAATCGGGGTTGTAGAGGAGATCTTGATGAACTTTTCATTTCTATCTTCAGTAGGTTCATCCAGACTGAGTTCCTTAAGGTTTGTACCTGCATCTTCAATGAGCACATTAGAAGAGTTGCTTTGCAGCAAACTCGTCTCATAATATACAATGTGTATTGATTCTTCTACCACCAGAGTTTTTCTATTAAATACTCTATAAGCCTTACTATGTCTACTGTAACCTACAAAAATACCTTCAAAGCTTTTCTCGCTAAACTTGGTAGTGTGATACTTGCCGTTGTTAAGTACGAAGCATTTACAATCGAAGATTCTAAAATATGAAACTGTTGGTTTCCTCCCTTTTAGAAGTTCGTAAGGAGTCTTATCATGGTTTTTGTTGATGAGTGCTCGATTTTGCACGTGACAAGCGGTGTTGACGGCTTCAGCCCAAAAGTACTCTTGAAGTGAGGCATCACTCAACATTGTTCGACACACCTCTATGAGTGTTTTGTTCCTTCTCTCAGCTACTCTATTTTGCTGCGGAGTGCGAGGAGAGGAAAACTCATGAATGATACCTTGACTTTTGCAAAATTCTGTCATGCCTGCAGACTTGAATTCTGTTCCATTGTCACTTCTGATTTTGACTATTGAACAGTTGTATTCATTCTGAACTTGCCTAACAAAATTTGTGAAAATATCAAAGGTATCCGACTTGTGATTCAGAAAGAAGACCCATGTAAAGCGAGAGTAATCATCCACTATAACCAACGTATAGTCCTTTCTTCCCAAACTTCTAACTTGCAGTGGACCAAACAAGTCCATGTGAAGAAGTTGCAAGCTTCTATCAGAATCCTTGCCTATAATGCTTTTAAAGGAACTCCTTGTTTGCTTGCCTTTTATGCAGGCATGATAAGGACTGTCCCTAATGCACTTGACGTTCGGGGCATCACGTACTAAGTTCTGAGAGAATAGTTTATTAATAGTTTTGAAGTTAATATGTTCTAGTCTCTTGTGCCATTGGTCAGCGAGAGATGCACTACTTTTTACTAAAAGACATACTGGTGTAGAGGAGTCAATATATATGAAATTTAAAACAAAAATATTCCTGCTTCGAGTGCCTGATAGAATCGATTCCATGTTGTAAACCGATTTTATCAAACACTTGTAGGCATGGAATTCAACTACGTATCCTTTATCACACAGTTGGCTTATGCTGATGATATTGTGTTCCAATCCTTCAACATAGGCTACGTCGGAAAGGGATACGCTACCGTTAGTGATCATACCGTAGCCTTTAGTTATTCCTCGATCTGAACCTCCAAAGATGACCTTTGGTCCGTTGCAGACTGAGGTGAAATTTTGGAGTAGGCTCCTTGTCCCGGTCATATGCCGAGAGCATCCACTGTCCAAGTACCAGATTGGCATTTTGGTGGCATTTGGACATACCTGCAATTGCAATCACTTAGCCTTAGGAACCCAAACATGTTTGGGTCCTTGGTCTCAAGTTAGAATACTCCCCCTACGAATATTAGCCTCATAAGTGGTCATTCTCACGTTGCCAACTTGAGGGGTTGCAGCATTTTTAGGATTGAACCAACAATCGATGGCAAAATGACCAATTTTGCCACAGCACCAACAGTCGAATCTGTTGTATCTTTGCCTTCCAAATTCTTGCTTGACCTTCCTAGGTGGAGGTCCAGCCGGGGTAGCATTTTTGGAGGAAGAAGCTTCATGATGATGGCAGCTACATGAAGTCTTCTCCTTCATAGGCTTTTCCACAACAGGTTTTACCTTTGGTGTCTTCTTGATGTTATGACCATGAGCATATGGTCCATAGCTCTGAAGTTGAATCTCTTCATAAGGTGCCTTAAAGACACTTTCGCCAAAGTTACGAGGGCGAGTCCAACCTTGGTACCTTGACTTGGGCGTCTCCGGGATCGGCCTAGAGAAGTGTCCATAGGTGGACTCATAGTCGAATTCATTCGTAGGAAAGATAACTTTCTTGAATGATACTGGCTACAAAGGAGCTTTCCCTTTTTCTTCAGCTAGGGCCTTCTTGGCAGCCCTATTCTTTCTCTTGGCCTTATTTCTCCTAGAGGATTTACTAGGAGCAGCAATATGGCCTAGTCCAGCTCCTTTGGCCTTAGCTGAGAATTCAGCAACGAGTGGAAGAACTGTCTTAGGCTTAGAGAAACTTACAACAAGCTTCTTCTCAGCCTCGAGTTGTTTTTCCAACTCTTTGATGATTTCATCTTTAAGGTCAAGGTGCTTGAGAGCTTGATTGTAATCTTCCATAGCAGAATTAAAGTTCTCTTGAAGAGAGTCAATCTTAGCGACTTCTCCTCTCAAGCTGCTCTCAATAGCCTGTAGAGATTTTATCTCTTTGGCTTGAGTTTTCACGACTTTGCGACATTTGTCGTAAGCCTTGAGCAACTCCTTATATTGATCCATGAGTTCAGATTCATCCTCAGAGGGATAACCCTCTTGCTCACTATCATAATCAGATTAAGAAAGAGGAGTGTGAGATTTTACCTCCCCAGTGAACTGGGGGACGTGTTCATCATCACTTAGAGCCATTAATCCAAAGTAGGCTTCTTCTTCTTCTGCACTCGACTCAGATGGGTCAGAGTCGCTGAGGGTTTTACCCTTCTTGGCCAGTAGGCTTCTTTCTATCCTTTTCTTAGTGTAGGGCTTCTTTTCTTCTCTTTTGCCACCCTCTTTCTTCTTGTGTGGGCAATCCGCAATGACGTGACCTGGCTTGTTACAACAATAACAAACGATGTCAGTCGAATGATGTTTGTTCGGTTTAGAGCCATACCTGTCATGACTGCTTGAGCCTTTTCTGTGGCGATCACCATCATTGCGTGATCTTCTATATGAGGCATCCTTGCCTTTCCACGTCTTATTCTTATTCAAGAACTTCTTAAACTACCTTGAGAGTATAGAGAGCTCTCCATCAGAAAGCTCTGAGCCAGATGTGCTCGGCTCAGATGATTCTTCTTCCTCAACTTCATGAACTATGGCTGGAGGGCCAACCTTTGTATTCCTTGAGCTATCTGCCTTCAGAGCAACAGACTTCTCCTTGGAAGCAGACCTGCTCATCTCTTCTTCAGCTTTTCTAGAATTGAACAGAAGCTCGTAAGACATAAGCTTTCCGAACAGATTCTGCGGGTCTGTCTCGGCTAACCTTCCAAACTCCCGAATGGCGCATACCTTATTATCCCATTCCTTGGCCAGGGTCTAAAGAATTTGTCATTCAGTTCTCCGTTGGTGAAGATACGACCATAAACTCTTAGACCATTGACTATTTTGAAGAAATTCTCGAATGTATCAGCTATGGGTTCCTTGTGGCCTTGCCGGAAGGCTTCATATTTTTGATTTAAGAGGGATCTCCGACCATCCCTAACTTCCTCAGTCCCTTCCATCAGATTCACCAGGGATTGCCACATCTCCTTGGCAGACTGGCAATGTATAAGATTTTGCAGCATCGAGTCATCAACTACACTTGCTATGATATTTTTGGCTTTCTTGTCTAGGGAGACAAGTGCAATCTCGTCCTTATCCAAGTCCATCAACTTCTTTGGGACCTTTTTGGTTGGGTCTATTGTTGATACAGTCATAGGAACATGCGGACCTTCTTCAACAATCATGAAGATCCGAGGGTCTACAGCTTCCATGAAGAATTTGACTCTTTCCTTCTACATAGGAAAGTTGTTCTTGGTGCACACGGGGAGTTTAGCAAAATCCTTGGTCTTACTCATGCTTGATACTTTCTTGTAGACAACTTGAGAGGGATATGATCAAGGTGTTAGCCTTTTAATGATCAACCTCCCTCTGATACCAATTGAGAGAGATCTAAGAGTCTACCTAACTCACCTAGAGGGGGGTGAATAGGTGATTTGTGCGTCAAATGCGGAATAAAATTTTTTTCAACAGCACAGACAAGTAATCAAGCAATCACACAGACGACAAGAGATTTATAGTGGTTCCCCGATCTTGGGTACGTCCACTTTCCTCACCGATCTAGCAAATCACTAGACTCGGCTACTCCACTATCTCGGATTGCAAATCAATCCTACACCTTGGAACCACGTTCCTACAAACTCAATCCACAAGGGATCTACACTCCGAAGATAAAACTTCCTACCACTCAGAGACAAATCTCCTACACAGAAAATTGTTTGAATAAAATTTACAACCAAAAATATCTCAGATCTAGATCTTGGTCTTCGTCTTCTTCGTTGAGAGCTTTAGGCTTAATCAGAAAAAGTAGAAGAAGGCTGGACTGATTTCCAAGAAACTGAGATCTGAAATCACTACAATCAACGAGTAATCCACAGGCCGTTGAAGCACAATCGGATCGGATGATTCTTCTTTTCCTTGGATCGATCTAGGTAGCAGCGCTTGAGAGAAAGTCGATCCAAAGCTTCTTTCGAAAAAACGTTAATGGCGGCGGCGACCAGAACGATCGGGATTTAGGTTTTCCGGATTTCTTTCTTGAAAAGGACGGGAGAGATTTTCGAATATTTCTCTTAAAAATAACTTGTTAAATAACTTGTAATAAGTCAAATTTGAAAGGACCTATTTATAGGCTATCTCCAACGGTCATAATCATAATTAAGATTGACACGTGGACCAATCAGAAAAGGTTAATTCGAAATCTCCGTCAATTCTGGACTTGATGATTTCAGGAATTCTGAACCAACATACTCGGGATAGATGAAATACTCGAGTATAAAGGTCTGCTACTTGAGTAGATAAAAGAAACATGTACTCGAGTAATAGAGATGACTACTCGAGTACCTTGGAAGAACTACCCGAGTTACTCTGACAGACTACTCGAGTAAGTAGAAACATCTACTCGAGTACTAATCCAGACTACTCGAGTATAAGAAGGATCTGCTCGAGTACTAATCTAGACTACTCGAGTATAAGAAAGATCTACTCGAGTACTAGACCAGACTACTCGAGTATACAGAAACAAACTCAACTCGAGTGATAAGCCACTTACTTGAGTGTATGAGCAAAGTTACTCAAGTATGTGGACTTAGAAATATTTAGTCTGAACAACTAGCCTTACTCGAGTATGACTAAGAAACTACTCGAGTATGACTAAGGCTCTACTCGAGTACACAATCACCTACTCGAGTATAAGGAAAAGAGGTACTCGAGTATATGAATGGATGTACTCGAGTATATGGACTTAGTCAAATTTCTTGGATGATCTTCACCACTCCATGGTCCAGTAGTCCAAGTGCATGTAGATAAAGTGTACCCCAATAGAGAGGCTATACATGAGTCAACACTTTGGATCACACAATGAGGAATTATATTGTATGGTCCTGTGTTTGGTGACCCACTATAGACTGACATTGGTTCACACTTGGCAATAGAGTTCTGCATACACAACTTAAACACAACATCAAATACAACTTAATTCATCTTAGTTTCAGGTCTAACTTCCCACAAATCTGGGGTATTGTAAAGACAATTCCCAACAACTTACAACACAAATTCCTCAGAATCTCAGCTCAGGTATACACCCAGACCTTACCTCAGACCCTACCTCAGAGTTCACCAACTCCTACTTTAGAGTTCACCAACTCCTACTTTAGAGTTCACCAACTCCTACTTCAGAGTACACCAAATCCTACAGCTCAGAGACCCAGGTCTCCTACCTTAGATCTTCACTAATATCCTACCTCAGACCTTCTCAAATCCGACCTTAGGCTTTTCCCTAAGCCCTACCTTAGATCTATAAAAGATCCTATAAAGAATTGTTTTTAATTTATGTTATAATAAAAGACTCAATGAAGGATGAACCTTGAATATCTGAGTCCTCTTTAGCTTTCTAGAGAATGCTTTCTTCTTGAAGCAACACCTGAACAAAGAGTGTCTTTTTTTTTCAGAGCAGGTCCAATACTATTCTAGCTTGATTGAAGATGAGAACTGATTTCTTCTTCTCCTTTGGTAGAAAGAAGATTTTTCTTCTAGTTGTGCTGCTAGAAGACCTCTTGCTCACTAAGTTTTTCTTCAGAAAGAGCTAACACCAGTAGTTGTGATTTGCAGCCGCTTCTCATTTCAAATCGAAAATCTCCAAAGGTTACTGTTTGATTGCCAAAACTTTTCCTTATATACTCTTGACTTTCCTAACAGTCGACAAATTATAAAGTCCTATCATAGTATGGACAAGAAGAGAACGAGTTGACATCACCTTTCCGCGCTTCTGCGAACTTGAAGTCCCGCCAACCTAAGTACTCACAGTAAGAATACTATCAAGGCGATATTGTTTTGTGAATATTCCTTCAAAATGATACCGTCTTAATATAACCAACATCCGCGAAGATATCGTCGAGTACTCTTCACTTATCAAACCGATTAGTCTTGAACTTCAATAACTCTCCACTTAGAATAAATTATAGACATAAGTGAGTTTACATATGTTCTTAACTAATCTCAGGATCTACTGAGATAGATAATCAATATGTAAAACTTGATTTGCATAGATTCAAATAGAATTTTCATCATAGATAATATGTACTTATCATTGTGAGAGGTACTTCTTCAAATCCTGGAATATTGAGGGAAATTGTAAGACCCCATTTTTTTCTTTTAAACCACCGGGGTCTTATGCCTAGAACCACCGCTTTGCGGTGACACCATCACACCCAGGAAGGTCATCACTACAAAATGCCGATCCTGCCGGCCATACCGATTGCAGAAGAGTAGAATGAATATATGAGTACATGAAAAAGAACTCTAATACTGGTCTACAAGAAAATAAATCTAAATATAAATAAATCTCCACGAAGGGAGAGTCCACATAAATGATAAAGTAAAGTACTAAAAAGGGATCCTGCCCGATACATCAAAATCCTCACTATAAATCACTCAATCACGGAAGCAAATCTATAATATCTATTGATGATCGGGACTCACTGTCCCTGCTAGCTAAACTCCAGTGTTAGACTGTCCCGTCTCCAAGTGCACCGACCTCTGGGGCTGCATCTCCTGGTTCGGCTCCAAGATCCCCTAAAATGATTTGGTCAATGACCGTTAGTTTAAAAGACTAAGTCCTATCATCCCCCACCCCTCCCCTATGGCTCCTAGGCACCAAGCAGGGAGAAGGAAAGGGAAGGTAAGGAAGGTGGAGAGTACAAAAAGATAGGTGATGATGGAGCTAATCTAGCAGTTCTATATAAACAGGTAGAGTAAAGTAGTAAGTATATTAAAGGTAAACAAAGAAACATGTAACCTTAACTTATATGAATGCCCATATAAACTTATAAGTTAAGGGGTCTTCTGTAAGGCTCCCATCATATAAAGAGTCCCATACCAATTTATACGATGGGGTGTCAGTTTTGCAAGGCCTATTGTATAAGGTGTCCCATACAACTTTATACAATAGGTGTCAGTGGTTATATGCAATGATGATGCTATGACATGCAAGTATACTATGATGTGAACATGCAAGTGCAACACACTCACTCGACTCTATACACACAGACCTTTAGTTCCCCCTTTCTGGAGCCTAACCTCCCAGGATACCTCCGTAATGGCAAACAAAAGCGGTGGGTTGGGCCTCATCTACCTCTAAACTGGTATCAGCACTACCAGTTAGAACTTTCGTACGCCTCAACGTTGGTGCACTAAGAGGAGCTCCTGCGTACTCTTGCCAGCTGGCGTTCCAGACTTTATTTGGCCAAGTGCAAAACCACACCTGCCGAGTCAACGTATTGGTGTCGGTGCGACGAATCTCCAATACCTAAGGCCCACCACCTTATATTCTATGCACATGCAATATTAATGTATTTCTCCATAGAGCCAAAGCTCCCCGGACAATCCCGTCCATCACAAAACCATCAGAGCCATCAGCACACCGGGCTAACCTGCCCATCACCAAAACAACCGAGCCTACCGCTCGTGAGACCCAACCTAACTCCCACAACACCGGGGAGTGTGAGTGTAATCCTAGAGTATTTCTAATTACTCTTGTAATCCATTTAGTCTTACGGTTTACGTTAACCTTGGACTGCCCAGGGCATTCCCTGTGAAGGGCTCTCGGGGGCACTAGGAACTACGATGGGCTGAAGCCCAAAGCTCCCTTTCACAAGGCACTTACTATTATTGGTTATTAACCAATTCCCAATCCCTTTTAATGTTATTCTAGATCTAACCCTAATGTATTTTGACTCTCTCTCTCTCCACAGGAAAGACGATCTTTCATCGATCCTGAGCACCTCTTAACACCTATCAACCCAACACTCTCCTCATCATTACACCTAATGAAGATCTATTTTTCTTTCTCACTTCACCAAGATCAGTAAACCAATAACCAAATCTCCCTATGTCCATTCCACTTGTTATCACAAATTCCGCAGTTTTACTAAGTGCAGACCAACCTAAGCTATATGATGTACATGATAGGAGGTACTTCAAATTTTCTTCCAAATGCTCTTAGATAATTATTGTGGTACTATCATGACATATTTAACCTAAATCCAGAAACTTGTAATTTTTCTAATTATTTTGGCATTTATTAAATTTTCCAAAAGTTAGGCCATGGGTAAATTTGAACATAAAGTACTAGATTTCCTTAAGTTATGGCCAACCAAAATTTATGATCACTATAGATGCCAAAATAACAGTGAATACTAAGTTTTACAAACTTTCATAAAATAATCAACCCCTAAATAATTAATTCACGATAAATACAATAAATAGAATTAAAGAGACAAGTACCTCAAAATATTATTTAAAAATTACTTAAAAATTACCAAGGCTTTAATATGATCATAAATAATCATTGACTAAGTTTTATAACATTCTAAGTTAGTTTAACCATGATTTTATCAAAATCATCCTTAGGGGCAACAAAAAGATTATACTTACAAGTATGAGCTGATGTCTTTCAAACATTCTACAATAATTTACAGAGGCTCATATTGTTATAAAAACTCTTCTACCAAAATTTCATAAGTATCCAAGGTCATATGACCCTTCAATTTTTTCTTAAAAGGTATAGGCCTAAACTATTCCTAATTGGTTTAAGTTGTGTGCCTTAGTCTAAATGTCACCAAATTCCTTAGGGCATTTCACCACCCTAAGATCACATGGACTAAACTCCAAGTCCATACATGGACATATCACCCCATGTTCTTCACAAACCCCGAAAGTTCAACCTTAGGGTTTGAACTAGGGTCCTAGGGAAAATCTGCCCTAATCTACCCTAAACTCCATGTGAGGGTGTTTAAACTAACCATAGGGCTCTGGTCAAGGTCCCAACCCCTTTGGGTGAGAATTGTCCCCTACATGCCCTAAGCTCACACTGGCCCTAATTAACCCTTGAGGGCCACACTTTGGTCTTAGCAAAACCTATTCAAATCTAACCCAATTGGGCTGATATTTTTATATGAGTCATAATATGACCTTGAATGACAGTCACCAAAATCTTGGTGGGTTTAGAGGTCATTTGACCATTTAAATAATTCTTACATGGTTTATTAAATTCCTACAAAAACTTTGGGAAATATCTTACAAAAATTATCATTTTTTGATATATTTTAGGTATAGGTAAGAGTGACCCTTATCCAAAATTTCAAGACATTTGGATGGTTGGATTGGTGGGGGCACTCAAAACAATCTCTGATCTAGCCTAGGTATAGACCTCACAAAAATGAGTGCTGTGGTATGACCTGAACTCCAAATTATTTCAAACAAATTTTAAATTAATTTAGACTCATAGAGCTACAAGTTTCATATTGACCACTTTTTCTGAAATGGCCTCTATGTATTTTTAATTTAAATCCTAAAGTAACTGATATTTTATGATAGAAAATACATAAATCAAAACTTAATATACAAGATCTAGCACAGATCTTAAAGCAGATCAAGTGGCTCCTAGTTTTCTTCTTCCTCCAGCCAATGGCTGAGATCAACCCAACCTGGAACACTTCCAAGTTCACTTTCTGGCCACTCGACCACCTCCCTGGCCAACCACCACCACCACCACCTCCGTTGAGGTGAGGGCTATCGGCCGGAAGTGGTTTGGCCGCCGGAGACGACGGATTCCGGTGAACCCGACACTCATTTTCATAGAAAACAAGTGGAGAAATTCCACTGGATCGTGCTCAATTAAGCCCGATTCTCCTCTCTAAGGATTCTTAAGATCTAAACCATGAAGAAGGAGTAGAGGAGGACCTGATTTGCGGCCCGAAGACATGTGCTTTGCCTCCTCACCATTTCCGGCCACCAAACTTTGGCTCCTCTACAACTTCTACACCAACCTCACTGAAATCGAAAAGGAATCAGGGGAAATGGTTGCCCTTGCTCTAGTTAAGATCCTTAAAGAGGGAATTTTGGCGAGGAAGCTTGTAACTCCCCAATGCCATTAAAATCCATTAATGTCCATTAACTCCACCTCTTTGGTTTCAACCAAATTAAGGGGGCTGTACCAAATTAATGGCCGGTCACCTATAGAAACTCCTCCTCTCCCTTAGAGGAATAAAAACCCCATAAAAGTGGGAGTTATGGAGCCTCTATGGTTATTCCATTCATCAAAACTCCATTCAGCCTTGCTCAAGGCTTTTCGTCGAGCTCTGCTCGACGATTCATCGAGATCTGCTCAACAGTTTCGTCGAGCTCAGGCTCGACAGTTTCGTCGAGCTTAGGCTCGACGGTTTCATCATCGAGCTGAGCATCGACGATTTTGTCGAGCTCTGCTCGACGATCTGCTCGACGATTCGTCAAGATCTGCTCGACGGTTTCGTCTAGATCAGGCTCGATGGTTTTGTCGAGCTCAGACTCGACGGTTTCGTCGAGCTCAGGCTCGACGGTTTTGTCGAGCTCAGGCTCGACGGTTTCGTCGAGCTCAGGCTCGACGGTTTCGTCGAGCTCAGACTCGACGGTTTCATCGAGCTGAGCATCAACTATTTTGTAGAGCTCTGCTTGAAGATTTCGTCGAGCTCCGCTCGATGATTTCCTATCTTAGTCTAACGACCTACTATGATGCTAATATTTCGTCGAGCTCTGTTCAACATTTCATCGAGCTCTGCTTGATGATTTCTGTCCAGCTCAGGTCAACTCTTTAGCATGTACTTTTTGCCATGACCTAGTCATGACAAAACCATCCTAGGGGTGTAAAAGACCGAGGGATGTTACAGAAATATTCCTAACACTGCCCCTACGTTGTAGGTCATCTCGATAGGACGAATCCCCCAAAGGAGAGATTGGTGAAAGCCCTTCTGCACCTCTTAGGAGAGATGGACGAAAGTCCTTTTATACCTTTAAGGCAAGACAAACAAAGGTCTGTCTGCACCTCCAAGGCAAGATGAACAAAGGTCTATCTACACCTTCATCTAGAAAGACCCAGTTCCCCTGAGGTGTGATCGAACAAAGGATTTTTGTCACATCCACCTGGATGGACCCCGGTTCTCCTGAGGCAGAAAAGAACAAAGGTTCTTTTCCATCTCCACTTAGACAAACCTCGGTCCTCCTAAGTCTTGAACGAACACAATTTTTTTGCCACCTCCACCCGGACGGACCCCGGTCCTCCTGAGGTACAAATGAATATAGGTTCTTTACCACCTCCATATATACGGACTGGGTCCTCCTAAAGCATGAATGAACAAAGATTCTTCACCACCTCTACCCCGACGAACCCCACTTCTCCTGAGATGCAAATGAACAAAGATTCTTTTCCACCTCCACACAGACAAATTAAGTCCTCTTAAAGTACAAACAAACAAAGGTTCTTCGCCACCTCCACCCGGACGGACACAGGTCCACCTAAAGTGTGAACAAATAAAGGTTCTTCACCGCCTCCACTAGAAACAGACTCTAATCCTCCTACGAAGCAAATGAACGAAGGCTCAATGCCTCCATCAACAATGGAGCAAACCCAAAGCCATTACAAGGAACAAACAGATAAAGATCCCGTGCTATCTCCAAAAGAACAAACCATAAGTCCTCCTACAGACTCCGAGTCCTGGGGAGCTACCCAATTGAGGGGGGCAAACAAGCCCTCACACTAAATTCAAGAACTAACAACTAGCATGCCTGCCTAGCGGCCATCGCATAATCGACACGCTACATTAAACACACACATTTAGGGAAGATGAACATAAAGGGTAAAGAGCTCCTGATCTAATGGGACATCCGAGGCTCAAGCAAGAGAACAAATTTGTGATGTCTCTAGAGGCGTACCACAAGCAAAAAATAACACTATAGGGATAAGTCACGCCCACATCAACAAAGGCAAAACACTAGCAAAAGAGACAAAACATGCTCACGACGCAGATACGATCAAGTACTCCCCTGTCATCAACACCATCTTTCGAGGCATCGCCTATTTAGGGGATGAAATGCTACCGTATACTTCACATTACATGAAGCCCCTCGCCAAGTGCAAGGCATAGCTCAATGACACTATCATCCCGCCGTGACAGACCTACCCTTATAGCCATCATCCTAGGGCCCAATCAGCCATCTGACACCGCTCCACTCCAAGGCCATAGGACCTTATGTAGTCTACAAATATGAAAGCTCGCACCATTGCAAATTCTGAGGCACAGATGTCATCAATGACATCCACTTAAGAAGGCTCTGTATCAACTTTTAATAAGAATAGATACCGAGTCTTTCTATGCTTTCACGCAAAAGCGGATGCGAAGTCCTTCTAAATCTTCTGGTAGGAACAGACCCGCTGGCCCCTACACAAAACCGGGATAAGGGGGTAGAATAACCCCCATGCCAAGGAATCTGTCGCTAACATTAGCACTCCATGAAAACAACTCGAGTTAATGCACAACATCATACTCACACATTTATATAAGGGGAACATGAGCAAAACACGCTTACACACCAATGCAACATGCCCAAAGTAAGAGGACATCTCTTACAACGCACTGCCAACACCACATAATAGACAAGGGCGATGTACGAGCATTCAAACCCAAGCAAGGCAGCCAAGCATAAAAATTTTTGTTCTAGTTGTTTTGCAGTTCACGACCCGCAAAAATTTGGGGGCATTTAATGGGGTTCCTCTTAAATTTTTTGAGCCAAACCTGAAAGACTTGGACCAAAGACACATGGGGCAAACCAACCTGGCTGGACAAGTCATGCGTAGAAAGCTACACTCCCCCCGAAGGCTCGAAAACACTCGAGAAGAGGGCAAAGCCAAACACATACCCACACAAGCGACACACGTACGTAGGCGACACACTCACGTGCTAGCAGCCAACCCTTGCCTGCGTACAGGCAGCACTATCATGTGCGCGCCGCCACCTGCGCGGAGCCGTAGCCAGCTCACGAGCGCGCGACCAGCCCTTATCCACGGGCGTACCCAGCCCGGGCTCGCAACTTGCGTGCTCGCAGCCAACACATGCTTGCATGCACTCTGTGCGTGTGCGTACACACCGGCAGCTGTTGGCCACTGTTGGGCACCCTGCCCAAACTAACCGGACTATATGGACTGCCCGGGGGCACTTTCATCATTTTACTAAAATTGGTGCTCTAGGTGACCAAAATGGAGCAATCTCATTCTCCAAAATAAATTTTGTTCTGATACCGTTACCAGTAAATCCCTCCAGAAAATTATAAATATGCCCCAAGCCTTCATTTGAAGATAAAAAACTCTAGAGGCTAAAAAGAGCTCTGAGTGTTCAAGAGAGAACTTGAGACTTAGATTGTTCCTCTACTTAGAATTTTCTCCGCTCCCTCTCTAGCTCGAAGGGATCATAAGACATGAAGAACATGGTTTTTTCTTTTGCCAATTGAGGGCTATCATCAAGGCTCTGACTCAATAGAAGCGCTTCCATCAAGGCTCCGGGGACATGGAGATTTTCACCACCTGAGCGCTTCTACCCAAACTCCAAGGACTTAGTTTTTTACTCTGTTGTTTTCATATTCTACACTTGTAATGAAGAGGTGACCTATCATCCTCCGACGAAGTGTCCCAACTATTGTAAACTCAAACAAAATTATTGATTTTGCCAGACATAGATCCATCCACTTGGTTTTTCATCTTTTCTGGGTTTTCCACGTCAAAAAAGTTTTTTGTCTTTTGTTGCTAGTTTTCATTGACTATTTGCACGCCTGGTCTAATTCCGAGCTAAGGCAGTTCAATTCTCTAGACCAGGCATAAACTGTGTGACCCATAACAGTTCTCTTCTATCTTTGTCCTGTGGTTGATCAGCGAACTTCATTAGTTCAATTTTGGATATTGTGCTTGTCATATGAGTTTCTTCTCAGGGATAAATCAAAGATTGATCAATGAACTGAACCATTTGGTCTTTAGAAGTATTGTGATTTTAGAAATGGATGCTAGTACACCTATAAGTACAAACCAAAGTTTTTTTCATTTCATATAATTAAATTTGTGATAATTAAGATATTTATTTATTTGTGTAGATGAATTGGGTATGAAATTATTGACAAGTGGTGAATCATTTTACCCTACATTGGTTGATGTCGGAATTCAAAGTGCCGAAAAGTATGTTTTAGTTTTTCACTTTCTCGTCTTTGCATTCACCACCTCTGATTGTTCAAAATACTAATTCCTTACTTGGGTTTGACCTCTCTAATGGGCAATTTCCATAACTTCTCAAGGAGTCCTGTTCTGTTTCCCTCCTCCTTGCGGCCTCTTGGGAGGATTGAAATGAGCTTGATGCTCAGTAGAGAATTACCTCTTTGACCCCATGGGATGTGTTCTTCCCTCTAGCCTCCATGATATCCTATTCATTGGGATCTAAAAACTCATATCGGGTTCCCAATTCTCTCGATCCATGTCCGAACTCTTTACATCAAGCCTCCTCGGCTCTTCTTACCTCATTTGATCCATCCTCATTCCCCCTTTTGGTGTCTTGGATTTCTCCACTCTAGTGTGCATAGTTAGCGAGACTAAGAAACTATTATGTATGGTATCTCTTTTAATGAACCGACCCGCTCGATAAATCATATCCTCGAATAATATTGGAGGGTCTTGAAAAAAATATAGGAGTAGTATATAGACCTAAAGGGGGGGGGGTGGTTGTGGTGAATAGACGCTTAACTATTTTTGGGATTTTGAAAGTTTTAAACAAATCTATCACAGAATTCAACCAAAAAACACAACAAAAAATTAGCACACAGAATTTATAGTGGTTTCTTACAGTATAAATACATCCACTTTCCCACACCACATATCTAGCTGTGTGCTAGACTCGGCAAACTCCTCCAACTTCTTAGAATAAAGATCTTACACCTCAAATTCCTCAGAATCTTACCTCAGGTCTTCAACAAGACCCTACCTCAGGCCTCAAAAAATCCTTACCTAGGGTTGTTTATAACCCTGCCTCAGAGTGCTAACACTCCTACAGCTTAGATACCTAGCTGGTCTCTTACCTTAGATTCACTAATTGAATCCTACCTCAGGTCTACCCAAGACCCTACCTAAGACTCAAAGGAGAGTCCTACACTCAGGCCTTCTATACATCCCTACATTCAGACTGACAACACAACCTTACTCTCAGATCTCAAAGAGATCTTATAAAGATTGTTGGGTCAATTGATCACAATGTTATGGATTTGAAGAAGGCCCACAAGTCAATGGTAAACACATGAATGTATTTGATGCATGCTCTAAGTTTAATGTATGTATGTTGTCTACTATACTATAATTAGACAGGTTATCAGAGTCACAATAAGAGTTGGACTTAAGACAGGATGTTGGCACAACAAAAATTTGGCTAAGTCCAGAAGCATCGAGTGAAGGAAGTTCACTCAATGCCAAAAGGCTAAAAGCGTTACAAAAGCTCAACCAGTCAAAGCCTCAGGGGTGCAGACATGAAATCTTGTTAAGTACAAAAGCATAGAGTGAAGGCAGTTCACTCGACACCAAGAATCCTAAAAGCATTGACAAAAATACATGCAGTCAAAGCTATAGTAATGCTATCAAGAAATCTAAGGACAGAAGCATTGAGTGAAGACAGGTCACTCAACGCCTACTCAATAGAAAATCTATCTAAAGACAGAAACATTTAGTGAAGATAGGCTACTCAACGCCTCATCAAGAAGCCAGGCCATGGAGAGAAGCATTGAGTGTAGAAGCTGCACTCAACGCCTTCATACAGAGAAATTCAACTAAGTCAAGAAGCGTCAAGTTATGAAGGCTCACTCGACGCCTAAGCTGTTAGACTATAAAAGTATATATACGTTGAGTGATGAAGGCTCACTCAACACACTTAATGCCTGAAGATGCAGAATTCAGCTAAGTACTTTTGTTGAGTGACAAGGCATCACTCAACGCCTATGCAGATTGTTTGGAATTTGCTAAGTTCATAGGAGCTGAGTCATTCTGACATCAACAAAAATTCAAATATCGTGGGTTTTCTTGCTAAAATACAATGCGCCGCTTGCCTTTAGTACAACATTTAATGCAAAAGAAGTATGACAATTACCAACTCCGGTGGTCCATACTGCCCAAAGAGCCGTTGGAAGACGGGATACACAAGTAGTGTCTCGAGAAAGAAGAAAAAACTTTTTGGAGAAAGAGCTTTTTGGGTCATCTTATTCCTCTCAACAAAGAAGAAGTTTTGCAATAACTTGCTCTATAATTAGTCTGTGATTCATAAAAAGAGTTGACTGTTGAAGAACTAACTCACTAAAGGTTGAACTAGACTTCAACAACAGATCAAAAATTTCTTTTTTGTAGAAGGAGAAGCTGTCACAACCCGCATTTTATCCGTATTAAATAATACGTCAGAGCGAGAGAAAATACGTGCCGTGATGCCATACCGTGTAGGAGACAACTGCATGCATTCAGGCAAATCCTACTTCTATAATTCTTCATAAAAAAGAATACATGATTTAAGGTTGTAAAACATACTATGAGTTAAGTAGTTTAATCGTGTCCCTCGACTCCGTGAATTGACTAGTCCATTAGTATTAGTGAAGTAAAAATACGCGGTAGAAATACTTAGTTTTATATGTTCTGAATGTAATATGAACATGACAATCATACGATGTAACATGAAGTGTAGACCCCTAAGTTTAATATAAGTAGGAAAAGAACTTTTTATAACTTTTAGAATATAGCGTTGTTCGTTTTCAAAAGAAATGTCATGATATGATGATATAAATCCTTATATTTTATACTTAAAATATCTAACATGCAGTCCTAGCATAAAACATCCTAGAGAGCAAGTAATCCAAATAATCCGAAATAAATCAACTAGCAGCTTGCAAAGTGTTCAAAAATCCACAACCCTGTGGGCATCAAAAACTTGACACGAACCCACAGAACCAAAAGTATGTCTGAACTAGGTAAAGCAAAACTAAAAATGACAAACTACCTCGCGATGGCGAGGTGAAAACCACAGCCAGCACTGCTGCACTGAAACTCAAAAGCAAGCTCCACTTCCTGCTATTGCTCTAAACCTGAGGCATTCCAAAGACAGAACACCTCAACAAGAAGGTACAAATTATGGCAAAAAAACTTAACCAAAAGCAAGCACAGGTCGTAAGGGGTACCAACCCAAGACCAAAAGTACTGAAGTAAAGTACAGAAGTAAAGTACAGAAGTAAAGCACCAAAATCGGAAAGGAACACTTACGTGAATCATCACGTACATTAAAATACACCAGGTGCACAAGGCTATAAGGTGGAAAACATGATTAAATAATAAAGAAGAATTTGCATAACTTTATAAGCCACATGTGGTCAACTTTACCTAAAAACACGAGCGAGGTGGTCACTCATCCAAAAATACCCTCATAGATAAATATTTGTCTAACTGCGGTGGGAGAATCATTCACTCTGTCATGCACCGACAAACGTCCAAACAACACCTGGTAGAGTTCCATAAGGTACTAATAAAGGAAGCAAACATTTCGGAGGTGGTTTCATCCACAACTCCCGCAACCAAGAAAACCCATGATATATCTCAAGACTTGGCACATCAGATTCTACTAAACATCGCTAGATTTTGGAAACGGTTGATTAACCTGTACGAAAGATTCAAGACCATCAAGATTGGATTATCATAGCAAGAACTTAATAATATAAGTGGATCTCAAGTAAAACATTAAAATAGTACTATTAATCGGAAAGATAATCATGATAATATCACTAAATAAAGAGGTTAGCAATTCCATCAAGATTGGAAGAGGAGGGAAGAGGGAACATAAAACCACCACTTGCCTTGATTTTGCTGGAAAAACTCTCCAAATCACTCCTCGTCGTAGATTGGGGCTAAGGAAGACGGGAGATGTCGGAATCTAAACAAAAATGGCCGAAATAAAAGTTAGGGCCAAAAAACCTAACGAGAAAAACTCAAGAAATGGGGAAAGTTTTATCATGATGATGTAGCCCTTGTTGAGAGCTTTCCGGATCTACGTTCGGTTAAAGATTTTGAACACCGGGGCACCGTCACCGGCCACCGGAAGATTCATGAATGGACATTCTATCTCTCACTCTCGCTTCTCTAGTTCGGTGAAAGAAGAGGAGTTTGACTTAAAGAAGAAGAAGTTTATATATATATAATAAATATAATATTAAAATTATTACACTTAAGAGAATGTACCGGGGTCGGCTGAACCGGATTTCTAGAGAAGGGTCTTGGGTTTCTCGAGAGGGATAAGGATTTCTCGAGAAAGGTTCAGGACTTCTCAAGAGGTGAGGATGGATTTATCGAGAGCAACATGGATCTCTCGAGAACAAAAAAGGACTTCTCGAGAGTTTCAAAACTTCTCAAGAACTAAAGGATGGATTTCTCGAGAGCTTCAGGACTTCTCAAGAACTAGGGAAGGGCATCTCGAGAAAGAAGCAAGGCTTCCCGGGAACAAATCAACACTTCTCGAGAAATATTATAAAATTTATCGGGAACAACTACCAACTTCTCGAGAAACGGAGCTGGACATCTCGGGAAAGAATAACACTTCTCGGGAACAACTCCCGGCTTCTTGAGAACAATTCAAGGCTTTCTCGAGAACAGAGCAGGGTATTTTTCAGAAACTCATATTTGTCTTTCATACAGAATCAATCAATGATATTGACTAAACACACTTCTATTTGAACGAAATTCGCACTGTAGACGAAAGCTAGCGCTACCAATCTAATGTCGAAGACAAAAAAACTAGAATCATATGCACCATTCTCGAGACACTATCACCACATGCTCACAACAAGCATAAATATCACAAAACTTCAAATATGCGCCGAGACTCCAAAAATGCCCGGACCGCAACAAAACTGGACAAGCAAATCCAAAAGCACAAACATAATTCTTCTGACATGAAAACCTTCAATCTCGTCAAATACCCCAAAATTTGGTCTAATAGACCTAACGGACGCGAAGACGCACTAACGGTACAGCGCCGTCAACATGACGTTAAAAAGTAACGCCCTGAAGTCATAAATATGATATGACCAAAATAAATAATTATCAAAAGTCGGTGGCATTATAGAAGCAGAGCAAGCTTACAGCTGCTGCTCATCTTGAAGGCCTCAGCTCTAAACTCTACTATAATACATGCTTGAAGAAGCAGTGCTCTGTAGTTACTTTATAACGCAAGCAAAACATTCCTGAAGATCTATTCTTGGTGCTATGGAGAAGATAGGTCTAAGCTCACTCAGTCTAGAGAGAAGGCTTTGAGGACACCTTCTCTAGAGTAAGTCATCAACAACAAACTCACTCTTTCTGTAGGATCATTCTTGATCTGAGTTGTAAGCCTGAAATATAAATGCTGAGTTGTAGGATCCTTCTGTGGATCTGAGGTAGGGTCTGTATACTTGAGGTAGTAGATTTATTCTCCAAGATAGGATCTTGTGGTGGATATGGGTGTAGGGATAACCTCGTAGCCTGAGTGTAGGACTCTTAATTTAGTCTGAGGTAGGTGATCTGGGGATCACTGAGCTGTAGGAGTAATACTTACTATAAGTTATAGGGCCTTGGGCCTGAGGTAGGACTTGGAGGAGTCTGAGAGATTTTAAGGGATTTGTGTTGTAAGCTCTTGAAGATGTGATTGGAGAAGATTGACTTGTCTAACACACTGTTAGAAAGATGGGAGGGACAGTGGATGTACCCATACCTTGGGGACCACTATAAATACTTGTGTAATGTGTCTCTTTTTTAAAAGCTAACTAAAGTAATTGAACACACAACACAGCTAAATAAATAGATAGTCTTAAGGACTAAGAAACCTATTCACCCCCTAGGTGTATAGCTACTTTTGAAACAAATACTTTCAAGTAGTATTAGAGTGAGGCTGTTCAAAACGGACTTAACAGTCTAAATAGATCTCCAAGAGTAGCTGGAGATTTGATCCATGGGTTTAAGTGAGAACCACAAGGAGTTGAGCTCTATGAAGCTCCCTATCTATAGAAAATAAAATTTTGGGTTTTGGAAAGAGAGGGTCAGGCTATTCATGGAAGCTTCTGACCATAGGATATTCATTACTGTTTAGAAAGGACCCTTCATTCCCATAAAGATCTCCATCTTAGATGCCAGTGTCCAAACCCCAAAGAAATAATCTGAGATTACCAAGGATGAGGTCATCCTAGCAAACATGGACAAGAGGGAACATAATATCATTGTTAGTTCCATAGATGACTCCAACTTTCAGAACATTATCCACTGCAAGAAAGCCAAGAAAATGTCGGACTCTCTCATTATCTATATGCAGGGGAAAGAGGAGGTGAAGAATGATATAAAATCCCTCCTAAATCAATAGTATGAAGCATTCAAGCAAGGGAAGAATGACACCATAGCTGAATACTATGAGAAGTTCTTCATGATAGTGAATAGTCTGATCACCTATGGAAGACAGTTCACTAATTATGAGCTGAATGACAAGTTCTTGAGATCCCTAAACAAGGAATGAGATATCAAGATCTATGCCATCAGAGAAGTTGGTAACTTGGCCAACACTCTGCCTCAAAGCTTGTTTAGGAAGCTGCTGTCTCATGAGATGAAGCTGAACACCAGGAAGGAAGAAGAGGATACAACAAAATCTCTCAGCAAAGATAAGTCAGTGGCCTTCAGAGCTGAAGCTATAAGAAGAAGTAGAGAAAAGACTCCTCCTCCAAGGAGAGTTGCTGAGTCAGAATGCTTAGAGCCCAACTCCTCTAGAAATGAACTGTTAGATTGAGAACTAGCACTATTCTCCAAGCAGTTCAAGAAGTTGTTGAGCAAGAGAAGATAGTGGAAGAATATGGGCTCTTCAACCTCTTCATCAAGAAAGCCCCACTCCAGCAAAGACAAGTCCAGAATTGACCCCCCTTAGGAAAGGTATGACTCCAAACAGAACAAATATGTTAAGAATAATGTTGTTTGTTACTGTTGCAACTTGGGTGGACATATCATTATTGACTCTTTAGTTAAGAGGAAGGAGAAGATGAAGTCTGATGGAGAAAACCATCACAAGGTCAAGAAGGCTGAAAAGTGCTTCTTGGCTAAGAGGACTATCAGCCTATCAGTCTATCAGACAGTGATTCTGAATCATCAGAATCAGACAAAGAAGAGGCACACATTGGACTCATGTCAATTAAAGAAGATGTTGAACTTCCTACTTCCCCATCTGGCATCAGGCCCCACTGTCCTCAGTTGATAGTGACTGTGAAGAGGATGATGAGTACAGTCTCCTGGCCATATCAAAATATAATTAAGACTTTTTGTGCTTGATGAAGTACACTATATCCCAAGCTCTCCTACTATCTATGAGTCTGGCTCAGACTCTGATGTATCCACTTCCTCTAGTGAGAATGATGGTTTAAATTCTGAAAATGATGTCAATTAATTGATTGACAAATATGTTGCAATTCTGGATGCTCTAAAGAAGAGCAAAAGGCTTTTCATGAGAAAAGTTGAGGAGATTGTCTCCCTACAACAAGATGCTTCCCTACAGTCTGATTCATCCCCCTTCTGATCGTTCAATCAAATATCCTATGGTCGTTATCGAGGATGTTTTAGTAAAGGTCGATAAGTTTACTTTTCCCATTAACTTCACCATATTAGATATCGAGGAAGATGCCGAGGTACCCCTTATCCTCGGATGTCCTTTTCTAGCCACTTCTAAGGCTATTATTGATGTAAGCAATGGATAACTTGTACTTAGAGTCGATGATGAGGAAGTTACTATTTCAATAAATTTTTCTTTAAAAAATTCTCTTTCAAATGACGATGCAGTTTATTTTTTAGAAACTTTTTCTAAAGAACAATCAAGCATGGATTTTCTAATCTCTTGTGACGATTCACTAGAGATATTAAACACTTTATCAAATGACACACCTATTTTAAATGCTCGGAATTTTGAAATTATTTAAAATAAAGAAAGTAATCTATCTACTTCTTATGAACTTCCTCCCAAACTCGAATTAAAACAATTACCCGAGCACTTAAAATATGCTTTCTTGGAACCCGATTCTCAACTTCCAGTTATTATTTATTCTTTTCTTTCAGATTTCCAAAGTGAACAATTGGTTAAAGTTTTAAAAGAACATTGTCATGCCATCGCTTGGCAAATTTTGGATATCCGCAGTATTAGTCCACGTTTTTGTACACATAAAGTATTTTTGGAAGAAAACTCACGTCGTTCCATTCAACCCAAACACCGGCTTAATCCAAACATGAAAGAAGTAGTTAAGGTTGAGGTTATTAAATTACTTAGCGCATGAATTATCTATCCTATTTCGGATAGCTCGTGGGTTAGTCCAGTTCAAGTAGTGCCAAAAAAGGGTGGGATGATGGTAGTTTTTAATGATCATAATGAACTAATTCCTACTCGAACCATAACGGGTTTGAGTATGTGTATAGACTATAGAAAACTGAACGATGCCACTAGGAAGGATCACATTCCTCTCCTATTTATGAATCAAATTTTAGAACATCTTTCCGGACACAATTTTTACTGCTTTCTCGACGGTCTATCGGATTATTTTCAAATACCCATCGCCCCCGAAGACCAAGAGAAAACCACTTTCACGTGTCCATTTGGCACATTTGCATATCGTCGAATGCCCTTCAGTCTATGTAACACGCTAGCTACATTCCAAAGGTGTATGCTAGCAATTTTTGTTGAACTTGTAGGTGATATTATGGAAATTTTTTTGGATGACTTTTTCGATTTTTGGAGATAATTTCGATTTTTGTTTAAATAATTTTAAAAAGGTTTTAAAAAGGTGTAAAGAGACTAACCTTGTCCTAAACTGGGAAAAATGTCATTTTATGATCAAGGAAGGGTTAGTTCTTGGTCATAAAATTTCAAGTAAAGGAATCAAATTAGATCGCGCAAAAATCGAAATAATAACAAATTACCTCCGCTAACTATGATTAAAGCGATTAGAAGTTTTCTTGGTCATGCTGGATTTTATCGCCGTTTTATTAAAGACTTTTCTAAAATCACTAAGCTGCTAACTCATTTGCTGAAAATGGATGTTCCTTTTACTTGGATTCTGACTGTCTTTCTACATTCTCTGTTATTAAGGATAAACTTATTAATTCGCCTATTTTAGTCGCGCCTGATTGGAGTTTGCCTTTCGAACTTATATGTGATGCTAGAAACTATGTTGTTGGTGCTGTTTTAGGTATTAAAAAACATTTTCATCCTATTTATTATGTAAGTAAAACTTTGAACTCTACTCAAGCGAATTAATCTATGACGGAGTAAGAACTTTTGGCTGTAATATTTACTTTTGATAAATTTTCGATCATATTTAACTTTATCAAAAGTAGAGGTCTTTACAGATCACTCCGTACTTCGTTATTTGATTTCTAAGACCGATGCAAAGCCACAATTAATTAGGTGGATTCTTCTCCTCCAAGAATTCGATGTGGAGATCTAAGATAAAAAGGGCGTAGAGAACCTAGTTGCTGATCACTTATCCCGACTAGAGAGCCCGAATGTTGAAGCTGTTGATGATGATATTGATGATGCATTTCATGAAGAGCACCTTTTATCTTTAGCCATGGTAAATTCTCTCCCTACCCCGTGGTTCACAAGCTTTGCTAATTATCTTGTAGGAAAGGAAATCCCGGAGACTTTTTTTAACTCAACAGAAGAATAAATTCTTCTCTGATTTGAAATTTTACTTTTCAGAAGACCCTTTCCTCTTCCGGATTTGTATGGACCAAGTGGTAAGGAGGTGTGTCTCCCAAGAAGAAGGACTACAAATCCTGAAGCACTGCCACGAAGGACCAACTGGAGGTCACTACCAAGCAAGCCGCACTACAAGGAAGGCTTTGGAGGCAGGATTCTATTGGCCAACAATTTTCAAGGATACGCACCAATTTGTAAGTTCTTGTGACGCTTGCAAACGAATAGGTAATATCTCTGCCACCTCTGAAATGCCTCGAAGTTATTTCTTAGGATGCAAACTGTTTGATCTTTGGGGTATAGATTTTGTAGGACCTTTTCCCTCTTTGTTTGGCAACCGCTATATTCTAGTAGCGGTAGATTATGTCTCGAGGTGGGCAAGAGCCCAAAGTTTTCATAAAAATGATGCTAGGGTGGTCTTAGGATTTTTGAAAAAGTTATTTTCTAGATTTGACACTCCACGAGCCTTGATTAGAGATAGGGGGACACACTTTTGTAACGTCCAACTTAATAAATTACTCACACGTTATGGCATTACACACAAACTATCCACTCTTTATCACCCCCAGGATAACGGCCAAGTGGTAGTCATCAATAGGGAGTTAAAGAGAATCTTGGAAAAAATTGTTTCTACAAATAGAAAATATTGGTCGCTCAAGTTAGATGACACACTTTGGGTGTATCTTACAGTGTACAAAACCGTCATTAGTTGTACGCTATATCACCTGGTTTATGGCAAAGCGTGTCATCTACCTATAGAGTTAGAGCACCGTGCCTATTGCGCACTAAAATTTTTAAACCTTGACCCAACATTATATGTTGAGTTACAAAAATTTCAATTGAATGAGTTAGACGAGTGGCGAGCAAATGTATATGAAAGTAATTTTTTTATAAAGAAAAAGTTAAGTCTTATCATTATCAATGACTAAAACACCCTAAAAGTTTTAAGTCGGGTGATCTTGTGCTTCTTTTTAATTCACGCCTGTGGCTTTTTCTAGGCAAACGTTAATCTCAATGGTCCGGCCCATTTGAAGTCAAAGAGGTTTGGCCTTATGGGACTGTTCTTATCTCCCACTTAGAAAAAGGCTCGTTTAAAGTTAACGGCCATCGTTTAAAGCTTTATCTTTCGGGCGATCCAGTGGGAGGGAAAATTGAGGCCCTCACACTCCCTAATTTATAATCCTTCGCCACCATGTGGGTCAAGCTCGCGACCTTAAAAAAATCGCTTGTGGGAGGCACCCCAAAGTTATCCTTATTACTATTATTATTTTTGTTTTATTAACAATTTACTACAGGGTTTCAACTGCGGTCTTCCCCTCCTTTGTTAGCAGGGAAGCCATTTTACCCCCTACCCCCTTTCCACCCCCTGCCACTCCCCTCTTTTTCCTCTTCATACTTAACTTTGGGGAGTCTTTCCTCATTTACGTCTTTTCCTTATTTTAGAAAATTTTGAAAGAAAAAAATAATACCTTTAGTAATTTGAATTAAAATTTTGCTTAGTCTTTAGTACCCCACAATGTAGTATTTTCGTGTTTTTAATCATTTGTGCACCTGTTTAGTTGAATAAATTTTCTAATTTTCATTTTGGCTATATTTCGCGAGTAATATGTTGGCTCGTGTAGTGTTCTTAATTAGATATAACATGTTTAGCTGAAAAATTTATTGCATTTTTTCACTTTCTCATGTTTTTCTTTCTATGTTTTTCACTCATATAAAATCTATCATCCCTTGTTCTCTCTTCTTAAAATCTTTGTAATGTTGACTTGTGATTAGTGCAGTAGATGCGAACAATTTAGACGCTTATTATATTTGCTTTCCTAAAAAAATCAAGTTTCTTTATTTTCTAACTAGTCTTACACCTCTTTAATTTTTCAAAGTTTTCCTAAAAGATAGACTTAGGAGCATGAAAATGATTTAGGCCCCTCTTGACTCGTTTGAGCTTTTGTATTCCAAGCCATAAAATCCTAACCGTTGCTAGCCACATTATGCTTATTCCCGCTTCTTTGGTAGTTCCACTTATTATCGCCAAATCCAAATAGCCTACCCATACTACCGCTTAAAATTTAGAGCTCTATTATATCTTGCTAGTGCTTCTTATTTGGTAAAATGGTGGAGTTCTTATGTGGTTATCCTTTTCAAAAAAAAGAGAAAAATGATGAAATGAGTATGGAAACAAAATGAAAAAAATAAAAAAGATATCAAAATAAATTGAAGAATGCATTTTGACCCCTAACATTATATTTCAAAAATTATTTGGGGGTTCAAAATTTATTTGTACTAGCATACATTTTTCTGCAAAGCTCTTTGTTTTAAGTGCATTTTAACCTTTCAAGTTATCTTTTGATACACGCACCTTAAACCCAAGCTTAAAGTTACACCTAATGAAGTCCTATTAATTCATGCTTCAAATTTTATTTTTTTCATTAAATAACAAAAAAGTAAATTGGGTAAGCCCTTAGGTAGGAGTTTAGACTCTTGATTTAGATTGGGGTGGGTATAAATTGTCTCTTAGATTTAAGTTGCAACTTAATGCCTTTTTCATTCGTCTAATCACTTGGCTTTACTTTCTGTTAAGAACTTACGACGATTTATTTTTATATTAGTGAAATGTATAATTTTTTTGTAATGATGAAGTCAGAATTTTTGGTTTATTTTTCATATTTTCCCTTGTTCTAATTTTGCATCGTACTCATGCTCAACATAGCCAAATTGATTCATTAGTCCTTTTTATTTTTGTTATCTCGCATGTGTTTGCTTGGGGACAAGCAAAATACATAGTATGGGGGAATTTGATGATACTTAATTTAATTAAAATTACTTGGGTAAATATATACATTTTCTTGTTTAAAATTCTATATTACATGAATTTTTAGCCTATAATTAGTTTTTTCATAAAAATTATTCTAACTTATATTATTTTCTGTTTTTCAGGATTATGACACTTTCTAGTCATTTTCCACTTTTAGTAACCCAAGTCACAGGCGTGTACTCTCGGTCACGAGCGTGTACTTTTGGCGTGTAGCCCGAGTGGAATGAAGTAACGGTCCGAGGTCTGTTTCGAGAAAAATTAACCTTTCACGCCCATAAGTCACGGGCGTGTAACCAAGGTCACGACCGTGTACTATGAGCATGTAACAAAATCCGCAGCAGATTCTCCTCGGCCAACATGCAAGAAGAATTCAACTGACACCCCCCCCTCACACATGGGCGTGTCTCTGGGGCATGTCATGCCAAGTCCCGAGAATTCACCACAGCGTGACTTTTTTCCCTCCACCATTATGCCGCTGCTGACATCCCCCCTATACGGGCGTGTCACTAGGGTATGTAACCCAACCTCCACGCCAGTCACTTCCAGACTTTAATTTCATCCACCAGATATCAACAGTGATGACACGCCCCCTCTATACGGGCGTGTCACGGGAGCATGCACTTCCCGAAAAATCCCTATAAATAGCAGCAAGCTCCAAGTGTTATGGGACAAGATTTGAGCCTTCTAGAAAGCTATTGGGAGTTTATTTTGAGTATTTCAGCTTAATGTTTTCATGTTTTAATGTTCTTATGATATCTTTTATCATATTTGTAATCTTATTGGAAACTCTATTTGTAATTTCTTTTAGTCCTTTTGGTAACTTCTTTCCAATAAGAAATAATATAGTTTCTCTCTCTTTCTCTCTCTCTCTCTTTTTTTCTTATTATGCATATTCTTAACATGCTTTTCATTTCCTATGTTCTTATGGATAACAAAATCATCATTAGTACTCGATCGCGATGATCTAAGGACGAGTTGATCAAGTTATGATGTTCTAACATTATTTCTCTTTTTAAAGTATCGACCTTCAATTTACTCTTGATTCAAATATAACGGGACTATATTATCGATATATAGCTTCTGTTTAAGTTTTCATCCTTAGATAGCTGAGAGGCTCGCAGTTTGAATTGATCGCCCAAGAGTAAAGAGAGTTGTACGTACCTCTCTCGAGAGAATGACGTAAATCTCCTGAATTGGAGTCAAAACTCTTGGGCATCCTCATTAGTACTCGATCGCTTCTGCTTTTTCTTCCTCTTCTTCTCTGCTTCAGTGACATCTTCAACTTGGGCATCCTCCTTCTCATATTCTTTATTAGCTTTTGCCAGATTTACCACACGACGATTCTACTTTGGATTGTGAAGCTTGTCAGTTTGGCAAGCATCACCAATCTTCTTTTCCTGCTAAGAAAGGCCACAGTTCTTCTCTCCCTTTTGATTTAGTTCATTCTGATGTTTGGGGTCCTGCTCCCCTTCAAACTATTGGTAGGGGTAGTTTATATTTTGTTATATTCATTGATGATTTTTCCAGGTGTACGTGGTTATATTTGTTACGCGAATGCTCTGAGATTTTATCGGGTTTTCTACCTTTTATAATTAAATACGTACACAATTTGATACCCCTATTAAAATTCTTCGTACTGATAATGCTAAGAAATACCTTAGTCATCAGTTTACTTTATTTTGTTTTGATCATGGCATGGTCCATCAAACTACTTGCCCTTATACTTTATAACAGAATGGTGTTACTAAACGTAAGAATTGCCATCTTTTAGATGTGGCTCGTAGTATTCTTACTCATATGCATGCTCCCCGGTCCTATTGGGGTCTTGCAGTTCTTCTTTCATGTTTTCTCATTAATCGAGTTCCGTCTTCGGTTTTCAATTGAAAACTCCTTTTTCTATTCTCTATCCTAATGGGACACCCTTTCGGTTGCCTCTTTGTGTCATTGGTTGCACATCGTTTGTTCACTCTCTTGCTTCTGGACGGGACAAACTCTCTCCTCGTTCTGTGAAGTACATATTTTTGGGCTATTGTCCGACACAGAAAGGGTATCGCTGTTTTGATTCAGTTCTTTGAAAACAGTATGTGTCGACAGACGTTACTTTCTTTGAGAATGCTCCCTTCTTTTATTCTCGCTCTTTTCCTTCTTCTTCTGATAGTTCTTCTTCTTCTCCTGATGTCTTTTGGAGCCTGCCCTACTTTCTTTTTCTCCTACTGCTGATTCTTCTCCTTCTGACTCCTCTATTGTCCCTACTTCTTCTCCTAAGCCGCTGCAACTAGATCCCAGGCCAGTAGTCTCTTCTTTGGATAGGGCTGATATAGTAGACAGGTCAGATCTGGATCTTCCAATTGCTCTTCAGAAAGGTGTTCGCTTTTGCACCCAATAACCTATTCAGGCTGCATTCTACTATGCTCAGCTCACTCCTTCATCTAGGAGCTTTGCTCTGGCCCTCTCAGCTAATATTGTTCCCGCTTCGTATTAAGATGCTCTTGTTATCCCTCATTGGAAGACTGCTATAGATGAAGAGATGTGTATTCTTACTAAACGGGGTACTTGGACTCTTATTCCTACACCTCCCGGTATTGACGTGGTTGGCTGTCGCTGGGTCTTTATCATTAAGTTTCTACCTGACGGATCTATTGATCGTTAAGAGGCCCGGCTTGTTACCAAAGGTTTTACGCAGACTTATGGTGTGGATTTATTTGACACTTTATCTCCTGCAGTATGGATTATTACTATCCGCGTGCTTTTTTTGGTGGCCGTCAACAGAGACTGGGAGGTGTTTCAGCTGGATATGAAGAATGCCTTTCTTTATGGTGATTTATAGGAAACTTTCTATACGGAGCAACCTCCTAAGTATGTTGCTCAGGGGGAGTCTCAGATCTCTAAACTGCGAAAGGCAATTTATGGTCTTAAGAAAAGTCTCAGGGCCTGGTTTGATAAGTTCAATGAGGTCATTTCATTGGTTGGGTTTACTAGAAGTGCTGCAGATCACTCATTATTCATTCGCAAGACATCGACCGGTCTTATTGTCCTTGCTATTTATGTGGATGATATTCTTCTCTCAGAGGATGATAGAGAAGGTGTGGATATGACTAAGAAGCATCTTCCTAAGCATTTTGTTACTAAAGATATGAGATCTCCGAAATATTTCTTGGGCATTAAAATATCTAGGAAACCATGGTCTATTGTTCTTTCACAGAGAAAGTATGCCTTAGGACTCTTAAAAGAGACAGACCTCCTTGGGTCTAAACCTACTCGTTCTCCGATGTCGGTTGGAGATGTCAAGTGTTGGAGTGAGGAATCACCTCTTCTTGAGGATGTCATCAAGTACAGACAGTTTGTGTGGAAACTCATTTATCTGACAGCCACATGACCGGATATTTGCTATGTAGTTGGAAGAGTGAGTCAGTTTATGCAAGATCCTAAGGAGCGTCATCTACAGTCAGCAATGAAGATTCCAGAGTATGTGAAAGGTTCTCCAGGGAAAGGACTTCTATTTCAGAAAAGGGGACACTTGAAGGTTGAGGCATGTTCAGATGCAAGCTATGTAAATGATAAGGAAGATTGGATGTCCACATCTAGATTCTGTACTTTTGTTGGCGAGAATTTGGTCAGCTGGAAGAGCAAGAAATAAGCTGTTGTCTCCAGGTCAAGAGCATACGCTGGATATATGAGCATGACTCTAACTACTTGCGAGCTGAAGTGGTTACAAACACTTATGCTTGATTTTGGAGAGCTTTATGATCATTCTCTGCCAATATTCTGTGATAACATGACAGCCATATATATTTTGAGGAATCCTGTCTTTCCTCAGAGGGAGAAGCATATCGAGGTTGATTGCCACTTTATTAGAGAGGAGATTTTGTAGAATCAGATTTGTACTCCGTTTGTTACCTCAGAGAGAGAACTGGCTGATTTCTTCATGAAGCTAGTTACTCCTTCCGAGGAGGTTTATAACAAGCTAGGCATTGTAGATTTATATGCTCCAGCCTGAGGGGGAGTGTTGGAGCTTGAGGATACCAGACGGACTTATGTATAACTACAGCGGTCTGCTTATCTCAACGAACTAGCGGTTTGGTCCAGCAGTCTGTTGGTGAACCTCAGCTTGAGGTCAAGTGGACAATAATAGTGACAGTCTGAGGGTTAGCCGCAGTAGCGGTCATGAGGTTATCTACAACGGTCTGAAGGAAGCCATAGCAGTGTGGCAGAAAGCCGCAGTAGTGGGCTGTCAGTTAGCCGCAGTAGTCTGAATGAAGTCGCAGCGGTCTGAATGAATCCACATCGGTTTGGCAGAGAGCTGCAGTAGCAGTCGTTGGTTAGCCGCAATGGTCTAGATGATGCCTTAACAGTCTGGTTGAAGCTGCAGTAGTGGACAGATTGTTAACCACAACTGCGGTCTTGTGGCAACACGCGGTTGCAGTCCGATAGCTTGCAGCAGCTGCGGTCTAGTGGATAGCCGCAACTGCGGTCTAGTGGCAACCCACAGTTGCGCTCTGGCGACCTGTGCCAGCGATCTTCCCTGGCAGAAGGCAACTTTTCTAGTTACCGATTGGTGTTTTATTTGTTATTGTATAGTGGGCGGGTTGACCATGTCAAATCGGGTAGGCTACCCGACTTGTATTTAGTCCCACATCGGTTGTTGTATTCTCTCATTTTCCTCAATTTCTATATACTAGGGGCATACCTTTGTAATGATTACCTTTTTGGAACAATAAAATTTGCCTTTCATTAGCTCTTTTTACATAGCGGATGGGTCAAATTCCCAATTCTCCTTGGATGTCAGCCTTTTGAGAAAAGACGGTCGTTGTGCATCCCAAATGTGGGTAAAATATGGGAGGAATTGATGTATGAAGTACACTTCATGAAGTACTCAATTCACCAAGAGAGCACAGAGATGTATAAGAACATGAAAAAGATGTTCTGGTGGCCGGATTTGAAGAAAGGCATAGCTCTTTATATGGTAAAGTGTCACACTTGTGCCTTAGTAAAAGCTGAATGTCAAAAGCCTGCAGGTTTCCTGAAGTCATTACCAATTTTGGTATGGAAGTTCGATGATATCTCTATATATTTTGTGCACGGGCTGCCGAGATCACAGAGCGGAAATGATGTCGTGTGGGTGATCATTGACCGATTGACAAAGGTATCACACTTCATACCAAACAAAAAGGACGATTCAGTGGAAAAGTTAACTAAGTTGTACGTGGACAACGTAGTATGATTGTATGGCGTGCTCCATAGCATCGTCAGTGACTGAGATGGGCGCTTTACTTCGAATGATTGGAGGCTAATCCACCTGTTGTTGGGTACTCAATTGATGTTCAGTACGACCTTTCATCCGCAAATGGATGGTCAGACATAGAAGATCAAGAGGATAATGGAGGATATGCTCCAGATGTGCGCCTTAAATTTCGGGAAGTGGTTGGAGGACCATCTCTATATGATCGAGTTCGCCTATAATAATAGCTATCAAGCTAGCATTCAGATGATTCCATTTGAAGCTTTATACAGTAGAAAGTACCGTACACCTTTAGCTTGGGCAGAAACATGCGAATCAAAGTTGTATAAGCGTAAGGAGGTCGAAGAAAAAATTTTGACTATACGCTTGATACGTGAGCTGCTATTGGTAGCCCAGGATAGACAGGCAAAATACTACAACGCCAAACACCGAAATGTGGAGTTTGCACTAGACAATTGGGTATATCTGAAGATAAAGCCATTCAAAGGCGTGTCCAGGATTCGATGATTGAAAAAGTTAAGTCGTAGGTATCGTGGTCCGTTTGAAGTGGTTGTGTGGATTAGAGAAGCTGCCTATCGATTAGCTCTTTTGGCGGAGCTAAGTGGTTTGCATGATGTGTTTCACATATCGGTGATATGAAAAGCTTTGATAGAGCCTACGCAAGTGGTCATTGCTGATCAAGTACCAGTCGATAATGGGCTGACGATGAAGGTTAGGCCCATTCGTATAGAGCCCACGAAGATCAAGCAGCTAAGAAACAAGGCAATCAGGATGGTCAAAGTCTGTTGGGACAATTGTGGCCGTGAAGAATTGACAGGGGAGCATGAGCAAACCATGCACAATGAGTTTCCCGAGTTATTTGTAAAATAATGTTGTAACATATTTGTTGCTCTTTTTACCTACAGATAAATAAAATTTCGGGATGAAATTTCTGTAAGGAGGGGAAGTTTGTAACACCCCAAGAACTGAAACAAAACTTTTTGTTGTTATCGTCAGGCGATAGTGGGCATCGCTTGCAATAGCGATAGCACTCGATGCCTTCAACAAAGCGTTGAGTGAACTCAACACACCTAACGCCTTCAGCGAAGCATTGAGTAGAATCGAATCACTCGTTGCTTTCAACAAAGCATTGAGTGGAGCTATCAGAGTGGCGATAGTGGGTATCGCTGGGTGATACTACCACATCTGATTGGACACATGTCGGATTGCCAGAAGGTGGCAGATGAGCGGTGATTTACTGTGGTCAAAGCGGCTACCAACAATATATCCAAGGTAATAACGGATATCGCCAGGCGATAACATTAACTTTGACTTGTCAACTAAAATCGTGGCCATTGCTTTCTCTGGATGAAATGATCCTGTGGCTGGGATAAATCCTGAGACCACTTAAGCAGAAGAGTGGAGAAAAGAGAAGTCATTTCTCTTCTTCTCACACTCTCTCCTCCTTTTCATCCAAGCTCTTGAGAGAAAAGATCTAAGGAAGAAGAAGGCTGAGGCTGAGCTTAGCATGGCTTGGTGAAGAAGATCCAGGAGTCAGAATCAAGAACCGAGGCATGATTCGTAAAGGGGAAAGTGAGGCGCTCATTTCCATATGGATAGAAAGCTCATTCATGGCTCCAAAATGAACTACAAGGGTAACGATCTTCCTTCTTGTACAAGTAAAGTCCTCCTTTTTGCATATGCATGAAATCCCTCACCAAAAGGTGGAGAATCGAGGGAATTCCGACAGGTTGATACGTGATATCCAACGGTTAGTTTTGCATATAGATCGAAAAATTGTAGTACAGAATAAACATGATGTGTAAAGCCCATCTTGATAGGTTGGTATGAATTGGTGATGTTTTATTTTGCATGCAAGAGAAGACTCCGATTATAAACGAGTAGTTTACGGGGTCTGTGGGTTGTACCTGTTAAATGAGAGTAGCAGGAAGTACTGGAGGTGTGCTTCAGGAAAATACCACAGTTTGCATAACTATTGGATATCATTGGGCGATAGTGAGTATCGCTGGCGATAGCTCTTGGTGAGCTATGATTGCTGTGAAAGCCCAGTTTTCTGGTACTGTAGGTTACTGCAGGGTTTTCTTGACTGATGTTCCAGTTATGGCTGAGTTTGGAGACAAAAAAGAGTTCTGTCGCTAACGCTAGGTGGTAGTGACTATCACTGGCGATAGCTTCCAGATAGAATTTTATTGATGAAGCCAGTCTCTCGGAGACCGTGGGACTATTGTGAGCTATATATGAGCTCTGAAAGGCTAGAGAGACGAATGGGCAAGGGGAGGATGACCCACGTCTTGTCATTCACCGTGATGGCTGTGACCGTCAGCATTGACATGTCAATTTGAGCAATGGACTGTGGATGAACTGTACCTGTGTTATGTCCGTCTGACTCGAATGCCTAAAGTAATTGGCATCGTTGGAGCTGATAATGAGTGTCTTAGGCCTGCGTGCAGGAAAGACTAGTAGTTCTCAAAGTTGACCATTAAGTTTCGGACCTCTGAACGATGGTGGGACCCTAGCAATCCGGTACACCGAGAATGTTCCCTGAGTGCACGGAACGTTTGGTCACTGAGGCACTCATTTGTGATATATTGAATGGTACTGGAGTGTGCCTTTTTGTGTTATATCAATATGTTAATGCTATGCCTGCAGGGAAGGAATACAGTTGCCCCGGGTACGGGGTAGGGTCATTATAAATTGGTCTGCAAAAAGCTGACCGTTGCTTTGTTTGCCTCCCTTGTGATGGATTGTCCCTGTGCAGGTGCTGAAGAGCTGAGTGGGAAATAGCGGGGCTCTGCCCTTGTTGCTAGTCCAGCCCTCAAAGGACAAGTAAAGAACTTTATTGTTTTCATGTGTGGCCGGCCTGCACACCTATGTCTGTAAACCACACTTTTGAAGCATAAATGTAAGGCCTTAAGGCCGTAACATTTTGTGTATTTTTTAAACATTCCTGTGATATATATATAGTGGACATTTGCATGTATTGAGTTCAAATTAACCCATAAAGTTTCCGCTAGAATGCTCAGATATAGGATTTGGTTTCGTAGTTTAATATTAACATGTAACTCCACTGACTGTCTGTGGAATATGGCGTGGGGCCCCGGCCGGCCCTTTGTTATATTCTATGTGACAGATGGAGGTGTTACACACCAGCCCCCACACTCAAGGATAAGGCAATGGCCTTTTCTCAGGTTCTTCCAGCATACACTCAGACCAAGGGCAAGTGTGTTAGCAAGCCTGACTTGGGTATTTCAGAGACCATCAATAGTATGTCCTCTACAAAGAAGATCACTGCAGGTAGGACTGTAAATAAACAAAGTTCCTCAACTTACAGACTCACCTTCTATCAGATTGTTGCTAAAATAAACAAGCATAAGGAAGCTGCCCTTCCTTCTAAACAGTCAGCAGCTAACATGCAATCTACTAGACCTGTTCAGAAAAGAAGATATAATATCCATGAGTGTTGTTATTGTGGCAAAGTGAGACATTTTGCCTTAGATTGCTGACACAATCCTACTGTGATTAGGGCAAGCGCTAGTCTTCCTGTCTGCAGGAAGATGTTTTCAATTTTAGACTAATATGCACCAAGGACCCAATACAAATTGGGGTCCTAAGGTAACATAAATTATGTTTTGCAGGATAGTCCAAGTGCCCATACTCCTATATGATACTTGGATAGTAGTCGTTCCAAGCACATGACTGGAATAAGAAGCAACCCGAGGGACTTCACTCTAGTGAATAATGAACCTAAAGTAATCTTTGGTGGTTTAAATAGAGGAGTCACTAAGGGGTATGATATGATTACCAATGACATAGTCATAATCTCAAAAGTGGCTTATGTAGAAGGGTTGCAACACAACCTGATAAGTATGAGCCAGCTTTATGATCTTGGCTATATCATTTTATTCCACAAGGTTGAGTGTCAAATTAAGAGGTCAAGTGACCAAGAGGTCATCTTGACACGACCTAGGAGTGGAAATGTTTATTGTTTAAACTTTTTATGCTTAAGTAATGACTCTCCTATATGTCTAGTTGCAAATGAGAAAGTCTCATATTGTGTAACATGACATAAGAGACTAGCTCACTTCAACTATAAGACTATAAGTAAGCTCTTCAGTGAAGAGCTAGTCAGGAATGGTCTTAAAATGAAATGCACCAAATAAGGCTTTTGCTCTGCATGCCAAAAGGGCAAGAAGACCATAGCTTCTTTTAAGAGCATTGGGGCCAAAGACTCTGTGAGGTGTTTATACCTCCTGCATATGGACTTGTTTGGTCCAATGCCAGTTCATAGTCTAGGTAGGAAAGTCTATACCCTTGTGGTTGTTGATGACTTCTCTAGGTTTGCTTGGATTTTCTTTCTTAAGAAAAAGTATGAAACCCTTGATATCTTTATGACCTTTGTCAAGAAAATTCAGAATGAATTAAACAGTACTGTGGTCAAAATCAAAAGTGATCATTGTACTGAATTCTAATCGAAGGCATGACAATGTTCTGTGAAGAATAATGGATTCACCAATAATTTTCTTCTCCAAGAATACCCCAGCAAAATTGGATTGTTGAGAGTAAAAATAGAACTCTTATAGAAGCTGGCAGGACATTGCTAAGTGACATTTCTCTCCCAGAATATTTTTGGGCTGAGGCACTAAATATTGCATGTCATGTCCTGAATAGAGCTTCTATCAACAAGGATCATAAGAAGACTCCCTATAAGATAATGAAGGGCAGAAAACCAAACCTAGCCTACTTCAGAATCTTTAGAAGAAAATACTATGTGCTCAACAATGGGAAATCGTACCTAACTAAGTTTGTTGCCAAATCCTATGATGGGATATTTGTTGGGTATAGTAATCATAATAAAGCATATAGGGTCTACAACTTGAAAAATCAAGTTGTGGAAGAATCTATAAATATAGTATTTGATGATTCTTCTATGATTAACAATGAGCTACCAAGCTCCTCATCTAGATTTGAAGGTATATATTTAGTGATGGACAAACTACCCATAAAGTAAGCTTCTCCTACATCCCAAGATGAAGATGAAGGAGTGTGCATTCCCGAAGAAGAACTTAACATACATGATGTGGATGAAGTACAACAAGATCCAGCCATTGAAGCTCAAGATGCTGAAGGAAGAATGCCCCCTGCAGTCAAGCATCTAAGAGATCATCCAAGACATCAGATATTTGGTGATGCCAGCCAAGGGGTCACAAAGAGGAGCAAAAGCCTGAATCGTATTCTAGCTTTTTGTCTTAGATTGAGCCCAAAAGATTTGAAGAGGACAATATAGATCAGTTTTGGATTGTGGCAATGCAAGAAGAAATGTACCAGTTCAAAAAATGTAAGGTCTGGAAGCTGGTTCCCAGATCATAAGGACATAACATCATTAGAACCAAGTGGATCTAAAGGAACAAGCTTGATTAAAATTGTGTTATAAATGGTGTTATAATTAATAATAAGGCTAGGCAGGTGGCTTAGGGATATAGACAAGAGGAAGGTATTGATTTTGATCAAATCTTTGCCTCAGTAGCTAGGCTAGAAGCCATCAGACTGTTCCTTGCATATGCTGCCCACAAGGGATTCAAAGTCTACCAGATGGATGTGAAGTCAGTCTTCCTGAAAGGTGACTGAAGAGAAGAAGTCTATGTTAAGCAACCATAAGATTTTGTTGTTCCTAACTCTCCTGGTAACGTTTATAGACTTAGGAAAGCTTTGTATAGGTTAAAACAAGACCAAGAGCATGGTATGAGACCCTGTATAGTTTTCTCATTGAGAAAAAATTCTAAAGGGGAAAGATAGACAAGACTCTATTCCTAAGGGAATCTAAGGGCAAGATCATACTAGTCAAAATTTATGTAGATGACATAATTTTTAGGTCTACTGATGACAACCTTTGAAAGAAGTTTGCCAAACTTATGCAAGGGAAGTTTCAGAAGAGCAGTATGAGTGAGCTTAAGCACTTCTTGGGCCTCCAAGTAAGACAGTATGAAGATGGATTATCCATCTCCCAGTCTAAGTTCACTAGGGAGTTAATTAAGAAATTTGGTATGGAGAATGCCTCCATAATAAAAACTCCCATGGTGTCAAATATGTTAATAGACAAGGATGAAGCAGGTAAACCTATTGATAAATCCTTATATAGAGGTATAGTTGGCTCCCTCCTCTGTCTTACTGCTAGTAGGCCAGACAGCATGTATGCTATATGTGTTTGTACTAGATACTAGGCTAGCCCTAAGAAGTCTCACTATTCTACAGTTAAAAGAATTCTGATAAATCTTAAGGGCACACCAGATCTTGGCCTATGGTACCTTAAGAATAGAGATTTTGAGCTAACATGGCATTCATATATAGACTTTGTAGGCTGTAGAGAGGACAGGAAAAGCACTTCAGGCTCCTGTCAGTTCTTGGGTGGAAGGCTGGAGTCTTGGAGCAGCAAGAAGCAAACTAGTGTTGCAATATCAACAACTGAGTCAGAGTATATATAAGCAGGAAGTTGTTGTGCACAGTTATTATGGATCCAGCACCAACTTCAGGATTACAATCTAAAGATAAATAACACTCCATTTTACTGTGATTCAACTAGTGCAATCTTTATTGCTAGGAATCCTATCTCTCACAGCAGGACTAACCATATAAAGATTAGGTATCACTTCATTAGGGAGCATGTGGAAGTGAAGACATCAGTCTTTAATTTGTCCCTACTGATAATCAAGTAGATGACATATTCACTAAACCACTAGATGAAGCAAAATTCAATACCTTAAAATTTGAATTGGATATGTTGAATTTAGCCTAGCTTCAATAGCTCAACATATAGTTTGTGCTTATTGCAGGTAGTTTTAATCTCTACAGGATAAATCAAAGAAAATTGGACTAAGGGTCCAGGCATCGAGTGCGCTGAGTCTAAGTGCTCAGACATTGAGTGTGTTGAAAGGACATCATGCGTCGAGAGCATTGAGTGCATCGAGTTAACTCAACACATGCTCCCAAGAAGCTTATTTTGCATCCAAGTGACGAGATCAATCTCGGTTGTTGATTACTTCGTGATCATAAATAGGTACGCGCCTCTCTATCTTCAAAAATAGAAAACACTATAAATAGAAGGATGTATGCGTAAAATAAAATACACTGTTCCTTGCCCTTCTCTGTCAGTGCAACAAATCGACGAAGAGCTTGGATAATCTACTGCAATTTCTAGAACAGATATCACTTAAGAGATTGGATTTCTTGTTCGAAAGTAGTCTAGAATGGATTCAAAGATACGCTAGAGGAAATTCAGCATGTTCTTCACCAGCTCCAGGTTGTTGACCTAGAGTTGGTTTTGTTTGAGCCCTGTTTGCTGTGGAAAAGAGAAGTACTGGAGCTGTAGTCCACTACTAAAGTCAACTCCTCATCCCTGAAGATTAAGTCTGTTATCAGTCGTAACAAGGTTAAGCTAACCTCTAAAAGACTTAGCAAAGCCCTGCAGCTGCCTAAGTTCAAAGGTTCTGATGAAGAAGATGAACTAGATCAAGGATATATCAAAGATGATCTTAAGTGGTGTGGACTGTCAAAGCACACCACTGGGTCTATCCTGAGAAGAGAACTGAATCTCAAAGAGAAATTCCTTGTGAATGTCATTGGGAAGGGGCTATTATGCAAGACTAGATCCCATGACAAAATCTCAAAGAAAATGTTTGAGTTGATGGCCAAGGTTATCCTCTCCAAAAAGACTGATTGGGTAATAATAATTTTTTATAGGATTGTAGAAAGTCCCCCAATGCCAAACCTAGGAAGAATTCTATCTCTATTTCGCCTTAAGAGTGTTCTAGGGTTCCATAACCCAAGGTTAGGAACAAAAATCCATCACATGAGAAGAATGGATTTAAAAATGTTGGATAGATGGGATAGAATTCTGTAGCCTCATGCTCAGACTATTGCCAAGAAAAAAAGAAGGAAGCAATTGCTGTTCTAGAGGAAAGTACTAACAGTAGCCCATCAGATTAGGCTGAGGAAGAGACTCATGATCCAAACCTTTCTCATTCTATTGAAGAGACAAGGAGAGACAAAACTACTCAGGTATCATTTTCTTTTGAGCCTATAGCAATGATTCAAGTCACCAGAAGCTAGTTTAAAGATCATGCTATTGAGGAGGCCATGGATATACCTCCTGTTGAGGTTACTGAAAAGGTTGCTGAAGAGATAGTGGACAAGATCTCTGAGGAGATAGTAGAGGAGTCTATCACAACTCCAATTCCAAATGAAGAGGAAACTACTCCCCTAGACTAAGTTCAACAAGGTGGATACATCCCTCAAAGTGTGGGGGAGAAACTTCTAGAGCATGTGATGGAAGAAGCTCTTACTGAGGGGGAGCAAATGCAGGTGTTACAAGAAGATGTTTAACCTCCTCTTATACATGAAAAACATCCAGATATAATTATAGCTGATGCCCTTGATGTCCCTATGGATATGGAAGAGATTGAGGGGGAGATTCAATATGAACTCCTTGCTTAAAGAATATTCTATGAGATAGAATCATCAGAATCAGATAAAGGAACTGCTGTTGCTGATAACATGTCACCTCAAAATTCTTCAAAACTTGATGTGGCCAACTCAGCTGTATGAGAAGATCCCAGTCTAGTTCAACAACCTGTACCAGTCAGTGATGAAGGTGCATCCACTGATCAAATGTCAGGAATATTCCTGGTTCAATTAAAGGGGTTACTGGATGACCAGCAGAGACAATTTGTAAATTTTGTTGATGATTCAATAAAGAACATCAAGAATGACTTATCAATTGAGATAAAATCTATTAGATTTGAGGTCAATCTGCTGAAGGCACAGACTGTCAAATTCTTCTTAAGAACAGCTCATATAGTTGACTTTACTCAGGACAAGTTGGTAGATATCGGCACTCTCCACAATGCACTTATGGAAAATCAGAATATTCTCTCTGGAAGCTATTTGGCAGTCCACAATGCAGAAAAGACACTATTGGACAAGCACAATACAATTCTTGAAAGAAGGATAGATGCTTGTGCTTAAGTTCTGGATGATCATCTACTAAGAGTCAAGAATCATGTCACCCTTAGCATTGACCATCTGGATAGTTAGTTGATTAAGGCTAGCACCTCCCAGACTCAGAAGATCTATGAAGAAGTCAAAAAGGGGGAGAAGGATGTAATAAAGGCCAACACTGAAAATGCTGTCTGGTCTACAAATGTGCTAAGGGGATCATTTGGGCTTGAACAGCTAATATATGATAATATCAATATTATTCCTGACCAGATTCATCAAGCACTGCAAGAAGGGAACTATAGTACCCAATAGCCTGATCAACAAACAAAATAGTATGACTCCCAACAGTATGATACTCAATATGGAGCACAGTGGGCTGAACCCTCTACAATAGCTGAAGGCCCTATATTCAGCCCCACTATTGAGCAAGAGTTAAGGGCTAAAGACAAATCTATTGCTGAGAAAGAGGATGCTGCTAGGATGAGAAAATAGAGATACAAGGAAGAGATGGAGTTAAGACCTGATTTTGAATAATGGAGTCCTAAATCAAGGACCATTATTCTATCTGCCTGAGATTTGGTTAAGAATAAGAAGACAGAAAGGGGAAAGCCATACAACTCCCTTGAATGGGCTATACTTGAAAATAATGAGAGGGATAAAAGTAAATTCAAAAAGGACAAGTGGCTAGGTACTTTGCCACCAGATATTGTGGAGCCTGTCAAATACTTCTCAAAGCCATATAATTACTTCCAAAGGTAGAAGGAAAAGGAGTCAAAAGACAGTAAAGAGAAAGCAGCCAAGAAGCCCTGCAGGGGCATAGTGATAAGAGAACCAGAAACCTTAAAATGTTTCTTGTATTTCTTAAGGGATGAAGGAATTGTGTCAATTTTGTATTATGCACATTATAAAAACAATCATTCCTTGTATTTTATGAAAATCAAATTTTTTGATGTGCTTACATTACTTCTGTCTACTAAAATGTTTTACATGTTGTTTATGTGTTGGTGTATATCATTGTCCTAGGTTTTGACTTCTTCAAATAGGGGGAGATTGTTGGGTCCATTGTCCTAAATGTCCCAGATTTGAAGAAGGCCTACAGGATAATAGTATACACATACTTGTATCTGATGTATGCTTTAAGTTTTATGTATGCAGGTGGTCACTTTTTACACTGATAAGACAGGTTGTCTAAGTAACAATGACAAGTGGATATAAGGAAAGATGCTGAGAAGATAGAAATCAGTTAAAGTCCACAGCCGTTGAGTGAAGTCAGTTCACTCAATGCCAGATTATAACACCCAAAAAACTGGAAAACAAAACTTAAAGGTTGCTATCGCCGGGCGATAGTGGGTATCGCTAGCGATAGTACTCGACGCACTCAACGCAATCAACGTAGCAATCAGTAGACTATCACACGACAATAGCAAGGTATCACACGATGATAACACTCGACGCACTCGACGCACTCGATGCACTCAATGCATTCAACGAATCATCAAGTAAGCTATCAGAGTGGCGACAGTGGGTATCGCATGGCGATATCTCCACGTGCTGTCTAGACACATGTTGGATGGCCGGAAAGCTGTTGAAGAGCGGTGTTGACTGAGGTCAAAGTGGCTACCAACGATATCTCTTAGGAGATAGTGGATATCGCCTGGCGATAACGATAAATTTGACTGGTTAGATGAATTCGTAGCCATTCAGTCCTATTGAAGAGAGGATCCTATGGCTGGGATAAATCCCGAGGTCTCTTAAGTTGAGGAGTGGAGAAAAGATAAGTCATTTCTCTTCTCTCACACTCTCTCCTCCTTTTCATCAAGTCCTTAGAAAAAAGAGCTAAGGAAGAAGAAGGCTGAAGGCTGAAGCTTTGCAAGCTTAGAGAAGGAGATCCCGAGGTCAGAATCAAGAATCGAAGCAAGATCCGTGAAGAGGAAAGCGAGGCGCTCCATTCCAGCCGGATAGAAAGCTTGCTAATGGTTCAAAAACGATCTACGAGGGTAATAATCTTCCTTCTTGGACAAGTGAAGTCCTTTTTGCATACGCATGAAATCCCCCACCAAACGGTAGAAAAGCAAAGGGAATTATGATAGGTTGATACGTGATATCCCCGAATAGTTTTACTTATAGAATCCGGAAATCGCAGTATGTTATAGGTATGCTGTATGAAGCCCATCCGGACAGGTTGGCTTGGATTGGTGATGTTTTATTTTGCGCACCGAAGAAGACTACAAGTATAAACTGGTAGGTTATGGAGTCTGAAGGGTTGTGCCCGTGAATGGGAGTAGCAGGAAGTACTTGAGACACTCTCCAGGAAAAACCCCAGAAAATACCACGGTTGTGATAATTGTTTGATATCGCTGGCGATAGCTCTTGATGAGCTATATTTTGTGAAAGTCCAATTTTTGTAGCACTGCAGGATGCTGCAGGTTTTTCTAGATAAATTTTCTAGTTGTGGCTGAGTCTGGGTACAAAAAGAGAAATTCTGTTGTTACCGCCAGGCGATAGTGACTATTGCTGGCGATATCTCCCAGATAGCATTTTGATTACCAAGCCTATTTCTCGAAGACCGTGTGGCTAGTTTGTGAGTTGTAGCCTGTGTGCTCAGCTCAGATAGTCGTGAGAGTCATCTATTTAAATATAACGCAGTTATGTTTAATTCCTCGGGAAAGGTGATGTGACTCGTGTCTGTCCATTTAGATATGGAAGCTCGGCTTTCGGCTATGGCATGACGATTTGAGTAATGGGAAAAGCCTGAACTATATCCGCCCTATATCAGGTTAATAGACCTGGTAATTAGTGCTGGAAGTAGGGAGGAGAGTCTTGGCTGTAACCAGATAATAATGCTCATAGTTTGGTATAAGTCTCAGACTTTTGGATGGTGGTGGGACCCCGACTATCCGATACACCGATATTGTGCCCTGAGTGCACGAAACGTTTGGCAGTTGATAAAGACGTTTGTGATATATTGAAAGGTGCTTGAGTTATACCTTCTTGTGATCTGTCTATGTATAGTTGTTATGTATGCAGGGAAGGAATACTGCTGCCCCGGGTATGGGATGTTATAAATTTATCAGCTAAAGCTGACCGTTGCCTTGTTTGCCATCCTTATGGTGGATTGTACCTGTACAGGTGCTGGAGATTCAAGCGGGAAATAGAGGGTTGCAGCCCTTTGATGCTATGCTGGCCTTCGAAGGCCAAGCAAAGTCTCTTTATTGTTTTCATGTGTGGTCGGCCTGCGAACCGATGTTTATAAACCATTCTTTTGGGTAACAACATTTGTAAGGCCTTAAGGTCGTGACTTTTGTATATTTTGTAAAATATTCCTGATATGTATAATAGTGGACATTCGCATGAATTGAGTTTGGGTAACCATAAAACTTTCATTGGAATGCTCTGAGTTAGGATTCGTTTGGTCTTTTGATATTAACATGTTATTCCGCTAACATCTGTGGAATATGGCGCGGGGCCCCAACCGGACCCTCTGCTATATTTCATGTGATTGATGAAGGTTTTAAAATTTGGTATCCGCTTGTCTCGGTATTCCTTATGCGAATTCGTGGTCGAATTCTTTTGCGGGGTGGAGAGCATGTGTATGTACTTACCGATATAATAAAATGAACTCAAGAATGTCCACTTAGGAATAAAAATACATGTGTGTGAGGAACCTATTTATTCCTATTAGTCATGGTGTGTCTTGTATGTGGTTGCTAAATTATGTATTTTACACTTTTAGGTAACTCGATGTGGTGCGAGGCAGTCTGAACTACAACGTTCTGTGGAATGTACAGCACCAGCTGATGTGCCCAAACCTCCCCATTCTACGAAAATGATACTCTTAGTTGCTGAGGCAATGTTTATTATGATAAATGAACAGCTGACTGGGCAGGAACAACCTGTGATGGTACCAATATGGGTTGGTGTAGCCGATCCTATAGTTATTAGGTAGGTGCTTGCTGAGGATTTTGTTGATAGGCAAGCGACTGAAAGGCAGCTGAAGCACTTCATGAGTTTTAATCCTCCTACGTTCACAGGTGCAAGATCCCCAATGCAGCAGAGGACTGGCTTTCACATTTCAAGAGAGTGTTGAAAGAGATTGAAATAGAGTAGGGGCAGAAGGAAAACTTGGCCACTCTCCTATTGGAAGGAGAGGCTAGACTTTGGTGAGATGAGTTGGAGTTACACTACTTTGCAGGAAGGCGACTATCTGAGATCTCGATGGAGGAGTTTTTGAGATTATTTTTGGCAAAGCATCTGCCTTCGTCGCTGTGGATTTCCATGGAAAATGAGTTCCAGTGTTTCACTCAGAGCGAGGGTAGTGTGGATAACTACTTGCATGGGTTTACCAGGTTGGGATGATATGCAGGGTCTACTTTTGTTGAAAAAGAGCGTAAGACCAATAGGTTCTATGAGGTACTTTGGGATGAGCTGAGGTTACTGCTCTCCGGTCCAATGAATCAAGGTTTTCAAGTGTTGGTTAATACAGTTCGTTCGTTAGAGAAGAACATGATGAGGGTATAGGGCAAGAGGGACTTGAATATGATAAAGCCTGAGTTTAAAATGCCAACTTATTCAAAATCGCATTTTCAGAGATGGAAGAAGAAGTCCAAGTCTTCTTGACAAGCTCCATTTGCTATTACTTATGGAGCAACATCAGGGCGAGGTACGCTCACATGTTACACTTGTGGAAAGTCAGGGAATTTTGCCGTGATTGTACCAGTGGCCTTCCAAGGAAGGATAAAAAGGCGGGAGCATCTTATGCGGAGAAGGGAAAGGTGGTTGAGACTACTGCATCCCAATATGCTCCAGCTTAGCCAAGGGTTTACAATCTTGGCCAGTAGGATGCCATCAAATAGGCTGATGTCATCACAAGTATGAGTAGTATATAATTTTTATGCTTTATATACTTCATACATTATGAATTTCTTGAGTATAACATAATTTAAGTAAGCTTCATTCTTATTCGAGACTATCCAGTGAGAGCACTATTTGATACAGGTGCTTCTCATTCATTTCTATCTAAGGACTTCATTTCGCGGATCAGAGTGCCTACTCTTTGGTCAAAAAATATAGTAAAGGTGATATTACCAAACATATGCGTAATGCGTGCGGATAGGGCTTGTAGGGTTGAGGTGAAGATATGAAGTCAGGATTTTAGGCTGAAAGCATCGTTGCTACCAATATCTGAGTTTGATGTAATCTTTGGCATAGACTGGCTCTTAGAGCAGCATGCCTGTATAGATTTCAACTCTAAGGAAGTCACACTAAGACAGAACACTGAACGGGAGACTAAATTCGCTGGTTTGCGAGAATCGATCAAGATATCGATGTTTGCTCTCCAAGTAGTCACGACTGTTCGGAAGGGAGCGAAGTTGATCTTCACGCAATTGGAGGATGTTTAGCCGAAGTCCAGTTTGAGTGGCGTTCCTATTATACCATATTATGCTAATGTTTTTCCTAAGGACCTCACTAGGTTACCGCCCCAGCGAGAGATTGACTTAGCTATTGAGTTATTGCCAGGTGCAAAACCTGTGGCCCGCTCACCGTACAAAGTAGTGCTAAAATAAATGGCAGAATTGAAAGTTTAATTGTATGAATTGCTAGAACAATGCTATATACGTCCAAGTATGTCACCTTGGAGTGCACCAGTCATCTTTGTAAAAATAAAGGACAAAAGCTTACGTATATGCATTGATTATCGATAATTGAATAAGCTGACGGAGAAAAATATATATATCTGATTCCATGGATTGATGACTTATTTGACCAGCTTGTGGGATTGACAGTCTATTAGAACCTGGATTTAAAGTCTGGCTACTACCAGTTGCGGATTCAGGAATATGATATTCCCAAAACGGCGTTTGGTACCCACTATGGTCATTATGAGTTCACTGCAATGTTGTTTGGGCTAACAAACGCGCCATCGATATTCATAGACATGATGCACTGGACCTTTCAAGAGTACTTTGATTAGTTTGTGATCGTCTTTATTGACGACATACTGGTATACTCTCAATCAAAAGAAGATCATGCAAATCACTTGAGGATGGTTTTGCATAACGTGAGCAAAAATAAACTCTATGCCAAGTTCTCAAAGTGTGAGTTTTGGCCGTCGTCAGTGGCTTTTCTTGGCCACGTAGTTAGTGGAGAGGGTATTGCGGTGAATCTAGCGAAGATCGTTGTGATACGTGAGTGGTCTATGTTGACCTCTGTAGCCGAAGTCAGGAGTTTCCTTGGACTTGCTGGCTACTACAGGCGCTTCGTGGTGAACTTTTTGCGGATAACCTTACCTCTCACCACACTGACGAGGAAAGATCAGAAGTTCGTTTGGATGCCTGAGTGAGCGCAAGCTTTTGAAGAGTTAAAGATTCAATTGACCACGACACCTATCTTGAGTTCGCCATGTGGTACAAACAGCTATGCGATATATAATGATGCATCAGGGAGAGGCTTAGGCTGCGTTCTTCTGCAGTTCGGAAAAGTTATAGCTTATGGCTCACTTCAGTTGAAAGCGCACGAGCGAAATTATCGAGTCCACGACTTGGAGTTGGCGGCTGTGATTTTTGCCCTTTAGTTGTGGCATAACTACTTATATGACATGAAAGTTGACATCTTCACAGACCATAAGAGCCTTAAGTATTTAATAGATCAGAAGAATCTGAATATGCGATAACGGAGATGGATGGTGTTCCTCAGGGACTACACTTTCTAGATATATAACACTCCCGGGAAGGGAAATGTGGTCGCAGATTCCTTGAGTCGTAGGACTCCAGTACAGGCAAGTTGGTTACAGATGCATGATGAGCGTCTGATCCAGGAGTTGGAGGCCTTAGATATTTCTTGTGTTTACAAGAATGCCACTATAATTACATGCTTGAACTGGATGGAGGTGCAATATGACCTCACAAATAGAGTTTGTTGAGCAATGGAACTCGATAAGAGTATGAAGCGCTATGCAACGGATGGGTCAAATTCCCAATTCTATTTGGATGACAGTGTTTTGAGAAATGACGGTCGTTTATGCATCCGAAATGTGGGTAAGCTGCGTGGGGAGTTGATGTATGAGGCACACTTTACTAAATACTCAATCCACCCAGGGAGCACAAAAATGTATAAGGACATGAAAAAGATGTTATGGTGGCCGGGGTTAAAGAAGGACAGAGCTCTTTGCGTGACAAAGTGTTAAACTTGTGCCTTGGTAAAAGCTGAATGTCAGAATCCTGCAGGTTTCCTGAAGTCGTTGCCAATTCTAGTGTGGAAGTTTGATGATATCTCTATAGATTTCGTGCATGGATTACCGAGATCATAGAGCGGGAACTGTTGGAACCCCAGTTTTGATTTGGGCTAGGATTACTATTAGGATGTTTAGATTGACCCAACATGTATAGTATAGTGTCATAGGTTTCTCCAGGGTTATTGCCTTAGAAGATTTCTAGAGTTCAGAAATTCAGTTCGATGAAAGTTGAGCGCAGTTCGACGAACGCCGAGCTCAGCTCGATGAACTCAGAGTTCTAACTCTGAGTTGAGCTCGACGAAAGCTGAGCTCCGGTCGACGAACTCTCTTCTCTTCTCAGAAACTCAGCTCGACGATAGCCAGCATCAGCTCGACAAAAGTCAGGCTAAGCTCGACGAACTTTGATCTCAGGTCGACGAATATGAAGAATCATTTCAACGAACTCTAGGCTCAGGTCAACAAAATGTATGCTGAGTTCGATGATTTCTAAGTAGTGTGTTAGGCCGTTTTCTTTGCAGATGGAAGAACAGATCCAGGCTTAATTTTAGGCTAATTATATATTCTTATGGCAGAATATTTTATAAGCTTAATTGCAGGCAGTTGTGACTCTGACATTTAATGTTAAATATTCTAAAAAATATAGCCGTTTAGAGGCAGCATTAAATGTGGATTTATCACATAGTTTATTGCTAATTAATTTCCAAGGCAGTTACCTTCTCGGGAATTCTCCAGCCATTTCAGGGTTAATGAATTTAAATATTTGAAACATTCCAGATATATGTTTAGAAGTTTTTTTGCTTTAGACAGAGATAGTTACAGTTTTTGAGACACATCTTGTTTTACGGAGAATAAGCTTTCTGCTTCAAGTTTTTCTTCCAGCAATAGATCTTCAATCTGAGAAAAAAGCTCACATCTCTCAAAAACATTTACTAGAAGAAGAAATTTTCAAAGAAGGTCTACACCTTGAAGAAAGGACTCCCTCACTTGATCACAAACTCTATTCAAATTAGGGGGAGCTTTCTACTTCAACAATCCACTAGTCTTCTTAGAGATTATCGACAGAGAAGAACACCATCATCTTTTTATTTATTTCATAAACTGTGTACAAGGTTTTAACTCCCTTCAAAAGTTAGATCTTTGGTTCATAATTCACCTGATCAAAAGAATTAGGTTTAGTTTTTGAGCACCTGATCAAAAGCTCAAAGGGTTGTTAGATATCCCTTAGAAAAATTGATTTTGTGGTGGCGGGGCACCTATGCAAAAACCTGTGGTGGCAGGGCACCTGATCAAAAACATGTAGTGGATTCCTACCAGGTGGTAGAAGAGTGGATGTACCCAGATTTATTGGGGAACCACTATAATTCTTGTGTCATCTGTGCTGATTTCTTTCTTTGTTTGTGTGCTGTGATTTTCTTTATATACATATATATATATCTCTCTATCTTTTAATACGCTATAAAAACAAGTTAATAATTTTTAATACTCTATTCACCCCCCTCTAGAGTAAAGATAAAATCTATCCCTCACTTTCAATTGGAATCAGAGGGTTGTTCTTTGGTTTTATAGGCTAACACCTGAACCAAACGATCTGATAGATTTTAGTTTACCTAGAAATTTATCATGACACAAAACAAAGAGTTTTCAAGCACCAGACCTCTAGTGTGCAATCTTAATAAGTTTTCACTATGGAAGGCAAGGATTAGGCTTTACATGAATTCTATTGATGAAGAAATTTATAACTCTATTTTGACAGGTCTCCCTACACCACCTACAACAACCAATACAAGTGTTGTACCTCCTCTAGAATGAACTGAAGCACAAAAGAAAGCAAAGATTGCTGATGCCAAAGCCATGGACATCTTGGCTCAAACTATGTCAGATGACAATTTCCAAAAAGTTGCTGAATGTACTTCAACCAAAGACATCTAGGATTCCCTAAATGGAATGGATGCTGGTTCTGTAGATGAAAGAAAGGATAGAAGATCCAACTTGATTTCTCAATATGAGAACTTCAAGAAGGGTTAAACTGAATCAGTGGCAGACATGTACACTAGACTCAGTCTCATCATTAATGAGCTGAAAACCCTTGAGAAGGATATCACATTGACAGAAGTCAATGATAAAATCCTCATGTGTTTCCCTAGCACATGGGATTCCATAATCTGGCCAATTAAAGAAGCTAGAAGTGTCAATGAGATATCTATTGAGACTCTATTGGGCAAGCTCAAATCTTATGAGCAGCTCATCAAATCCAGGGAAGCTGAGCAAAAGTCTTCACCTTCAGTAAAGAAAGAAAAGAGCATTGCTTTCCAAACAACAGACAAAGCAGAAGATCTTCTAGAGAATGAAGATTTTCTAAGCTACTGGCTAAGAGATTCTACAAAATGGTCAGAAAAGACTTCAAGAGAAGACCTTCCAGAGACCAGGATAAACCAAGGTATGACAGAACTCCTACTAAAGAAATAGTTTATTATGAATGCAGGAAACCAGGACATATCATTCCAAAATGTCTTGAGAATAAGAAGTAAAAGAAGAAGGAGATATACTCTAGGAAGCATTCACACAAGCCCTCTTCTAGCAAATACAAGAAGAAGGAAAGAGGATTTATTGCTGATACTTGGAGTGAATCAGACTCTGAGTCTTCATCCAGTTCTAGTGAAGATGAAGAAGAAGAAGTAAGAGCAAAAGAAATCTATCTGATGACAATCAATGCCTTATGTAGTAATTCTGAGCAAGAATCTGAATTAGAATCTGAATTAGAATCAGAAGAAGATCAGGTAATCTCTACCTTTGATTTTAACTCAGAATAATTTAAAACTGATTTTAAATTGCTATGTAAAGACCTGATTCTGTCTGAGAAGGAAATAAAACTTCTCAGAGAGAAATTAGTTTAATTAGAAAATTTTTCCTCTGAAAACATAAAACTTAAAGAAGATTTAAAAAGTGCTAATGATCAAATACTTTCTTTAGAAAATAAATTAAAAGAGGCTAAGCTATTTGAAGAATCCCTTAATGGGAGAAGTATCAAATTGATGGATATCACAAGCACAGTGAATGCCATATTAAATGGCAAACTGGCCATGAGAGCTTCATCTAGTCAGCCTCATATTTTGCAGAAAAATATTCTATGACCTCCTATAAATTTTATATCTGCTAAAGGAAAAGAAGTATTATAAGTTACAAATAAAGATACTAAAGTTTTCCAAAAGAATAAACCAAAGAAAAGTAAAAGTTCTCAGAAAAATTATGTTCCACAAAATTTGTCGAACCAAGATCAACGAAATCGGTATCATTTGTCGAACGGAGATCGATGAAATCTGAACCCAGAGTTTGGGTACAACTACTCAACTATAGGTGCTCGACGAAATCAATATGATTCGTCGAAAAGAGATCGACGAACGTGGAACATAGATAATGAATTCTATCATTCTGTGAATCGAGATCGACAAAATCGATACTGTTCGTCGAACGAAGCTTGACAAAATCAACTTAATTCGTCGAACCCAGTATTTCAAAACAGAAAGTCTAATTATTTTCAAAACAATAATCAATCACAGAAAATTGTTAACCCTTTTACTCAGTGGATTATTCCTCCTAGGAGATTTTATCCACTAGGTTATAAGGATCAACCAGATTATTCCTAAATTTCTAGTTATCATTATGTAAGTAATCAAGGACCCAAGGTAACCTGGGTCAAGAACAACTAATCTATTTTTATACAGGTAAAGAACTATCCTACCAAAGAGGAATAGTGGTACTTGGATAGTGGGTGTTCAAAACACATGACAGGATCAAAAGCAAACCTGAGTGATTTCAAATAAAAGCTTGGACCTAAAGTGGTATTTGGAGACTCCAACTGTGGATAGAGAGAAAACTATGACAATGTCAAAGTTGGAGCAATTACCTTCAAGAAGGTAGCCTATGTGAATGGTCTCAAGCATAACCTCATATCCATCAACCAATTATGTGATGAAGGTTATCAGGTAACATTTAATAAGTCTTTATGTTCAATTACTTCTGATAAAAACAAAATTGTTTTAACTAGAATTAGACAAGGAAATATTTATCTAATTAATTTTAACTCAGTAAAATATGAAATTTTTTTGTTTAATCAGATTAGTAAAACTAGTGAACTGTAGCATAAGAGATTAGGACATGTAAATCTTAGGACTATAGCTAAATTATCTAAGGACAACCTTGTCAGAGGACTACCTTCTGGTTCCTATAAGAAAGAAGGACTTTGTAGGGCTTGTCAATTAGGCAAGCAAAATAAAAATAGTTTTAAATCCATCTTTAAAAGTGATTCACCCAGAATCTTGTACTCGCTACATATGGATCTGTTTGGACCCATTGTAATACAGAGATTGGGAGGGAAGTTATATACCTTAGTTATTGTTGATGATTTCTCTAGATTCACTTGGGTTTTCTTTCTGAAAAATAAGTCAGATAACTTTAAAGTTCTTGCAGATTTTCTTAAGAGCATCAAGATTGAGTACTTCACTCAGATTACATTGATCAGAAGTGATCATGACACTGAGTTTGAATCTCTTCTGATGCAAGAATTCTATGAGAAGGAAGGTATCAGGCATTGTTTTTCTGCTCCTAGAACTCCTCAACAAAATGGGGTAGGCTAAAGGAAAAATAGAACCCTGATTGAATCTACTAGGACATTACTTGCAGATGCTCACTTGCCCCTATCCTTTTGGGCAGAGGAAGTAAGAACAACAAATTATTTTTTGAATAGAAGTCTAATTCATAAGCTAAAGGGTAAGACCCCCTATGAATTACTTAAATCTAAGAAACCTAAAGTAAATTATTTTAAAATTTTTGGCTGTAAATGTTACATTCACAATAATGATAAGAAATACTTAAAGAAATTTGAAGCCAAAGATGTAGAGGGAATTTTTCTTGGATATTCTCAAGTTAGTAAGGCTTATAGGGTTTATAATAAATCAACTCTTAAAATGGAAGAATCTATGCATATATCTTTTGATGAGACTAACATGTTTTCAAGGAGAAAGAAATTTCAACGATAGACAATTTTCAGGTATCAAATATGTGTGAGAAATTAGATGATTTAATCCTAACACAAGAGGATAAATCACATCCTTCTCAACAGATTGCTAATGATGAAAGTGATGAAGAACTTCAGGAAATTTATGTTGAGAATATTATGGCAAATGTAATTCCACCAGAGGAATTAGTACCACAAGTAGCTGAAGAACTAACTCTACCCATTGATTTTGTCACACTAAGAGATCACCCTAGATCTCAAGTGATTGGAGATAGGTCAGTTGGTCTGCAAAAAAAGCATCAAATAAATCAAGATCAGATGTATGCTTGTTATCTCTCTCAAATTGAACCCCAATCCATCACAAATGCAGAACAAGATCCCCACTAAATCATTGCTATGTAAGAGCAACTCAATTAGTTTGAGAGATATAGAGTTTTGGATTTAGTTCCAAGACCCAAAGACCATCCAGTCATTGGAACCAAATGGGTCTTTAGGAACAAGCTGGATGCTCAAGGAGTAATTGTAAGGAATAAAGTAAGATTGGTAGCTCAAGGATACTCACAGGAGGAAGGCATAAATTATGACCAGACCTTTGCCCCAGTTGCAAGGTTAGAGGATATAAAAATATTTCTTGCATATGCAGCATTCAAGAAATTCATAATATATCAGATGGATGACAAGAGTGCTTTTCTAAATAGAGAACTCAAAGAAGAAGTCTTTGTAGCACAACCACCAGGTTTTATCTCTCCAACTCACTCTTCTTATGTATTTAGACTTAACAAAGCTCTTTATGATCTTAAATAAGCTCCAAGATCTTAGTATGAGACTCTTACTAGTTTCTTGTTAGAAAATAAGTCTAGCAGAGGCTTAGTAGATAGGACATTATTTGTTAGACATCAAAAATCTAAAATCTTGCTTGTTCAAATATATGTAGATGATATAATATTTGGTTCTACTAATTCCAAACTTTGCAAAAGGTTTTCTGACCTAATGCATTCAAAGTTTGAAATGAGTAGTATGGGTGAAATATCCTACTTCCTTGGTCTCCAAGTGAAGCAATCCCCTGATGGTATTTTCATATCCCAATCTAAATACGCTAAGGAGCTTATTAAAAGATTTGGAATGTTAGATGCCTCAGCTATGAAAACAACCATGCCCTCAAATGCTATAGTTGATAATGATGAACAGGGCAAACTATTGATCAGAAAATATATAGAGCCATCATAAGGTCTCTATTATATTTAACAGCAAGTAGACCAGATATTATGTTTGCTACCTGTATTTGTGCTAGGTTCCAAATAAATCCTAAAGAATCCCATCTAATTTTAGTAAAAAGAATTTTGAGATATATAATGGGTTGTCCCAATCAAAGACTTTGTTATCCTACAGAGTCAAAATTTGAATTATCTGGATTCTTAGATGCTGACTATGCTGGATGCAGAGTTGACAGAAAAAGCACATCAGGAACTTGTCAGTTTATTGGTGATAGGCTTGTGTCATGGTTTTGCAAGAAGCAAACATCTGTGTCTACTTCAACAGCTAAAGCTGAATATATGACAGCTAGTAGTTATTGTTTACAGATTTTTTGGATTCAAATTTAGCTTCTAGATTATGGTTTCAACTTAAATAATTCAAAAATATTTTGTGATAATACCAGTGCAATTTCTATTACACAAAATCCAGTTCTACATAGTAGGACTAAACATATAAAAATTAGACATTATTTTCTTAGAGATAATGTAGACAAAAATAAAATTAATCTTGTCTTCATTTCTACTAATTTACAAAGAGCTGATATTTTCACTAAACCCTTAGATGAAAAGAAATATATTTTATTCATAAATCAGCTAGGAATGATAAATGGCGGTTCATTAATTTAATTTTTGTCTTAAGATTGACGAACTGGTCACCTTCCGTCGAACGGAGATCGACGAACTGTGAACTTTTCTTGGAATTTTTGTCGAACGGAGATCGACGAACCTTCTTTATGAAACTTTTGCCATAAGGAGTTTGATGAATTTGTTTCAAATTCTTTCCGTCGAATGGAGATCGACGAAATTCAATTCTTGTCGCAAAACTTTCATCGACCGGAGATCGACGAGACGTATTTCTTTTCAAATTTTTTCATCGAACCGGGTTCGATGCTTTGTCTTGCATCCGACGGAGTTTGCCTTTTCAACTTCTGAAAACTTATATCGAGGTTTTCATCGAACTCTATCCCGCACTTTCTCCATTTCCCTTCTCTTGCGCTTGATCTTTTTTGTTTTGCAGAGCAATAGTGGTTTCTCAAACAACTCTTGCGGTGATGAAGTTTGATTCATGCTTCGACATTGACATAAAATCATTTCAACTTTCTGATCAAATCTTCCAAGAAATTCTGAAACTATTCGAAGGTCAAAATTTGAAGAAGTTTATGACAACAAGACTGAAACTTCCAGTTACTGAAATTAAAGAGTGGGTACACAATGCAAAGTTTTCTTATCAGATAATAATCACTGGAAAAATCTCCGGCAATCAGGTTTCTTTAAAACCCAATAGTTTTTCTAAAGTTTTTGGATTTATTAATGGTGAAGATGACTTGGAAATTTCTAGCACTGAGTTTACTGAAATGCTAGATAGAATGGGTCATAATCAAGGAAACCATAATCATCTTTTAAAGAAAAATCTCTTTATAGAATTTAAATTTTTGGCTGATATTGTTGGAAAAGTCATATTGGGTAAACACTCTGCCCATGACTATGTAACTAGGCACTAGTTCTTGGTGATGTGTGCCTTAGTTAATCAGAAATCTGTTAATTGGGGCTTGATTTTGTTTGAATCAATTAAGAAGAAAATCAAAAAGAAGGATGTTGGTTATGGAAGGGTTCTGGGCATCTTCCTGCAAGCCAAGTGCCCTGAACTCCTTGTCTCCTAGACCATCCACATAAATGCATCCAAGAGGCTGACATCTACCTTATTTGGAAGATGGGAGAGGGTCATCCCTAAGCATCCCAGGGCTACTTCTTCCAGAATAGCTTCTGAAGACACCAGGGCTCCTCCAGCCACTCACCAAACCCCAGGAGAAGTTTATGCTCCACCTCATTCTTCTCCTCATCCATCTCTCCACAATTCTCCTAGGAAGTCATCACCTCCTCAACAAAAAAATTCTCAATGAAGAAGCTCCTTCCACATCTTTCCACACTGTCTCCCTAATATATCATTCTCCTGAGTCATCACCTCTACCACCTTCAATATCTGTAGATATTCCATCCACCTCATTTCTTATTGACTCACCCACTCATCAGTCACCTCCATCATATCCACTTCTCTCTAATCTACCTAACTTCAATCTTCTTCCACCATCTCCACCTCATTCATCTCCAATTCATATCTTTCCATCTCCACCTCAATCACCTATTTAGGAAGAATTCATTCCTGATTTCACTCCTCTTGTAATCAGTATTTCCTCATCATCCATCCCCCAGGCTTTCACCATATGCCAAATCTATACAAACATATCTGACCCATCTTCTTCCACCCCAAATCCACCATCCACATCTACTCAGACTACTCCTGAGTATATGTTTCTAGAATTCTCCTCCATTGCATCAAACCTCATTGAATTCATTACTCCTACACTCAAAAAGCTGATAGCTGATGTGTGGCTCCTCTTGTTGCTTCCATTTTGCTCTCTCTGCTCAGTTTGCCTCCTACCATGCATATTGTCCCTTCTTCTGGATTCAGGTTTCCCTAGATCTAGGCAGGGGGAGATGTCTTATGAAGAAGCTCCAATAACTAGAGTTCCAATAGCAACAACAAACAACCTAGCAGCAGCAGCAGATTCTGTAAATATTCAATATACCGAAATGTTAAGTTCAGCTGAAGAAATAGAAGCAACAATAGTTATTCCAGAAATAATCATTGTTGGTGATGTGTCTATCCATCCCACATTTGACCTTCATTCTTTATTATCCAATTTTGATACTCTATACAATGATTTTCCAATTATTGAGAATAATTTTGCTAAAGCTATAATATGTTATACTGCTCCCATCAGTCATTCAATTTTAGAAGAGCTAAAGAACAGTCTTACTGTTATATCCTCTCAACCCCCAATTTCTCAGATAATAGTTATAGTTGATGATACAATAAATGTCATAGAGCCAGTTTCTTACCCTCCTACTTATGCTTAGGATGAAACTCATATACCTAATCTTGATGATATTCTTTTTCAAGATATGGAACAAGATGACACTATACATATACAAACAGCAGATACAAAAATTATAAGTACACAACCAGTAGTTCAAGTTCTTGATCAGGCTGAATTGAGTAAACAGATAGATTATCTATATGATCAACCAGCTGAAGAGTCTGATGATGATGAAGAATCTGTTGAGTCTGATGACTCTAGCTCTAAGAAGAGAAAGTATAAGAAAAATAAAGCTCCTGTAAAGGTTGACCCTCAACCTTCTATTACTGCTGACATTCCCTACTACATTCTTCATGGGATTACTCTCACTCCAAACCTTCCATAGTGGATGAGATATTCCAAAAATGAGCAGAAAAGGAGAAAGAAGATGAAGAGATACAATTCTCCACCTTAGAAGAACTGTAAAGGACCTCCTCCTCCTCCTCCTCCTCCAATAGTAGGAGCAGTAAAAAGTGTTTCTCAGTCTCACAAGTCTACCTCTCACTCTCATCATCATTCCAAACAATCTCAGAGCAGCAACCGGAAGTATTTAAGGTCATATTCTCAAGGCAGCCAACAAAAGAAATCAAGTCAGAGCATCTCACAACAAAAGCATATAACTCACAGCAGCTCACAGTAACAACAGACATCTCAAAGTAATCAGCAAGATAAATCAAGTCCAGAGAGGCAACATTCACCAACTTATGATCCAGAGTTGGATCCCAACTTCAGAATGGCAAGGTTTAATTAGATTATTTCTCTATCCCAAATTAATAAAGCCAAAGCTGAAGGGAAGGACTCATCTCAATTTTCAACCATATCAACATATAGAAAGAAAGAGCTGGACAAGTATCAGGTAAAGAACCTATTTAATGTTGATGAATATATTAGTTTACACCCAGAGGTAGTTGTGCTTAAAGCTACTTCCTTTAAGATTCTTGGCTCTTAAGATCTGAAGTTAACTCAATAGGAGGCTGCATATCCATCCAGGAAGTTGATCTTTACCAAACCCTCTTTAGTTTCTCCTTCAAATGCTTCCAAAAAGGATTCTTAATTTTCTGCTTTTATTCTGAACAATTGTTATTATTTTTGAACTCTCATAGCACTATATCATATATCTGCTGAAATTTTTTAATTCTGCTAGATATATTTTTTGTGTGTTTTATGTAAATAGTATCCTCACCCAAATAGGGGGAGATTGTTGGAACCCCAGTTTTGATTTTGTCTAGGATTACTATTAGGATGTTTAGATTGACCCAACATATATAGTCTAGGGTCATAGGTTTCTCCAGGGTTATTGCCTTAGAAGATTTCCAGAGTTCAAAAATTTAGTTTGACGAAAGTTGAGCGCAGTACGACAAACGCCGAGCTCAGCTCGATGAACTAAGAGTTCTAACTCTGAGTTGAGCTCGACGAAAGCTGATTATCGATCGACGAACTCTCTTCACCTCTTAGAAACTCAGCACGATGATAGCGAGCATTAGCTCGACGAAAGTCAAGCTAAGCTCGATGAACTCTCATCTCAGGTCGAAGAATATGAAGAATCAGTTTGACGAACTCCAGGCTTAGGTCAACGAAATGTGTGTTGAGTTTGATGATTTCTAAGTAGTGTGTTAGGCAGTTTTCTTTGCAGATGACAGAACAGATCCAGGCTTAATTTTAGGCTAATTATACATTCTAAAGGAAGAATATTTTAGAAATTAATTACAGGAAGTTGTGACTCTGATATTTAATGCTAAATATTCTAACAAACATAGCCGTTTAGAGGCAGTATTAAATGTGGATTTATCACAAAGTTTATTGCTAATTAATTTCCAAGGTAGTTACCTTCTCGGGAATTCTCCAGCCATTTTAGGGTTAATGAATTCAAATATTTGAATCATTCCAGATATATGCTTAGAAGTTTTTCTGCTTTAGACAGAGATAGTTACAGTTTTTGAGACACATCTTGTTTTACAGAGAATAAGCTTTCTTCTTCAAGTTTTTCTTCCAGCAACAGATCATTAATCTGAGACAAAATTTCAAATCTCTCAGAAACATTTACTGGAAGAAGAAGTTTTCAAAGAAGGCCTACACCCTGAAGGAAGGACTCCCTCACCTAATCACAAACTCTATTCAAATTAGGGGGAGCTTTCTACTTCAACAATTCACTAGTCTTCTCAGAGATTATTGACAGAGAAGAACATCATCATCTTTTTGTTTATTCTATAAACTGTGTACATGGTTTTAAATCCCTTCAAAAGTTAGATCTTTGGTTCATAAGTCACCTGACCAAAAGACTTAGGTTTGGTTTTTGGGCACCTGATCAAAAGCTCAAAGGGTTGCTAGATCTCCCTTAGAAAAATTGATCTTATGGTGGCAGGGCACCTGAGCAAATACCTGTGGTGGTAGGTCACCTGATCAAAAACTTGTAGTGGATTCCTATCAGGGTGGTAGAAGAGTGGATGTAACCATATTTATTGGGGAACCACTATAATTCTTGTGTCGTCTGTGTTGTTTTCTTTCTTTGTTTGTGTGTAGTGATCTTCTTTATATACATATATATCACTATCTTTTAATCCGCAATAAAAACAAGTTAATAATTTTTATTACTCTATTCACCCCCCTCTCGAGTAAAGATAAAATCTATCCCTCACTTTCAGGAACGATACCGTGTGGGTGATCATTGACCGATTGACAAAGGTATCTCACTTCATACCTAACAAGAAGGCTGATTCAGTTGAAAAATTGGCAAAGTTGTATGTTGACAAAATAGTATGTTTGCATGGTGTGCCCCGTAGCATCATCAGTGATCGAGATTGGCACTTTACTTCGAATGATTGGAGGCTAATCCACCAGTTGTTGGGTACTAAACTTAAATTTAGTACGACCTTTCATCCACAAACGGATGGTCAGACTAAGAGAACCAATATGACAATGGAGGATATGATCCGTATACACGCCTTGGATTTCGGGAAGAGGTGGGAGGACCATCTCTATATGATCGAGTTCACTTATAATAATAGCTATCAAGCTAGCATTCAGATGGAACCATTCGAAGCTTTATACAGTAAGAAGTGTCGTACTCCTTTAGCTTGGGTGGAAACAGGCGAATCGAAGTTGTATAAGCGTAAAGAATTCGAAGATGCAAATTCGACTATACGCACTATACAAGAGTGGTTATTGTTGGCCCAAGATAGACAAGCAAAGTACTATATCGCCAAACACCGAAATGTGGAGTTTGCGGTGGGTGATTGGGTATACCTGAAGATAAATCCATATAAAGGTATGTCCAGGATTCGGCGCTTGAAAAAGCTGAGTCCAAGGTATCTTGGTCCGTTTGAAGTGGTTGAGTGAATTGGAGAAGCTTCCTATCGATTAACTCTTTCGAAGAAGCTAAGTGGTTTGCACGATGTGTTTCATATATCAGTACTGTGGAAAACTTTGTAAGAGCCGATGCAAGTGGTGGCTAATGATCAGGTACCAGTCAATGGTTCGCTGAAGACGAAGGTTAGACCCATTCAGATCGAGGATACAAAGGTCAGACAGCTAAGAAACAAGGAAATCAGGATGGTCAAAGTCCGTTGGGACAATTGTGGCCGTAAAGAACTGACATTGGAGTGTGATCAAACCATGCGAGATGAATTTCCCAAGTTATTTTTGTAAAATAAAGTTGTAATAGTTTTGTACTATTTTTTCTTCAGATGAATAAAATTTCGGGACAAAATTTCTATAAGGAGGGGAGGTTTGTAACACCCCAAAAATTGGAAAACAGAACTTAAAGGTGGCTATCATCGGGCGACAGTAGGTATCGCTGGTGATAACACTCAGCGCATTCAATGCACTCAATGCAGCATTGAGTAGACTATCATGCGACGATAGTAAGGTATCGCGCGGCGATACAACTCGACGCACTCAACTCACTCGACACACTCAATGCACTCGACACATTCAACGAATCGTTTAGTAAGCTATCAGAGTGGCGATAGTGGGCATCGCGTGGCAATATCGCCACGTGGTGTCTGGACACGTGTCAGATGGCTGGAAAGTGATCAAAGGGCGGTGTTGACTAAGGTCGAAGTGATTATCGATGATATCGCTCAGGATATAGCAGATATCACCCAATGATAGCGATAAATTTTACTGGTTAGCTGAAATCGTAGCCATTCAGTCCTATTAAAGAGAGGATCCTGTGGCTGAGATAAATCTTGAGGTCACTTAAGTAGAGGAGTGGAGAAAAGAGAAGTCATTTATCTTCTCTCACTCTCTCTCCTCCTTTTCATCAAGTCCTAAGAAAAAAGAGCTAAGGAAGAAGAAGGCTGAAGGTTAAAGGCTGAAGATTATCAAGCTTAGTGAATGAGATCCTGTGGTCGGAATCAAGTATGGAAGCAAGATCTATGAAGAGGAAAGCGAGGCACTCCTTTCCAGCTGGATAGAAAGCTTGCTCATGGCTCCAAAATGATCTACTAGGGTAACGATCTTCCTTCTTGGACAAGTGAAGGCCTCCTTTTTGCATACGTATGGAATCCAACACCAAAAGGTGGGAATGCGAAGAGAATTTCGATGGGTTGATACATGATATCCCCGAAAATTTTTGCATATAGAATCCGGAAATCGAAGTATGGAATAAGCATAATGTGTGAAGAACATCCGAACAAGTTGGTCTGGATTGGTGATGTTTTATTTTGTAAGACCCCCCTTCCCCTTACCAAGGAGATAACCCGGTCTTATGCCCAAAACTGCTTCCTTATAGAGACACTAGCATACGGGCTAGCCGACACAGTACGATGTCGATCCTGTTAGTTAGTACGATCATTCAACCTGTAAGCCAAGTGAGAAAAGAAGCACAACAAGCAGTAAATGAAAGCTAGCAAGTTCGCAAGTCACTGAAATATCATCATAATATATAGAGATGAAAGGTACATTAGTCCATAATGAGTACAAAAAAAGAGAGTTAGTGCTTATGATCGGTACATGCCAATATGGAATCAAATCTCTCTCACACAATAATACTATGTAGAAGCAGTAACTGAAACACTCGCCATCACCTGACACTGAGGTGTGGTAGTAGTACGTGGTATCTGCTCCTAAAGTCCTGCTACCTCATCCTACTTGTCATACTGGTGCTCCAGTTCCTCTAGCTCCTAAAATGATAAGGTCACAACCGACCGTTAGTCATAAAGACTAATCCGTTTTGTCCTCGCCTCACCCCCGCGACTCCTAGGCACCGAGCGGGAGGTCGAATGTGGAGGACAATAAAGCAGTACAAAGCGGAAGCAGGTGATGGTTGGACTATTCTATCATGGTCAGGTTTCTAACAATTATATCATTATACTAATAGTTCTTATAGCACAAGTAAAGTAAGTGAGAAGTAATTAAAAGAAGTGCAGTAAATAAAGTAGAATAGAAAGAAAGTGCTGAAAGTAAATTAAAGAAACTGAGCAGAAATTAAACTATCTACTGCTACACTAACATCACATGAGTACCTTAACTTATATAAATGCTCATACAAACTTATAAGTTAAGGTTTCATAAACATAACTTATCATATAAAAAAGCCCATACTAATTTATATTATAAGGATCTGCAATGCGTATGCCATAAGTATGTATGTATGGTAGGATATGATGAGTTATGCGGGTTATGATTCATACAAGTGCAACTCATACACACGACTCTATGATCACAGACCTATAGTTCCCACTTTTTGGAGTTAGCTAAACTCTCTGGTACCACTGTTGTGGCTACGGCAGTAGTGGAGATGGCGTCTCCACTTCTTAGGCAAGTATACATACTACCGGGCTTATTCCCTTCGTACGCCTCTGTATATGTCTGAGGTGCACTCTATAGTCTTTGTGTACTAATTTGCTGGCTATCCCCACTAGTTTTTTTGGTTGGGCGTGCGTTATTGGGGATTGTACTTCAGATTGCAGTATAAAACAACCTACTGGCCCCTCAAACCCTCACACCTCAATAGAGTCACCATACTGCCATCGGTGTGATGACTGTCCTGTACTGCATGACCCACCACTAATATGTTCTATGCACATGCAAATTTTTTTTAAACCCGAGCCTCCAGCTCGCAAGACCAACCCGTCCTGAAGTAAATCTCCCGAGACTCTAGCTCGCAGGACTGAACTCGTCCTGTATCAAACACCTGAGTCTCTAGCTCGCAAGACTAAACTCGTCATGTATCCCTCCAACCCTATACGAGTGAGTTTGTCACATCGTTTCCATTAACCTATTATACTACTCTTGTCTAATTCTTGTTATACATAGCATTTTAGGGTTAATCCTTGCACTACCTAAGGCATACCAGTGAAGGGCTCTCGAAAGCACTAGGAAATACGATGAGATGAAGCCCAAAGCTCCCTTTCTAAATGATACATATATTTTTTTGTGTCTTCCCATTATTAATACCCCAATCTCGTCATTACTCTTGAGTAAACCTAATGACTTAAGGTACTGATTGGGAGAGCGACGAACTTTCGTCGGACTCCATTATAGTTGTTCTCCTTGTGGCTTGCACTCTTATACTCGTAACTATATAGTGACATACTTGATACACCAAGTAGGGTTTCAACTTCCCAATACATCTCTCAATCCAACCACTTATCATTTCCCCGTGGGTCCTAGTGTTTCACGTCACTTTTTACTAAGCGTAACCCATGACCTAATTCTAACCCATATGAGATGACTTCCAATTCCTTGGGCCATAGGACTCCAAATTTTTATCATGGGTTTGTCGTGTGTATAATATTGACCATTCAGAATTTCATCATTTTTCTAATTATTTTAGACCATAATTTAAATTAATTAATTAAGTGACCCAGGTCACTTTGAACATGAACTACTTTAACCAGTGGTCCATTAGTTCTAAATAAATTATTTGAAGTTCATCTATGTTAAAATGTCCGTTCACAAAAAATCCTAATTTTCCAACTTGATTTGACCATTATTTTCCTTTTATGATTAAAATCCAATTATCTTCCTTTTTCAAATGACATACTAAAAATAATCATGTAAGAATTCAGGGAAAATTTCTACTCAATAATATTAATAAGATAATGATTAAAATGAATTTTCGTACTCTTAGTCAATGATTTGGCCTAAGATATCGACATATAAACATAATTATAAAAATGCCACTATTATAATATTCACCATAAATAATCATCCAAAAATCTTAATAGCATTTACAGAGGTTCATATTGTAGAAATAAGGGCCTAGACATTTTCTCATAATTTTCCATGAAACACTACTTGTTTTTGATCAAAGTCCCATAAGCGTAAATATGTAATTACACTATTTATACATGTAATAATTCTAAAAAAATGCTCATAAATTTCTCTAGAGAAGTGAAATAAGTTATTAGGGCTTGGATCAACAATTTGGAATTTTCTAAGTCTAGTAGCCCTATTTTTCATTTTAACACCTAAATGTGTTATTTTTGAAATAAATCCAACTTATGGGATTTTTTATTCCAAAAATCCCAACTTTTTCATGAAAAGAGTATTTTCCCTCCATAAGCCTCTGTCCAAAATTTCATGGACATGCATTGGACCAAATGGGCTAAATTCCCATTTTACCCCATTTTACAAATTACACACTATTTACAAATCTACCTTACCCATGCATGTTGGATCCTTTAACATACAGAGCTCCAAATGACTCCAAATTTTCACAAAGGCTATATGATGACCGTAGAAGAATTCCACCCAAATTTGGGGCTATTTGGAGTTGTAAAACTCCCTAAATTACATTTATTTAATAAATTTCATTTTGACTAAAACTATAGGAAAAAGTCCTCCAAAAATTCTAATTTTTGGACATTGTCTAAGTATGGTTTACACACATGCATGACCTAAATCTCACTGTATGTGGACTTAGAGTTTAGCGTAGGCATCCATTTGAATTCCTACCCTAGTATAGGAGCAAACCTAGGAAAATGACCCTACAAGGAGCTACATTGCTCAAAATTACATTTTTAGGATCTCAAATTAAAGGTAAGCCCTAGCTCTACATTTTTTTTGTTGATTATTTTCTCTGAATATGCCTCTACCAAGCCTAGATTTAAATTGCAAGATGACTGTATAAATGTGATAGTAATATAACCATTAATAATCATACACTATAGTTTAATAGGAATTAATTCGACGGCATCGAGTTATCTTCCCCGATAGCCAATGGCTGAGATCTATCCCTCCTGTAGCAACTTCAAACCTTGTTTCTGGCCACCCGAGCTGCTGCCACCACTGCCGATTATCACCACCTCCTCCGTTGAGGTGGTGTCTTGCGTTTCTAGGTGACATGGCCGCCGGAGGCGGCTCCTTCGGTGAAACCGAGCAAGAAGAAAAGCTCGTAATGTTCCCTCTATATCTCATAGCATCAGGCTCATTTGAGCCTGATATTTCTCCTAATGGACCTAGAAGAATAACACTGAGGGATGGGAGGAGAAATAGACCTTGATGTGAGCTTGGCTGCGGGTGCGGTAGTGGTGAGCCATGGCCGGCGACTGCTCCGATGAACTAGCTCGATCCCTTATTTTTTTAGCAAAAGCTTAACTTCAGGAGTCATTTCGCACTCCTCTTGCTCAACGATGGTGATAGTGGGCTTGGAAAGATATGGTGGGCTCAATGATGGTGATCCCTTGTTTTTCACTTTATGGTGTGTGAAGGCTTAGTCCTTGGCCATAAGATTTCCGCTAAGGGAATTGAAGTGGACAAGGCAAAAATTGAAGTAATTGAAAAGTTACCGCCGCCTACAAATATTAAAGCGATTAAAAGTTTTTTAGGGCATGCGGGTTTTTATCGACGATTCATTAAAGACTTTTCAAAAATTACTAAGCCTCTCACCCACCTTCTTGAAAAGACACTCCTTTCATTTTTGATGAATCTTGTCTCGCTGCGTTTGAATTAATTAAATCAAAACTTATAAATGCTCCTATTATGATCGCCCCAGTTTGGGATTTACCTTTCAAAATAATGTGTGATGCGAGTAATCATGTGCTAGGTGCGGTTCTAGGACAACGAATTGCTAAGAACTTTCATCCGATTTTCTATGCTAGTAAAACTCTAACTTCTGCTCAAGAAAATTACACCACGACGGAGAAAGAACTCTTAGCTGTTATTTTTGCTTTTGATAAATTCTGACCGTATGTTACTCTTTCTAAAGTTATTATTTTCACGGATCATTCCGATTTGAAGTACCTCCTTTCTAAACCGGATGCCAAGCCGCGTCTGATTCGTTGGATCCTCTTACTTCAAGAATTTGACTTGGAGATTCGGGATAAGAAAGGAGCGGAAAACCTAACAGCTGATCATCTTTCTCGTCTTGAAAATCACACACTTGATATTTTACATGAAAATTTTATTAATGACTCTTTTCCGGATGAACGAATTTTAAACATTTCTTCTTCTACCCCCTGGTTTGCCGATCTTGCCAATTATCTTGTGGCCCGGGCCCTTCCAAAAGAATACTCTTCTCACCAAAAGAAGAAATTCTTTTCGGAGGTTAAGTATTATTTTTGGGAGGACCCCTTTCTATTTTGCATTTGTGCGGATCAGGTGGTTAGAAGATGTTTTTACCGGGAAGAAGGTCAACAAATTTTTAAGCATGTTCATGAAGGTCCGACTAGCGGGCATTATCAAGCGAACCGCACCGCCCAAAAAGTGCTTAATGCTGGCTTTTACTGGCCAAGCATATTTAAAGATGCGCAACTCTTTGTGAGCGGGTGCGATCGGTGCCAACGGACTGGAAACTTATCTAATAAAAATGAAATGGAACAAAATTATTTTTTGGAATGTGAAGTTTTTGATTTATGGGGCATTGACTTTGTAGGCCCGTTTCCCTAGAGTTTAGGAAATAAATATATTTTAGTCGCAGTAGATTATGTTTCCAGGTGGGTGGAGGCCCAAGCTTTACCAAGTAATGATGCTCGCATTGTAGTTGCTTTTCTTAAAAAACTATTTTCTCGTTTTGGTTTTACTCGAGCGATCGTTAGTGATAGGTGAAGTCATTTTTGCAACGCTCAACTCGCCAAAGCTTTAATTAAATATGGCGTTACACATAAACTATCAACTACTTATCACCCCAAAACTAACGGTCAGGTCGAGGTAGTTAATCGAGAACTTAAAAAGAATTTTGGAAAAAACCGTTTCTACTTCTCGTAAGGATTGGTCTTTAAAGTTAGACGATGCTCTTTGGGCCTATCGGACAGCGTACAAGACAACTATTAGTTGCACTCCTTTCCGATTAGTCTACAGAAAATCATGTCATCTCCCGGTAGAAGTAGAGCACCATGCGTATTGGGCGTTAAAGTTTTTTAATTTTGATCCGCACTCGGTCGGTGAGCATAGAAAAAACCAACTAAATTAGCTTGACAAGTGGCGAGCGTACGCTTATGAAAATAATAAAATTTATAAAGAACGTACGAAGCTTTATCACGATAAGAACTTGTGCCATCCTAAAACGTTTAAACCTGGCGATCACGTTCTTCTTTTCAATTCTCGTGATGTAGGCCACGAGTTTCGACACCGTAACGGCTAAGGAATTCACACGCTCGCTTAATTATAATTACTATTACGCTCACACGAAGAATAAACACAGCCACTACGCAAGTTGCAACAATTAATTTAATAGGATTCGGGGGGGGGGGGGGGGGGGGGGGGTCGCTAGGCCCCTTAAGATAATATCAAGGCTATAGGCTAAGATCCTCTCAAGCGAAATGAACCCACACGGTTCAATCGAGCGTACGTTGTACCAAAAGAGACACCACCAAAATAAGGATTCGGATAACGGGTGGTTCTCTCCCAACGAAATAAAATGAGGGCCGCCACGCCTCACGAATTCAAATGGGAATCAAATATCAATAACAATAATTTAATAGATATTATCCACGAAAATTCTACCACTCACAAATCACACGATATGCTAAATGCCCAAAGAAAAGATCTAAGAGAGAAACACACAAGAGTGGAGACGTTCGTTACCCAACCGGAATGGATGATTCCGATTTAACTCTCTTTGGATCGCTCCGTTCCGGATCCACCGAAAGCGTGCCGGTTGGAGGGAAACTCCAAGTTCTTCGTTGCCTTCCGACACCGTTGAAGTTTCACAAGATTCACCACAAGCTTTGGCCGATTCTTCTCTTGGATTAGAAGATGGGGCTGATTTGGATCTCACCAAAGGAATCAGTTTTTGGGGAGAGGATATAAGTGATGGTCGGGTTTTGTTGAGAGGGATGAGGATGGTTTTGTGGAGGAGAGGTGGTGGTCGGGTTGATGTTGAAAGGGGGGCTCGGGTGTGGTGATGGAGGTGGAGGCCGGCGGCTAGGGGAGGTTGCAAGTGGTCGGCCTTCTTGAAGATGAAGAGGAGGGCTCGATTTTTGGAGAGGGACTGAAGGTTATGGTTGATTATTAGAAAGGAGGAGGTGGAGGTAGAGAGGAGGCCGAAATAGGGAGAGGAAGGAGAGGGGTGGCCGGCGGCCAAGGAGGAGAGGGGGTAGGGGAGCCGAACTCCAAGAGGAAGAGGGAATAGGGAAAACCAATTTAGGGTTTCAATTTTATTTCATTCATTCACTAATCTCAAAATCCAATACAACATAGCCTTATATAGGCTTTACAAAGACAAGGGTTATAAGCACCCCAAATGTGGCTAAACAAAGGCCAAAATGAAATGACAAATAATTAAAACTTTTGGCTAAACAAAGGCCAAAATAAAAACATAATTAAAATCTGAAATAATATTTAAAATGACGCGGCGGAGATTTGACACGAAATTGGAGGAGATGTTGACGCGGCCATGGCAGAGGATGTGATAAATCTTCATCTCGAGGCGGCGAAGGAACATCAAGCTTGAGTCGGCACCAACATAAACCGGGTCACCATAATCATCTGGAAGGGGATCTTCTTCGGCAACACGACGTGGATCTTTGATATGTACCGAATCACCAACGTCGTCCGGTGGGGGACGCTCCAAGTCAACATGTCGGGGGGCTGGCGGCTCCATCAATCCTCCCCCTCTCAAAAATACTCATCACTGATGAGTAGTCCCGGGTATAATCGTTGAGGAAGAGGAACCTGCAAAGCAAAAGGTGGTCTTGGGGGGACCTCAAAGACGCATTAAACAAATAAGAACAAAGTATTTCCACAACATCAACCAACATACCTCCAATGGAGACCGGAGAAGAGAACGATCCAAACAAACTATCACCACCCAACCCAATAGAAAGCATAGTGGAATATGTAAACCGAGAGATAGACTTTTCAAGGGGCATAGAAGCATGACGTGTAAAGTATGAAAAGTAGAAAATAGGAGCGATGCCCCAATCAATGGAAAATTCTACAAGAAATTTCATGATACTAAATTTCCATAAGATTCGCAAATAATGGACTAGCCGGTTCATAAATATTTCTGAGGTGCGCGGAGGCATCCGTTCAGGGACGAGACAAACCAAAACCAAATCACTTATATAATGGTAGGATACTCTCCAATTCCAACAAACAATCTTAGAACTGTGTGGGGAGAACCCATGTGCAACGTGACTTACTTTAACAGTGGGCAGTAACGGGACCAAGTCAGTTGGCACGGGTGCTATAAAAGCAGTGGTGAAATCAACGCCATACAACATCGTTGTTTTAAATTTAAACTTAAATTTAAATTTTAAAACGTCATGAATAAAAGCTAACGGAAAACACTCACCACTATATATAGAACGGGGCGCTCCCGGATTTGACATGACATGCGGGCAACACAACTTAACATTCGTAACTACGTTCACTAGCGTGTGCGTGCACGAGTCATCAAAAGGCGGGGGATAAATGCGTGCAACCGGGCTTGGCAAATAAGTTTGTCGAGGGGACATCACGTTATAAGGCACCATCGCCAAGGTACCACTAGTAATCCAATTCGAAACTTCAAAACACGGATTTGACTTCCAATAAAGATCATCTGGGCGCAACCCAATAAGTCGTAAGAAAATTCAAACAGTGAATTCGCTCTTACGGAAAAATCATCCGACATGTCTTCTAAATCATGTGGTAAATCATGTATTTCAGATTCAGTGATCGTATCATAGATCGACAACACTACAACGAGATCAGGCGTTATAAATGGTAGAGAGTTAAAATCACATTCAAGTTTAGGCAAAGGAGCTAGCATTAGGGGATGCTCATCCGGTTCCACTTCAATATCGTATTCCAAAAGTTTAACTCCTTTACTAGAACAATCTTCCAACACATCAGTCCTGACATCAGTTACAGTGAAAATCTCAGAAACGGGCACTTCGATACGTCTCGGACTAGAAATAGCAAGCTCATGTCCTAACAGATCGTCAAATGAATCACGACTGGGTAATCTCTCAGCAGACTGTAACTCTTCTGACTCAGCTAGAATATCAATCGACTTAGGATCATCAAAAGGCTCCACAACAGTCAAAGGGGATGGATCCAAAATATCGTCGAAAAGGAGTGGAGAGGGTTCCTCAAATGAGAAATCCTCATCCAAGTCACTCGGGTAACCAATCTCCTCATCGTCGCTCATGTTGTCAACATTAACATCATCGTCCTCAGTGACGGGCGTACTCGTAATCGCAAGCTCAGATTCAATCACGCTGATAGGAACACTCTCATAAATAGGAAGGGGTCTAGTGCCCTGGCGGGGAGAAATAAAATCATGAGACGTCCTCATACGGGAGTACGAGGGAACATGCTGGTTCGATGTAGGCAAAATCTTAGGCGGCGTCTCACTCAAATAATCAGACGACGGAGAGCGGAAGTATGGAGGGTAATACTCATCCGTTAATAAATTCTTCATAATCTGCCAACCTATACGTGGGTCGACGGAGGGCATTCCTAAACGTCTTTCCTCATTGAGCCAGAAAGTATGGGCTCGACCAAATAATTACAGTCTTGCAACGGGAATCCTGTGGGGATCCACAATACGATATTGCTTAAAATAATGCTCCATGTCGTTCACCCAACATAGAAACACTCGCGGTCCACCTAGCCCATCATATGTCGGAGCAGGAATCCTAACACGCCTAGAGGTGCGCGGTGTAACTTGATTAGCCTTTAGTTGGCCAATCAACCCCTTAATCTCTTCCACTACCGGGCAATGGACTGGCTTTCTAAATTTCATGACGGAACCTAAAGATTTCATTCGGGAAACGTGAACATCATAGGCCATTTTTTTGTTTTAATTTTCAGCTGGAAAATGGGGATAGACTACCCGGATTAAGTGCACAAATACAAAGAAATATAGTCTGGTTCTATTTAATTTTCAAAGATCGATTTGTTCCCGCTAATATTTCAAAATACTATATATATATTTTTTGATAGTCTTGCTGACAAAAATATGGAGATTATTAATAAATTTTTTATTTTTGAATTTTGCTGAAAAAATAAAAATATAGGCCGCTATTGGCAGACCAACTATTAAATTTTAAAATAACTTAATAAAAATAATGACTTAATGAAAAATAAATTTTTTTTGGATTTCTTATTAAAAATAAGATAGAGAATTTCCAGAATTTTTTTTTTAGATTTTGAGAAAAATTTGAAATTTAGAATTTTAAATTGGAAATTTGAAATTTAGAATTTGAAATTTTGATTTTTGAAATTTTAAATTTTGAAATTTTAAATTTGAAATTTGAAATCTTGAAATTTTGAAATTTGAAATTTGAAATCTGAAATTTGAAATTTGAAATTTGAAATTTGAAATTTCGAAATTTGGAATTTAAAATTTTGAAATTTGAAATTCGAAATTTGAAATCTGAAATTTGAAATTTAAAATTTGAAATTTGAAATTTGAAATTCGAATTTTGAATTTTAAATTTTGAAATTTGAAATTTGAAATTTTGAAATTTGAAATTTGTAATTTGAATTTTGAAATTTGAAATTCGAATTTCGAAATTTGAATTTTAAATTTTGAAATTTGAAATTTGAAATTTTGAAATTTTAAAATTTATATTTTCTTTAGCCTACCTAAAAATAGAAGGATGGTGCCGATTAGGAAATCGACAATAACCTCCCTCTGATACCAAATTGATGTAAGCCACGGGTTTCGACACCGTAACGGCTAAGGAATTCACACGCCCGCTTTATTATAATTACTATTACGCTCACACGAAAAATAAACACAGCCACTACGCAAGTTGCAACAATTAATTTAATAGGATTCGGGGGGGGGGGGTTCGCTAGGCCCCTTAAGATAATATCAAGGCTATAGGCCAAGATCCTCTCAAGCGAAATGAACCCACACGGTTCGATCGAGCGTACTTTGTACCAAAAGAGACACCACCGAAATAAGGATTCGGATAACAGGTGGTTCTCTCCCAACGAAATAAAATGAGGGCCGCCACGCCTCACGAATTCAAATGGGAATCAAATATCAATAACAATAATTTAATAGATATTATCCACAAAAATTCTACCACTCACAAATCACACGATATGCTAAATGCCCAAAGAAAAGATCTAAGAGAGAAACACACAAGAGTGGAGACGTTCGTTACCCAACCAGAATGGATGATTCCGGTTTAACTCTCTTTGGATCGCTCCGTTCTGGATCCACTGAAAGCGTGCCGGTTGGAGGGAAACTCCAAGTTCTTCGTTGCCTTCCGACGGCATTGAAGTTTCACAAGATTCACCACAAGCTTTGGCTGATTCTTCTCTTGGATTATAAGATGGGGCTGATTTGGATCTCACCAAAGGAATCGGTTTTTGGGGAGAGGATATATGTGATGGTCGGGTTTTGTTGAGAGGGATGAGGACGGTTTTGTGGAGGAGAGGTGGTGGTCGGGTTGATGTTGAAAGGGGGGCTCGGGTGTGGTGATGGAGGTGGAGGCCGGCGGCTAGGGGAGGTTGCAAGTGGTCGGCCTTCTTGAAGATGAAGAGGAGGGCTCAGTTTTTGGAGAGGGATTGAAGGTTATGGTTGATTATTGGAAAGGAGGAGGTGGAGGTAGAGAGGAGGCCGAAATAGGGACAAGAAGGAGAGGGGTGGCCAGCGGCCAAGGAGGAGAGGGGGTAGGGGAGTCGAACTCCATAGGAAGAGGGAAGAGGGAAACCAATTTAGGGTTTCAATTTTATTTCATTCATTCACTAATCTCAAAATCCAATACAACATAGCCTTATATAGGCTTTATAAAGACTAGGGTTATAAGCACCCCAAATGTGGCTAAACAAAGGCCAAAATGAAATGACAAATAATTAAAACTTTTGGCTAAACAAAGGCCAAAATAAAAACATAATTAAAATCTTAAATAATATTTAAAATGACGCGGCGGAGATTTGACACAACATTGGCAGAGATGTTGACGCGGCCATGGCAAAGGATGTGACAAATCTTCATCTCGAGGCGGCGAAGGAACATCAAGCTTGAGTCGGCACCAACATAAACCGGGTCACCATAATCATCTGGAAGGGGATCTTCTTCAGCAACATGACGTGGATCTTTGACATGTACCGAATCACCAACGTCGTCCGGTGGGGGACGCTCCAAGTCAACATGTCGGTGGGTGGCGGCGCCATCATCTCGCCTACGACTTTTTCCTGGCAAACTTAAATCTAGATGGTCTGGACCGTTTATGGTCAAACAGGTTTTTCCTTACGGAACTGTGTTGCTTTCGCACCCCGATAAGGGTGATTTTAAAGTGAATGGGCATAGACTTAAACTTTATTTTTAAAATGATTCTGTGTCTCCTACAACGGAGGATCTCGTCTTAGACTCTTAAATTTTATCTTGTTATTGAACATTTTTATTTTATTTTTGGACTCATTATTATTATTATTAAAACTTTTAATTTTATTCGGACTTTCAATTGTTGTAATAAAGAACAATTTTTTGCACCTGCCCACAGACTCTATTTTTTTCTGCTTTTATTTGTCTCTTCCTTCTGGAGACAAACCAAGCAAGTTCGTGATCGCCGCTCAACCATTGCTAATTTCAAGATGGATCAAGTCAAACCTGCTGACGATCAAGTGCACTGCAAAGCAAGCATGGGGGAGCGACATCCGCCTTTATCTAACAAACCCGGGGAAGTCCTGTTTTTTAGTTACTTTACTGCATTTTATTTTTCTCTTCTTCTTAGTCTCCTTCTCTTTCTCATTTTCTTTTTTTTTCTTCTTCCATTGAGGACAATGAAGAATTTAAGCATGGGGGAGGGTTTTATACTTTCTAAAAAAATAGTATAGTATTTTAATAGTATTGCTCTTTATTTTAACTTCTTCAAAAATACAAAAAATTATAAAATACAAAAAAAAAATTAGAAAAACAAAAATAAAAAAAAAGTGCTAAAATCTATTTGAAAAACAAAAACAAAAATTATTTCTATCTTCATTTTTATGTTTCTTCTAGTGATGTGTAGGCCCATGCGGTTCCTTAGTTCTATTTAGATTTCTTTGAAACTGGTTTTCTAAACTTATCATTTTAACATAGCTTAGTTTTACTAGTTTCTCTTCCTTAAATATAGGCATCCATTTTTTTATATTATAAGTTAGCAATTTGTAGTTATGCCTTTTTATTCAGTTAGTCGCTTACGAATGGTTGCTAGGTAATATTAGCTCTTTTTCATTTGTGGGGTAGTCTTTCTTGGTGTCTAGAACTTGTCCCAAGCAACTCTCGAAGCATTTGCGTCGTTCTTACGTACTTTAGAAATGATTTAGGCCACCATTTGACTAGTTTGAGCTTTTCTTGCCCACCAAAAAAATTACCATTGCAAAACAATTTTGGGCCTTTTTCATGTTTCTTTGTTTTAGCTCCACCTTTTATTTCATTATTTTACCTAAGCCAAAATTCCTTTCCTATTTTTCACACTAAATTTTGAGCTTAAAAATCTTTTTTTGTGAAGGGGTATTATTTTTGAAATGAAAAGGAAAATTTAAAGCCTATTTTTGGAGCTCTCCTTTATGAAAAAATGTTAGTATCAAGATGTTATCAAATGAAAAAAGAAGAAAAAGAAAAAAAAGAGAGAGAAAAAGTTTATTTGTGGCCAAATTATTAAAGTAAAAATTTATGGCCTTTTGTTGTTTAAAGTACTTATCATTTCTCTTCATGTTTTATATTTTTGAGCTCAACCTTGGTTTAGTGTTTAAGCCCTCATGTTTATCCTTATTTTCATTTCCTAATCATTTACCTAAGCTAAGTCTTAACGCCTATTTTAAGTCCTATTGATCTTTAGAACGTAAATTCGCATAGTGGAGAAAGTGTGAACGAACATGCCTATGGCCACCATCATTGATGGATTTCTTTGGAGGTTACCTTGAGGTGTTTTAGGGTTAATTTTTATCTAGCAACCTAGTAGTTTGTTAATGCGCCGTTTATTTAGAACCTCTACTTTTGTTTTCCTTATTCTCATTTATTTTGGATGCCTTGTTTTAAGATTTAGAAATGTGTAAACTTTTCTTATGTTTTAATGAGATTTTTAGGCCTCCACTTTAAAGTTTTCTATTGTGCACTTCTCACCCCACTAGTTGATAACATGGAAATTAGGATAGTTTAATTTTTCATATTTTGTTTTTCTTAACTATGGAACCTAAAAAAATATATCTCCTGCTTTCTTTTTGGTTTTTCCCTAGTTTTTATCTCTATTTGCTTGAGGGCAAGCAAATGTCTAAGCATGGGGGAATTTGATGACTACTTTTAGTCATCATTTTTTTGGTATAATTTAGTTTAATAAATCTCTAAGTTTGTTTATATTTATTTGTTTATTTTATGCTATCTCTCACTTAACGTCTTTTATATAAATATTTCTAGTTATTAGTATATGTCTTATGTGTTTTGTTCATTTATCTTATGTTTTGTTATGTTGTGTTTGATCTTATTATATTATATTATATTATATCATATTATGAGATGATTAGTTTTGTTTAATTATTATGTTCAATGTTAATATTATATGTCTAATGTTTTGTCTTGTTATTTGTAGGTTCAAGCCCAACTTGGAGCAGCCACCTAGCCCTACCCAAGCCCTTGGAGCAGACATCAAGCCCAACCTGAGCCCACCTTTGGAGCAGCTCTTGTCCAAGCTGAGCCCTCCTCCATTGCATGCAGCTCGGCCTCCATTACAAGCAACCCGAGCACATCATTCAAGCCCAACATGTGCAGCCCGAGCCTACAAGTGCATCCCTCCATTTCATCCTACCCGAGCCCTCTTCAAGCCCACAAAAAAATAGCCCATTTACCCCTATGCTTGGCCGGCCACCTTCCCCTCCACATTCATTCTCTCTCCCTCTCTCCTCATTATTTCCACATGCATTCATCCCCCTATGCTTGGCCGACCACCTTCCTCCCTCTCCATCTACATTGAACCCCTCTCTCTTTCTCCCCATCATTTATTACATGCATGCATTCTCCCCCTACATGGACGAACCCCCCTCTATTTCTCCCTTCTATATACTTCCATTCATTCCCCTTGACATTTTCCATTTGCATCCTCATTCATTAAATACAATGCATCCATCATATCCTTTCTCTCTCCACATTAAAAGCAATGCATGAACCATTCCCCCTACATGGCCGGCCACCCCCTTGTCCCCTCATATTTCCTATCATTTAGAAGCTTCTCCATCTCCTATAAAAGCCACCCCATCCCTCAAGCTAAGGGGTTAAGTTTTTTGAAGTGAAGTTTTAAGTTAAGTTGGCTTTTGGAGAGAGCAAGAGAGTTCTAGTGCAAGTCTTCCATTTTTATTGCTATGTATGTTTTGTTCTTCCTTGTTGTAATCTCCTTGTCATTGTAATTGTCTTTTTTTTAGTAGGATAATTTTGCCTTTTATTTCCTTATTGTGTACTCTTCCTTTTTGCAAGTAATAAAAATGTCTTTCTCTTATCTTATGTTGTCTTCCTTTTTAATCATGCGTAGCTAATTTCCCTTAGCCTTCGATCGTGAGGATCCATAAAATGAGATGAGGGTTTCTTTTATTTCATAGTTTTGTCTTTGCTTAAGTTTACTCGATCCTTCTTTGATTTTTATTTTGTCGACTCCGTATTTTCGGTATACGGTAGTAGGCTTTGGATCTCATATTTGAGTAGCCGAGAGGCTCGTGAATGTGAAAGATCACTCAAAGAAGGAAGGAGTTGAATGCACCCCTAGAGATAGGATGACGTAAATCTTCCGGATTGGAGTCAAATCCAATAGTGCGGGTCACCTCGATAATGCGGCTTTAGGCCTTTTTGATTAGAAAGAGATTTCGGTCAAAACGTCTATAAGTCAGGGGATTTAATACTCTAGCGAGATTATTTCCTAATATCGGATCCGTCACGGTCGAGTAGATCTACAAATTTAAAACAATACCTTTTTATCCCTCTCATTTCATTTTATGGTGAATCATTGATCAAATGCTATCTCTTTAATATAAGTTTTTCGTTTAAAAAACTTATCTTTTATTTTACTTTTAAAAATTCTCAAATCCCAACAATTTTCCGGTAGGATAATAGTTCAAGAATGAGTAGCAGTACTTGACATCCCCGAGTTTTAAATACGACCTTGATACTACGATTCGACAGGTACACTTGCCTGTTCGGGTTTTTGCCCATCAGCGCCATCAACACTTTTCCCGAAAAACTCGGTTCAGGCCGTACATATAAACCAGCAAACACATCTTAGACCGAAAAAAACTCTAAGTCTAAAAGCATCGAGATCACTCGATGCTTCTTCGAGCGGCGTCGAGTTTACTCAACGCACTCGACGCTTCATCGAATAGAATCGAGTTCACTTGAAGCCTATTGATATAGAACAAATTTTCTAAGTTAAAGAGCATGGTGCTGAGTCCACTCAACACACTCGACGCTTTGTCAAATGGCGTCGAGTTCACTCGATGCCTATTGATACAGAACAATTTTTCAAAGTTAAAGAGCATGGCGTTGAGTCCACTCAACCCACTCGATTTTTCATCGAATGGCGTCGAGTTCACTCGACGCCAATTGATCTAAAGCAATTTTTCTAAGTTAAAGATCAAGGCGTTGAGTCCACTCAACACACTCAATGCTTTGTTGAATGACGTCGAGTTCACTCAATGCACTTGATGCTTCGTCGAATGGCATCGAGTTCACTCGATGCCTATTGATCCAGAACAATTTTTCTAAGTTAAAGAGCATGGAGTTGAGTCCACTCAACGCACTCGATGCTTTATCAAATGGCATCGAGTTCACTCAATGCATGTTATACTCTAATTTAAGTTTAGGGGTCTAAAAGGAAATGGGATGTTACATTATTTTGCACACCGGAGAAGACTCCGATTATAAATACGTAGTTTATGGAGTCTGAAGGGTTGTGCTTGTTAATGGGAGTAGCAGGAAGTAGTAGAGACACTCTTCAGAAAAATACCAAGAAAATATCACGGTTGTGATAATCATTGGATATCGCTTGACGACAGTGACTATCGATGTAAATAGCTCTTGATGAGCTATATTTTATGAAAGTCCAGTTCTTTTAGAGCTACAGGATGCTGCAGGTTTTTCAGGATAGATGATCCAGTTGTGGCTGAGTCTGGGTACAGAAAGAGAAATCCTGTTATTAATGCTAGAAGATAGTGGTTATCACTGGCGATAGCTCCCAGATAGCATTTTGATTACCAAGCCTATCTCTCGGAGACTGTGTGACTAGTTTGTGAGCTGTAGCCTTGGTGCTCAGCTTTGATGGACATGAGAGTCATGTATTTAAATATAATGTGGTTATGTTTAACTCCTCGGGAAAGGTGATGTGACCAGTGTTAGTCCATTTAGCAATGGAAGCCCGTCTTTTGGCTATGGCATGGCGATTTGAGCAACATGAAAAGGATGAAATGTACCCGCCCTATGTCAGGTTAATAGACCTAGTAATTAATGCTGGCAGTAGGGAGAAGAGTCTTTCCTGTATGCAATACAATAATGCACATAGTTTACTGTAACGCCCCCGATTTTTCTGCGATTATTTAATTCTCGTTTGGCATTACGTCGGCGCGTTTTATTGGCTTGTGTCATCTGTGGAGTGTGGTCTTAACTCCTTAGAACTGAGTGGCCTATTTTGTAGTCTATTGGCAAGATCTCCCTAGCAAGCCGGGTCGTTTTGGGTGACCCGGTGTGGCCTCTCGGGGGATGCTTGTGTTTTGGCTTCGGGTGGGTTTAACTCGAGTTCTGTTCGTCGAAAGTTAATTCTGACTTCGCCATTGTGTTCGTAGCGTGGATATTTAACTACGGTGCGAATTTCGTCGAACTCCAAGGATGTTCGGTTTTCGCGTCGTTTTGTATTTTATGAAAAATAATACTATTTAATAAATATTATATTAATTATTATTTTGGAAAGGTGTGGGTGCTTGGCGGTTATATTGTGTCTCAATTTATAATACTTAATTGATTAGCTATTAAGATTAATAGGGTTCTATAAATAGGATAGGTTAGATTTAGAAAAGAAATAAACCTCTCCTGTTCACTTTCTTCCCCCGCCCGCAGCGCCTGTTTGCATAAAACAGAGAAACCGCCGAACCTGCTCCCCTTCGGACGCCGATTCCGGGAGCTTTTGTGGACGGAATTCGATTCCGAAAGCGGATTTGGATTGCTCTCGCCTAAACCTTCATTCCTACGGTAAGAAATTTAGTTTTCGTGGTGTTTCTAGGGGTCTTGAATTTCTTGGGTTGTCCGTTTTCGCCATTAAAGCTCCAGATTTCTGCTTTATGTGTTGTTACTGCTGGTGCCGAGTGGGAATAAGGGAAGCCGGCCAAGCTTTGCTAGAAATCTAGGCAAGTGGTGCTCTTGCCCTTGCCATGTAGCTTTTCTTGTTCATTTTGTTCCTTGCTGTTAGTTAATCTTCCAGATTTCCTCTTGCTCTATATATGCCCAGCTTTTCCCGAAAATCATAACCAAGCCTGTTGATACTTCATGTTTAGTTTTCTTTCTCAACAGCCTTGTCTTCCTATTTTTTTTATTTCCTGCTGTTGAATTGCCTTGTTCTCGGGTTGGGAGTAGAGTAATGTGTGTTGGAGTTAACTTTTCTGTACAGTAGCTGTAGCCGGTTTGAGGAGAGAGGCTTTAGTTTTATTTTTATGCAAAAAATATGTCTTGCTTAGGCTCGGGTTTGGGTGAATTTGTGCTTGCCTGTGTAGTGGCTGTAGCAGGAACCTTTACTGTACTTAGTCTTGCTGATTAGAATAATGCAGGGCTTGGCGTTGAGTGTGGTGCACACTCTCAACATCGGGTCTGCTTGGGCTTGGCGTTGAGTGTGGTGCACACACTCAACGCCGGGTCTGCTTGGGCTTGGCGTTGAGTGTGGTGCACATACTCAACGCCATAGCCTCTTGGTATGTTCTTTTGCGGCTAAGTATTATGGCGTTGAGTGAGTCGACCTAACTCAATGCCATGCTGTCTAGGCGTTAAGTGAGATGGAATCACTCAACGCCGCAGCCAATCCGCGCGGTTATGTTGGATGGCGTTGAGTGAGTGGGTCTCACTCAACGCCATGGCGGTTTAGGCGTTGAGTGAGGCGGGCTCACTCAACTCCGCAGCCCTTTCTTGCTGTTAAGTATTTTGGCGTTGAGTGAGTCGACCTCACTGAACGCCAAAACTATTTTGGCGTTGAGAGAGGTGGACTCACTCAACGCCACAGTTAGTTTTTGCGGCTAAGTGCTAAGGTGTTGAGTGAATGAACCTCACTCAATGCCGTAGATGTTTTGGCATTGAGTGAGGTTAGCTCACTCAATGCCACAGCCAGTGTTGCTGAAGGCATTGAGTGAGTGAACCCCACTCAATGCCGTAGTTATTTTGGCATTGAGTGAGGTTAGCTCACTCAACGCCACAACTAGTGTTGCTGAAGGCATTGAGTGAGTGAACCCCACTCAACGCTGTAGCTGTTTTGGCATTGAGTGAGGTTAGCTCACTCAACGCCAAAGCCAGTGTTACTAAAGGCATTGAGTGAGTGAACCCCACTCAATGTCGTAGCTGTTTTGGCATTGAGGGAGGTTAGCTCACGCAACACCATAGCCAGTGTTACTAAAGGCGTTGAGTGCGTGAACCCCACTCAATGCCGTAGCTGTTTTGGCGTTGAGTGAGGTTAGCTAACTAAACGCCACAACCAGTGTTGCAGAAGGCGTTGAGTGAGTGAACCTCAATCAATGCTATAGCTGTTTTGGCGTTGAGTGAGGTTAACTCACTCAACGCCACCATCTGTTTAGGCGCTGAGTGAGTGGGGCTCACTCAATGCCATGCCGTGTTGAGCCATCTCAACGTTTTTTTCCTTACTTTGATTTTCTCTCCCGAGTGAATTTCCTTGATTCTGAGGTTCCTTGTCGGCTATGTTTTCCCAAAGGCCGAATCGTGAGTTGTGGTTAGTAGTGGTGGTTTTAAGCTCTTAATGGGGGTGGTGTTGTGTAATTTAGCCGTGGCCACCCTTTTCATTTATCTTACTCCAGGTACGGGCTGAGCAAGTTGGTGGAAGGTCCCTAGTGCTTTCACATGTAGACCCTTGAGCTTTGTTTCTTGGAAATGGTGGTTGGGGGACTGAGTTTGCCTCCAACCCAGATCCACATTGTTTTTGCTACTGCCATCTCTCACAACTTAAGTGTGTTAGACATCTCTTCCTTTGTAGAGTGCAATATTTTGGCCTCATGGTAGCCTTGTAAACTCTGCAGGACTTTTGGGCAGGGTTGTTGCTGTTCCCTCGCACTTAGTGTTTTTTCTCTTTTTGTCTTGCCTTTGACAGTGGTGCTTGTTGTGGTTTACTTACTCTTCTTGCTTATCTTTTAGCTTAACATTTCCGTTCAGCTTATTTGTTTTGCTTGCTGAGGTATTCTTTTATTCTTTGAATGCCTCAGGTTCTGGTTAGTAGCCGATTAGACGGCTAGTTGTGCTGTACTGTTATTGGTGGTCTCTCGTACTGTGGAGTTCAGTTCCTTGGTCTTGTGAGGTAGTTTTGTGCTTCTTTCTTACAGACATACATACTTGCCAGTTGGTTCGTGTCAGTTTGTTGGCACCCACTGGTAGTTTTACCTTGATACTAGATATGTTATCTTTTTGCTGCAACCTTTTCTGGAGATAGTCTACTTGCTCTTGGGATGATTTATGCTAGGTTGCTAGTTATTTTTAAACCTAAAAACACTATTATAAGTATATTTCATGATCAACATGTTTTATAAAACTCAACACTACTTTCCAAATAACGTAAAAAGATCGTTTTCCTATATATATATAGTATAAATTAAATGTAGGGTCCTGCATAGTATAAGTTGTCCTCTGGGGACACTTATGCACTCTTTTAGGATGTCAAACCTTAATAAAGTATTTTTCGCAGCGTATAAGTATAGTTTATTTTAAACAGTGGACTAGATGATCCACTGAGCCGAGGGATACGACCTTTAAAAATATAACTGTTTATTTCTAAAGTAGATAGTTTTGCCTGAGCGTCATCAGTTATCCCCTGCTCGGCGTGGCATCACGACGCGTGTTTTCCCATACTATGATAACTCTTAATTCGGAGAAAATGCGGATTGTGACAGTTGGTATCAGAGGGAGGTTGCTTGACAAGTTAGTCGAGCAACCTTCCCTTTTGATTGCATTAGCAGTTTAGCATCATGTCATTCACACACCGATATGTCATCAACACGTCTTGGCAAAAGCACCAACACTACACTCATAGCATAACATGAAGTATACAGGGCATATTATGTAGAATGGGATGCATAATATGTATTCATATATGGATCCACCATAGGGGCAACATGTGAGGGTTATGTAGTATGGGATGCATAACCTCACCACATGGCTGCGACTAGCTCGTTTTCCTTTCGTTGCATAAAATTGTTATGTAGTATGGGATGCATAACATTTTCATGTGTACGCCGCTCATAACATGCATTAGGGCCTTTTTAGAATGCATAGCACAAACATGCATAGCATAACATTGCATAAGCACAACGTGCCAAGCTAAAGACTAGCAGGATGACATATGTACACACATAAGTTTTCGAGTAAAAAATAATATAAAGACATGCATTCCCGATCTAGGCACAAGAGTTAGTATGGTGGTGGTTTACCATCCTAGGTTAGGCATAACATCAATTCTTGTAAAAATAAACTCCCAGAGCAAGTTTAGCAGCTTTAAGTTCATATTTATGTATGTATTGTTTGTACTTGTAGTTAGTTGTAGTTGTTATACTAGGATCTGACTAATGTTGTTATGATTTTAGGATGGCGAGACGCCCTTCCACTAGATCGACCCCCCTATCATAGGGTGAGTCATCGGGAGCGCAGAATGATGCGGTGATTGAGAGCCTGCGGCAGAGTAGCGTTTCCTTGAGCAGGCGAATGGTGGAGATGCAAGCCCAGATCTAGTCTCTGGTGGCTGTTGTGGCAGGACAGACTCAGGGAGTGTAAGGCCCTGCAGGGGGGTTAGCTGTTCCCCCTCCTCCTGCACCCCTGAGACCTCCAATGGTGGTGCCAGCAGAGATGGCATTTATCTCACAGTTTTAGAGACTTAGCCCTCCTACTTATGATGGGAAGGCAGATTTCATGGTCATAGATGATTGGCTGATCTCCATGGAGGAGATTTTCTCATACTCTGGTATTATAGATGATCAGAGAGTGATGATAGCTGCCTATTAACTTAAAGGTTTGGCTAAGAGTTGGTGGCTTAGAGAAAAGGAGAGCTTGGTAGCTGGATGCTCTTGGGAAGTATTCAAGGAAATACTGCTGAGGAAGTTCTTGCCTTTGGTCGAGCGTGACCGTCTAATGAACGACTTCCTCCACCTGAAGCATAGGCAACTCACGGTCGGTGAGTATAAGATATAATTCAGCAATTTGATCCGGTTTGCTCCTGGGTTGGTGAGTGTGGAGGCTGATCGAGTCAAGCAGTTTCTTGGTGGCTTGAGGAGCGAGGTTCAGCAGCTGACCAGTGCATATAGATCAGAGACTTATGCAGGGGTAGTGGAGGCTGCTCTGAAGGGGGCAATTGAGACCGCAAAGAGTAGATGCCAGCAAATGAGGAAGGACAAGAGGAAGTCTGTTGAGGAGAAGAAACCCCAGGTACCCAGTGCCGCTTCGGGAAAGAAGAGCAAGGTGGTGTGTAGCTTCTGTGGCCGGTCAGGCCACCATATTGAGAGGTGCTTCAAGAAGGCAGTAGCTCAGAAGAAGGAGCAAGTTCATGCTATTCAGGGTACTCCTAGGAGGGATGTTTCCTGTTCTATTTACAAGCGACCCGGGCATGATGCTGCCCTGTGCTGGTCCAAGGATAAAGTCTGCTTTCAGTTTGGGCAGAAGGGTCATATCAAGACAAGGTGTCCTCAGGTCCAGCCTGTTCTTCAGCAGTTCCACTTCAGGCATTACCTCCACCTCAGCGTGTGGATAAGGGCAAAGGAAATCTTAACGTGATCTCTTTCGAGGAGGCTCAAGCTTCGACTCAGGTCATCTTAGGTTAGTTGTTTTTCAAGCCTGAAAGTCTTATTTACTAGAATGGATGTAGTTTTGTTTGGTAGTTCCTTAGTTGTATATACTCCTATAGGGAAATTTAAGGTGAAGAACCGCTGGGCGCGTGTTCTGTTCGATTCCGGTGCTACCCACTCATTTGTGGCTAGAGCCTTTGTGGAGTGACATCGGTTGACTCTAGATCAAGTTCGTGATACCTTCTGCGTCAAGTTCCCTTCTTATGAATCTGTGTTATCAGATTTAGGCATTCTAGATTGCCCTGTTTTGTTGGGAGACTTTCATGCGAAGGCAGACTTGAAGATGATTGATCTGGAGGACTTCGATGTTATTCTGGGCATGGACTGGCTGTCTATAAATGATGCGGTTATTCAGTGCAAATGGAAGCGCTTGGACTTCATCAAGGACAATGGTCAGCCCGAAAGCATGTATGCTAATCCGTGCAAAGATTCTCCTGTCTTTTCTGCGGTATGTTCTTATAAGTTGTTTCTTTCTGATTGTTTTGCTTGTTTAGTCTCGGTGGTTGGGACTGCTATTAGTGTATCGCTTTTGGAGGAGATTCCCGTTGTTCGAGGTTTCGCTGATGTTTTTCCTGATGACCTTCCTGGTCTTCCTCCCGATCGGGATGTTGAATTTGTGATTGATTTGGAACTGGGTACGCATCCTATTGCTAAGGCGCCGTACCGGATTGCCCCTCGTGAGTTAGAGGAGTTGCGAGTCAAGTTGGATGAGTTGCTTGCAAAAGGATTTATCAGGCAGAGTTCGTCGCCTTGGGGTGCTCCTGTTTTGTTTGTAAAGAAGAAAGATGGGTCGATGCGGCTTTTCATTGACTACAGGGAGTTGAACAAAGTCACTATTAAGAACAGGTACCCTCTGCCGAGGATCGATGACTTATTTGATCAGTTGTGCGATAGCACGGTGTTCTTAAAGATCGATCTTCGGTCTGGCTATCATCAGCTCAGGATCCATGAGGCAGATATTCCATGGACTGCGTTTAGATTGAGGCATGGACATTTTGAGTTCTTGGTGATGTCGTTTGGTTTGACCAACGCACCATTAGCCTTCATGGATATGATGAACCGGGTGTTCAAGGATTTTCTAGACAAGTTCGTGGTGGTTTTCATCGATGATGTGTTTATCTATTCGCGCAGCACTGAGGAGCATGAGCAGCATCTGCGCTTGGTTCTATCGGAGTTGAGGAATAACAAGTTATTCGCTAAGCTGAGCAAGTGCGAATTTTGGTTGCCTCAGGTCTCGTTTCTTGGCCACATGGTGAACAAGGATGGGATCTCGGTCGACCCGGAAAATATTGCAGCAGTGATGGATTGGAGCAGGCCGGACACGCCCAAGGAGATCAAGAGCTTCCTAGGGTTGGCCGGCTACTACAGGAGGTTCGTGGAGGGTTTCTCTACCATGGCTGTACCTTTGACCAGGTTGACTCAGAAGAACGCGGCCTTTGTTTGGAGCGAGAAGTGCGAAGAAGCCTTCCTTGAGCTAAAGAGCAGATTGTGCACTACTCCCGTTCTGACCCTACCTACTGAGGGTATGGAGTATGATGTGTACGTAGATGCTTCGCATGTTGGTCTGGGTTGCGTGTTGATGCAGGCTAGAAAAGTGATTGCGTATGGGGTCAAGGCAATTGAAGACTCATGAGAGGAATTACCCTACGTATGGCCTTGAGTTTGCAGCGGTGATTTATGCATTGAAGCTGTGGAGGCATCTACTTTATGGGGCTCAGTGTAAGATCTTCACTGATCATAAGAGCCTAAAGTATGTGTTCACGCAGAAGGAGTTGAATCTACGCCAGCGGCGGTGGCTAGAGTATGTGGCCGATTATGATGTGGAGATCCAGTATCATCCAGGCAAGGCCAATGTGGTGGCCGACGCCCTGAGTCGGAAGACAGGAAAGATCTTTAATCTCTTCGCTGATCGTTTAGTGGAAGAGTTCCTCCTGATGGATATCTCAGTGGGATACTGTGACATGCATAGTAGTTTGGAAGTGGCAGAGCCGCCTTGGATTTCTCTTACTAGGTTGCACCAGAAGGATGATCCGGACCTTCTGCACTTATACCTAAGGACTGAGAGAGGGGAGTTGCCATATTTTTCTATTGATGATGCGGGTACTTTGAAGTACCGCGACAAATTTTGCATCCCTGCTGCTGGAGACATCAGGGCTATGATATGTAGAGAGGCTCATGGATCCAGTGTTGCCTACCATCCAGGATCTACAAAGATGTATCGTGATTTGAAGCAAATTTCTTGGTGGTATGGGATGAAGAGTGATATAGCCCGATTTGTTGCTGTGTACCACACTTGCAAGCGTGTGAAGGCCGATTACGGAAGGCCTAGTGGCAAGTTGACTCCGTTCGAGATCCCGACTTGGAAGTGGGAAAGTATTTCTATGGACTTCATTACGGGCTTACCGAAATCTCCGAGGGGATTTGATTCTGTTTGGGTTATAGTGGATAGACTGACGAAGTGTGCTCACTTCGTACCGTATAAGATTGATTATCCGATGAAGAAGATAGCAGAGCTATACTTGAATGAGGTCATCAGATTGCACGGTGTGCCTGTTAGCATCGTTTCTGATCGAGACTCCTGGTTTACTTCTCGCTTTTGGCAGAGTCTGCAGGAGGGTTTGGGTACAGATCAGAGGTATTCTACTGCTTACCACCCACAGACCAATGGGCAGACAAAGCGGGTGAACCAGATAGTTTAGGATATGATCAGATGCTATATTCTAGACCACGGTGGAGCGTGGGATGAGCGGTTGCGACTTATGGAGTTTGTATACAATAACAGTTATCAAGAGAGCTTGCAAATGGCTCCGTTTGAAGCTTTGTATGGGAGGCGCTGCAGAACTCCCCTGTTTTGGGCTGAGGCAGGTGAGAGACCCTTGTTGGGTCTAAATGCGCTCGAGGAGATGGAAGTCGCAGTGAAACTTATTTGAGAAAAGCTTCGTATAGCTCAGGAGAGATATGAGAAGAACGCCAATCAACATAGGTCTGACTTGGAGTTTTCTGTGGGGGACCTTGTGTTTCGTATGGTTTCCCCAATGGTTTGTGTTAAGAGGTTCGGTAAGAACCGGAAATTAGACCCGAGGTATGTGGGCCCGTTTAAGATTGTTGAACGGATTGGCGTGTCAGCTTATAGGTTGGATTTTCCAGCAAACTTCCCAGGTGTTCATAATGTATTTCATGTGAGCCAATTGCGGAAGTGTGTGCGCAGCAGTGGGTAAGTCTTGGATGTTGTGCCCTAGTTGGAGCCTAATCTCTCTTTTGTTGAAGTGCCGGTCCGCATTTTGGATACTCAAGATCGGGTGCTGCGGAGGAAGTCCATCCCGATGGTCAAAGTTCTATGGAAGAATCAGGATTTGGAAAGCGTGACTTGGGAGTTAGATTCGGCTATGAGGGAGGCTCACCCTCAACTGTTCCCCTAATTTGCTTGGTACATTTTCTTTCTAGTAGCTCTTGTTTGCTACTTTCCCTCTATAAGTAGAAGTAGTATATGTGAAGTTTCGGGATGAAAATTTCTTTTAGGGGGAGTGACTGTAATGCCCCCGATTTTTCTGCGATTATTTAATTCTCGTTTGGCGTTACGTCGACGCATTTTCTTGGCTTGTGTCATCTGTGGAGTGTGGTCTTAACTCCTTAGAACTGAGTGGCCTATTTTGTAGTCTATTGGCAAGATCTCCCTAGAAGGCCGGGTCATTTTGGGTGACCCGGTGTGGCCTCTCGGGGGATGCTTGTGTTTTGGCTTCGGGTGGGTTTAACTCAAGTTTTGTTCGTCGAAAGTTAATTCTGATTTCGCCGTTGTGTTCGTAGCGTGGATATTTATCTACGGTGCGAATTTCGTCGAACTCCGAGGATGTTCGGTTTTCGCGTCGTTTTGTATTTTATGAAAAATAATACTATTTAATAAATATTATATTAATTATTATTTTGGAAAGGTGCGGGTGCTTGGCGGTTATATTGTGTCTCAATTTATAATATTTAATTGATTAGCTATTAAGATTAATAGGGTTCTATAAATAGGATAGGTTAGATTTAGATAAGAAAGAAACCGCTCATGTTCACTTTCTTCCCCCGCCCGCAGCGCCTGTTCACGGAAAATAGAGAAACCGCCGAAGTTGCTCCCCTTCGGACGCCGATTCCGGGAGCTTTTGTGGACGGAATTCAATTCTGAAAGCGGATTTGGATTGATCTCGCCTAGACCTTCGATCCTACAGTAAGAAATTCAGTTTTCGTTGTGTTTCTAGGGGTCTCGAATTTCTTGGGTTGTCTGTTTCCGCCATTAAAGCTCTAGATTTCAGCTATAGGTGTTGTTGCTGCTGGTGCCGAGTGGGAATAAGGGAGGCCGACCAAGCTTTGCTGGAAATCGAGGCAAGTGGTGCTCTTGCCCTTGCCATGTAGCTTTTCTTTTTCATTTTGTTCCTTGCTGTTAATTAATCTTCTAGATTTCCTCTTGCTCTATATATGCCCAGCTTTTCCCGAAAATCATAACCAAGCCTGTTGATACTTCATGTTTAGTTTTCTTTCTCAACAGCCTTGTCTTCTTATTTTTTTTATTTCTTGCTGTTGAATTGCCTTGTTCTCGGGTTGAGAGTAGAGTAATGTGTGTTGGAGTTAACTTTTTTGTACAGTAGCTGTAGCCGGTTGGAGGAGAGAGGCTTTAGTTTTATTTTTGTGCAAAAAATCTATCTTGCTTAGGCTCGGGTTTGGGTGAATTTGTGCTTGCATGTGTAGTGGCTGTAGCAGGAACCTTTATTGCACTTAGTATTACTGATTAAAATAATGCAGGGTTTGGCATTGAGTGTGGTGCACACTCTCAACGCTGGGTCTGCTTGGGATTAGCGTGTAGTGTGGTGCACACACTCAACGCTGGGTCTGCTTGGGCTTGGCGTTGAGTGTGGTGTACATACTCAACGCCATAGCCTCTTGGTCTGTTCTTTTGTGGCTAAGTATCGTGGCGTTGAGTGAGTCGACCTCACTCAATGCCATGGCTGTCTAGGCGATGAGTGATGCAAACTCACTCAACGCCGCAGCCAATCCGCGCGGTTATGTCGGATGGCGTTGAGTGAGTGGGCCTCACTCAACGCCATGATGATTTAGGCATTGAGTGAGGCGGGCTCACTCAATGCCACAGCCGTTTCCTACGATTAAGTATTTTGGCGTTGAGTGAGTCGACCAAACTCAACGCCAAAACTATTTTTGCGTTGAGAGAGGTGGACTCACTCAATGCCACAGTTAGTTTTTGCGGCTAAGTGCTAAGGCGTTTAGTGAGTAAACCTCACTCAATGCTGTAGTTGTTTTGGCGTTGAGTGAGGTTAGCTTACTCAACGCCACGGCCAGTGTTGCTAAAGGCGTTGAGTGAGTGAACCCCACTCAACGCCGTAGCTGTTTTGGCGTTGAGTGAGGTTAGCTCACTAAATGCCACAGCCAGTGTTGCTGAAGGCGTTGAGTGAGTGAACCCCACTCAACACCGTAGCTGTTTTGGCGTTGAGTGAGGTTAGCTCACTCAACGCCACAGCCAGTGTTGTTGAAGGCGTTGAGTGAGTGAACCCCACTCAACGCCGTAGCTGTTTTGGCGTTGAGTGAGGTTAGCTCACTCAACGCCACAACCAGTGTTGTAGAAGGCGTTGAGTGAGTGAACCTCACTCAACGCCATTGCTATTTTTGCATTGAGTGAGGTTAACTCACTCAACGCAACCGTCTGTTTAGGCGTTGAGTGAGTGGGGATCATTTAATTCCATGCCGTGTTGAGCCATCTCCATGTTTTTTTCCTTACTTTGATTTTCTCTCCCGAGTGAATTTCCTTGATTCTGAGGTTCCTTATCGGCTATGTTTTCCCAAAGGCCGAATCGTGGGTTGTGGTTAGTAGTGGTGGTTTGAAGCTCTTAATGTTGGTGGTGTTGTGTAATTTAGCCGTGGACACCCGTTTCTTTTATCTTGCTCCAGGTACGGGCTAGGCAAGTTGGTGGGAGGTCCCTAGTGCTTTCACATGTAGACCCTTGAGCTTTGTTTCTTGGAAATGGTGGTTGGGGGACTGAGTTTGCCTCTAACCCGGATCAAGGTTGTTTTTGCTACTGCCATCTTTCACAACTTAGGGTGTTAGACGTTGTATGGTATTGTATCCACAATGTACTTGATTTGAAGAAGCCCCTGAACAAGCTAAGTTGAATTGACAATGTATTTGACGATCTTCTATCAAGTTATGCTTTCAGCTATTTCATGCTAAGTACACACCAATGTCAGGGTGCAGTGGGTCAATATATACGGGTCTGCGCAACGTAATCCCTCGTTGAGTAGATCAGTGTGTTGACTCACGTGTGCTCTCTCTATTGGAGTGTACTTATTTTCAAGTACAGGGTTAAGGCAGATCAAGAGCAGAATAAGGAGCAAAGATGGGTCAAAAACCAAGTCATCAAAGGAAGGAAGAGAAAATTCTTCTAAGTCAAAATCGACGGGAATCACTAAGTGATTCTCACCGACTTCGACGGGAATCGTTAGTGATTCCCGCCGATTAGACGAGAATCAGTCTGCATTCCCGCCGACTTCTTCTGGCTGACAGTTTTCGAATAGGAATTCTGCCAAGGCAGAATCGACGGGAATCGTGAGTGATTCCCGCCGACTTCGACGAGAATAAGTCTGCATTCCCGCCGACTTCCTCCGGCTGACAGTTTTCCAACAGGAATTCAGCCAAGGCAGAATCAATGGGAATCGTGCGTGATTCCTGCCGACATCGACGGGAATCACCAACGATTCCCACCGATTTTGCCATAGGCAATTTTCCTCGTTCGCTAGACCGAACCACTTTGCCGTGTGCTGTTTAGGCCGGGGCTAGGGTTTCTCCTTTTGGGCCCCACAACAGTCATTAGGGTTGGCTCTAGTATTTATACTCGCGTATTTTGAACTTCTACAGTAATCCATTCACGTGAAATCAAAAGTAGCCGACGCCGTGCCCTTGCCGATCGCGGAAAATCGCCGATCGCTGTCTCCGCTCGCAAGGAAGTCGGCGCCGATAATCTCCGATCATCTCTGATCTTCCGACGACAGTACCGAGGCAAGCCGAGCATCTCACACATCTCTCTTGAGATCTCTTGTCTTCCGATTCATTGAACGAGATTTGTTCTCCATTCTGAATCGTGTGAGACGACTGATCCGACTGAGATCGTTGGTATACCTTGCTTGCTTCATCAAGAAGTTTGGATATACAAAGTATCGCCGCCGCAATCCCTTGCCGCCGCCGATCTTGACAAGATCCTCTCCAAGAGAGAAATCCGGTTATGGACTCTTCGTAACTTTCAAGAAAGCTTCAACGAACGAAGAAGGACATCGGAATCTCCAAAAGATTTGTTTGTATTTTCTTTTACATTCAATTTTGGTTTGTTGTAAAGGAATTTTAATTCCTAGTTGTAAGGGTTGGGTGCAACCCGTGGTGGTGGAGTTGTGACTCCTTTGGTGGAAGGGTTCCTTCCGTAGTGTGAGGATTGGATTTCAATCCGTTTGGAGAAGTGACCGAGTCGTCCCTTGGTGGGAGATAGGTCGAAGGGGGAAAGTGGACGTACCCAAATCGGGGAACCACTATAAATCTTTGTGTGTTTTCTGTGCTGTGTTTCTTAATTTGTGCAGGTAAATTTAATTCTGCAAAAGACTGCACGACACCTATTCCCCCCATAGGTGGATTTAGTCGACACTAGAGACTTTCAAGTGGTATCAGAGGGAGGTTGCTCATCAATAAGGTTAATACCTTGAGTAAGATCCTATATCTAGTGTCAAGAAGAAAACAAGATTCAAGCATGGAGCTATACATTGATGTCTCTCCCCTGAGACTGCCTTCCTGCACAAAAGAATATTATCCCATCTGGAAAATGAGGGTTCAGTTTCATCTAGAAGTCATTGACCCCGTGCTTTATTCATTGTGGAAGAGGGACCCTTCATTCCCATGAAGGCTTCTGACTCTGGAGAAGATCTCCAAATTCCAAAGAGTATCGCAGAGATGTCTGAAACTGAGCTCTCACTATTCAACTTGGACAAGCTTGTATGACAGATCATCTCTTATATTTGGTCAGGATCATCTCTTACAAGATTGGATAAGTGTAAGACTGCAAAGTCCATGTGGGAAACAATCTCTGATCTCATGGAGGGAAAGAAGTCTGTCTGGAATGAATGCCAGCAAGAAGATGAAGCATATGTGGGGGTCCTCATATCTGAAGATGAAAGTCAAGAACAACCTGTCAATATCAGGGCTCCCGTTTCTCTATCAGAGACTGAAGAAGAGATTGAGGAATGCAGTTGTGATGAAGCTGAAACATCAGTCTCTGCAGACCATAACTCTAACCCTGATCAGCATAATCAGGATCAGGTATCTTCCTCTTCTTGCTCCTTTCCTCTTGTATCTCCTGAAGACAGGAGAAGTACAGAGGTTTGTCCATCTTTTGATGCAAGGGAAATTGACAGCTTCAATCAAAAGATTGAAACTCTTGATTCCCTTCGTAGTTCCCTTCAGAAGAGCAACTTGCTTGTTGAGGAACAAGCTAAGGAAATTGCTCAGTTGAGGACCATGATGGACCTCCAACTGGAATCCATCAAGGTGAAGGACTCAAAAATTTCGGATCTAGAGTTTCATCTAGAGACCAAGAAGAGGATAGTATCTAATTTTTCCAAAATAGATGCTATTAAGAGAAAGGGAGAAAATGAGTGGATCACACGAATTATAAAATCGTGGAGAAATGGGGAAACTGTGTTCAGACCCCCCACACCGAGTAGGAAGGGCACACATCATTCCTTCAGGTATGACTATAAGAACAACTATGGTCACTGCAAGAATGATCTACCCTCATATGGAAACACCCATAGTGCAAGTGCTGTTATGGCTACCCATGATAAAATACACACCGCTCATCATGAACCGTTTGTATTTACGGTCTCAGCTCCCACACTTCATGACATTGCAGGAACCAGCTCTCACAGAACATCATCCCACCCTAAGACAAAGGAAAAAGGAGTTGGCAAATATGTAGCAAGCATCAATGGGGCCCCCAGATGTGTGCTGGCTGAAAAGAAAGCATAACCTCCCAGGCCTTATGACACTCACCACATGTTCACCATCAGACCCCCCTCGAGTCTCGGTGGAAAGGGAAAATCTGAGAGCAGATCCAGCTCTGCCCCTTTCAGACCTAGGATCGTGACTAACTCTGTTAGTAGATCTTGTAAGAAAAGGAGGTACAATATCCATGAGTGTTGGTGCGGTGGCAAAGTGGGTCACTTTGCCATAGATTGTTGGCACAATCCTTCTTTGCCAAGGGCAAGGGTATGCCCACATCCTTTGGCAAGAGACAGCCTTCCTGACAGAAATCCTATAGGAAGGCATGCTGTATTTTATGCTGACAAGAACCTAGGACCCAATACCTGTTGGGTTCCTAAGGTAAGGTAATTCTTTTTTGCAGGATAGTCTAGGTACCCATGAACATGATGAGACCTAGACAAAAGATGTTCCAGGCTTGCTATGGAACAAGTATATGAGATAAGAGATAATGCTAACTACAGTGTCCGACTTGTACATGATACCCGTCGTACTTCAAATAGTGGATCCGAATGAGCAACCTAGTAATCCAAGGAAGCAGGGATGATAGGAAAAGCACTTCCGGGACGTGCCAATTCCTTGGAAGAAGGCTTATTTCGTGGAACAGTAAAAAGCAGAACTGTGTCGCAACCTCTACGGCTGAATCTTAGTACATCTCAGCAGGCAGCTGTTGCACACAACTTCTATGGATCAGAAATCAACTCGAAGATTATGACTTGCAGTTCAGAGAAGTTCCTATGTATTGCGACTCCTCTAGTGCAATAGTAATTGCGAACAATCTGGTGTCGCACAACAGAACAAAGCATATTGAAGTGCACTACCACTTCATTCGGGAGCATGTGGAAAACAAAGATATCTCTCTCTGCTATGTCCCCACGGATAAGCAGATTGCAGATATCTTCACAAAGCCCTTAGACGAGGCCAAGTTCAGTCTCTTCAAAACTGAACTCGGCATGCTGAACTATGAAGATTGAAGACTGAAGGGCTCAAGGCTCTTGGATCAAGGGGAAGCATCTACTAGGAACTCAAGATCGAGTACGTATGCAAGAATTGAGCGGGAGCATTTTGCTCATAGTAAAATCCAAGATTTGTAGAAGCCTAAAAGGGGGAGATTACCCTCTCGGCTAAGGATAAGGTGGCTGCCAAATGTTAAGTATGCTCTCAGGAAAATGGTAATGAATTTCACTCTCAACTGAATTTTCATTTTATGATTTTCATTCCCATCTTTTCTATTCAACTTAGCTTGTAGGGTTTAAGCTTCTTTAAATAGGGGGAGATTGTTGGGTATTGTATCGACAATGTACCTGATTTGAAGAAGCCCCTGAACAAGCTAAGTTGAATTGACAATGTATTTGACGATCTTCTATCAAGTTGTGCTTGCAGCTATTCCATGCTAAGTACACACCAATGTCAGGGTGCATTGGGTCAATATACACGGGTCTGCGCAACATAATCCCTCGTTGAGTAGATTAGTGTGTTGACTCACGTGTGCTCTCTCTATTGGAGTGTACTTATTTTCAAGTACAGGGTTAAGGCAGATCAAGAGCAGAAGAAGGAGCAAAGATGGGTCAAAGACCAAGTCATCAAAGGAAGGAAGAGAAAATTCTTCTAAGTCAAAATCGATGGGAATCACTAAGTGATTATCGCCGACTTCAACGGGAATCGTTAGTGATTCCCGCCGATTCGACGAGAATAAGTCTGCATTCCGGCCGACTTCTTCTGGCTGACAGTTTTCGAACAGGAATTCTGCCAAGGCAGAATCGACGGGAATCGTGAGTGATTCCCGCCGACTTCGACGAGAATCAGTCTGCATTCCTGCCGACTTCCTCCGGCTGACAGTTTTCCAACAGGAATTCAGCCAAGGCAGAATCGACGGGAATCGTCAGTGATTCCCGCTGACATCGACGGGAATCACCAACGATTCCTGCCGATTTTGCCTTAGGCAATTTTCCTTGTTCGCTGAACCAAACCACCTTATCGTGCGCTGTTTAGGTCGGGGCAAGGGTTTCTCCTTGTGGGCCCCACAACGGTCATTAGGGTTGGCTCTAGTATTTATACTCACGTATTTTTAACTTCTACAGTAATCCATTAACGTGAAATCAAAAGTAGCCGACGCCGTGCCCTAGCTGATTGCAGAAAATCGCCGATCGCTGTCGCAGCTCGCAAGGAAGTCGTCGCCGATAATCTCTGATCATCTCTGATCTTACGACGACAGTACCGAGGCAAGCCGAGCGTATCACGCATCTCTCTTGAGATCTCTTGTCTTCCGATTCATTGAACGAGATTTGTTCTCCATTCCGAATCGTGTGAGACGACTAATCCGACTGAGATCGTTTGTAGACCTTACTTGCTTCGTCAAGAAGTTTGGATCTACAAAGTATCGTCGCCGCAATCCCTTACCGCCGCCGATCTTGACAAGATCCTCTCCAAGAAAGAAATCCGGTTGTGCACTCTTCGTAACTTTCAAGAATGCTTCAACGAACGAAGAAGGACATCAGAATCTCCAAAAGCTTTGTTTGTAGTTTTTTTACATTTAATTTTGGTTTGTTATAAAGGAATTTTAATTCCTAGTTGTAAGGGTTGGGTGCAACCCGTGGTGGTGGAGTTGTGATTCCTTTGGTGGAAGGGTTCCTTCTGTAGTGTGAGGATTGGATTTCAATCCGTTTGGAGAAGTGACCGAGTCATCCCTTGGTGGGAGATAGGTCGAAGGGGGAAAGTGGACGTACCCAAATCGGGGAACCACTATAATTCTTTGTGTGTTTTCTGTGCTGTGTTTGTTAATTTGTGCAGGTAAATTTAATTCCGCAAAAGACTGCACGGCACCTATTCCCCCCCCCCATAGGTGGATTTAGTCGACAATAGAGACTTTCAGATGTCTCTTCCTTTGTAGAGTGCAATGTTTTGGGCTCATGGTCGCCTTGTAAACTCTGCAGGACTTTTGGGCAGGGTTGGTTGTGTTCCCTCGCACTTAGTGTTTTTTCCTTTTTGTCTTGCCTTGGACAGTGGTGCTTGTTGGGGTTTACTTACTCTTCTTGCTCATCTTTTAGCTTAACATTTTCGTTCAGCTTATTTGTGTTGCTTGCTGAGGTATTCTTTTCTTCTTTGAATGCCTCAGGTTCTGGTTAGTAGCCGATTAGACGGCTAGTTGTGCTGTGTTGTTATTGGTGGTCTCTCGTACTGTGGAGATTAGTTCCCTGTTCTTGTGAGGTAGTTTTGTGCTTCTTTCTTACAGACATACATACTTGCCAGTGGGTTCATGTCAGTTTGTTGGCGCCCACTGGTAGTTTTACCTTGATACTAGATATGTTATCTTTTTGCTGCTACCTTTTCTGGAGATAGTCTACTTGCTCTTGAGATGATTTATGCTAGGTTGCTAGTTATTTTTAAACCTAAAAACACTATTATAAGTATATCTCATGATCAGCATGTTTTATAAAACTCAACACTACTTTCCAAATAACGTAAAAAGATCGTTTTCCTATATATATAGTATAAATTAAATGTAGGGTCCTGCATAGTATAAGTTGTCCTCTGGGGACACTTATGCACTCTTTTTGGATGTCAAACCTGAATAAAGTATTTTCCGCAGCGTATAAGTATAGTATTTTTTAAACTATGGACTAGATGATCCACTTAGCCGAGGGATACGACCTTTAAAAATATAACTGTTTATTTCTAATCATATAACTCAAGAATTTTCATAAAGTAAAGTAGATAGTTTTGCCTGAGCGTCAGCAGGTAATCCCCTGCTCGGCGTGGCATCACGACACATGTTTTCCCATACTCTGATAACTCTTAATTCAGATAAAATGTGGGTTGTGACAGTTTACCGTCAGTCTCAGACTTTTGGATGGTGGTGGGACCCATGCTATCCGGTACACCGATAATGTACCTTGAGTGTACGGAACATTTGGCAGTTGTTGCAGACGTTTGTGATATATTGAATGGTGCTTGAGTTGTACCTTCTTGTGATATGTCTATGTATGGTTGCTATGCATGCAGGGAAGGAATACCGTTGCCCCGGGTATGGGCTAGGATCGTTATAAATTTGTCAGCTAAATCTGACCGTTTCCTTATTTGCCATCCTTGTGGTGGCTTGTCCCTGTACAGGTGCTGGAGAGCCGAGTGGGAAATAGCGGGTTGCAGCCCTTTGATGCTATGCTGGCCCTCGAAGGCCAAGAAAAGGCTCTTTATTATTTTCATGTGTGGACGGCCTGCGAGTCGATGTTTGTAAACCACTCTTTTGGGGAAAAACATTTGTATGTCCTTAAGGCTGTGACTTTTGTGTATTTTGTAAAACATTCCTGATATGTATAATAGTGAACATTCACATGAATTGAGTTCGGGTAACCATAAAGCTTCCGCTAGAATGCTTCGAGTTAGGATTCGTTTGGTATTTTGATATTAACATGTAACTCCGCTAACTGTCTGTGGAATATGGCGTGGGTCCCCGGACGGACCCTCTATTATATTTCATATGACGGATGGAGGTGTTATACAGATAATCAGAAGCGTTGAGTAAATACTAGGCAGTCAATGCCTCAGCATTGGCAAGGCAAAAATCTGCCTAAGTCCACAGGCATTGAGTGAAGGAAGTTCACTCAATGCCTAGTAACAGAAGCATTGAGTAAAGCTCAAGTAGTCAAAGTCGCAGAAGAATCTGACAAGAAATCCTGCTAAGTCCAGAAGCATTGAGTAAAGGCATTTCACTCAATGCCTCAAGAATAAAGCGTCGACTGAACAGAGTGATGTCAAAGCCTTAGAAGAAGTAGACAGAAAATCTGTCTAAGTCCAGAAGCATTGAGTGAAGGCAGTTCACTCAATGCCAACTCAACAGAAATTAAACTTAGTACAGAAGCGTTGAGTGAAGGATGTTTATTCAATGTCTCAGCAAGATTGCAGACTAAGGCAGAATGCATTGAGTGCAGAAGCATCACTCGATGCCTCCATTCAGAGAAAATCTACTAAGTCCAAATGCATTGAGTGATGAAGGTTCACTCAACGCTAAATAAGAGACCACAAAAGTCTATATTCGTTGAGTATTGTCAACTCACTCAATGCTTGGTGCTACAGAAAATTTGGATAAGTGTTTTGGTGTAGAGTGACAAGCCTTCACTCAACGCCTATGATGAATTGTCTGAATTTGACTAAGTCCACAGGTACTGACGTTAGCAGAAATTCAAATGTTGCGGGAAGTCTAAAGTACTCGATAAATGTCGCCGCTTGCCTGTACAACAACATTTAATGCAAAGGTGGACCTGCAGTTACCAAATCCAAGTAGGCCCAATGCTCAAAGAGCCGTTGGACGGCGGGATAGAAAAGCAATCAGATTAGGAAATTAAACTTAACTTTTGGAGAAGAATTGAACTTCATCTTCTTCCTCTCGAAAAAGTTGCAGATCTTGGAGAAGTCATTCAAGTCACTGATATGAAAGTGCAAACAATTAGCAGTTGTTCTTCAATAACAAGTAACAATAAAGATAAACCCTAGTTACAGTGATTTCACAGCTCAAGCTGAACTTTCCTGAAGAACCATTCTTGAAGCTTTGAAGGAGAAAGGATAGAGTAAATCTCTGTTCAGAAGGAAGACACAGAGACTCTAGCTCTGGTGTCAAACATCACCAACCACCCCATATTCTTCTGTAGGATCATTTTTGATCTGAGTGTAAGCTTAAACGTATAAAGGCAGAGTGTAGGATCTTTAAGTAGATCTAAGTTGTAGGATTAAAGTGGTGAATCTTAAGTAGGATCCAGATTTGGATCTGAGTTTTAGGACTTTGAATTAAAGTCTGAGGTAGAGCATTTGTGCCTGAGTGGTAGGAGATTATATCACTGAGTTGTAGGGCTTTGTGCTTGAGTGGTAGGAGTTTGGGCTTTGTGCCTGAAGTAAGACTTGAAGAAGTCTGAGAAATCTTGAGGGATCAAAGTTGTAACCTCTTTTATGCCGAGTTGTAGAAGTTGCCTTGTCTAAGAAACTGTTTGAAAGGTGGGAGGGAAAGTGGATGTACCCATAATTTGGGGAAACACTATAAAATTCCTGTGTGCTGTTTATGATTGTCTTGAAAGCTAAGTTTAACTAAATCACAACACACCTAAGAATAAAAAGGACAAAAACACTTAAAAACCTATTCACCCCCCTCTAGGTATTTAGCTACTCTTGAAACTAAAGACTTTTAAGTGGTATCAGAGGGAGGTTGCTCAAAAAGGACTTAATAGTCTGAGTTGATCTCCAAGAGTAGCATAAGTTTATCCTTATGGGTTCAGGAGAGAACCATAAGGAGTTGGGCTCCATGAAGCTTCCTATCTGCAGGAAGGAGATCTTTGGGATCTGGAAGGAAAGGGTCAGACTATTTATGGAAGCATTTGGCCCTAGAATATTTATAATAGTTCAAGAGGGACCTTTCATCCCCAAGAAGGTCTCAGTTATGGATGTAGCTATCCAGACACCTAAGAAGTATTCTGAAATGACCAAGGATGAGGTCATATTAGCAACCATGAACAAGAGGGCACAAAACATAATAGTAAGTGCCATTGATGATTCAACTTTCCAGAACCTTATCCATTACAGAACTTCGAACGAGATGTGGTATACATTGGTGGTCTACATGGAAGGGACTGAAGAAGTCAGGGATGACAGGAAATCACAACACACCTAAGAATAAAAAGGACAAAAAGTCTTAAAAACCTATTTACCCCCCTCTGGGTATTTAAATACTCTTGAAATTAAAGACTTTCAACGCGCTAGGTCACGGGAGTGACCTAGGGGCATGACCCGCAATTTTACCACGGGTAGTTTGGGAACCTAAGGTTATTCGAGAGCGTATTCTCGAGAGAGGCGCTTTCATTATTTAGGAACCTCTATGGTCGAAGTAAGTAATTAGAAGCTTGCATTTTATTATTTAATGAAGTTTTATTTTAATCCAAAGGAATTCTAAGTCAAGTGCTAATCTTCTCTCAATTAGTTTAATTGCATTTTTCCCTTATTTTTACAAACCCCTTTTATATTTGGATAAAATAATATTAATATGCGTGAGTAGAAGTAATCAGCAGGCCCGAAAGAATACGACACTTGATATTTTATTTTAAAATATCCTATACTACGAATGATAGGTGCTCTTGCCTATATTACATAGAATTGGGAGATATTATTAATCCTAAATTATACACATCAGGCACACATGAAAACAGTAAAAGATTCTCCTTTGGACCTTTGAGGGCCAGCCAACATAGCATAGGGAACTTAAGCCCGCTACTTTCCACTTGGCTCTCCAGCACCTACACAAGTATAACCCACCAAGATGTGGCAAAACAAGGCAATGGTCAGTATTAGATGACCAAATTATAACGACCCCACACCTCACTCGGGGCAGCGGTGCTCCTTCCCTACAGTACGAAACATGTATATATATTATGACATCAGAACATGCAATTTAAGCATCATTCACCACAAATGTTCGCACGTACGACCATACGTCCCGTGCACTCAGGACACATTTTCGGTGTACAGGATTCCTAGTCCCACCAACATACTCAGTGATGGTTCAACATTTGAGTAATATTAGTCTTTCTGGACCAAAGCCTAAGTATCTATCCTTTGTTTACGACAAAGTGAAAGATGCTCTCTATGATTCAAGTTAGTGACACACTCCAATTCAATCGGCATAGGGTGGGTACAGTTTAGCGACAGTCTATTTGCTCAAATAGTCAGGCACAACAAACGATGATGCGGGTCTGCCTCCCCTTGCCCATTCACATAAATAACCGTGTTATGTTTCAAGGTTGGCACTCACCGGCACTATAGCTGGGCACTCTTAGCTCATAGCTCAACATATTTGCCCATAATTTGCAAGAGATAGGCCTCACAAACAAAGCAATCTGGGAGTTATCGTCAGCGGTATCTCTACCCCCGTGTGGTAGGGGACAAACACCATTTCTTCCCCAAATTTGGGTGTTTTCCTGGATACCAACTCCAGTACTCTCATTAGCAACCTATACACCCCATCACTCCGTAGATTACTCATTTAACCATGAAGTCTTCTCCGGCATATAAACAAAAAGATAACCACCACCAATCAAGACTAACCTGTCCGGATGAGCTTCACACAGCATGCATATTAAGTACTTCAATTCCAGATTCTATATTCAATTGCTACTAGGGATACTTTGTATTGACCTGTCAAAATTCCCTTCTATCGCCACCAATTAGTGGGGGACTTCATGTAACTATGCAAAATTAAGGACTTAACATGTTAAATAAGGAAGATCATTACCCTTTTAGATCTTCTTGTAGCCATGAACACAAACTTTAACCGGACAAAAACATCCGCAATGCTTTCCACTCCAGGGATCTAGATTTGGCTTGTGAATCCAACAACATGAATGTTTCCTAGAACTTTTCCAAAGCCTAGAAAAGCCTTTTTCTTTGCTTTCCTTCCTTCTTTCCTCTTCTTCCTCAACACTTGAAGAGAGAGAGAGAGAGAGGGTGAGAGAGACATGAACTTGAAGAGAGACAGTGAAAGATATGAAGTGAATCTTCTCTCCCCACTCCTTAGGTTAAACCACACAGGTTTCCCCTAGCCTTATGATAATAAGCTGAGAAGGAATTGTTGGATCCCTAGCTGGATTTGGGCTAGGTTCACTAATTTAGGCTGAGTCTGACCCACCTTGTATAGCCAGGGTCTAGTCAAGTAGTCCTAGAGTTTAGGGTATGTCCTTTTTGTTCAACCTTCTTTGACCAGCCAGAGAGGACCTCAGAAGACTTAGATTTAGAAGTTTTTCAGAAGACAGTTTGATCAGTTTGAAGTTCTTCGAACTCAGCTCAACGATCGTCGATCTCTGATCGACGAAATCAGAGTTAATTCTCTGAGCTGAGCTCGATGATATTAAAGCTCAAGTCGAGGATCAGTTTTCTTCAGACAGATTCTCAGCTCGACGAACTCAGAGTGCAGATTTGGCAAGTCCTTCTCAGAACGCAATTCACAGTGCTCAGGTCGACGAACTAGAATTCTTGGTCGTCGATTTTGGATCTCAGGCTGACGAATTCTGGTCAGTGATTAATGATTTGTTTCCCGCTTCAGAATGAGAAGGTTTTCTTTCTTCTGTCCCTTACTTTCTATATTAATTAACAGTGATATTCCTGAGTAATTAATGCTCATATTCCTTTGAATATGTCGTTATTGATAGCATTAATTTTGGTATTCATCTTGATATTCCCTTGCTTATTTTATTAGGGACAGTTGGGTAAACTCATTAATGCTTTATTCCAGCCGTTTGTATTCTCCAGATTCACCAACAATTAAAGACAGGATTCAAAATTCAAAGGAGAATTTTTTATTGACCGAGAATATAAAAGAGATTTTTCTCTTTTTAGAAAACACAGGAAATACAAGAACCTACAGACAAACATACAACACAAGAATACAGAGACAGACTGACCTCTTAGAAAACTCTCTCTTTCTCAGTGCGGAAAAACTCTATGTGTTTTCACCTTATCAAGTCTAAAGACAGAAGAAGAACAATCATCAAAATCAAGTGTCTTCTTCAAGCTTCACATCTAGGAACATTCAGGACAACAAATCCACATTCAGTCAGAGAAGTTCAAGGATTATTTTCAGACAAGGCTAAAGACCTACACCCTAAAGCAAAGCTCTAGTCTTCCTGAACCATCAACATCTCAGGGGGAGCTTTGTCAACATCAAAGATCCACTAAGTCTTCTCTGTTGAATAGAGAAAGAGAAGACAACATCACCTCCTCTCACCTTTTGTAAAGGGTTTTAACTCCCTTCAAAAGTTAACTCTTGGTTGTCAACTCTCCTGATCAAAAGACTTGGGTTGGTTTTTGGGCACTGATGAGTCCCTATTTTATATCTTATTTTGGACTCATCTTGGCCTTTTTCCACAACTTTGCACTACCTTTTTGCGCCATTAGTACTTCTTTTGGTTAGCTACGGCATTCCACGCCCTGTGCACCTTTTTAGCCCATTTCTGTGCTTGTGTGCATTTACATTCTTGTTATGATTATTATTGTTTGCCGCGACTGCCACGATCGATGCCCCGTGCAGTTTTCCTGCAGGTTTGGGGATCGTGAGGGCATTCGGGATAGGCGTTTCACTGTTTTTGGCAATGGAGTCAGTGGTCGTGCGTTTTTACCCACGCACGACCATCGACCTCCCGGCGCACGATCACTGATCGTGCGCAGCCCGGACTCATTTGTGAAATCCCTATCTTGAACCTTCCGCACGATCACTCGCCATACCGCGCACGACCACTGTTCGTGCGCCGCCGATCGTGCGCAATCATGCCCCATTTTACAAAAGTTCTGTCTGGCTATTTTCGCACGATCATCAGCATTGCCTCGCACGATCACTGATTGTGCGCTGCTGATCGTGCGCGACCATTGATTTTTTGATGTAGGTCTATAGGTTGCTCGCGCACGGGCGCTGACCTTGGTCGCGCACGACCACTGGTCGTGCGCCCTATTTATTCTGCAAGCTATAAAATGCCCTGTTCCGCGAATTAGGGTAACGAGACACGTTACGGAACCTCCGCCAGTCCGCCATTTCGCCCTCCAGCAGTTCCATTCGCCTCCACCTTCATCCCCATCATCGGGAGGACCTTCTCCGGCGATTCCAGAGCATTCCGCATCCTCCGGTGACCCTCCCGGCCATTGAAGCATTCTTCTCCGAGCTTTCCACCAAGGAAGAAGACGAAGCATACCTAGAGAACGGAATTACAGGCCCTCGAGGTGACAGCTCGGTGGTACCGGAAGCCCTCCTCGGACTGCGCTTGGAAGCGGATTGACAACCCGCACCTCCGGCCAACAACCGCGGTGGATCTTCAATCTCGTGGTTTTGCATTTTCTCTCTTTTCTTGTTGCATGGATTGTTTATGCATGTAATGAACATTAATTTCTAGTGTTAAATTGGATCATTTGTGTTTCATCGTGCTTGTGAGAATTATCCTTTGATGCGCCTCGCTCCATCTTACTCCACTCCACACGTTCGTTTCACTCAATTTCACTTCGCACTAATCACCTCACTCGCTAGACTTCCGTCCATTCACCAACCGAAGTACGGCATCGCAGTCGCTACATCCATCTCGCCTTAAGAAGCGGTGATTGCGACCCGCATAGTTTACATTAGTGCAATCGGTCGTATGACCACCAACCAAAGCCCCCTTCTCTTTTTGTTTATTTCAATTAACTCTCATAACAATAGTTTTAGAGTCTAAATCGTTCGACGCTAATTGCATTCCTCAAGAGACTGACATCCAGGGATTTATTCCCAACTTTATTACTTGTGCGACCGGTACGCTTGCCGTATTTTACGCGCATCAAGTTTTTGGCGCCGTTGCCGGGGAATGCAACTGTTGAACGATCATGATTTCTAGAAATATTGGTATAAGAGTTAGTGCTTTTTGATTTTTGTTTCTTTGTTTTGCTGTTTCAGTGAATACAGGGCCAATATTCCATCAATGCCTTCTATTCAGCAGCTAATTTATCAAGCCCGTCTCACCAATCGAGTGGAAACGGGAAATGACAGTTTCGAGATTTCCTCTGATTTGATCGAATACATTATCGAAAATTGTCAATTCAACGGAGATGGAAGTGTTGATGCCTTATGCCATGTGCACAGGTTTTTAGAAATTTACGACACATGCTCTTCGAACACTGCCAACGGCGAGCAGCAGAAGATTCGACTCTTCTCCTTTTCCTTGAAAGGCAGCGCAAAACGATGGTATCATGATACCAGGAAGGAAATGTTTCACTCGTGGAAGCAACTCGAAAGAAATTTCTTGGCCAAATTCCGGCAGCAAATGCTAACCACGGACGATTACAAGGAGCTCATCACCTTCTCCCAAAGAGATGAAGAATCCTTGTTCACAACCTGGGAGCGTTTTCAGTATTTGCGAAGGGAATGCTGCAGAGAGGGAGTGTCAGATATTTTGTTGCTCCAAACCTTCTATTTTGGGATCCTAGACAGATTCCGGCCAGCACTTGACATTGCAGCTGGCGGAACTCTGTTTAACAAACCTTGTCAGGATGCTTGGGAAATAATTGACAACATTGCCCAAACTAGCAGGCATTGGAATTCCCCACCTTTCCCCAACCTTTCCGTGGAGGCAAAGTCGGTGGTCACTAGTGAAGCCGTCAATCATCCCGCGTCTGTGATGGAGCGTTTTTTCGCGTACGTTTGCTAAATGATGGATGTGTTCAACGATCAAGCCACCACCATTCAGCGCCTACAAATGGCCATTGGGAGTCTTACGGAAACGCTGCTCAGCTCTATCAGTCAGAAACAGGAAACAGTGCATTCAATGAGGCTGAGAAGTGGAAAAAGTCTCGAGAGAGCCTTGCCGCCCGATCCTCCTACACAATCTTCGTGTATACCCATTTCTGACTCGATAATTGAACCTCCATCTGCACCGATCGCGCAAGGACCCATGTCAGTACCGCCACTCGTGAGGAACACCTCGAGGCCGCCGTTTCCCCATCGGCTAAATAATGAAAAGACTGAAAGGAATTTTCAGAAGTTCCTGGAGATCCTGAAATGAGTTCAAGTTAGCATACCTTTAACAGAAGCTATCACTCAGATTCCAGGATACTCCAAGTTCCTCAAGACCCTCATCTCGAGGTGTAAATCCTTGGAAGGTCTGAAGATGATTAACCTCACCGAAGAGTGTTCCTCTCTCCTCACCAACTTTTCTCCTACCAAACGCAGAGATCCTGGCAACTTCACCATCCCTTGCAGAATTGGTCTCCACAGGTTTGGCCACGCACTTTGTGATTTGGGAGCGTCGATTAACCTGATGCCCCTCTCCATCTTCCAGGAGCTGGGAGTTGGGATTCTCCAGCCCACCCACCTGAGGTTACAGCTAGCCGATCGATCGATAAAAACGCCAGCTGGGATGGTTGAAGACCTTGTTGTCATGGTTAACGACCTCACTTTCCCGGCCGATTTTGTCATCCTTGACATGAAGGCTGATCCCAAGGTTCCTATAATTCTAGGAAGGCCCTTCCTTGCCACTGCCCGGGCTATTATCAACGTCGACCAGGGAGAACTGACCCTAAGCCTGGGAGAAGAATCAATTTCCTTCAATGTCCATGAATCTCCGCAACAACTCAGAATCACTAATTGTGACAGTGCTGACTTGATTGACGAACCGGGAACGTGCAGCGAATTGATTCTTGACCATGACGAGCCAGAATGGGGAATTTAGGACACACCACCCGCTACCTCGTCTGGGACTCCGCATCTGATCAAAGAACCCCCCATCACTTCTTCTATCATTGCCACTACCGTAACCTTGAAGCCGCTGTACGAATCCCTGAAATATGCTTTCTTGGAGGAAGGCACAGCATGTCCGGTGATCATCTCCGCTACTCTCTCCACCGACAACGAACGTGCATTGGTCGACGTGTTAAAAAAATTTAAGAATGTTTTTGGACGATCTTTGGCTGACATTAAAGGCATTAGCCCGGCGTTCTGCATGCACAAGATCCTCCTTGAAGATCAATACAAACCATCGGCACAACCGCAAAGAAGACTGAATCCTAAGATGCATGAGGTAGTTCAGGCGGAAGTTATAAAATTGCTTGACGCCGGTATAATTTATCCCATCAGTGATAGCAAATGGGTAAGCCCGGTCCAAGTTGTGCCCAAAAAGGGCGGAATTACTGTGGTGGCCAATGACGAGAATGAACTACTACCTACCCGTGTGATCACTGGGTGGAGAGTTTGCATCGATTACAGGAAGCTGAATGAAGCTACATGCAAAGATCATTTCCCGCTTCCCTTCATCGATCAAATGCTGGAAAAATTGGCTGGTCAGGAATACTACTGCTTTTTGGATGGATATTCGGGATACAACCAAATTGCAGTCGATCCCGAAGATCAAGACAAGACGACATTCACCTGCCCATCTGGCACCTTCGCGTTTAGGAGAATGCCGTTTGGTTTGTGCAATGCCCCGGCAACCTTCCAACGTTGCGTTATCGCCATTTTTGGCGACATGATCGGTGATTTTCTCGAAGTCTTCATGGATGATTTCTCTCTTTTCGGGAAAACCTTTGACTCCTGCCTCGCTAATTTAGCCAAGGCCCTACAGCGTTGTAATGATACCAACCTTGTCCTGAATTGGGAGAAATGCCACTTCATGGTTCGTGAAGGCATCGTCTTAGGCCACAAGGTCTCTCGTCGGGGGCTCGAAGTCGATCAAGCAAAAATCGGTGTCATCAAGAATCTTCCTCCTCCATCTTCTGTCAAGGGAATCCGCAGCTTTTTGGGACATGCCGGCTTTTACCGAAGATTCATTAGCAACTTTTCATCGATATCCAAACCTCTCACAAATCTGTTGATTAAGGACGCCTTGTTCGTCTTCGATGAAGATTGCATGCAAGCCTTCACAGCTCTCAAGGACCGGCTCATCTCCGCTCCCATTTTGGTGGCACCGGATTGGACTTTGCCCTTCGAGGTCATGTGCGATGCCAGTGATTTTGCAGTTGGTGCGGTGCTCGGTCAAAGGAGAGACAAAGTATTTTACACCATCTCTTATGCGAGCCGAACCCTTAACGATGCCCAACTCAATTACACTACCACAGAAAAGGAGCTTCTGGCCGTGATTTTTGCTTTCGAGAAATTCCATTCGTACTTGGTGTTATCCAAAGTCATTGTCTACACCGACCACGCATCTCTAAGGTATTTATTCAAAAAAAAAGATGCCAAGCCTCGGCTAATCCGATGGATTCTCCTGCTGCAAGAATACTCCATTGAGATCCGAGATAAGAAAGGAGTGGAAAATGTCATCGCCGATCACTTATCTAGATTGGAGAATGATAGTGGCGGACCTGTTTTAGAGGATGAGCGCAATGCGATAGCTGAATGTTTCCCGGATGAGCGATTATTCTCCATCTCTTCCCTCCCCTCGACGACCCCGTGGTACGCAGACATGGCCAACTATCTCGCATGCAAATCTGTCTCCCCGAGCCTATCATCCCAACAAAAGCGGAAACTTCTATCTGATGCCAAACATTATTTCTGGGAAGACCCGCTACTTTTCCGCACGTGCAATGATGGAGTTATCAGGCGTTGCGTACCCGAGAGTGAATTCCAATCCGTTTTAAACCACTGTCATGATCGGGAGGCCAGCGGACATTTCGGCGCCACAAGAACGGCACGCAAGGTTTTGCAATGTGGCCTATTTTGGCAACCCCTTTTCAGAGACGCCCACAGTTATGTTACTAAATGCAATGAATGCCAAAGGACAGGAAATATCTCAAAGAGGGACGAAATGCCCCTCAACAACATGCTCGTCTGTGAGCCATTCGATGTTTGGGGGATAGATTTCATGGGACCCTTTCCCATGTTGCACGGCAAACTCTATATCATTGTTGCGGTTGACTTTGTCTCCAAGTGGGTCGAAGCCGAAGCTGTTGCCGCAAATGACGCTCGCACTGTTTTAACCTTCTTATACAGAAATATTTTTTCTAGATTTGGCGCTCCGCGCACAATCATCAGTGACGGCGGGAGCCATTTCTGCAACAAGTCATTCTTACAACTCATGAAGAAGTTTGGAGTTCATCACAAAGTCTCTCTCGCCTACCATCCTCAGACTTGTGGGCAAGTAGAAGTCTCCAACAGGGAGCTAAAAAGAATAATTGAAAAATCCATAAATTCCAACCGAAAAGAGTGGGCTAAGAAGGTCGACGACGCCTTATGGGCATACCGAACCGCCTTCAAAACTCCTATCGGTATGTCCCCCTTCCAACTTGTCTACGGAAAGGCTTGCCATTTGGCGGTCGAATTAGAACACAAGGTGCTATGGGCAACCAAATTTCTGAACATGGACATTGAGACTGCAGCAAGCGAACGCCGCTCCCAACTGAATGAATTGGAAGAGCTATGGCATTTTGCTTATGAAAACGCGCGAATCTACAAAGAAAAAACAAAAAAATGGCACGACCGTCACATCATCCCAAAAGAATTCCAACCGGGAGACCAAGTCCTAATGTACAACTCCCGCCTCCGCTTATTCCCTGGAAAGTTAAAATCGCGGTGGAGCGGTCCCTTTACAGTGATCGGAGTCTCCCCCTTTGGAGCTGTTGAAATATCCGGGAAGAGCGGCGACAAATTCAAGGTCAACGGGCATCGACTAAAATTGTACGATGGAGGTGCTATCATCGGCGAACCTCAAAGCTTACAGCTCGAAGACCCACTACATGGTGACGGGGCGGCGCCTTGATCCAAATTTCCACTGCGGCTCTCCTATTTTTGTTGGAACATTTTGAGTTTTATTTTATTTTGCTGCAAAAACACTATATACAACTGTTAATACAGGTATTTGGTCCACCTTAAGGACGGTAAACAAAAGGGCTATTCGGGAGACAACCCAAGCTTGGACCTTTTGGTCCCCTCGTTTATGCTTTTTATTTTATGTTTTCTATTTTTTTTGTATTTTCTGTTGTTCGGCCTAATTCGCAGGTTCAGCTTATCTTTTGTGCGAAGCAGCAACTGCCGTGAATCATCACGCAATCTTCTAGTATGCTCCCCTCTTTGGAGCATAGGTACTCTCTCTCGCTTCAGATTTCATTCCTTGGTTGAATGTCTATTTTACTTGCTTATGTTTTCATTCAAGTCTGGGGGGAAGAGCCGCCTGTGCACTCCACGAGCACATTTAATTTCGCATGCCAGTAGTTTTCCTTTTTGCTTCATTGTTTTTGACTCCTGCTGCACACACTTTGGCACCCACATGAGCGCGCACTTGACCACGCGTGCGGCTCGAGTTGATGTATTATTTTGTGTAAACTTTAAGATGGTGGTGCTGACGTAGGATTTTGATTTATAGTAGTTCGAAACTCGTGCAGTGCTCCTAATCGAGTGCTCACGTTGTGTAGAAATTGTATAGATTTAGTTTTCTTTATGCTTGCAATTTATATTTTTTTTCTGCACTCGTAAATACTGTTTGTCCTACTCAAATCTATGAATCCGGAGTAATCACTCGGTAGTGTAGGAATGTGTGTAGGCGTCGCTAGCTTTGTATTGCTCGAGTCGGGAGGACGGATCACTTTTCTCGGTGACTAAGAACTTGCCCCAGGCTACTTTCGAAGCATTGGTGCACGGTTAGTCGAGCGTAAGCGTGACGTAGGCCATCACTTTGGCCCGGTTGAGCCTAGCACCCATCCTAACATAGCCCTCGCTAGCCCCGTTGAGCCTACCTTTCTTTTGTTTCAGCTCCACACTCAATTCACCAATGCCTCAAGCCAATCCTAGTCGCACACCCGCGTCGAGCTCTAGTTCCAAGCATTTTCTCGTTGGGTTGTTGATGTGGGAGGTGGTTTTGTGAATAATGTGGATTTGCCATCTTGTTATATTTGCTGAAATTCAAGAATTTGAAAAAGAAAAAAATTATAAAAGCAAAAATTGTGAAAAAGAATCGAAAAAGAGAAAATAAAAAGTATAAATGAAAATCTGTTTATGAGAAATCTGTTTTGGGGTAGGCGGTGCACACACCCATGTTGTAAAAACCAGGTCTGGGGGTGTGGGGCACTCGCATTCATTTTGCTAGTGGGAAATCTGTATTTGTGCGAGCTCCGTTGGGTTGTGCGTAGCCTTCGTTTTCATCTTTTTCATCCATACCTACGCCTACACCCAAGCCCCAACTCTTCACCTAAAGTCCTACAGATTTACGCTCGAGTCGAACTAGCATCGTGGAGAATGTGTGAACGGGCAAGCATATGGTCCCCGACATTGGTGGATTCCTTTGGAGGTGATCACGAGCCCCGTTCTTTGGCAATGCTCCGCCATCCGACTTGCCTATTTTCTTCCTACACTTGACCACGCGATTCTCCGGAAATTCAATCTTTGAGTAGTGACAGTATTTACTTACGTTTGTCGAAAATTATAAATTACTTAGCATGATTAAAAACTCCTTCTATTATATTTTCTATGCAGTTGTGTTTCTCGATTTCTCGTCCTACTGTATTTTGAAATTACTACGTCAGCTAGCTTTTTTTGAGTCCACAAGGTGATTATTTGCCCGGGACGTGCAAATGGTTAGGTCTGGGGGTGTGATGAGTCCCTATTTTATACCTTATTTTGGACTCATCTTGGCCTTTTTCCTCAACTTTGCACTACCTTTTTGCGCCATTAGTACTTCTTTTGGTTAGCTACGACATTCCACGCCCTGTGCACCTTTTTAGCCCATTTCTGTGCTTGTGTGCATTTACATTCTTGTTATGATTATTATTGTTTGCCGCGGCTGCCACGGTCGATGCCCCGTGCAGTTTTCCTGCAGGTTTGGGGATCGTGAGGGCATTCGGGATAGGCGTTTCACTGTTTTTGGCAATGGAGTCAGTGGTCGTGCGTTTTTACCCACGCACGACCATCGACCTCCTGGCGCACGATCACTAATCGTGCGCAGCCCGGACTCATTTGTGAAATCCCTCTTGAACCTTCCGCACGATCACTCGCCATACCGCGCACGACCACTGTTCGTGCGCCGCCGATTGTGCGCAGTCATGCCCCATTTTACAAAAGTTCTGTCTGGCTATTTCCGCACGATCATCAGCATTGCCTCGCACGATCACTGATCGTGCGCTGCTGATCGTGCGCGACCATTGATTTTCTGATGCAGGTCTACAGGTTGCTCGCGCACGGGCGCTGACCTTGGTCGCGCACGACCACTGGTCGTGCGCCAGTGGTCGTGCGCCCTATTTATTCTGCAAGCTATAAAATGCCCTATTCCGCGAATTAGGGTAACGGGACACGTTACGGAACCTCCGCCAGTCCGCCATTTCGCCCTCCAGCAGTTCCATTCGCCTCCACCTTCATCCCCATCATCGGGAGGACCTTCTCCGGCGATTCCAGAGCATTCCGCATCCTCCGGTGACCCTCCCGGCCATTGAAGCATTCTTCTTCGAGCTTTCCACCAAGGAAGAAGACGAAGCATACCTAGAGAACGGAATTACAGGCCCTCGAGGTGACAGCTCGGTGGTACCGGAAGCCCTCCTCGGACTGCGCTTGGAAGCGGATTGACAACCCGCACCTCCGGCCAACAACTGCGGTGGATCTTCAATCTCGTGGTTTTGCATTTTCTCTCTTTTCTTGTTGCATGGATTGTTTATGCATGTAATGAACATTAATTTCTAGTGTTAAATTGGATCATTTGTGTTTCATCGTGCTTGTGAGAATTATCCTTTGATGCGCCTCGCTCCATCTTGCTCCACTCCACACGTTCGTTTCACTCAATTTCACTTCGCACTAATCACCTCACTCGCTAGACTTCCATCCATTCACTAACCGAAGTACGACATCGCGGCCGCTACATCTATCTCGCCTTAAGAAGCGGTGATTGCGACCCGCATAGTTTACATTAGTGCAATCGGTCGTATGACCACCAACCAAAGCCCCCTTCTCTTTTTGTTTATTTCAATTAACTCTCATAACAATAGTTTTAGAGTCTAAATCATTCGACGCTAATTGCATTCCTCAAGAGACCGACATTCGGAGATTTATTCCCAACTTTATTACTTGTGCGACCGGTACGCTTGCCGTATTTTACGCGCATCAGGCACCTGATCAAAAGCCTAAAGGGTTGTAATATCTCCCTGCAAATAGATATTTTGGTGGCTGTCACCTGATCAAAACTGCTAGTGGATTCCTACCAGGGTGGTAGAAGAGTGGATGTACCCAAGTTTAGGGGAACCACTATAAAATTTCTTATGTTGTTTGGTTGCTCATTTTATATTTTTTGTTCTTGCTGTGGCTGTGATAGTTAGAATAGCTTAGCTAATTTTTTTTATTATATTTTGTATCACTTATTTTCACTTTGATATAAAAAGCTTAAAACAACCAAAATTTTTATTAATCTATTCACCCCCCCTCTAGAGTAAACCAGATCTAACCCCTCCTTTTAATTGGTATCAGAGAAGTGTTTCTTTGGTTGTACAAGTTAATACTTGAACCAAGATCCCTGTTTGATCAGATTTCCTCTTTCTTAGCTTTTCTATTATCATAATGGCACAGAACAAAGATTATGCAAGCACCAGACCTCTAGTGTGCAACTTAAATAAGTTTGCCATCTTGAAGGCAAGAATCAAAATTTATATGAATTCTATTGATGAGGACATTTTTAATTCCATTTTGACAGGACCTCCTGCTCCAGTGACAACCTCTACCTCTACTTCAAGTACTCATGTTATTCCACCACCTGAGTGGACAGATGCTTAGAAAAAGTCTAAGATTGCAGATACTAGAGCCATGAATATCCTAGCTCAGACTATGTTTGATGATATATTTCCAAAGGAGGCTGAGTGCACTTTAGCCAAAGCCATATGGGATTCTTTAAATCAAATGGTGGCTGGATCTGCTGATGAGAGAAAGGATAGGAGATCCAATCTCATCTCACAATATGAGAACTTCAAGAAGGATTAAGCTGAGTTAGTGAGTGATATGTACAACAGGCTTTGCTCAATCATCAATGAGCTAAAGACCTTGGACAAGGACATCAATCTGACAGAAGTCAATGATAAAATACTCATGTTCTTCCCTAGCTTATAGGATTCAAGAATCTGGCCAATCAGAGAAGCTAGAAGCATGACAGAAATCTCTACTGAATCACTTCTTGGAAAGCTCAAATCCTATGAGCAATTAATGAAGACCAGAGAAGCAGCAGTTGAACAGAAGACTCTAACACCTATCAGGAAGGAGCACAACATTGGATTCAAGGCTGCTGAAGAATCTGAAGGGACTCCAGTCAATGAAGAATTGATGAGCCTCTTTGACAAAAGATTCTTCAAGATGGCAAAGTAGGAGTTCAGAAGAAAATCATCAAGGCAAGATGACAAGCCAAGGTATGACAAGACTCCATCTAGATAAATTGTCTGCTTTGGTTGCAGGAAGCCTGGTCATTTCATCTCAGAATATCCAGAAACTCAGAAGAAGGACAGGAGAAGAGAAAAGGATTCCAAAAGAACACATCACAATAAGAACTCCTCCAGCAAACACAAGAGGAAGGAGAAAGGGTTTGTTGCAAAAACCTGGAGTGATACTGAGGAAGGTCATCATCCTCCAGCTCTAGTGATGATGAAGAAGAAGAGAAGGCAAAGGAGGTTTGCCTAATAGCAATAGATGATTCAAGCAGTCAGTCAGAGGCTGAAGCTTCAGAAGATGAAGAAACTCTATCTGCAGAGGACCAGATAATAACATCCTATGATTTTGATTCAGAAGAATTTAAAAATCTGTGCTTAGATCTAATAGGCTTTGAGAAGGAAATCAAACTTCTCAGAGAAAGATTAATTGAACAAGATAAGTACATTGCTGAAATACTACACTAATAGATGAACTTACCTAAGTAAATGAACAAATTGCTTTCTTAAAAACTGAATTAAGCAAAGCCAAGAAATTAGAAGAATCACTTAATGGTAGAACCTTACAACTATTAGACATAACTAGTACTCTAAATGCTAGTGAAAATAACAGTAAACTAGGACTAGGTGCATCATCTAGTGAACTACCTATAATCCAAAAAAATAACTTATCTAAACCTGTAAATTTCAATTTAAATAAGGGTAAGAAGAATACTGAACAAGTAGACAAAGTAAATGAAGTCTTAAAACAAATGGAACTCAAACAAAAATCTAAGAACAAGAAGAAAAATAACTACAACAATATTCAACAGATTTTGTCGAACTCAGATCGACGAAATGTGTACAGTTCGTTGACCTCAGAACGACGAACTCCGAACACCAACTATAATAATAGTTATTCTTCGATCCACGATCGACGAAACCAATCCGATTCGTCGACCAGAGATCGACGATATTGGTGCCATGAGAATGAATACTTTCATTCTTCGAGCAGAGATTGAAGATCTTATCCCAATTCATCGACCTCAGATCGACAAACTTACTAGAGTTCATCGATCCCAGATCAATCTTATAGAAACATTAACTCTAATAGAAACTTTAATAATAACCTTAACCAACCTAGGGAGAATATCAATCCATTCACCAAATGGATTATTCCTCCCAGAAGATTTCACCCCATAGGTTATAAAAGCCAACCTGAATGTTCTAACATTTCCAGCTTTTCTTATGAAAAGAAACAAGGACCCAAGGTAACCTGGGTCAAGAACATCTAGTCCTTATAGGTGAAGAACTATCCTATCACTCAGAATAAGTGGTATCTGAATAGTGGGTGCTCAAAGCACATGACTGGATGCAAGGACAGCCTAATCAATTTCATGGCAAAGCTGGGTCCAAGAGTGATCTTTGGATACTCCAGCTTTGGACAAACTGAAGGGTATGGAGACTTCAACAATGGAGCTGTCACTTTCAGAAAAGTGGCATATATAAATGGTGTCAAGCATAACCTAAGATCCATAAGTCAGTTATGTGATGCAGGTTATCAGGTTTGCTTTACTAATTCCAAATGTATTATTTTTTCAAATAACCAAACTATTTTAACAGGATGTAGACAAGGGAATATATACCTAGTATACTTTAACTCTACTAGTTCAGAACTATGCTTATTCAATCAAGTTAGTAATAACAATATTCTATGGCATAAGAGACTAGGTCATGTTAACCTTCGGAACATCTCTAAGCTATCTAGGGACAACCTTGCCAGAGGATTTCCTTCTGGCTCCTACAAGAAGGAAAGCCTATGCAAAGCTTGTCAAGAAGGCAAGCAAACTAAAAATAACTTTAATTCAATTAATAAGAGTGACTCACCTAAGTTTCTGTACTTGCTACATATGGATCTTTTTGGACCTATTACTATACAAAGCTTAGGAGGGAAGTCTTACACTCTAGTTATTGTAGATGACTTCTCTAGATTATCTTGGGTGTTCTTCTTGAGAAACAAGTCAAATAACTTTAAAGTCCTTACAGACTTTCTTAAGAGCATAAGGATTGAGTATTCTACTCCAGTTGTATTGATCAGAAGTGATGATGGTATTGAGTTTGAATCTCTTCCCATGCAAAGATTCTATGAGGAGGAAGGTATCAGGCATTGTTTATCTGCTCTTAGAACTCCTCAACAAAATGGGGTAGCAAAAAGGAAAAATAGAACCCTCATTGAATTTATAGGAACATTGCTTGCAGATGCACACATGCCCCTATCCTTTTGGGTAGAGGCTGTGAGCACAATAAACTATGTGCTGAATAGTAGTTTGATACACAAACTTAAGAGTAAGACTCCCTATGAATTACTCAAAGGGAAGAAACCAAAAATTGATTACTTTAGAATCTTTGGGTATAGATGTTTCATTCATAATAATAATAAGAAACACAATAGAATATTTGAAGCTAAAGCTACAGAGGGAATTTTTCTTGGATATTCCTAAGATAACAAGACTTATAGGGTATTCAATAAATTATCTTTAAAAATGGAAGAGTCTGTACATATTTTATTTGATGAAGCTAACATGTGTTATAAGGAGAAGGATTTTTCTACCACAAATTTATTGCAGGTACCTCACTTGTGTGAGAAATTGGGTGAGTTAAACCTTACAATAAAGGTCATATCACGTCCTCCTCCACAAAGTGATGAAGATAGTGAAGAAGAAATTTTGGAAGTGGTTGAACCTCCTCCAATAGCAGACATTATTCCATAAGAGGAATAAATTCCAAATGCTTTTGTTGAACCAACTCCACCCACTGACCTTGTCACACTAAGGGATCACCCTAGATCTCAAGTAATTGGGGACATGTCAGTAGGTGTACAGATAAGGCATCAACTCAACCAAGATGTGATGCATGCCTGTTTCCTCTCTCAAGTTGAGCCTCAATCCATAAATGATGCAGAGAAAGATCTCCACTAGATTATTGCAATGCAAGAGGAGCTCAATCAATTTGAGAGATGTAGAGTTTAGGACTTGGTTCCAAGGCCCAAAGGCTACCCAATAATTGGAACCAAGTGGGTATTCAGAAACAAACTTGATGCCCAAGGAGTAATTGTGAGAAACAAGGCTAGGCTTGTTGCTCAAGTCTATAGGCAAGAGGAAGGCATTGACTATGATCAAACCTTTGCTCCTGTTACAAGGCTAGAAGCAATCAGGATTTTTCTTGCTTATGATGCTTTTAAGAAGTTTAAAGTCTATCAAATGGATATCAAGAGTGCATTTCTGAATGAAGAACTTAAAGAGGAAGTATATGTGGAGAAACCACCAGGTTTTATCTCTCCAACTAATCCCTCTCATGTCTTTAGATTGCATAAAGCTCTCTATGGTCTAAAGCAAGCTCCAAGAGCTTGGTATGAGACCTTAGCTAGCTTCTTGTTAGAGCATAAATTTTCTAGAGGCATGGTTGATATGACTCTTTTTATTAAGCATCATAAAGATAAAATCTTGTTAGTACAAATTTATGTAGATGATATTATATTTGGCTCAACTGATCCCAAACTATGCAAAAGGTTTTTTGACCATATGCATTCAAAGTTTGAGATGAGTAGTATGGGTGAACTTTCATACTTCCTTGATCTCCAAGTAAAGCAATTTTCTGATGGCATTTTCATATCCCAATCCAAGTATGCTATGGAGCTCATCAAAAGGTTTGGCATATCAGATGCCTCAAAAAAGAAAACACCCATGGCTACCAATGCTGTGGTTGATTCTGATGAACATGGAAAGCCTGTTGATCAGAAATTATATAGGGGCATTATTGGTTCCCTATTATATCTCACAGCAAGTAGACAAGATATAATGTTTGGTACATGCCTTTGTGCTAGGTTCCAAGTATACCCTAAAGAATCTCATCTTATTTTTCTTAAAAGAATTTTAAGATATAAAAAGGGTTGCCCAAATCTAGGACTCTGGTATCCAACTGTGTCAGAATTTGAGTTGACTGGATACTCAGATGCTGACTTTGCTGGATGTAGAGTGGATAGTAAGAGCACATCAGGAACATGCCAGTTCTTTGGTGCTAGACTTGTCTCCTGGTTTTGCAAAAAGCAAACATCTGTGTCTACATCAACAGCAGAAGCTGAGTACATAGCAGCTGACAGTTACTGTTCACAGATGCTGTGGATTAAAAATAAACTTATAGACTATGGATACAACTTAAATAATTCAACATTACTCTGTGATAACACAAGTGCAATTTCTATTGCTCAGAATCCAGTTCATCATTGTAGAACTATGCATATAGAGATAAGACATCATTTCAATAGAGAGTGTATGAGCAAAAAGAAAATTAATCTTGTCTATATCTACACTGATTTGCAAAGAGCGGACATCTTCACCAAACCCTTGGATGAAAAAAACCATCCGTTCTTCCTAAATCAGCTTGGTATGATTAATTGAGAAGCTTTAATTTAACTTTTTGTCTGTGGTCGAAATTTTTTCCATAATTTGTCGAATGGAGATCGACTGACTGAGAAAAGTTCTTGATATAATTCGTCGACTTGAGATCGACGAACTCTAAGTGTGAGTAATTTTCGTCGACCGGAGATCGACGATCTGACTTCAGAAATTTTTCGTCAACCTGAGAACGATGAAAAGTTTTCCCTCTTTCAGGCTGAGATCGGCGAACTCTTTTGTCGATAAAATATTTCGTCGACCTCAGATCGAAGAATTTTTTTATTTTTCACAGGACGGAGTTTGTCGTTTCATATTCTGTAAAAACTTATAACTAGGTTTTCTTCGACCTCCATCCCGCACTTTCAGTTCCCTCGCACTTGATCTCTCTATTTCTCTGTTGCAGGTGATCATGGCGATTCTAGCAAGCGCACTTGCAGCAATGAAATTCGACATGGGTTTTGATATTGATTTCAAATCATTCTAGCATTCAGATCAAATTTTCCTTGACATTCTACAACTGTTTGAAAATTTATATTTGAAGAGTCTAATGACCACCAGGATAAAAATTGCGGCGACTGAGATTAGAGAATGGGTTTACTCGTTATCGTCTCCAGATGCTGACACATTGGTAGGAACAATAGAGGGTAACACCATCTCTCTCACCCCTTAAATTCTTTCTTAAAATTTTGGCTTAGTGAATGGAGAATAAGAATTAGAGATCGACTCTGCTGAATTTGATGAAATGTTGAGTAAAATGGGGTTATTCTGGAGAAAACCCTAACAAGCTGCTAAAGAAACATCTGTCTGCTGATTACAAGTTTCTGGAAGATGTTGTAGGAAAAGTTCTGCTGGGCAAGCATACCGCCCACGATTACATTACTAGATAACAGTTCCTAGTAATGTGTGTTGTGGTTAATAAGAAGGCTGTGAATTGGGCCATAATTATGTTTGAATTGATAAAGAAGAAAAACACAAAGAAGGAAGTTTGTTTTGGAAGAATACTTGGAATCTTCCTCTAGGCCAAGGCTGCTAAATCACTAGTCACCCCGACCATATTCATTAATGCCTCTAAGAGGCTAACCTACGCCTTATTTGGCAGGTGGGAGAGGAGCAATCCTAAGCCATCCAAGGCTTCCTCTTCAAGATCTTCTGAGAGTACAAGGGTTGTTCCAGCCTCTCCCCACCCTACTGAGGATATCTGCATTCCCCCTCCACCTCCGTCTATTCAAATAACCTCAACATCCATCCAGCTTACTTCCAAAACTCCAGCACATCAACCTATACCTCCTTCTTCCCCCATCCATATTTCTTCACCAGTTCATTCACCACTACCTCAACATTCACCAATTCATTATACAGTACATCAATCCCCTAAACATCAAACTCCAGAGCATACTCACTCACCAGAGCATGCTACTCCTCCTCTGTCCCCTTATCCTTCTCATCTTACTGACATTCCTCCTCTTCACAATCTATCATCCTTACCTTTATTCAATCTTCTTTCATCCCTCAATCATTATCGATCCCCTCCAAATGAGCAAATGCTAGATTCTCATCCCTCTTCTTCCACCTTCAATCCATCTATATCTATTAAAACCCCACCTGAATTCATGGACATAATTTCACCCTCCAATTCATCCATTCTGCAATCCATCACACCTCTCCTTAAAGAACTCATTGCAGAGGCCATTTCACCTCTTGCTTCTTCTATTTCATCTCTTATTGCTCAAATATCTACCTTCCCTATTCGTCCTTCTTCAGTCATGGACCTGGATTCAGTGCTTATTGAATCCAGGCAGGGGGAGATACTCTATGAAGAAGTAGCTCCAACAGCAACAGCAGCAGAGATAAGGTTTGTTGATACTGAGATACCAGATACAGAACTCACATAATTTTTGGACACTGATTTTGAGATAGCTGATTTAGTTTATTCTTTGGATATTTCTTTGGACACTGATTTTGAGACAGCTAATTTAGTTCATTCTTTGGATATTTCTTCTGGAGACTACTTCATTTCTCCAGCAGTTAAACTGAACTCAGTTCTTGATTCTTTTGATCTTATGTATAAAAACATTCTTTTATTTGTTTCTCCCAAGTACTGCATGGATATTATTTGCCATACAGCTCCAACAAGTATAGAAACTCTTCAGACTATTTAGGACAGTTTTGCCACTGACATGGTTGTGGAACCTATAGACCCAACCTATGTTATGGATGACAGTCCTATTCCCAGACTATATGATCTAATTGCACAAGATGTTGCACAGGAGATTTCCTAGATGCAAAATGATCCAGAGTTGAATGATTTTCTATTGACTTTAAAGAAATACAAGATTCTCAGATGATTTCAGAGTTTGCAGCTCCTCTTCAGACTGATAAGCAGATTTCTCAGGAAACAATAAAAGTAATAGATGCTTTATATGATTTTCCCCAAAACTCCTCTAAAGATGACATAGATAATGATTCAGATGATTTTGCTGATTCCAAATCTAAGAAGAAAGTTATTAAGAAGAGAAAGTCTATCCCAAAGGCCGCTCCTAAGCCCAATCCTAAAAATGACACTCCCTAATATATCTTGCAGAAGATAACCCCATACCATGGGATGCCCCAATGGATGTGGCTGTCTAAGAATGATCAGAAAAAAGGAAGAAGAGGAGAAGGTACAGGTATCCTCCTAAGCAGTTCAGGAAAGACCCTCCTCTTCCTCCCTCTTTAGGTGATTTTGGAAGTGTTACTCAGAGAGCTGCTCCAGTGACCAAGACTTATCAAAGATAGTTAAGGCATGGCAGTTAGTAAACTTCTTGAAGCCATCCTCCTCCAGCTTCATCCAAGAGAGCTTCTATAGATACAAAGGATAAATCACAATAGGACTCTAGTCCAATTAGGCCAGAGTCTCCTCCTATTCCATTTGTAGATCCAGAATAGGAGACCTCTACCAGAATGGATAGATTTCAGGAGATAGTAGGACTCTCTCAGATTAACAAAGCTAAAGCTGAAGGCAAGGATCCTTCTCAGTTTACAACAATGTCATCTTATAGGAAAGAAGAACTGAATAGGTATGCTAAAGCAAACAAGTTCTTTAATGCTGATGTGTATATGAAATTGCATCCAGAGGCTGTAGTACCCAGAACATCTTCTATGAACATTATTAGTGCATCTGACATGTTTATGTCAAAGAGATAAGCTGCTAACCCTAACAGAGAAATTTTATTCAAACAGTCTACTTAAAAGTCTGAGAAAGCAATTCCCAAGCAGAAACAGTAATTTTATTATTGTGTTGTTCTTATTTATTTTTGAACTCTATTTCTGTTTATATCATGAAGCATATGTTTTAAATATCTGCTGAATGTTTTATTTCTGTCAGATATATGTTTTCTTCCATTATGATTATTTATTTTATTTTGTGTTAGTGACCTCACCCAAATAGGGGGAGATTGTTGGATCCCTAGTTGGATTTGGGCTAGGTTCACTAATTTAGGCTAAGTCTGACCCACCTTGTATAGCCAGGGTCTAATCAAGTAGTCCTAGAGTTTAGGCTAAGTCCTTTTTGTTCAACCTTATTTGACCAGCCAGCAGAGGACCTCAGAAGACTCGGATTTAGAAGTTTTTCAGAAGACAAGTTGATCAGTTCGAAGTTCTTCGAACTCAGCTCGACGATCGTCGATCTCCGATCAACAAACTCAGAGTTAATTCTCTGAGCTGAGCTCGATGATATTAGAGCTCAGGTCGATGATCAATTTTCTTCAAATAAATTCTCAGCTCGACGAACTCAGAGTCCAGATTTGGCAAGTCCTTCTCAAAACGCAGTTCGCAGAGCTCAGGTCGACGAACTGGAATTCTTGGTTGATGATCTTGGATCTCAGGTCGACGTGGTCAATGATCGACGATTTCTATCCCGCTCTAGAATGAGAAGTTTTTCTTCCTTCTTTCCCTTACTTTCTATATTAATTAGCAATGATATTCCTGAGTAATTAATGCTCATATTCCTTTGAATATAGCCATTATTGACAGCATTAATTATGGTATTCATCAAGATATTCCCTTGCTTATTTTATTAGGGATAGTTGGGGAAACTCATTAATGCTTTATTCCAGCCGTTTGTATTCTCCATATCCACCAACAATTAAAGACAGGATTCAAAATTCAAAGGAGAATTTTTTATTGACCGAGAATATAAAAGAGATTTTTCTCTTTTCAGAAAACACAGAAATTACCAGAACCTACAGATAAACATACAACACAAGAATACAGAGATAGACTGACCTCTTAGAAAACTCTCTCTTTCTCAGTACAGAAAAACTCTCTGTGTTTTCACCTTGTCAAGTCTGAAGATATAAGAAAACAATCATAAAAATCAAGTGTCTTCTTCAAGCTTCACATCCAGGAACATTCAGGACAACAAATCCACATTCAATCAGAGAAGTTCCAGGATTATTTTCAGACAAGGCTGAAGACCTACACCCTGAAGCAAAGCTCTAGTATTCCTAAACAGTCAACATCTCAGGGGGAGCTTTGTCAACATCAAAGATCCACTAAGTCTTCTCTGTTGAATAGAGAAAGAGAAGACAATATCACCTCCTCTCACCTTTTGTAAAAGGGTTTTAACTCCCTTCAAAAGTTAACTCTTGGTTGTCAAATCTCCTGATCAAAAGACTTGGGTTGGTTTTTGAGCACCTGATCAAAAGCCTAAAGGGTTGCAATATCTCCCTACAAATAGATATTTTTGTGGCAATCACCTGATCAAAACCTGCTTGTGGATTCCTACCAGGGTGGTAGAAGAGTGGATGTACCCAAGTTTAGGGGAACTGTTGGGTATTGTATCCACAATGTACCTGATTTGAAGAAGCCCCTGCACAAGCTAAGGTGAATTGACAATGTATTTGATCTCTTGTCTTCAAGTTGTGCTTGCAGTTATTCCTCGCTAAGTACACACCAATGTCAGGGTGCAGTAGGTCAATATACACGTGTCTGTGCAACGTAATCCCTCGTTGAGCGGATTAGCGTGTTGGCTTACTTGTACTCTCTCTATTGGAGTGTACTTTCTTTCAAGTACAGGGTTAAGAAAGATCAAGAGCAGACAAGGAGCAAGGATGAGTCAAAGCAACTCACGGGAAGAAAGATGAGAAATCGTCTAAGTACAAATCATCGAGAATCACTAAGTGATTCTCGCCAATTCGACGAGAATCACTCGTGATTCTCGCCGAATCGTCGAGAATCACTGGCTGATTCCCGCCGTTTGCAGCCGGCTGTCTCGATGCCGCTCTGAATTCTACTAAGGCAGAATCGGCGAGAATCACTAAGTGATTCTCGCCGAATCGTCGAGAATGACCTTGCCTTCTCGCCGATTCGGCGAGAATCAATTGTGATTCCCGCCGATTCTCTACGGCTTGCTATATCAATATAGCTAGAATTCGGCTAAGTGGAATTCAGCGAGAATCGGAGGTGATTCTCGCCGATTCGTCGAGAATCACCTACGATTCTCGCCGAATTTGACTTGGGGAATTTTATGCTATTCTCTGGACCGGTCCAAGTTAACAGGGCTATTTCGAACCGGACTTAGGGTCTCCTTTTGGTGGGGCCCACAACGGTCATTTTGGATGACCTAATGTATAAATACATAGGTATTCTTGAACAGCTGAAAAAAGAGATACATGGATTCAAAAATACGAGCCGCCACCGAGACCTAGATCGTGGATCTTGCTCCGCCGCCATCGCCGCTCGTACCAGAGGATAGCCGTCGCTGATCGTGGTTTCCTCCCGATCTCCCGATTGCAGAAGCTTAGCCAAGCACAGCGTCTCACTCGTCTAACCAGAGATCCTTTGTCTCTTGATTAGTAGATCGGGAAAACCTTTCCCGTCCGAATCGATTGAGACGATCGATCCTAGTGTGACCGTTGGAAGACCTTGCTAGCTTTGCTATGAAGGTTGAATCTCCAAAGAACAGCCGCAACATTCCTTTGTCGCAGCCGATCTCGAGAGCCAAGTCGCCGCCCTTCTTGCCGGTGCCGGTCTCGGGGAGATTCTCTCCAAGTGAGATCTAGGGTTGTGGACTCTTCGTCGACTTCAAGAACACGTCGTCGTTCGAAGAGGGACACCTATATCTCCATAAGTAGTTTGTAATTTTTACATTCCATTTTCAATTTTGTTATAAAGGAACGTTGGTTCCTAGTTGTAAGGGTTGGGTGCAACCTGTGGTGTAGGAGTGGTGACTCCTTCGGAAGGGTTCCTTCCGTTAGTGTGAGGATTGGATTTCAATCATGTTGGAGAAGTGACCGAGTCATCCCTGGTTGGGAGATAGGTCGAAGGGGGAGAGTGGACGTACCCAAATCGGGGAACCACTATAATTTGCCTGTGTCTCTCTGTGTTGTTTGGTTTATTTGTGCAGGTACAATTCTAATTCCACAAAACATAGCAAGACACCTATTCCCCCCCCATAGGTGAAGGTAGTTGGCACTAGGTGGACTTTCAAGTGGTATCAGTGGGAGGTTGCTCATAAAAGAGGTTAACACCTCGAGTAAGTTCCTGCCACTAGTGTCAAGTAGAAGGCAGATATATACTATGGACGGACTCAAGTACTCAGGCAAGATCCCAGTGTGCACCAGGCTAAACTTTCCTATCTGGAAGGAAAGGATTAGATTTTACATGGAAGCAGTCGACCCTCGACTCTTCATGGTCGTGGAGGAGGGACCTTATATTCCAACTAAGGCCTGCACCATTGATCCTACCAAAAAGGTGTAACGACCCCATCCGTTAGATGACGTATAGTAGAAGGTCCGGCCGGGGCCCCACACTATATACCACAAACAGACGGTGAGGTCACAGGATAATACCGAACCAAATACGAATCCTAACTCAGAGCATTCTAGCGGAAGCTTTAAGTAGTACTTTGAACTCTCAACCGGAATGTCCAATATATATAAAACCACCTTTATATATAAATACCACGGAATGTACACAACCAAGAGTTTGCCTTAAGGCCTTACAGTTCCTCTGAACATACATCATGTTTTACAAACCTCGGCGCGCAGGCCGGCCATACATGAGTAAAAAGAGAAAACAAAACAAAGCCATTCGCTTAGCCTTCCAGGCTAGCCGCAGCAGCAGCAGCAACAGCAGTAGGGCTTCAGCCCATCACTTACCACTTGGCTCTCCAGCACCTGCACGGGAACAATCCACCCAACCGGTGGCAAACAATGCAACGGTCAGCATTCAGCTGACCCAATTATAACAATCCTACCCCTTCTCGGGGCATGAGCATTCTTTCCCTGCAAGCATGGCATCATCCAATAGCAACTATGTGCGCGCAGGCACATTCAAGCCATCACAACCATCGGCCACCCGGCCCGACAGTCCGTGCACTCAGGGCACATTTTCGGTGTACCGGAATACCAGGGTCAACACCACCGTCTACACGGTATTTGAGCATTTCTAGTCTTTCCGGCGCGCGGGCCTAAGACTCTCATTAGGCGCTCCAACAAAACCTATACCAGGCTTCCAAGTCGGACGGACCTAACGCAGGTACGGATCAGCCACCCCCCGTTGCTCAAGTCGCCGAGCCACCTCGAATACGGAAGTATCCATGGCATTTTATAGGCGCGGGTCGGTTTCACCTTTCCTGTTCGGCAATCTGCCTTTTATCGAGTTGCAGCCCAACGGCTCAACTACTCACAAAGTGGCAACGCACGGCCACAAGAGTTGCCGCCAACCCTCTTCATTTCCTGGACATCGTCCAGTACTTCCTGCCGCACCAAGCAACAGGTAGGAACAAGGCATCACAAGCCATAGGCATCACAAGCCATTATCACGGAGCCTTCTCCGATATGCAAACAAGCATCACCAATCCAGATTCCATCCAGATGGGCTTCACACAGCATGCCTAGAGCCGTACTCCAATTCCGGCCTCTAACAAGGGGGACTTCACATATCTACCCAAGGGACACCACAACCCACCGCACACTCGCGGGGAAGGGCTTTCCCTATGCAATGCAGAAAAGAAGGACTTCACATGTCCAAGGAGGGAGATCGTTACCCTTGTCGATCTCTTCGGTGCCATCGAAAACTAGCCGGTGAGAAAGAACCGCAGCAGCCTTGCCGTCACAACGCCGGCTTCGGATCACGAATCGAACCACGGGAGCTCCGCGGTGGCTTGGTCTCCTCCCCTTCTTCCCTTCTCCTCTCTCTTCTCTCTTCCTTAAGGATAATGAAGAATGACTTTACCTCCTTCTCTCACGACTTAATTCAGCCAAGAAACCACCTGAGCCTTTGGATCAAAAGAGAGGAAACTGAACGGCCAAGATTTTCCCAAAAAAATCACTTTTTGGCCGACACGGCCTGTGACACGCCCGTGTCACAGGCCGTGTACCCCTTAAGCGGTGCACACAGCTTGAACCGACTGAACAACACGGGCATCGACACGCCCGTGTCGACCTGACACGCCCGTGTCAAACCTGAGACACGCCCGTGTCTCCTGCTCCATCGAGCTGCAACCAGTACACGGGTCGGAACACGGCAGCTGACACGCCCGTGTCCAGCCTGACACGCCCGTGTTCCCGGCCGTGTTCAAGGCCGTGTCCGGCTCTGACCGGAATAGGCCAATTTCGCAAAATAAATAGAACACGCCCTGGGACACGCCCGTGTCCCAGGCCGTGTACACCCGACACGCCCTGGGACACGCCCGTGTCCCAGGCCGTGTAAACCTGACCTGCTACTCAAACTTCAAGTTGAGTCTTTTGGGCCTTTTTGGGGTGTTACAACCCTCTCCCCCTTAACAAAATTTCGTCCCGAAATTTGCACGGTAAGGAAAAAAAACCAGCAGCTATAACTCTGTTATAACAAACAGTACACGGTCTACAGTTTATACAAATAACTCGGGAAACTCAACTCGCTCGCATGGTCTGCTCTCGCTCCCATGTTAGCTCTTCACGGCCACAATTGTCCCATCGGACCTTGACCATCCCGATACTTTGTTCCGCAACTGTTTCTCGGCTCGATCCTCGATCCGAATGGGTCTAACCCTCGTCGTTAGCCCATACTCGACCGGTACCCGATCAGCCTCCACTACTTGAGCTGGATCCTTTACCGCCTTACGAAGGACTGAGATGTGAAACACATCATGTAATCCACCCAAGTCCGCTGAAAGTGCTAGTCGATAAGCAGCTTCCCCAACTCGCTCCACCACCTCAAACGGACCAAGATACCTCGGACTTAGCTTTTTCAAACGCCGAATCCTGGACACACCTTTGAAGGGTTTGATCTTCAAATATACCCAATCACCCACCGCGAACTCCACGTTCCGGTGCTTGGCATTGTAGTACTTTGCTTGACGATCTTGGGCTATCAATAGCCTCTCCCGAATAGAGCGTATGAGCGAAGTAGCTTCTTCGACTTCCTTTTTCCCATTCAGCTTCGATTCGCCTGCTTCTGCCCAAGCTAACGGTGTACGGCATTTCCGACCATACAACGCCTCGAATGGTGCCATACCAATACTCGCTTGGTAGCTATTATTATAGGCAAATTCGACGAGAAATATATACTCTTCCCATCTCTTACCAAAGTCTAGGGCGCACATGCGGAGCATATCCTCCATCGTCCTGTTGGTTCGTTCAGTCTGGCCATCCGTTTGGGGATGAAAGGCCGTACTAAACGCTAATTTTGTACCCAACATTTGATGAACGAGCCGCCAATCATTCGATGTGAACCGCCCATCACGGTCACTAACGATGCTCCGGGGAACACCGTGCAGTCGAACAACCTGCTCCACATACAGCTTGGCCAAGGTTTCCACTGAATCGTCTCTTCTGTTTGGAAGGAAGTGCGCCACTTTCGTCAACCGGTCCACAATCACCAGATTGAATCATGACCGCGTTGAGATCTCGGCAACCCGTGCACGAAATCCATCGAAATATCATCGAACTTCCACTCCGGAATAGGTAACGACTTCAGGAAACCGCCAGGCTTCTGGCATGCTTTCACCAACGCACAGGTGTTGCATTTAGCCACATAACGAGCCACATCTTTCTTTAGTCCGGGCCACCAGAACAGCTTTTTCATATCCCTGTACATCTTTGTGCTCCCTGGGTGAACTGAGTACTTTGCAAAGTGAGCTTCGTACATCAACTCTTCCCTCAGTTTACCCACACTTGGGACGCACACTCGACCATTTCTCCGTAACAACCCGTTATCCCAAGAGAATTGATCATCCGGCCCATCTTTAGCATAGCGCTGGAGACTTTCATCAAGCTCCGTTGCTCGCCGAACTCTGTCCGTAAGGTCATATTGCACCTCCGTCCAGTTCAAGCACGCATCGGTTGACGCACCCTTGTCAACACACGATATCTCCATTGCTTCCAATTCTTGGATCAAACGCTGATCATGCCTCTGCAACCAGCTTGCCCGTACCGGAGTCTTCCGACTCAAAGCATCAGCGACCACATTTCCCTTCCCGGGAGTATAGTGAATCTCGAAGGTGTAGTCCCCGAGGAACTCCATCCATCTTCGTTGTCGCATATTCAATCCTTCTGATCCAACAAATACTTTAGGCTCTTGTGATCCGTATAGATATCCACTTTGACGCCATATAGATAGTGCCGCCACAACTTGAGCGCAAAGATTACCGCCGCCAACTCCAAATCATGGACGGGAAATCCGCTCATGCACTTTCAACTGACGCGAGCCATAAGCAATCACTTTCCCAAACTGCAGAAGAACGCAGCCTAAGCCGCTCCCAGATGCATCACTATAGATCTCATACCCATCGGTACCACATGGCGATGTCAACACAGGCGCCGTGGTCAAACGACTCTTCAAGTCTTCAAAAGCTCGCGCGCACTCCGGCGTCCATATGAACTTTTGATCTTTTCTCGTCAGCGTGGTGAGAGGTAAAGCAATCCGTGAGAAGTTTTCCACAAACCGTCTATAGTAGCCCGCAAGTCCAAGGAAGCTCCTGACCTCGGCCACTGAAGACATCACTGGCCAATCTCGGATGGCACTTATCTTCAACGGATCCACCGCGATACCCTCTCCGCTTACCACATGGCCTAAAAAGGCTACTGAAGAGAGCCAGAACTCACACTTTGAGAACTTGGCAAAAAGCTTATTCCTCCGCAGGGTATGCAAGACCAACCGCAAATGGTTTGCGTGATCCTCTTCCGACTGAGAGTATACTAAGATGTCATCGATAAACACAATAACAAACAAATCCAAGTACTCTCGGAACGTTCGATGCATTAGGTCCATAAATACCGAAGGCGCATTACATAGCCAAACGGCATTACCGTGAACTCATAATGACCGTAGCGTGTTCCAAACGCCGTCTTGGGAATGTCACCTTCCCGAATCCTTAGCTGATAATATCCCGATTTCAAATCCAACTTGGAATAGACCGTTGATCCCGCCAGCTGATCAAAGAGGTCATCAATCCGTGGGATCGGATACTTATTTTCTCCGTCAGCTTATTCAACTCGCGGTAGTCAATACACAACCGTAAGCTACCGTCTTTCTTTTTCACAAAGAGAACAGGCGCGCTCCAAGGTGACATACTTGGGCGTATATAACCCTGCTCCAACAACTCTTGCAATTGGACTTTCAACTCAGCCATCTCTTTTGGCGCGACGCGATATGGAGAGCGGGCCACAGGTTTCGCACCTGGCACCAACTCAATAGAGAAGTCAATCTCCCGCTGGGGTGGTAACCCAGGAAGATCTTTAGGAAACACATCGGCAAACTCTGACACAACTGGCACTTCACCGACACTGGCCTTTGGCTCAACAGCCTGAATTAGCGTGAAGAATAACTCCGCGCCCTTCCGCACAGCATTGACGACTTGGAGTGCAGACAACAACGTTCCGCCAACTCCTCGCATACCAGCGAACTTCGTCACAAGCCCGGTATTCTGGCCCAGTGTAATCTCTTTGGAGTTGCAATCAATAAAGGCACGCTGCTCCGAGAGCCAGTCCATACCAAAGATCACATCAAACTCCGATAACGGTAGCACAGCTGCACTCAAACCGAAATCCCGACTTCCTATTTGCACATCCACATCGCAAGCCCTATCCGCAAGCATCACACAGCCATTCGGCAATAGCACCCTTGTACTATCCACCGTCACATGACTCGGTACCCCAATGCGAGATACGAAATCCTCAGACAGAAAAGAATGCGAAGCACCCGTATCAAACAGGGCTCTCGCTAAGTTATTCCGAATCAGGACAAAGCCTGCAGCACACACACATCATGCACAAGCTAAACAAACCAAAACCAAAAGCACAGCAAGTAAACTAACTCAACTCGTACCTGTGACGACGTCACTTTGCTTAATCGCTTCCTGTTGGCCAAGTTGATAGATTCGGGGCTGCGCTTGGGAAGCAGAGGAATCCACCACCGCTTTGCCCTTCTCAGCATACGACGCACCCGTCTTCTTTCCCCTTTGGGCTGCACAACTCGACAGTCACGAGCAATATGCCCCACCCGGCCACAGTTATAGCACGTACGAGCATCCGGCCTTGATGTCGCTCCCGACACAACGGTCGTAGTCACTTGCCCAGATGGCTTGGACCTCTTGCCCCTTTCTTCTGGTAAAACGACTTGCCTGGGCGAGGTGCTTGAAACTCTGGCTTAGACACCACCAAGCCCTTATTCCCTTGCACTCGCCTCATGTCCTTCTCCAACGCGCACGCAGTATCAACCAACGCCTGAAACCCTTGGCTCACAGAACTCGAAAGCAGGAATCGTAACTCATCCCGCAATCCTTCATAGAACCGATTCGTTTTCCTTTGGTCATCCGCGAAGATTGTTCCCGCATATCGTCCCAACCTGGTAAACTCGTGCAAGTAGATATCCACACTATCGTCCCCTTGCTTTAACCGTTGGAACTCATTTTCCATAGCAATACGTTGCGCCGCTGGGACATGTTTCGCCAGAAATATCGAGAGAACTCCTCAATCGACACTTGTGTTAATTGCCTGCCCGCCAAATGGTGTAACTCAACCTCGTCCCACCACAACCGCGCCTCCCCTTCAAGCATGAAGGTGGCTAAGGTGACCTTGAGAGTTTCCTCCGCCCTGATCGCTGTCATTATCCTCTTGACACGCGATAACCAATCTTCCGCCTGCGTTGGGGATCCCATTCCCGCAAACGTAGGAGGACTGAAGCTCATGAATTGCTTCAACTGTCGGTCAGCTGCTCGTGGATCTACAGCCTCAACCGGCTCGGGTCTTACATCAACACGAACTGGCACTACCGCCGGCTGCGCTTGCCCGGTCGGCTGAATCATGGCAAATAGCGCCTCAGCCACTAAGCGAACAGTTTCCGCAGATGGAGGAGGTGTTGGCACCTCAGCTGGTGCCGCACTCTCATCAGAACGCTGGGGCTCAGACTGCCCAGCACCACTACGTGTCACCTATAGGTGGACAAGACACACATTAGCGAACGTATGCAAGCAAAACCACACAAAAAGGAACGCGCAGATTCCTCAAACAAGATTTTGTACATTCCTTAATGGACATTCCAGAGTTCATTAGCGTTACAGCAGGTCGCACAAACACGTGCTCGCCACCCCACAAAAGAATTCGACCACGAATTCGAAAGAGGAAGACCGACGAAAAGCTGATACCAAAATGTAACGACCCCATCCGTTAGATGACGTATAGTAGAAGGTCCGGCGGGGCCCCACACTATATGCCACAAACAGACGGTGAGGTCACAGGATAATACCAAACCAAATACGAATCCTAACTCAGAGCATTCTAGCGGAAGCTTTAAGTAGTACTTTGAACTCTCAACCGGAATGTCCAATATATATAAAAACCTTTATATATAAATACCACGGAATGTACACAACCACAAGAGTTTGGCCTTAAGGCCTTACAGTTCCTCTGAACATACATCATGTTTTACAAACCTCGGCGCGCAGGCCGGCCATACATGAGTAAAAAGAGAAAACAAAACAAAGCCATTCGCTTAGCCTTCCAGGCTAGCCGCAGCAGCAGCAGCAACAGCAGTAGGGCTTCAGCCCATCACTTACCACTTGGCTCTCCAGCACCTGCACGGGAACAATCCACCCAACCGGTGGCAAACAATGCAACGGTCAGCATTCAGCTGACCCAATTATAACAATCCTACCCCTTTCTCGGGGCATGAGCATTCTTTCCCTGCAAGCATGGCATCATCCAATAGCAACTATGTGCGCGCAGGCACATTCAAGCCATCACAACCATCGGCCACACGGCCCGACAGTCCGTGCACTCAGGGCACATTTTCGGTGTACCGGAATACCAGGGTCAACACCACCGTCTACACGGTATTTGAGCATTTCTAGTCTTTCCGGCGCGCGGGCCTAAGACTCTCATTAGGCGCTCCAACAAAACCTATACCAGGCTTCCAAGTCGGACGGACCTAACGCAGGTACGGATCAGCCACCCCCCGTTGCTCAAGTCGCCGAGCCACCTCGAATACGGAAGTATCCATGGCATTTATAGGCGCGGGTCGGTTTCACCTTTCCTGTTCGGCAATCTGCCTTTTCATCGAGTTGCAGCCCAACGGCTCAACTACTCACAAAGTGGCAACGCACGGCCACAAGAGTTGCCGCCAACCCTCTTCATTTCCTGGACATCGTCCAGTACTTCCTGCCGCACCAAGCAACAGGTAGGAACAAGGCATCACAAGCCATAGGCATCACAAGCCATTATCACGGAGCCTTCTCCGATATGCAAACAAGCATCACCAATCCAGATTCCATCCAGATGGGCTTCACACAGCATGCCTAGAGCCGTACTCCAATTCCGGCCTCTAACAAGGGGGACTTCACATATCTACCCAAGGGACACCACAACCCACCGCACACTCGCGGGGAAGGGTTTTCCCTATGCAATGCAGAAAAGAAGGACTTCACATGTCCAAGGAGGGAGATCGTTACCCTTGTCGATCTCTTCGGTGCCATCGAAAACTAGCCGGTGAGAAAGAACCGCAGCAGCCTTGCCGTCACAACGCCGGCTTCGGATCACGAATCGAACCACGGGAGCTCCGCCGGTGGCTTGCTTCTCTCTCCTCTTCTTCTCTCTTCCTCTCTCTTTCCTCTCTTCCTTAAGGATAATGAAGAATGGCTTTACCCCTTCTCTCACGACTTAATTCAGCCAAGAAACCACCTGAGCCTTTGGATCAAAGAGAGGAACTGAACGGCCAAGATTTTCCCAAAAAATCACTTTTTGGCCGACACGGCCTGTGACACGCCCGTGTCACAGGCCGTGTACCCTTAAGCGGTGCACACAGCTTGAACCGACTGAACAACACGGGTCATCGACACGCCCGTGTCGGACCTGACACGCCCGTGTCAAACCTGAGACACGCCCGTGTCTCCTGCTCCATTCGAGCTGCAACCAGTACACGGGTCGGAACACGGCAGCTGACACGCCCGTGTCCAGCCTGACACGCCCGTGTTCCCGGCCGTGTTCAAGGCCGTGTCCGGCTCTGACCGAATAGGCCAATTTCGCAAAAATAATAGAACACGCCCTGGGACACGCCCGTGTCCCAGGCCGTGTACACCCGACACGCCCTGGGACACGCCCGTGTCCCAGGCCGTGTAACCTGAACCTGCTACTCCTGCTACTCAAACTTCAAGTTGAGTCTTTTGGGCCTTTTGGGGGTGTTACAAAAGGTGCCAAAGAAGCTTTCTGAAATGGACAAGGATGAGATGGTGCTGGTCGGACTTGATAAGAAGGAACAGAACATACTGATCAGCGCAGTTGATGACTCCATGATGCAGAACTTCTGCAGCTAAAGGACAACCAAGGATATCTGGCACAGCTTGATTATCCTGATGGAGGGCACAGATGAAGTGAGGGATGATCGGAGATCCCTCCTGAATCAGAAATATGAGGCCTTCAGGCAGGGGCCCAAGGAAGAGATCGGAGTTACATTCGAAAACTTCCTCAAGATCGTCAATGCACTCAAGGGATATGGAAGAGTGTTCACTAACGTGAACTTAATGATAAATTCCTTAGGTCCCTTACTAAGGAATGGGATACTAAGATCTGCGCCATCCGAGAGTTTTGCAGACTTGCTGAAATAGATCACAAATTCTGTTTGGAAGCTCATGTCCTATGAGCTTCAACTGAACATAAGGAAAGCTGAAGAGGAAGCAGAGAAAGCCGCAGCCAAAGAAAAGACTGTGGCCCAAAAGCCATTCACTCCAGGAAGGGCTGGTGCGGCTTCATCCCGTGCGGGGAAAAAGGATGAGGAGGAAGACTCCGAGCCATGCTCCTCCGGCTCAGAGCTGTCTGAAGAAGACTTCCCTCATCACCCGAGAACAAGAAGTTCCTAAAGATGAGGAATCAAAGAAAGAGAGACGGCTCCTCCTCCAGAAATCAGAAGAAGAATTATTCTTCTGACAGGTATGAATCAAAACCGAATAAACATCGTAATACTGACATCATTTGTTTTGGATGCAATAAGCCAGGACACGTCATGGCCGACTGCCATCAAGGTAAGAGAGAGAAGGGGAAGGGAGAAGAGCACAGGACCTCTAGAGATAAGAAGAAGGAGAGGAGCTACATCACCAAAAAGTCAAAGACACTGAGTGAGTCTGATTCCTCAGACTCCAGTGATGATGAGGAAGCCTACTTCGGGCTGGTGGGTCGCTCTGACTCAGAAGGAGAATTCCCCCCGTTCACTGGGAAGGTAAAAGCTCGTACCCCCCTCTCTGAATCTTACTATGAGTCTCCTGACGATGATCTCGAGGACAGCCCATCAGCCCGAGAAGCTGAACTCCTCGAGAAGTATGAGCTTTTGCTCAACACCTTCGAGGAATGCCGCAAGAGATTGAGGGCTCAGAAAAAGGAAGTCAAATTCCTTAAGGTTGAGGGTGTCTCCCTAAGGGAAGAGATCACTAGCTTGATTTCTCTCCGACAGGAGCACCTGGACCTGATCTCTAAGCACTCAGAGTCTATAAGTCTCCTTGACCTTAAACAGGAAGAAATCAATAAGTTGGAAGAACAACTTACGGCAGAAAAGAAGATTGTCCAAAGCTTCTCTATGCCAAAGACTGTTCTTCCACTGGTTGATACCTTCTCTGCTCAGGCTAAGGTGGTTGGCTTGGGGCATATGGGTGTGCCTGGTAAATCATCCAGGAGAAACAAACAGCAGAGGAGAAATAAGGCTGCTAAGAAGGCCTCTACCGCAGAAAAGGGAAAGGCCCCACTCAACCCTATTGTATTCAGGAAGCCTGGCTATCCCTGCAATGAACAGGACTTTGAGTCAACTTATGGCCACTTCTTCCGGCCCTCGGTTGAAAAGACCAAGAGCCGGTATGAAGGGTGGGCCTTCCCTCGCAACTTTGGCGAGTGTCTTCAAGGCACCTTATGAGGAAGTTCAGATGGAGGATTATGGCCACTTCTCTAGCGGCCATAATCGGAAGCAGGCACCTAAGGCCAAGCCTGTTACACTGAGAAACCAGGAGGTGAAGAAATCATGCGACTGTTGTCATCATGATGCGTCCACCTCCAGGTCCGAAGCCCCGACTGAACCTTCCGTTCCAAGGGTGAAGCAGGTGCCTAGGAGAAAGTATAACAGATTTGATTGCTGGTGCTGTGGCAAAGTTGGTCACTTTGTCGTGGATTGCTGGTTTAATCCGAGGAATAATGAGACTCCTCATGTTGGCAATGCGAGGCAGACCACTCGTCGGGCTAACCATTCGAGGGGGAGCATGCTAACAAGGAATCTAAGACCCAAGTTCGATTGGGTTCCTAAGGGAAATTAATTCTGTTTTGCAGGAATGTCCAAAGGCCACCAAAACTCCCATATGGTACTTGGACAGTGGATGTTCCCGGCATATGACCGGGACAAGAAGCCTGCTGCGTGATTACTCTCCAGTTGAGAATGGACCCAAAGTCATCTTTGGGGGGTCAGATCGAGGAGTCACCAGGGGTTACGGTATGATTTCCAACAGTATAATCTCTATCACCGACGTGGCTTACGTTGAAGGGTTAAATCATAACCTGATCAGTGTAAGTCAGTTATGTGATAAAGGATATGACATTAAGTTCTGCAAGGACAAATGCCTGATAATATCGTGTGCCTCTTCGAAGACGGTATTAACAGGCATTAGGAGCAGAAATATCTTCTGCTTAGATTTTCTTAGTTTAGATTCATCTACCCCCGTATGCCTAGTAGTAACAGGCAGTGCATCTCTTTGTGAACAATGTCACAAGAGATTGGCATATATTAATTTCAAGACAATTAGTATGCTGTTTTCTAAAAACTTAGTAAGGGATGCTCCCATCATTAAGTGCATCAAAGATAACCCCTGTCCTGCATGCCAGAAGGGCAAACAGACTCGGGCTACCTTTAAGGGCATCGTTGACACACTCCTCCAGGTGTCTTTATCTTCTGCATATGGACTTGTTTGGTCCAATGCAAGTTCATTGCTTGGGAGACAAGTCTTATACGCTAGTGATTGTTGATGATCACTCTCGGTTTACTTGGGTGTTCTTCTTAAAGTGCAAGTCAGATACATTTGACATCTTCACCAATTTTGTCAGGTGGATTCAGAAAAAACTTAACTGCTCGGTGGTCAAAATCAGAAGTGACCATGGAACAGAGTTCGAGTCTGGTGCTATGACAGAGTTCTGTGAAGAACATGGTATCTTTCATGAGATTTCCTCCCCGCGTACTCCTCAGCAAAATGGGGTGGCGGAGAGGAGAAATAGAACTCTCATTGGAGCTTGCACGACAATGTTGAATGACGCTTCTCTCCCAGAATACTTCTGGGCAGAGGCTGTCAATACGGCATGTCATGTACAAAACCGGGCCTTGATCAACAAGAATCATCATAAGACGCCCTATGAGCTATTGAAACGCAGGAAGCCAACCATGTCCTATTTTAGGATCTTTGGCTGCAGATGTTATGTACTGAATAACGGGAAGTATCCGCGTACTAAGTTTGGTGAAAATTGCTTCGAAGGCATATTCATGGGCTATAGTAGCCATAGTCGGGCATATAGGGTTTTCAGTAAAAAAACCCTAGTGGTTGAAGAATCAATTAATGTTGTATTTGATGAAGGAAGCTTGCTTAATAACAATTCTTCCAGCGGTATTCTTGAAGATGCAGGTGCAAGACTTGAACAGCTGAGTCTCGATGAGACTACTAATGATGTAACTCCTAAGTACGTCAAGGTTTCTACCTCAACGTCAACTGAAGAAGTTGAAGATCAGAATGGAGCAAACCTATTAGAAGAAGGAGAAGCTCAAGAAGATGTCAGAGCTCCTGATGACAGACTCCTAGAGCTTCGACACGTGAGGGATCATCCTAGAGATCAGATCATCGGAGATCCTCGCGACGGTGTCAGAACTCGAAGAGGTACTATTAATGAGATTTTGCATCTTAGTTTCCTGTCACAGGTTGAGCCAAAGAAGTTCGACGAGGCGAACAAAGATGCAGCATAGATATTGGCCATGCAAGATGAACTACATCAATTTGAAAGATGCAACGTCTGGACGCTGGTTCCACGACCAAAGGGGAAGAACGTGATCAGCACCATGTGGATCTTCAGAAACAAACTGGATGAACATGGTGTCATCATAAAGAATAAGGCCAGGCTGGTGGCTCAAGGTTACAGACAGGAGGAGGGGATTGACTTCGACCAGACATTTGCGCCAGTTGCTCGGCTCGAGGCAATCCGACTATTCTTAGCCTACGCCTCTCACAAAGGATTCACAGTCTATCAGATGGACATGAAATCGGCATTCTTGAATGGAGACTTAAAAGAGGAAGTATATGTCGCTCAACCCCCAGGTTTTGTCAATCCGACTTATCCTAATCATGTATACTTTCTTAATAAAGCTCTATATGGGTTAAAACAAGCTCCTTGAGCTTGGTATGAGACCTTGTCTAGCTTTCTTCTTGAGAACAAGTTCTCCAGAGGAAAAATAGACAAGACATTGTTTCTCAGGGAAGTCAAAGGCAAGATCTTGCTGGTGCAAATCTATGTCGATGACATTTATTCGGCTCAACGGACAACAATCTTTGCAAAAGTTTTCTAAACTTATGCAAGGAAAGTTTGAAATGAGCAGTATAGGAGAGCTAAAGTATTTCTTGGGACTTCAAGTGAAACAGTCTGAGGAGGGAATTTTCATTTCTCAGACGAAGTTCACCACTGAACTCCTCAAGAAATTCGGAATGGAGAATGCAACCTCTATGAGGACTCCAATGGGATCTACCATGTCTCATGATAAGGATGAGAAAGGGAAACCTTTTGATGAAACCAAATACAGAAGCATCATTGGATCCCTTCTCTACCTTACTGCAAGTAGACCGGATATAATGTTCTCCATATGCGTTTGTGCCAGATATCAGGTGAACACTAAGGAATCTCATTATGTCGCTGCAAAGCGAATTCTTAGATACCTTAAAGGTACCCCTAATCTTGGCTTGTGGTACCCGAGAAACAATGATGTCGAGCTAATAGGTTTTTCAGATGCTGATTTTGCAGGGAGTAGGGATGACCGGAAAAGCACTTCCGGGACGTGTCAATTCCTCGGAAGAAGGCTCATCTCATGGAACAGCAAAAAGCAGAAGTGTGTAGCGACCTCCACAGCTGAATCTGAGTATATCTCAGCAGGCAGCTGTTGCGCACAACTCCTGTAAGACCCCCCTCTCGGAACACAACACACGGCACGAGGGGAGTCTTATGCCCGAAATAGCCGCCTTGCGGTAGCACTAACACACGGGTTAGCCTTTACCATAAGACGCCTATTCCGCCGGCTACAATCCATATCACATAAACTATGCCAACCCAACCATAACAAGTAAAGCAGTTCAATTCACAACTAAGTTTAAGTCCAAAAGAGCGGAAGATAACAAGCACAACAGGCTTGTACAAAAGAATAAGAGTCTAGAAATGTTTTGCCAAACGGCTACATGAAAACACTCACGACTGTCACTGACGGTGCCGATGGCACCACCACTTCAGGTCCTATCGTCCGGGCCTGGCTGTCCTGCTGCATAGTCCGTTGCTGCTCTACCTGCGGGGTTTCCTCCTAAAAAGGAAGACGTAGCAACCGTTAGTCATAAGATTAAGTGGCTTCACATCCGCTCCCCCGGTGACTCCTCGGCACCGGGCAGAGAAAGGAACAAAGGTACAATATGTATATATAAGTAAGTAAACAAGCAGGTGACTGTAAATATGGTGGAGTATAAAACGCTACACAACTAGCAGTTCTACAAATATCTATAATATATGACAGCAGGTATAAGTAATCAGAATATTAACTTAACTTATAAGAGTGCCCATACAAACTTATAAGTTAAGGATCGGCTTAACAGTAAAGTAACTCATCGTATAAGAGTGCCCATACAAACTTATACGATGAGGATCTTGTGTATGCAATGAATGACATGATATGAATGTTATGCTATGACCGAATCATGCGCACGCACATGCAAGTTGCTATGTTGACACAGACTTGAAGTTCCCACTTTTCGAGCAGGTAGCTAACCTCTCAGGCATCGTCCGTCGTGGCCAGACGGCGACAGTGGAGCGGGCGTCTCCACTACTAGGTGGTATCACACTACCTATCCTAGGCCCCGTACGCCTCAACGCTAAGAACACAACAGCGGAGCTCACATGCGTACTACGGCTCAGAAGGGGTCTTGGGTAGAGGTGCACCAAGAACACAGCCCAACCTGGCCTTTGATTTCGAACCGGATGGAACCTCGGAAACGCACGAGGTGCAAGCCCAACCGTTCTCATGGCGCGGAGGAGATCTCGGGTTATGGACACAAAGTATCTAACCCTACCGCCCAAGGTCTACCCATTGGCTCCCATCGGTGTGACGACTGGCAAACCCGTAGACCTGCCACAGTCATTATCTCAATATCGCGACACGATGAATCGTCGCACATCACATGCCCCAAAACAACTCACTCGATGCTACCCGTAGGGAGGCTACAACTCTAAGCATCGGTTGTTAATAAACCCCTTGGGCTCGGATTACGGTTACAAAATACTCTTCACATAGTGTTCATCATATTCACGCCCATCTATTCAATGAATTCACCTCAACACTTCGCATAATAGATATGTTCAACACCAAACTATATAAATATATTCTATACCAATCTCAACCCTAATTTCTAGCCTTCTCATCCAATCCATTTCTCTACCAATACATGGTTATTCCTTATTACACAACCAAATGAGTAACCATGCTGAATTACAGTAACTACAGCATTATAAATATATGGGAGCAAGATAACAAATGAGCAAATCACAACCATTGCAAGAGTGCTAACATTATAAATTAACAAGTGCATTAACATAGGATAGCCCGATACTAAAACTGGGATTCCCGGAGCTACAGGAATCCGATCACAATGCTCAACCCCTCGTTGGAAAGGTATTCGCGAGGGCTACGACTTTCGTGTTGAGTCGATCGCCCAGATCTGGTCGCAACATACCAGAAATTCAACTCGAATACGTACAGGAAACAGTTTCGTGTACAGGATTTTCCGAACGCAGCGGACTCGAACCAGATTTCCCGTGGCTACGGGTATCGCATGGAAACGTGCAACCACTCGTTGGAAAGGTAATTTCAAGGGCTACGACTTTCGTGTTGAGTCGATCACCCAGATCTGGCCAGAACACCTCTGAAATTGGCCACGAAGGTCGCCGCGTGCAGAAATCAGATTTCTGCACGCATCTTAAGGCGAGATGAACGGCATCCGTTCATCTTCTTCCTTGCAACGACCTCGCATAAACTTCTCCAGAAATCACACCCCACCTTATTTCTCCTTTCAAAGCCAAACCCTCAACGAAAACCCCTCTCGTCTCCACTTTGAATGACGAGAAGGTTGAGGGAGACTAAGCCTAGAAAACCTAGGCATGGCTTATCCTAAGAACTCTCCTCCTCACCATCAAGACTCTAAGGAGTCGATGTCTCTCCTAAAATATCTACAGATCTAGCACCAAGGGAGAGGGGAGAAAGCTCACCTCAAGTCCAGCGGTACCACCATGGCCGGCCATGAGCCTCGCACTCCTTCGTAGCGGCATTTCGTTTCCGCCAAGGATGGCCCGGCAATCTTCTTCCAAGGATGGCTCCGGCAAGCCTCTTCCTCCTCCAGCCAAGAGAACACTCTCAGAAATTTCGGGGCAGAAGAAAGGGGATGAAATGCTAGGGTTTCACATCTTTTTCGTTTTTATACACCGCAGACACGGGTAGGCACACGGCCGTGTTCCTACCCGTGTTCGGGTGACACGGCCGTGTCGCCTGCCGTGTTTAGGGCCGTGTTCATCCCAGAATATTTTTCTGCCGTGCTGGGGTTGCGGTACACGGGTAGAGACACGGCCGTGTCTCGACCCGTGTCCTCAGCACACGGGTAGGGACACGCCCGTGTCCCAATACCCGTGTACCTCTCTGACTGATAAGCCTAATATTGGCATGAGGCACACGGGTATGGACACGGCCGTGTCCATACCCGTGTCGGCCAAAATTACCGTTTTGCCTTGTTTTCCTCATTTCCCATACGTTCGCACCTGTTCACCCACACCCCCATTGGGCTCACCACAGCCCCCTAGACTTAAATACGCAATCAAGGGGCCTAGCGCGAATTGGGACGTTACAAATCCTATAAACAAAATAAAAGATTTCGTCCCCGAAATCAGGGTAAGGCTATGGGAGTGAAACACATAAAAGGGAACTATGCTTTCAAATAAAATTCTTACTTGGAGTAAATAATTCCGGGTAGCGCCCTCGCATTAAATCCTTTGGCTCCCATGTGAACTCCTCCTTCCCATAATTAGACCATAGCACTTTCACCAAGGGAACACTTTTGCGGCGCAAGGTTCTTGTCTCGTTATCAACGATCCGCACCGGCTCCAGTCGCACAGACCTATCAGACGCCACGGCACCATCCGTCGTGGGGATATACTGTTCAGGCCGCAACAAAGCCTTCCAAAGCGACGATACATGGAACACGTCGTGAAGGTTCTCCAGCTCCGGTGGTAACTCCAATCGATAGGCCAGAGGGCCAATCCTTTCCACTACGACATAGGGCCCGACATACCTTGGGCTGAGCTTCTTGACTCCACGCACCCGCGACACTCCGTGCATCGGTCGAATCTTCAGGAACACCTTATCACCCACTTGAAATTCCACCATACGGTGCCTTGTGTTGTAATATTTCGCCTGTCGGCTTTGAGCCTCTAGCATTCGATCCCGGATCAACCTAACCACCGCGTCCGTGTCATCAATATACTCATTTCCCAATGTCTTTGGATCTTTGTCTTGCACCCAGGACAAGGGTGTTCTACACCTCCTTCCATACAAAGCTTCATGAGGTGCCATTCCAATACTGGCTTGATGACTGTTATTATAAGAGAACTCCACGAGAGGTAAGAGTCTCTCCCATGGTTCTCCTTTATCTAGCACACACAACCTCAGAAGGTCCTCCAATGTTCGGATGGTTCGTTCAGATTGCCCGTCCGTTGTGGGTGAAAGGCTGTGCTAAAGGCGAGGCGCGAGCCCAAATAAGCCTGTACAGCCCTCCATTCTCTTGAAGTAAACCGACCATCCCGTTCGGAGACGATCGTCTTCGGCACACCATGGTACCGCACAAATTGTTCCACAAAGAGACGCACTAAGACGCCCACCTACGCCTCCTTCTTCATTGGGATAAATCGGGCTACCTTGGTCAACCGGTCAACTATCACCCACACATAATCATTCCCCGAGCGCGAGCGAGGTAACCCGTGGACGAAGTCCATGGAGATGTCCTCAAATTTCCATTCGGGGATGGGCAACGACTGTAGCATTCCACCGGGGCTTCTGCACTCCGCCTTCACCATTTGGCAGGCCACACAAATGAGTAACAAAGTACTTGACATCCCTCTTCATGCCCGGCCAACACATTGTCTTTCTCAAATCGGTGTACATCTTCGCGATCCCCGGGTGCACCGAGTACTTGGAGCAATGGGCCTCCTTTAGAATATCCTCCCGAATGTTGTCACCTTCGGGGATGTAAAGCCGGCCACGAAAATGGACGAGGCCGTCTTTTAGGGAGTATTCTTCCGTAGTCCCATCCTCCATTGACTTGAAAGCCGGGGTTAAAGCCGCATCCTTCTTTTGTTCCGTCCGGATCCGGTCTCGTATGTTGCAAACTATACTCATCGCGGCCAAATATTCTGTATACTCTTCCGATTGATTCTTAAGGACCAAAGTGATTTCCATCTCTTGCAGTGTCCGGATTAACTCCATCCTCATCAAGCGGGATTCCGTGCTCGTTCCCGGTGCTTTTCGGTTCAAGGCATCAGCTACGGAATTAACCTTCCCGGGGTGGTAGTTCAAGGTGAATTCATAGTCGCACAAGAACTCCAACCACCGCTGCTGTCTCAAGTTTAACTCCTTTTGGGTGTGAACGTACTTCAGGTTTTTGTGATCCGAGTAGATCTCGCAGTGGACGCCATATAAATAATGCCTCCAAATCTTCAAGGCGAATACCACCGCTCCCAACTCTAGATCATGCACCGGGTAGCTGGCTTCATGCTTCTTCAACTGTCTTGAAGCATAAGCGATCACATGCTCATTCTGCATCAACACAGCTCCCATCCCTTGATACGACGCATCCGTGTAAACTTGAAAGCCCTCCTTCCCAGATGGAAGAGCTAGGATGGGTGCAGTCGTCAATCTGTCCTTCAACTCTTGGAATGCAGCTTCGCACTGGGGTGTCCATTCAAACGGCACACCCTTCTTGGTCAGCGTAGTAAGGGGAAGGGCGATCTTCGAGAAGCCTTTCACGAACTTGCGATAGTACCCGGCAAGTCCAAGAAAGCTCCGTATGTCGGCCGCTGACTTCAATGGCGACCACTCCTTCACGGCCCGCACCTTGGCCGGATCTACTGCTAGCCCCGCCCCACTAATCACATGGCCCAAGAACGCGACCTCTTGAAGCCAAAACTCGCATTTGCTGAACTTGGCAAACAAAGTGTGCTCCTTTAGCTTCCTCAGCACTAAAGTTAGATGTTCGGCGTGTTCTGCTTCAGTCTTGGAGTAGACTAGGATATCATCGATGAACACGATGACAAAGATGTCCAAATAAGGGCTGAACACCTTGTTCATCAAGCTCATAAAGGCGGAAGGGCCGTTTGTGAGCCCAAACGGCATCACGGTGAATTCATACAAACCATATCTCGAACTGAACGCCGTCTTCTGAATGTCATCTTCTTGTATCCTCAGCTGATAATATCCCGAACGCAGATCTAACTTGGAGAACCAATACGATCCCACCAATTGATCAAATAATTCATCAATGCGCGGTAGGGGATAGGTGTTCCGCACCGTTAACCGGTTCAACTCTCGATAATCAATGCATAACCGCAGGGTGCCATCCTTCTTTTTGACGAACAAAACGGGCGCTCCCCAAGGCGACGAGCTTGGGCGAACGAACCCTGCTTCCACCAATTCCTGAAGCTGGACTCTAAACTCTGCAAGTTCCTTCGGAGCCATTCGGTATGGAGCTCGCGAGACGGGCTTGGCACCCGGAATTAGCTTGATTTGGAAGTCCACTTCCCTATGCGGGGGTAGTCCCGGCAATTTCTCGGGGAATACCTCGGGAAATTCTCGCACCACCCGCACATCCTTGACCTCTAATGTCAATTTCTTCAACTCGAAGCAAATTACATAGACCTCGTCCCCTTCCATATGAGATTTCACAACTTGAATTGAAGATAATAATTTACGGGGTGCGAATCTAATACCTTGGAAGATGACTTCCGAGTCTCCATGCCTCAACATAACTTGCTTCTCCGCACAATTGATCCTGGCGTGGTGCCAGTTCAACCACTACATGCCCAGGATGAGATCGAACTCCGGGATTCTTAACACTGTAGCCGGAGTTTCAAAGAACTTTCCTCCAATAAGGGTGTCGAAGTCGCAACTTGCTGACGACGTCATCTCAGAGCCGTCCGGAAGGCACACCCTTTGAGTAGTGCCCGTGAAGTGTTGCACTCCCTCCAAGTCCTTCACGAAGTCCGCCGAAATGAACGAGTGAGACGCACCCGTGTCAAATAACGTATAGGCGGGGCTCCCGCTAACCATGACAGTGCCTAGGTTCCAAAAAGGGTAATCACTATCCAGAATTGCGCGTATCATTTGTATCGTAAATCTAACAAGTCATATATTATTAATAAATTTTGCACGTACCGGTGATGACTTCCTGCGGATTTCTCTCCTGAGTCATATCCAATGCGAATACATGCTCCCGTGCATGTCCTTGATTTCTCCCTGGTGGTCCTCTTCCTCAGCCACGCATGTGCCCTCGCCCCCGTGGAGCTACTGGAGGGAGAGCAATAGGAGCACCCCCGATTAGTCGCGGGCAAACCCGTCGGACATGTCCCGGTTGGTTGCACTCAAAGCATATCACCTCACGTCGGCCCCCAGGTTGTTGATAATGTTGCTGCTGCGGTGGTGGAGGTAAAGCTGGTGGTTGCGGAATTGGGTACTCCACCCGATAGTTCCGGTTGACCCACCGACCGCCTCTGTGGTTTCCCCTTCCTCTGCCATGATCATTCCGCCTTCTATTACTAGGGCCGACTTCAATTACTCCTTCCGCAGGTCTCTTGCCACATCCCATGTGGTCCGCCTCCAGTCTCTTTGCCATGTCAATGATTTCTGCCAGGCTTGCATCGGCTATAAACAAAAGGGCCTGCCTCAGGGAGTCCCTTAATCCTTTGTAGAAGCGCTTCGCGTAGCCTCTATCGTCCAAATCATAGGAATCAGCAAACCTAGCGAGGTGTTGGAACTCCCTCTGGTACTCCGTTACCGATTTCGATCCCTGCTTCAGCTGCAGAAATCTTTCTTCAAGTTCATCCCGAGCAGAAGAAGGGATGAAGTGATCCAGAAAAGCCTCGGTGAACTCGTTCCAACTGATGTCCGTGTACAACCGCCCTTGGAAGGTGGAGCCTATGAGGGACTTCCACCACCTTTTGGCGTGCAGCTCTAGCAGCGTCACTACCAATGTCACCGCCATGCTGTTCGGACATCTTATGCCAGCCATCCATTCCTGCACGGTATCAAGCCATTCCTCGGTGCGCACCGGCGATTCTGTCCCAAGATAGGCAGGAGGGGACAGGGCACGGAAGGTGCTCAACCAGTTGGAGCCTGGCGCTTGTTGTTGCACCGGAGCTTGCTGGGCTTTAAATGCATCCAATATGGCTGACAGCGTTTGTCCCAGTTCCGACTGCTGGAATTGTGAAGGGACGGAAGGGGTAGGAGTGCCCCCAACCGGCTCCACCTGCGCTGGGACCTATACGCAAGGTACAAATTAGGGTCAGGTTGGCTAAAACTAATGTCAAAGTTGGACAACTTAGTGTGAATTACATATGGGCACACCACTGCTTCCGCTAAGTCGGTTTGTCCCCAAACCGACTAATCGAACGGGAGTGGCCCATTGTTACATGACTGCTCTAGTTGAAGATCGGCTAAGTCTGATACCATTTGTAAGACCCCCCTCCCGGAACACAACACATGGCACGAGGGGAGTCTTATGCCCGAAATAGCCGCCTTGCGGTAGCACTAACACACGGGTTAGCCTTTACCATAAGACGCCTATTCCGCCGGCTACAATCCATATCACATAAACTATGCCAACCCAACCATAACAAGTAAAGCAGTTCAATTCACAACTAAGTTTAAGTCCAAAAGAGCGGAAGATAACAAGCACAACAGGCTTGTACAAAAGAACAAGAGTCTAGAAATGTTTTGCCAAACGGCTACATGAAAACACTCACGACTGTCACTGACGGTGCCGATGGCACCACCACTTCAGGTCCTATCGTCCGGGCCTGGCTGTCCTGCTGCATAGTCCGTTGCTGCTCTACCTGCGGGGTTTCCTCCTAAAAAGGAAGACGTAGCAACCGTTAGTCATAAGACTAAGTGGCTTCACATCCGCTCCCCCGGCGACTCCTCGGCACCGGGCGGAGAAAGGAACAAAGGTACAATATGTATATATAAGTAAGTAAACAAGCAGGTGACTGTAAATATGGTGGAGTATAAACTACGCTACACAACTAGCAGTTCTACAAATATCTATAATATATGACAGCAGGTATAAGTAATCAGAATATTAACTTAACTTATAAGAGTGCCCATACAAACTTATAAGTTAAGGATCGGCTTAACAGTAAAGTAACTCATCGTATAAGAGTGCCCATACAAACTTATACGATGAGGATCTTGTATATGCAATGAATGACACGATATGAATGTTATGCTATGACCGAATCATGCGCACGCACATGCAAGTTGCTATGTCGACACAGACTTGAAGTTCCCACTTTTCGAGCAGGTACCTAACCTCTCAGGCGTCGTCCATCGTGGCCAGACGGCGACAGTGGAGCGGGCGTCTCCACTACTAGGTGGTATCACACTACCTATCCTAGGCCCCCGTATGCCTCAACGCTAAGAACACAACAGCGGAGCTCACATGCGTACTACGACTCAGAAGGGGTCTTGGGTAGAGGTGCACCAAGAACACAGCCCAACCTAGCCTTTAATTTCGAACCGGATGGAACCTCGGAAACGCACGAGGTGCAAGCCCAACCGTTCTCATGGCGCGGAGGAGATCTCGGGTTATGGACACCAAGTATCTAACCCTACCGCCCAAGGTCTACCCATTGGCTCCCATCGGTGTGACGACTGGCGAACCCGTAGACCTGCCACAGTCATTATCTCAATATCGCGACACGATGAATCGTCGCACATCACATGCCCCAAAACAACTCACTCGATGCTACCCGTAGGGAGGCTACAACTCTAAGCATCGGTTGTTAATAAACCCCTTGGGCTCGGATTACGGTTACAAAATACTCTTCACATAGTGTTCATCATATTCACGCCCATCTATTCAATGAATTCACCTCAACACTTCGCATAATAGATATGTTCAACACCAAACTATATAAATATATTCTATACAATTCTCAACCCTTAATTTCTAGCCTTCTCATCCAATCCATTTCTCTACCAATACATGGTTATTCCTTATTACACAACCAAATGAGTAACCATGCTGAATTACAGTAACTACAGCATTATAAATATATGGGAGCAAGATAACAAATGAGCAAATCACAACCATTGCAAGAGTGCTAACATTATAAATTAACAAGTGCATTAACATTGGATAGCCCGATACTAAAACTGGGATTCCCTGAGCTACAGGAATCCGATCACAATGCTCAACCCCTCGTTGGAAAGGTATTCGCGAGGGCTACGACTTTCGTGTTGAGTCGATCGCCCAGATCTGGTCGCAACATACCAGAAATTCAACTCGAATACGTACAGGAAACAGTTTCGTGTACAGGATTTTCCCGAATGCAGCGGACTCGAACCAGATTTCCCGTGGCTACGGGTATCGCATGGAAACGTGCAACCACTCGTTGGAAAGGTAATTTCAAGGGCTACGACTTTCGTGTTGAGTCGATCACCCAGATCTGGCCAGAACCCCTCTGAAATTGGCCACGAAGGTCGCCGCGTGCAGAAATCAGATTTCTGCACGCATCTTAAGGCGAGATGAACGGCATCCGTTCATCTTCTTCCTTGCAACGACCTCGCATAAACTTCTCCAGAAATCACACCCCACCTTATTTCTCCTTTCAAAGCCAAACCCTCAACGAAAACCCCTCTCGTCTCCACTTTGAATGACGAGAAGGTTGAGGGAGACTAAGCCTAGAAAACCTAGGCATGGCTTATCCTAAGAACTCTCCTCCTCACCATCAAGACTCTAAGGAGTCGATGTCTCTCCTAAAATATCTACAGATCTAGCACCAAGGGAGAGGGGAGAAAGCTCACCTCAAGTCCAGCGGTACCACCATGGCCGGCCATGAGCCTCGCACTCCTTCGTAGCGGCATTTCGTTTCCGCCAAGGATGGCCCGACAATCTTCTTCCAAGGATGGCTCCGGCAAGCCTCTTCCTCCTCCAGCCAAGAGAACTCTCTCAGAAATTTCGGGGCAGAAGAAAGGGGATGAAATGCTAGGGTTTCACATCTTTTTCGTTTTTATACACCGCAGACACGGGTAGGCACACGGCCGTGTTCCTACCCGTGTTCGGGTGACACGGCCGTGTCGCCTGCCGTGTTTAGGGCCGTGTTCATCCCAGAATTTTTTTCTACCGTGCTGGGGTTGCGGTACACGGGTAGAGACACGGCCGTGTCTCGACCCGTGTCCTCAGCACATGGGTAGGGACACGCCCGTGTCCTAATACCCGTGTACCTCTCTGACTGATAAGCCTAATATTGGCATGAGGCACACGGGTATGGACACGGCCGTGTCCATACCCGTGTCGGCCAAAATTACCGTTTTGCCTTATTTTCCTCATTTCCCATACGTTCGCACCTGTTCACCCACACCCCCATTGGGCTCACCACAGCCCCCTAGACTTAAATACGCAATAAAGGGGCCTAGCGCGAATTGGGACGTTACAACTCCTATGGATCAGAAACCTGTTAGCAGACTATGACCTTCAGTTCAAGGAAGTACCAATGTTCTGCGACTCCTCTAGTGCAATTGCTATTGCCAACAATCCGGTATCGCACAGCAGAATGAAGCATATTGAAGTGCGCTACCACTTCATTCGGGAGCACGTGGAGAACAAGGACATCTCTCTCTGCTATGTCCCCATAGATAAGCAGATTGCAAATATTTTTACAAAGCCCCTAGATGAGGCCAAGTTTAGTCTCTTCAAAACTGAACTGGGGATGCTGAACTATGAGGAATGAAAACTTCAGAAGCCCCTGCTCATGCATCTAGGGGGAGCATCTGCTAGGAACTCAAGTGTAAGCACATGTACAAGAACTGAGGGGGAGCATGGTATCAAGTGCAACAGTCCCAGATTTGCAGAAGCCGAAAAGGGGGAGATTACCCTCTCGGCTAAAGTGCTAAGGTGTATGCTCCAATTGCCCTAAAAGATAATGGTATGGAACTTCTATTCTCAACTTTCAAAGTTGTGTTTTCTTCCAGCCGCTATTTTCACCTTAGCTTGTAGGGTTTAGGCTTCTTCAAATAGGGGGAGATTGTTGGGTATTGTATCCACAATGTACCTGATTTGAAGAAGCCCCTGCACAAGCTAAGATGAATTGACAATGTATTTGATCTCTTGTCTTCAAATTGTGCTTGCAGTTATTCCTCGCTAAGTACACATCAATGTCAGGGTACAGTAGGTCAATATACACGAGTCTGTGCAATGTAATCCCTCGTTGAGCAGATCAGCGTGTTGGCTTATGTGTACTCTCTTTATTGGAGTGTACTTACTTTCAAGTATTGGGTTAAGAAAGATCAAGAGCAGACAAGGAGCAAGGATGGGTCAAAGCAACTCACGGGAAGAAAGACGAGATATCATCTAAATACACATCGTCGAGAATCACTAAGTGATTCTCGCCGATTCTCGCCGAATCGTCGAGAATCACTGGATGATTCCCGACGTTTGTAGCCGGCTGTCTCGACGCTGCCCTGAATTCTGCTAAGGCAGAATCGGCGAGAATCTCTAAGTGATTCTCGCCGAATCGTCGAGAATGACCTTGCCTTCTCGCCGATTCGGCGAGAATCAATTGTGATTCCCGCCGATTCTCTCCGGCTTGCTATATCAATATAGTTAGAATTCGGCTAAGTGAAATTCGGCGAGAATTGGAGGTGATTCTCGCCGATTCATCGAGAATCACCTACGATTCTCGCCTAATTTGACTTGGGCAATTTTCTACTATTCTCTGGACCGGTACAAGTTAACAGGGCTATTTCGAACCGGACTTAGGGTCTCCTTTTGGTGGGGCCCACAACGGTCATTTTGGATGACCTAATGTATAAATACATAGGTATTCTTGAACAGCTGAAAAAAGAGATACACGGATTCAAAAATACGAGCCGCCACCGAGACCTAGATCGTGGATCTTGCTCCGCCGCCATCGCCGCTCGTACCAGAGGATAGCCATCGCTGATCGTGGTTTCCTCCCGATCTCCCGACTGCAGAAGCTCAGCCAAGCACATCGTCTCACGCGTCTAACCAGAGATCCTTTGTCTCTTGATTCGTAGATCGGGAAAACCTTTCCCGTCCAAATTGATTGAGACAATCGATCCTAGTGTGACCGTTAGAAGACCTTGCTAGCTTTGCTACAAAGGTTGAATCTCCAAAGAACAGCCGCATCATTCCTTTATCGTAGCCGATCCCGAGAGCCAAGTGATGTAGTGGCCCAGAGCCGCCTCGCTCTGTCGGAGTCACACCGAGCCAGAGGAACACGAATGGCACCCACTGCCGGGCTGCAGCCCAAGCACCCCACCCATGACCGCACCTATTCTCAGCGCGGCGGGATGTTGAGGCGAGGTCTCGAACCCAGCCCCCTTGATAAAGAGCTTTCCTAACAGCTCTCATCACCAACTGAGCTGCAGCTCAGTTGGTGATGAGAGCTGTTAGGAAAGCATGCAGCTCAGTTGGTGATGAGAGCTGTTAGGAAAGCTCTTTATCAAGGGGGCTGTGTTCGAGACCTCGCCTCAACATCCCGCCGCGCTGAGAATAGGTGCGGTCATGGGTGGGGTGCTTGGGCTGCAGCCCGGCAGTGGGTGCCATTCGTGTTCCTCTGGCTCGGTGTGACTCCGACAGAGCGGGGCGGCTCTGGGCCACTGCATCAAAAAAGTGCACTTGGGAGTTGAAATTTTTAAATTTTTAAATTTGAAATTTGAAATTTTGAAAATTTTAAATTTGAAATTTGAAATTTTGAAAACGGACAGCCGATTCTCTTTTAACGTTTGAAATTTGGAAACGGACAGCCAATTTCAATGATCTTATTCCTCATAATCACCTCCTTAAATTAGAGTTTACAATAACTCTTAGCCCTCCATGATGGAGATGTAATCTCATCCATCCAAAAGGCTAAATGCACACCAAAATAAATATTATTCTAAATGAAAAATAACACATGCCATGAATTTAAAATTATCACTTAAACATAGGATAATTTTATATTCCCAAAATATAAAATAAAGTGCATGAAAATAATAAAATTAGGCTAATTTTTCATGGCGGTTTTAGCACGCCGCGAGCGGAGGTGGTAGCGTGCACTTCCTTCAGTGTCATCACGGCGTCTCAGATCTTTATGTCGTAGCGCCTATGCAACCGGGTCATCATCAAGTAGCGCTGGCACTGCATCAATCCTCCCCCACTCAAAATCACGTATCTCTGATGCGTGAGTGGAGAGAGAGCGGCGGAGAAGCTCGGCATCCAAACGTTGAAGCTCTGTCGCGAGTACCCAAGAGTCGTCCGAAGGGGGGTGGTCACGCCAACGGACGAGGAAGCGGTAAGTAGTACCATCTGGAATAGTGAATGGTTCCGCAGCGAGTATCATATCTGGAGTGAGAAATGTCCTGGGGAACCTGGGAAACATGTCAGCAGTAGGAGTAAAAGAAGATAACGTACCATCCGATGTTATACCTGCGGGGACCGAAGGAGAGAGATCATCCGAACTACCACTCCCCAACCCATTAGAATTTTCAGTGGAGGGAGAAGACGACAGAGAATTCAACTCAGGTGGAGGTAAAACAAACAGCGTCAAATCCGAGACATTAAAAATAGGGGAGATACTGATGTAGGCTTGCACGTTTCACACCGAGTAGGACTACGTTCTAACGTCACGCCACTCTTCGATCCAATCCCTACACTCGCACAACCGCTCTACGCGACACCACGCAATTAAATCTATCAATATTATGCTAGCATACGGGTAGCCAAACCGGTTTGGATCCAACAAGGGCTATAGGGCCAATGTTCGATCGAGCTAAAAGGACCAATATTGGGTCCGACCGAGCGGCGTTGTACCAAAAGAGATCTACCAAAAAACTTCGATTCGGAATGGGTAGATCTCTCCCAACGAAAAGATTGCGAAGGTTCGCCAAACCTCTTGAATGAAAAATAACAATGAAGAGAATAACAAATGAAGATAAAATCAACCACGATGAAATCCGAATATTTCAATAGTTAACACTACGGATAAAAACCGTCACTTGAATATTTATAAAGAAAGAATCTCACAAGAGTGGAAGTATTTCGTTACCCAATCGGAATGGGTGATTTCGATTAATCTCGACTTGGATCGTTCTCCAACGGCTCCGCCGGAGTCGCGCCGGAAGGAGAAGAGAATCTTGCTCGCCAATATAGCTTCACGTCGGGTTGGAGATCCACAAGGTGAGTTGTAGGAGATGATGTAGGTGGCCGGATTTTGAGAGGAGGGAATATGGGGCGGTTTTCCTTAACAAGGAGAGGAGGAGGGGAAAAGGATAGGGAGGAGGAGATGGGAAGAGGCCGGCGGCCAAGAGGGAGGATGGGGAAGGAGAAGTTCGGCCAAGGAGAGAAAGGAGAGAGATCTCAAGAGGGAGACAATTTGGGTTTCAATTTTATTTCATCAATCAATACCTCCAAATGAAAATATCCATGCCTATATATAGGCTTACATCAAACAACAAGAGAAAAAGGCTACATGCAGCCCAAAATTAAAATACAAATAATCATGGTTCAAAACATAAACCATGCCACATATTATGAAAATTAAATAAAATGCATAAATAACATAAACAAAAATGCATAAATAATTAATAATAATTTTAGTAATAATTATTATTAATTATTTAAATATAGGCTTGCGCCGCGGGCGGATATTTGGGCGACGCGCCACATAGTCTTCACGGCGTCGCACGTCATTACTTGGAGACGGAGAAATATCTTCCGCAAGCGCACCGTCCTCGTCTTCAACCTGTTGAGAGCCATCGTCTCCATCAATCCTCCCCCGCTTGAAAAAACTCATCACCGATGAGTTGGCCTGAAAGTACCGGAGCGGGAAAGCATCATCCAATAGAACCTCGGGGCGGCAGACAGCACCACTTGGAGAGGAGAGCACAACAACCTGGAGTATCCTGTCAAGCATAAATATGTTCCTACGGAACCTTGGAAGAGCATTAGTCAATAAAGGAAAACAAAATTCAGCATCCACAACCAACGTACCTCCAGAGAAGACCGATGAAGAAAACAATCCAAGTACAATCTCATAACCCATACCCAAAGAGAACATAGTGGACCCACACGGGCAGGCAGAAAATTCAAGTGGCGGAGAATCATATAGCGTTAAATTTGAAACATCGAAAATAAGGGGAAAACCCCAATCAGTGGATAATTTCAAATGAAATGTGTATTCTCCTAATGTCATTAATAACCAAAGGGGGTTCAGCTTACCAACTCGCCAACTTTCTAAAGTGCCCGAAGGCATCCGTTCAGGGACGAGACACACCAAAACAAAATCGTCACTCTTATAGTGAGAAACTCTTTTATGTAAGCTAGCATGAATATGATACGAAATAATTGGAATGGCTAGCGCTTTGCTAGTGTGCTTATATAAGAGGGGATCATAACGAGCATAATCTGGAGTGATTTTCGCCGACAAACTAGAGGGTAAATAATGAGACGCCACCAGAGCGATTAATTCAAATAAAATGCGCCTAGATAACTTGCTACCGTGTGGTGTGAACCCATGCGCTATGTGACTCACCCCAAATTCAGAGAATAAAGGATTTAAGTCCGGAGGGATGGGAGCCTTAAAATCAAAGATGATTTTTATAGGCGTGAGCATCGCAGTTCTACTTTTATAATTAATATAATCATGCTTGGCATGAAGATATGCCAAGGAAAACCGCTCATCATAAATACTAGTAGAGCTGAACGCTCCTGGGTGTGGCAATAGGTGCGAGCGATACAACTCATATGGCCTAACCGTGGTCACTAACGAGTGGAAAAAGGGTCATCAAATGGCGGAGGGTAAATTCGCGCGTTCAGGCTTGGCAAATAAGTGTGTTGAGGGGACATCACATCAAAAGGCACCATAGCCCAGGTATCACCTGAAGTCCAATTCGAAACCTCAAAACTCGGATTTGACATCCAAGAAATATCGTCCGACTGCAAGCCATTAAAATCATAAGAAAATTCAAACAGTGGATTCACCCTTACGGAAAACTCATCCGACATGTCTTCCAATTCATTATGTATATCATGTGATTCAGACTCAGTGATCGGGTCATAGATCGGCACCAATACTACGAGATCAGGCGGCACTATGGGGACCACCTCTGGTGGTACCAGCAGAGTGAACTCAGGGCGTACCATAAGACTACTATAATCAGACGTACCACACTCGTGTCCTAAATAGTCTGCTCGTCGAGTCAACGGGTCAGGAGAAAAAGTCAGTAATACAACGATCGGGAGAGAGTTAAGATCACATTCAAATTCAGGCAACGGAATTAGCATCAGGGGATGCTCATCCGGCTCCATTTCAATAACGTCTTCCAGAGATATAACTCCCTCACTAATACAATCTTCCAACGCATCGGTCAGGACATCAGTAACAATAAAAATCTCAGGGACGGGCACTTCGATATGTCTCGGGCTTGAAATATCAAGCTCAAGTCCTAACAGATCGTCACCTGAATCACGACTGGGTAAGCTCTCATCGAAATATAAATCTTCCGACTCATCCAGTTTATCACCCGACTTTGGCTCAACAGAGAATTCCATGTCAATCAAGGTAGACAACGCAGACATATCGTCGGAGGGAAATGGAGATGAATCTTCGGGGAAGAAGTCGTCATCCAGGTCACTAGGGTAACCAGTCTCCTCATCGTCACTCATGTTGTCAACATTAACAGCATCGGCCTCAGTGACGGACGTACTCGTAATCGCAAGCTCAGATACCATTTTCACGCTGATAGGAACACTCTCATAAATAGGAAAGGGTCTAGTGCCCAGGCAGGAAGAAATAAAATCATGAGACGTCCTCATACGGGAGTACGAGAGAACATGCTGGTTTGATGTAGGCAAAATCTTGGACGGCGACTCACTCAGATAATCAGTAGACGGAGAACGGCAGTATGGAGGTTAATACTCATCCGTTAATAAATTCTTCATAATCTGCCAACCTATACGTGGGTCGACGGAGGGCATTCCTAAACGTCTTTCCTCATTGAGCCAGAAAGTATGAGCTCGACCAAATAATTGCAGTCTCGCAACGGGAATCCTGTGGGGATCCACAATACGATATTGCTCAAAATAATGTTCCATGTCGTTCACCCAACATAGAAACACTCGCGGTTCACCTAGCCCATCATATGTCGGAGCAGGAATCCTAACACGCCTAGAGGTGCACGGTGTAACTTGATTAGCCTTTAGTTGGCCAATCAACCCCTTAATCTCTTCCACTACCGGGCAATGGACTGGCTTTCTAACTTTCATGACAGAACCTAAAGATTTCATTCGGGAAACGTGAACATCGTAGGCCATTTTTTTGTTTTAATTTTCAGCGGGAAAATGGGGATAGACTACTCGGATTAAGTGCACAAATACAAAGAAATATAGTCTGGTTCTATTTAATTTTCAAAAATCGATTTGTTCCCGCTAATATTTCAAAATACTATATATATATTTTTTGATAGTCTTGCTGGCAAAAATATGGAGATTATTAATAAATTTTTATTTTTGAATTTTGCTGAAAAAATAAAAATATAGGCCGATATTGGCAGACCAACTATTAAATTTTAAAATAACTTAATAAAAATAATGACTTAATGAAAAATAATTTTTTTTGGATTTCTTATTAAAAATAAAATAGAGAATTTCCAGAATTTTATTTTTTTAGATTTTGAGAAAAATTTGAAATTTAGAATTTGAAATTTGAAATTTGAAATTTTGAATTTTGAAATTTGAAATTTGAAATCCTGAAATCCTGAAATTTGAAATTTGAAATTTGAAATTTGAAATTCGAAATTTGAAATTTGAAATTTGAAATTTGAAATTTGAAATTTGAAATTTCGAAATTTGAAATTTTAAATTTTTAAATTTGAAATTCGAAATTTGAAATTTGAAATTTAAAATTTGAAATTTTAAATTTTAAATTCGAATTTTGAATTTTAAATTTTGAAATTTGAAATTTGAAATTTTGAAATTTGAAATTTGAAATTTGAAATTTGAAATTTGAAATTTGAATTTTAAAATTTGAAATTTGAATTCGAAATTTGAATTTTAAATTTTGAAATTTGAAAATTTTAAATTTGAAATTTATATTTTCTTTAGCCTACCTAAAAATAGAAGGATGGTGCCGATTAGGAAATCGACAATAACCTCCCTCTGATACCAAATTGATGTAGGCTTGCACGTTTCACACCGAGTAGGACTACGTTCTAACGTCACGCCACTCTTCGATCCAATCCCTACACTCGCACAACCGCTCTACGCGACACCACGCAATTAAATCTATCAATATTATGCTAGCATACGGGTAGCCAAACCGATTTGGATCCAACAAGGGCTATAGGGCCAATGTTCGATTGAGCTAAAAGGACCAATATTGGGTCCGACCGAGCGGCGTTGTACCAAAAGAGATCTACCAAAAAACTTCGATTCGGAATGGGTAGATCTCTCCCAACGAAAAGATTGCGAAGGTTCGCCAAACCTCTTGAATGAAAAATAACAATAAAGAGAATAACAAATGAAGATAAAATCAACCACGATGAAATCCGAATATTTCAATAGTTAACGCTACGGATAAAAACCGTCACTTGAATATTTATAAAGAAAGAATCTCACAAGAGTGGAAGTATTTCGTTACCCAATCAGAATGGGTGATTCCGATTAATCTCGACTTGGATCGTTCTCCAACGGCTCCGCCGGAGTCGCGCCGAAAGGAGAAGAGAATCTTGCTCGCCAATATAGCTTCACGTCGGGTTGGAGATCCACAAGGTGAGTTGTAGGAGATGATGTAGGTGGCCGGATTTTGAGAGGAGGGAATATGGGGCGGTTTTCCTTAACAAGGAGAGGAGGAGGGGAAAAGGATAGGGAGGAGGAGATGGGAAGAGGCCGGCGGCCAAGAGGGAGGATGGGGAAGGAGAAGTTCGGCCAAGGAGAGAAAGGAGAGAGATCTCAAGAGGGAGACAATTTGGGTTTCAATTTTTTTTCATCAATCAATACCTCCAAATGAAAATATCCATGCCTATATATAGGCTTACATCAAACAACAAGAGAAAAAGGCTACATGCAGCCCAAAATTAAAATACAAATAATCATGGTTCAAAACATAACCATGCCACATATTATGAAAATTAAATAAAAGGCATAAATAACATAAACAAAAATGCATAAATAATTAATAATAATTTTAGTAATAATTATTATTAATTATTTAAATATAGGCTTGCGCCGCGGGCGGATATTTGGGCGACGCGCCACATAGTCTTCACGGCGTCGCACGTCATTACTTGGAGACGGAGAAATATCTTCCGCAAGCGCACCGTCCTCGTCTTCAACCTGTTGAGATCTGTCGTCTCCATCAGATACCCCAATCAGCCGGCAAATCCAAAACGAAAGCATTGTCACCTAGTTTCTTGATAATCCGAAAAGGGTCGGCGCGCTTCGGTGCCAACTTCTTAACGGTGCCAGATGGCAAGCGTTCGAGAACTAACCGGACTAGGACCAAATCGCCAACTTTAAAGTGCAACACCCTCCTATGTAAATTAGCGTGCGACTGATAAGACTCGTATTGAGCAGTTAAGGTAGCTCGTATACGTGCATGTAAGTCATGAATATGTTGGGCGAAGGATTGTGCAAACTGACTTGTCTTGTATGTTGGGGGCAACGGTACCAAGTCAATAGGCACAGGGGCCTTGTATCCATGGACAATCTCGTTTGGTGACAGACCAGTAGACCGATTTTTGGAATTATTATAAGCTAATTTGGCGTGGGGAAGAATAAGATCCCACATGCCTTTGTGATCGCTTACGAGGCATCTAAGAAGGCTACCGAAGCTTCGATTATCAAAAACCAAACCATTCACATAACGGTGGAAGACTATTCGAAACAACCTCGCAAGTAATTTAAAGGACGCATTTAGAAGGGTCAAGAAATTAAAAATGCGCCTAATTAAATTAAAACCATGAGGGGAGAACCCATGTGCCACATGACTTGAATTAATAGAATAAAATAACGGAATTATGTCCGGTGGCACATGTGCTTTAAATTCAAAAATTAACGTAGTGGGTTCCAACGTTTTCGTTTTAAATTTAAAATTAAATTTTGATTTAAAAATATCATAATAAATAGTCAGCGGAAAACGTTCATCATCAACTACGTTCGCCCACGTCCTTCTAAGTAAGTTTAACGGGATGACGAGAATAATAAACTTCTCTAAATATGAATGGCTAGAAATGACTAAATCATCTACTCGAGCTAAGGGAACCGGAGGGAGAGTCGACAGGGTTGACTCCGTAGGGGGAACCAAGTCACACTCAATGTCAAAGAATGGATTAAGCGTCCAAGAGAACGCCTCCGGTTGCAAGCCTTTAAAATCAAAAGTAAACTCGAATAGTGGATTCGTCCTCACTGAAAACTCATCCTCAATTAACGTTTCGCCACATAATGTATCCACCAAATCATTAGAAATTTTACTTACGTCAGAAACAGTGATCGTCTCAATAGTAGGCAAATTCGTATCCGATAAAATTTTCAAACTAACTTGGGCCTCAGGCGAAGGGGCTATCATCAAAGAAAAGTCAGTTGGGCCCTCAGTGCTATCGTCATCCAAACATAATTCTTCCCATGAGGTGGGGACATCGTCTAAGTAAGAATAGGGGGATGGGCAAATCGAATCCAGGGGAGTATAATAATTAGCTTGAGTTCCAAGCGGCGATAATAACGTCAAAGGACTAACTCCCGGATGTATCACACTAAGCTTATCCCAAACTGAACATCCTTCCCAAGGTGACTCTACCAATACCGTAGAAACCTCTAATAATCCTGGGTCAACCAATATAACGTCGGATCCTAGCAAGTCATCACCTAAATCAGTGACATGTAAGCTCTCAGCATCGGATGACTCTACCGACTCAACCGGAATGTTTACTAGCTCAGGGTCAACAGAAGATTCCATGACTAAACTATCGTCGAAGGGGATTGGAGATGATTCCTCAGGGGAGAAATCCTCTTCCAGGTCACTAGGGTAACCAATCTCCTCAACGTCACTAAAAGCATCAGTGAAACTTGCCTCGTCCTCAGTGACGGGCGCAGTCCTAAGCACATCCTCAGGTTCAACAAGAGAGTCAGGCACTATCGTAAGTGAAGGAAGACTCTCACCTAGCTGATTAATTTCATCTTCCAGAGATTCCATATCCACATAAGCATCCTCAAAGGTATCAGTCACTATATCAGAGGGCTTAGATGTCGAGGCTAAGGAAGCAAGCACCCTAATAGTAACCTCTTTCGAGTTAAAATTTTTGGGTCGGAATGGCTTATGTTTTCTATAGGTGGGACTAGGCACACTCTGGGTAATACTACCTCTCTGGGGATAGGATCTATCCTGAGGCGTAGGGTCACTCCTATAAGCGGATACGGGTCTAGTGCTGTAACTATTCTTACTAACGGGTGTGGTGCTATTAGTGCACAGGTAGGCGGGATCAAATTGATCCGAGAGGAGGTTACGCATGTGCGGCCATGCATAACGATAGCTACCAACACGACGCTCTTCGTTTAACCAAAATAATCGGGCCCGACCTACTAATCGCTCTCGAGCAAAACTAACCTTTTCGTAGTCATCCAATAAGTGATAATTAAAATATTATTCTAATCCCTTAAGCCAGTCTCTAAAATTTTGGGGATACTCTAAACCGTCATAAGTACGATAAATGTGGTATGCCCTAGGGGTGTGATTAGTCATATCCTTAGCATAGGAATAGTCTAACCGAGAAGCATATACGTCATATGCCATTTAGTGAGAACCGGAGAGGAAACTCGATCCGATACTTGTGCACATGCAAAGAAAAGTAAACTGGCCCTAATTAAATCTCAAAGATTTAATTGTTCCCGCTAGTTTAAAAAAAATACATGCATATTTTTTTATTTTTTGAGCAAGAAAATTATAAGGATTATTAATTAAATTTTTTCAGATTTTTTTATTGCAGAAAAAAAAAATTTAGCCGGCTATTGGCACACCAAATACTAAATTTTCAAATTAATTAATAAAAATAATTACAGAATGAAAAATAATTTTTTTTTGTTTTCTTACTAATAATTCGATGGAGAAATACCAGAAATTTTAAATTTTAGATTTTGAGAAAAAAATAACATTTTTAGGCTGCTATTTGCAGACCACTATTATTAATTTTTTTGTAATTTTGAGAAAAATTTGAAATTTTTGGATTTGAAATTTGAAATTTGAATTTTGAATTTCGAAATTTGAATTTTGAATTTTGAATTTTGAAATTTTAATTTTGAATTTTGAATTTCGAATTTTGAATTTTGAAATTTGAAATTTGGAAATTTGAATTTTGAATTTTGAATTTTGAATTTTGAAATTTGAAATTTGAAATTTGAAATTTGAAATTTGAAATTTGAAATTTGAAATTTGGAATTCAATTCCAAATTTGCATTTTTTATTTTGAAATTTTAATTTTTAAAATTTGAAATTTAAAATTCGAAATTTGAATTTTAAATTTTTAAATTTGAAATTTGAAATTTTGAAAATTTTAAATTTGAAATTTTAATTTTCAGATTTGAAATTTTTTTTTTGAAATTTCGCTGAAAAATAAAGATTTCAGCCCGCTATTTGCAGACCAACTAGACAGAATTACGATGTTCCAATTTTCAGGCTGACCTAACGAAGACGAATCAAAAAATTTTCTGTTTTAATGTTGCTGGAAATAAGTGCAGGAAGTTACAGAATTTTTTTCAGATTTTTTTGACAAGTTTAAAATTCCGAAGGGTTTTAGTAAACGCAGACCAATCCGAAAATTTCAGATCCTAGAAAGATGAAATCGACCAACGAAGAATGCAGAGAGGATGTTTGCAACTTGGGAGTTGAAACGACCGCCTCTGATACCAAATTGATGTAGTGACGACCGTGATTCGGACGTGACTACAATACGGACTCCTAAACGTTACCGAACAAGAAATAAAAAGAGAGAACGCCGACCAAAGCGAACGAAAAGGGGTCGGTTGGTTCCCAAAATCCGGGACTCGATACCACATCCTTAGGACCTACCTCTCCAACAAGCACACAACTCACCGTAAGCCGGACTCGATACAACGTCCTTAAGACCTACCTCTCCAACAAGCACACAACTCACCGCACCTACACAAGCATCTATTCATTTCAATATAGCCGTTTCAAGCGCAGCAATAATTTATTTCGGTGCGGCGGAAAACCTTTAAGAGCGATCGAAATTCGAGTCGTAATTAATTCCCTTGTTGGCACATAAATTGCGCCGAACGGAAGAGCAAATCGAGGCTAGGCCACGTTGCACTCCCGAGACGGATCTACCCGTTCCGGACAATAAGAGATTCAATAACAACACCTTCAAATTCAGATTTTGCAAGCGACGGATTTAAAAATCACGGAAAAAACGGTGCATGAAAAACCTCCACAATTCTAAAGCAAGAATCACACAAAGGGAAGAGTTTACCCAACCGGGATGAAATTTCACACAAAGATAAGGTGGGAGAATCACTCTCTCCACGGATCCGCCGGCGTCACACCGAACGGTTTGCAACCTTCTTCCACGGAGTCGCACCAAGGAAGCCGCGCCGGAGTCGCACCAAAGTGGATGGAGGGAGCAAGGAGGGGCGGCGGCTTCACACCACCACAAGGGGGAGGCGGGTTGGATTCACTCCTTTTGGCCGAATTCCTCAATGGGAGGGAAATTTAGGTTTCAATCTTCAATGATCTTATTCCTCATAATCACCTCCTTAAATAGGAGTTTACAATAACTCTTAGCCCTCCATGATGGAGATGTAATCTCATCCATCCAAAAGGCTAAATGCACACCAAAATAAATATTGTTCTAAATGAAAAATAACACATGCCATGAATATAAAATTATCACTTAAACATAGGATAATTTTATATTCCCAAAATATAAAATAAAGTGCATGAAAATAATAAAATTAGGCTAATTTTTCATGGCGGTTTTAGCACGCCGCGAGCGGAGGTGGTAGCGTGCACTTCCTTCGGCGTCATCACGGCGTCTCAGATCTTTATGTCGTAGCGCCTCGGTAACTGGTTCATCATCAAGTAGCGGTGGCACTGCATCACCAAGTCGCCGCCCTTCTTGCCGGTGCCGGTCTCGGGGAGATTCTCTCCAAGTGAGATTTAGGGTTGTGGACTCTTCGTCGACTTCAAGAACACGCCATCGTTCGAAGAGGGACACCTTTATCTCCATAAGTAGTTTGTAATTTTTACATTCCATTTTCAATTTTGTTATAAATGAACGTTGGTTCCTTGTTGTAAGGGTTGGGTGCAACCCGTGGTGTAGGAGTGGTGACTCCTTCGGAAGGGTTCCTTCCGTTAGTGTGGGGATTGGATTTCAATCTTGTTGGAGAAGTGACCGAGTCATCCCTTGTTGGGAGATAGGTCGAAGGGGGAGAGTGGACGTACCCAAATCGGGGAACCACTATAATTTGCCTGTGTCTCTCTGTGCTGTTTGGTTTATTTGTGCAGGTACAATTTTAATTCCGTAAAAACGTAGCAAGACACCTATTCCCCCCCCAGTAGGTGAAGGTAGTTGGCACTAGGTGGACTTTCAGGAACCACTATAAAATTTCTTATGTTGTCTGGTTGCTCATTTTCTATTTTTTGGTCTTGCTCTAGCTGTGATAGTTAGAATAACTTAGCTAATTTATTTAATTATATTTGGTATCACTTATTTTCACTCTGATATATAAAGCTTAAAACAGCCAAAATTTTTAATACTCTATTCACCCCCCCTAGAGTAAACCAGATCTAACCTCTCCTTTCAGGAATAGATGGCCACGATTTTTTGGAGCTAACAATTTAAATAGCTACCTCCGCGTGGTAACTCGCTACCACTATGTGATATCTTTGGCGGCGGCGGTGGTCTCATCCAGCACCACTTTGCCGCTCAATGACCTCCTCAACACGTCATGACATGTAGCACACTATGACCAACTATACCTCTACTACCGGGAAGTACCTTCTAGAGATGCTGGTCTTTTAAATTAGCTAGATACCGCCAGTGCTAGCTCTACCGCCTGACACATACCGCCAAAGTTAGCTCTATCGCCTAGCGACACACTCTTAGGATTTTTAGAAGATAGGAAGAAGGGTAAATAGGGAGAGGATCTCCTCATCACTCTCATAGGGACAACAAAGAATTATCGGTTTGTCACCGTCAATGCACTATATAGTTGTGATGCATTTTTTGGAAGACCTATGTTCAAGGCATTCTATCATTATCTTCCTCATACCACCAATGCTTAAAATATATCTCGGGATGGGTATATATTCTAGTTCATATCGACCACAAGGTTGCTCGAAATTGTTATATGAACATCAGTAATACTTTCAACTAGAAGGAAGAGTCAGAGAGGGAAGATAATGCACTAAAAGGTATGACATGGTTGAAGGTAGTAAAAGAGCTTGTGGAAGTGGGGGTTATTACTACGATTAGGATGATAGGGATCATGATGGTTAGAGGTGAGCAGATAAAGGAGGATAAAGAGAAGATCATGGCATGCATCAAGGAGAAAGAATTTTGATATCTTCATATGGAGAGTTGTATACATGCATGGCATTGATGTAAATGTGGCTTTTTATTGCCTCAATATTGACCTTGGGTTTCACCACATAAGGAAAAAACTCATGGGTTGTGGAAACTAAATTAGTTGAGTCAATCCGAGAGGAGGTGAAGAAGTTTTTGGAGGAAGGTTTATATTATAGATCAGTACTCAGTCCGAGTCTTCAAAAGTGCAGAAGGGGTGAAACATAAAGTTCTATGTTATGAACTCTTGGTGAAGAGTAAGAGCATCCAGAAACATCTTGAAGACTTGGTAGAGACCTTTTCCATAATGGGAAAATATATGATGTGGCTCAACACAACAAAATGTGTTTTTAGGGCTAAGAAGGGAATATTTGTGGGACATATTCTAACTCCCGTGGGAGTAGAACCCATTTTCATAAAGCAAACGTTATCATGGAGATGTGACCGCAGAATAATATGATGGAGGTATAATACTTAACTGATAGGATGGCATGACTAATTTGATTTTTATCCAAGGTAGGAAAAATACTCTTTGTTCTTCAAGACTCTTTTGAAAAGCCAAAATGTGAGGATTCCTTCCAAAGCTTGAAATGTCAGTTGATGCAAACACCATTGTTGTAAGAAACTCGAGGGAGTGATGATATATTTCTATATTTGTGGGTAGGACTAAATTCAGTTAGCTTGTCGCTTGTCTAGGAAGGGGGAGAGGGAGTCTACTAATCCATTACTTAAGCAGATTCCTGCAAAAGTTTGAGTCACCCTATCTTATTTGAGATTATATGGCAATTTACTTTATACTCCCAGCCCAAAAACTTAGGCCATACTTTCAAGTGCACACCATCAAGGTAGTGACCAACCATCCCCTGGACAATATTATGAAAGGGGTAGAGCATTCGAGTTGACTAACCAAGTTGTCCGTGGAGCCTAACATGTTTGATATCACTTTTGTGCCTCTGATGGCCATAAAAGGATAAGCGATATTGACTTCTTGGAAGAATTATCCGAATCTAAGGAGGGAGCAAGTACTTCAGATTATGTGATGTGGGAAATACTTGTTAACAAAACCTCGGAAAGGAATTTTCTTAGCATGGACATTGTATTGGTGAGCCCACATGGAACAAAAAATCAAACCAGCAGTGAAGATCTTCTTCCCCATCACAAACAACCAAGCAAAAAAAGAGGCTATAATTATGGGCCTTTTCTGGTCCATGGATTGATGGGTGCAAGATATTTTAGCTCACACCGGTACATTTGTGTTTGCAACCAATATCCATTGGGAGTTCAAAGTAAGGTAGTCGATCCTACAACAACATTTGGTCAAGGTAAATGAATTGATCTGATCCTTCTGGTATTTCTTCTTCCAAAATATACCAAGTGAAGAGAATACTAAAGCCGAAAAACTCAAGCAGTATTGCCTAAGAATTAGAGGAACTATTCCCAAGTTATTTTAACCATTTATCAAAGAGGGAAAGTTGATGGAAGTCAATCAATGGGCTTCTTGGATAAATCTGTTTGTCACCTTTCTTACTACATTTCAACCTCTAATAGAGATAGAAGATAGAAGGTGATTCGGGTATAAGGAATTTTATTATATGCTCTATGATGTAGACTTGTATCACATGACACTTTCTGTTACACTAACTTTGTTCATCAATGAAGCTAAGGTTCTTCGGATTCGAAAATAAATAAGAATGTGGATACATTACGAAGAATGTGGAAGTCATTCTGGGAATTATACATTAAGAAGAATGTGGAAGTCATTCTGGGAATTGTAGATTAAGAAGAATGTGGAAGTCATTCTGGGAGCTGTACAATGAGATACCGAGCATTGATTCATGTTTATTTATTGACCACCATAAGAAAGGATGAAAAGAACTCCAAAAAGTGTCAAAAATGCCATCTTTATGCTCCACTCTAACTGCATCCCAACATAAAAAATTCGCCCAATCACAGCCCCATAGACATTTGTAAAATGGCGAATAGACTTACTAGGACTGTTTCCTAGAGTGAGCGGCCAGAGGAAGTTTTCTAGTCATGGTTGTCTATTTAGCAAAGTGTGTAGAAGCTAAGGACCTATCCAAGACCACATCTATGGTAGTGAAGAACTTCATACATGTAGAGATCACATGTAGATTTTGGATACCTATCCCAATCATTTAAAATAACGGTCCATAGGCCGTCTTCCTTGGATTGACTGATTTTTGTATTATACTAGGGAAGACCTTTGTTTTTTATCATTCCACAATACCTGATTCAATAGACATGTGGAGGAAACTTATATGATCATGCTAGACCTCCTAAAAATAAAGTGGAGATTCTAAAGGGAAATTGTGTCGAATAACTCCCCTCAGTTATCCGAGCTCTAAGGAGGACTCCAAACTCAGTAGTATGGGTGACTCCCTTTAAATTTTTTACATGTTTCATATTCTCTCATCACCATGGATTTTGCGTTTAGAAGCCCTAGAGTGGTGGCACATCAAAACGAATGGTAAGATGCGCTAACAAGCACATCATAATCAAATTGACCTAGAAGGGATACCTGGTATTGAAGAAGGTGGACGATGTTGGATGATCTGCTTCCATAGATAGCTTAACCCAATTTAGGAAGAGTCATTCATAGTTCTAAAACACCTAAAAACTAGAGGGCATCATCTACAAAAGTCATAATGAGAACCCCTCGGTGATACTTGGAGCGAAGATGGCTTGAAACGGTTCTACCCATGAATTCCTAACTCCAAAGGGGACAACAATAACTCGTCGGGTTATGCTAATCATATATACTTATTTATTTCCCACTAAGTATTAATTTGTGAACAGTATGAAGGATTTGGATGGATTTCATAAAAAGGAGGAATCTATCTATGTAATTATATTACAATATGAACCTCCATCTCACTCCTTGAAAGCCCCAGTTTAGTAATGAGACGATGCGCCTCGCCCTTGTGCATGTTGTTATGTCCAAGACTCTACATTGATGGTAGAGATCAACTCCCCTGTTATTTGTTGTTTGATATCCCATATGGTGCTCTTCTCACCCGTCTAATGAATTACCAAAAGGGAATACATAATCATCCAAAAAAGCTTATAAAAAACGAACTATTCGTCAACTATAAGTCACCTATTCTCTGCATTTAGATCGATTTTAGAGCTTATCAACTAAATAAAGCTCCAAGCTAAATTTTTCCAAAGAAGTTTTTATTTGGTCATATATTAGGTGTCCTATAAATTCGTGGAGTTAATTTTTTTGATCTCCTAATAAACAGGATAAAATATTCTAAGCATTAGAACCTCTATTTCGTCTATATGATTATTATGTAATGGCCAACTATCTCATTTGTAGACATCTTTGGTCGGGTGAAGGGATGATGCCTTGAGCCCTAGTGTGTGTACAAAAGTATAAGCCTTATTGATAACCGAGATTAGCGCCCATTACATGTATAACAGCCTCCCCAGCACCACGCTCGCAAGGACGGCTGCCGGCACCCCCATCACCATGCTCGAAATGGTTCAGCCTAACCAGGTCTGTAGACCATGTACCCCAAACCCTCTCCATCCACAGGCGGGTTGTTGAGGCCAGGGATCGAACCCGAGATCTCCTTAATAAGGAGTTTTCAAACCACTCCTCATCACCAACTAAGCTGCAACTCAGTTGGTGATGAGGAGTGGTTTGAAAACTCCTTATCAAGGGGGTTGCGGGTTCAATACCCAGCCTCAACAATGCACGCAGCCGATAAATATGCACGAGAGGCTTTGGGGTGTACAGGCTGCAACCATTTAACGGTGCTTGTTGGGTCCCGCTGGGTCTCCCTTGATGGAGCCGGGCCTGGGTCGTTACAAGAAGTGAACTTTTTGTAATGACCTCCCCAAGACCATGCTCGTAAGGACGGACACCGGCACCCCCAGGATCCAGCTCGAAAGGGTTCAGCCTCAAGAAGGTTTACAGACCATGCACCCCAAAGCCTCTCCGCGCCTGTTTCTCGGCTGCGGCGCATTGCTGAGGTCAGGTCTCTAACCCACAACCTCCTTGATAAAGAGTCTTCAAACCACTCCTCATCACCAATTGAGGAGTGGTTTGAAGACTCTTTAGCAAGGAGGTTGCAGGTTCGAGACCTAGTCTCAACAATGTGCCGCGGCCGAGAAACAGGCGCAAAGAGGCTTTGGGGTGCATGGTCTGCAGACCTTGTTGAGGGTGAACCCTTTCGAGCTAGATGTTGGGGGTGCCGATAGCCGTCCTTACGAGCATGGTGCTGGGGAGGTTGTTACAACATGTTGGGTGATATCCTTTACAGTGCTCTTCTCACCCACCAATCAACTTCCTTAATCAAGACAATTCCTTATAGAGTGTTGGTCTCAATCACACAACTCACCCACCTCTCCTTCAGGTGAACTATGTAAGACCCTTTTTTTCTACGCTATCGGGTATTATGATGCAGTAATAAGTAAAAATGTAAAAGTGCTCTAAATGGTCCTAAGTTATTACAAGGGGGATATAAACTCTAAAAGTCATAGAATTATATCCTAGGGTTATTTACCATCCTAAGATCACATGGACTAAACTCCAAGTCCATACAAGGACATATCACCATATGTCCTTCACACACCCCCAAAGTTCAACCCTAGGGTTTGAACTAGGGTCTTAGGGAAAATCCACCCTAATCTACCCTAAACTCCATGTGAGGGTGTTTAACTGACCTTGAGGCTCTGGCCAAAGTCCAATCCCCTTTGGGTGAGAATTGGCCCCTCTATGCCCCAGGCACCCTTTTGTCTTAATTTACCCTTAAGGGACCAAACTTGGTCACACCAAAGCCTATTCCATTCAATCCTAAATGGGATGAAAATTTTACCAAGGCCATATCATGACCCTAAGAACTATCCACCCAAATTTTGGGGGATTATGATGTCATTATACCCACTAATTAAATTCTACATGGTTCATTAATTTTTTAAGAAAACTATAGAAAACGGTTTTCCAAAATATCCCATTTTTGGATATGTTATAGGTATAGTAAGAGTGACTTCCAGTCCAAATCTCAAGTCATTTGGATGGCTAGATAGATGGGGGTACTCAATTTAATCTCTGGTCAAGCCTATGTATAGATTGCACCATTTTGAGTGCTGTGGTCAAACCATAGACCCAAATTTGTTGAAAGCAGTTTTAAAATAAACTAGACTTCATGCCCTATAACGTTTATGTTAACCATTTTTACTGTAGAGGGCTCTAAGTATTTTTAATATTTAATTCAAACACTGAAATTTATGTGACAAAATAAAACATTAATAATATTAATATTAATTAATATTTAACCGGCGACACGAATCTTGGCGCAAGATTGGACGGAATCCATTCATCTCCTTCCTTGAGCCGATGGTCCCTATTCCTCCGTCCTGGAGCAACTTCCAACCACATTTCCTAGCAACCCAACCGCCAACCTGGCCGACCACCGCCACCACCACCTCCGTCGAGGTGGGTGTTATCGATTGGCGGCGACACGGCCGCCGGAGGGGCCGTTTCCGGCGAACCTGCAACCACTCAAATCTCACGGAATTTCTTCAAAATTTCTCACTAGAGCAGGCAAAATTGAGCCTGATATCTCCCCTAGTTGATCAAAGAAGCTAGCCCAGAGGGAGATGGGGAGAAGTCGACCTTTTGGGAGGCGTGAAGCCTTGCCGATCGGTGGGACACCATTGCAGGTGGTGGTGTCACTGGTGCTCTGCAACTGTACAACCAAACGGCTTGGTTTCTTTAGGTAAATGGTGGAAAATATTTCTCCGAGTCCAGTGAAGCTTTTAAAAGGAGAAATTGGGGGAGAGGAGGGGCCAAGCTTGATTTCACCAATATTGGCCATGAAATCCAATTTCGGCCAATGGAATTCTCTGAATTCAGCCCCTTGGGTGGCCGGCCATGGCTATTCAACTCCTCAAAACTACTGAGGGGGAGTGTATCCAGCCTTATGAATCAATTGGAGAGGCCCTTGGTCTCCCTTGACAATGAATGGCCTTTACTCCCAATTTTCTCTCTCCTCCATTAAAGGGGAAGTGGATCTTTGTCTCTCCTAGTCACTAATTCCAGAAAATGGGTATATTTTTGGGTAATTATAACCCTCATGAGGCTAGTGGGCCACCCTAGTTGGGCTTGGCCCAAGTGGCGTGGACTTGAGCTAGCCTTTTAGGCTAGTTTGACCTAATTCTAGGGTGGAGTTGACCTTGGTCAAAATGACCTTTTGGGTGGACCCCAAAGGGTCCTTGGTGACCCATTGGCCTCCCCTAAGATGTAGGGAGACTTGGATAGGGTTGGTTAGGCACCTTGAAGGCCACTTGACCCTTAGTTAGGACACTTTGACCATTTTAGGGCTAGGGTTGACTTGGGTCAACTTAGCCTCTTTGGTTGACCCCAATGAGTCCTAGGTGACCCATTAGACTCCCTTAGGGCTTGGTATGATCAAGGTGGGTCCCTATGGCTAAGGGGAGGTCAATTGGCCATGTGTGAGCTTAGTTGACCTAATTAGTGTTTGGGTTGACTTGGTCAACTTGTCCCTTTTTGGTTGACCCCAATTGGTCCTTGGTGACCCATTGGCCTCCAGTAGGGTTAGGGGTGCCATGGTGGGGTCATGGAGTAAAGTTGAAGCTCTAAAGTCAAACCCTATGGTGGGTAACTGAAAATTACTATTTGCAGCCCAAGGTGGTTTTCACCTTCGTGCCTAAGTTCATTTGGTCTTCTCAGGCTACCTAGAGTTTTGTCATGACTTAGTCATGAAAAAACCACTCCTAGGGGTCTAGTTGTTTGAGAGATGTTACAAATCCCAATATATAAAAATAAAAAATTTCGTCCCCGAAATTAAGGTTATGTTTACGGGGTTTCTACTGAAGTGAAAACATGTAACATCCCTAGGAAACTAAAATTTACCTGACTCAAAGAGATTTGGGTACCTCTGATGCATCAAGTCCTATGGCTCCCAAGTGCTCTCCTCTTGCCCATGGTTCCTCCACAGGACCTTGACAAGTGGGACCTTCTTTCACCGCAAGACCCACACCACTGTATCATCGATCCTAACCGGCTCCATGCTGACTGATCGATCTGAATCCACCATGCCAACTGTAGTGTAAATCAGTTGCTCAGGTTGTAGTAGAGCCCTACGAAGTGAAGAGACGTGGAAGACGTCGTGCAATCCTACTAACTCCGGTGGTAGCTCTAGTCTATAAGCCAAGGGGCTGATCCGCTCCAGGATCTTATATCTCGGACTTAGCTTCTTCCGCCCGCAAACCCGTGAGACTCCATGCATCGGTCATATCTTCAAGAATACCTGGTCTCCCACTAGGAACTCCACTTGACTATGCAATGCATCATAGTATTTTGCCTGCTTGCTCTGTGCTTCCAGCATCCTATTCCGGATCAATCTCACTTGAGCATCTGTGTCCTCCACAAACTCCGAGCCAAGTGCCTTTGGATCCTCATCCTGGATCCAAGATAGTGGGGTCTTGCACATCCATCCGTACAATTCCTTGTAAGGGGCCATGCCTATGCTGGACTGATGGTTGTTATTGTAGGAGAACTCGATCAGTGGCAATAGTCTCTCCCAGGGCTCTCCGCGGTCCAAAATGCAAAGGCGTAGAAGATCCTCCAATGTCTGGTTAGTGCACTCCATCTGCTCATCCGTCTAAGGGTGGAAGGCCGTGTTGAAGGTTAACCGAGAGCCTAGGTAGGCCTGAACTAACCTCCACTCCTTGGATGTAAACCGTCCATCCCAATCCGATACGATCGTCCTGGGCACTCCATGGTAACGGACAAACTGCTCAACGAACCTCCATACTTAATCACTGACCGGAGCATACTTCCTAATTGGAATAAACCTGGCCACCTTCGTTAATCTATCGATGATCACCCAAATCAAATCATTCCCCGCATGTGATCGGGATAGACCATGTATAAAATCCATGGCTATGTCCTCAAACTTCCACTCCGGTACCAGAAGTAGCTGTAATAATCCGACCAGACTCTTGCATTCCGCCTTTATGAGCTAGCATGCCTCGCAGTGCGTCATGAAGTACGTAACATCCTTCTTTCGATGCAGCGACAAACCTGGAAATTTCTCTGGAAATACATCTGCAAAGTCCCGCACCACTAAAATGCTAGCTACAGGGTCCTGGGCCTCGGTCATCTCGAATAACACCTAATAGACCTCGTCTCCCTGTATATGGGCCTTGATGGCCTGAGTGAAAGAGAGTAGATGGCGAGAAACTAGGGTAATACCTTCGAAGGTTACGTAGGTGTTATCGTAGCTGAGTACGACCTTCATTACCGGGCAATCAATCTGAGCATGGTTCCAAGCGAGCCACGTCATTCCCAAAACCAAATTGAAATCCAGCAAGCTTGAGCTTCGAAGGTTAACCCATCAATGGTCACCCTTAGGAGGCATTTTGCTGTGGACTGGATCTCCATCCCATTGGGGAGACGCACGTGTCTAAACCAAAAACTCAGTCTCGATAGAGTTCACCCTTGGGGAAGGGGTGATTGCGCACCTACTTCTCTCCTGCAAGAAAAACAATAAGGAAAAAGAACAAGGGACTTGACCAAGGGCCCGACGCGGAGGACTCACCACACACCCGGAAGATCACTGAGCGCTTCCCCTCCTTAGCCAAATGCCAGGCTAAGGATCCTCAGAAAGCACAAGAAGACTGGGGGGGCAAGTAAGCATGCCTTCCGAGGTACCCCTTGGGTCCTATTTATAGATTTCTGAAAACGGCCTGCAAATAGCCAACCTCCGCTATTCTAAGCAGCTATGTGTAGCCCAACTAGGTCTACCAACAACGTAACTCCGCTGTTCCAACTGGCTATGGGTAGGCCAGGGGGGGAGAAATGGTAAAAACACCTTACAGATCACTGGTCGAGTAGCCCTAAACGGACCCTACTCGGCAAGGGAGGCGAGTGCTCGATGGAGCAGGCACTCGCCTCTGTCTTCGGCCTTGGTCGAATACGGGCCCGACCTGCCCTACTCGCACGACGTAGGCCTATCGAGCAGTTCGAATTCGGTGAGCGACTCAGAGCTCGACGAACAGCCCAGAGCTCGACAAATAGGACTTGGCAAGCTGAGTTTGGCGACTACGAGTTCGCCTCCCCATGTGATCTCACCCCTCCTGGGCGAGCCGGAGACTGCCAAGCTCTCCCTCCTATCGAGCTCGGCTAGGGACTTAGACTGCCTGATTTGGCCATTCTAGCTCCTGCTAACCCACTCGTCGGAGACGGGATTGTATACAATCCCCGCTTTTTTCGAGGTTGGCACAAGCTCGGAAAGAAACATCCAACCCCACGGGATTCGATGAGTGTGGAAGGAGCTAGGGAATCTTTCAACGGGGTCCACCAGTGGCTATAAATATATGCTCGCATACTTGGGTGACATTTGTCACTCCCCTTCGCTCTGAATTTGCCGAGATGCCTTTTCCCAAGGAGCTCCAAGAGAGGCTTGCGAAGGCTCACGAGGTCTCCTCTGCCCATGTCGCCAGCCTAACCTCCATTTCCCTTAACATCCTACGGGGCTCCCCCGCCAAGTACAATTCAGCCAAGAGGGCGAAGCCAGATGTAGAGGTGTCCGAATGTGCCTTCCAAGATTTAAAAATGGCCCTGGAGCCTAAGACGGGCTCCTCTACCCTGCCTACCCCTGGGAAGGAGGGGAATTTTATTGACCTCTGCACCGACCAGGACTGCCGGGATGGGGGAGGTGAGGTCACCTCTCTGCGGGCCGATAATCTTCCTGTCGACCCGCAGTTCATGGCTCCGGGGACTCGCCAATGGGACCCGTCCCCGCCCTTCGGGACTCTGGGGTTGAGCTCGTAAAGACCTGACTCGCCGACCCACGTTCCCTCTTCTCAGCTCGCCGAGACTTTGAGGGATGGTGCCGAAATTATCCTAGTGCCAGGCTTCAACCTTATTCCACCCTGAGTATAGCCTCCGGGTTGCGTTAAAAATCTGAAGATGACCCCACCTTAACTATCCTTTAAGGCGCCAAGCTCTTCAGGCGAGTCGTCCTTTATTGGTTCTCATCCGTAGTTCCCTGGGTGTACTCCTCCTTTACATTATTGTTAAACTATTCTTGCAGCTTTCTGCAGTTAGTCCGAGGCCAACGAATCCTTGGAGCGAGGTCGCTACTCGCCCCTTCCTTCCCCGAAGACCCTAGAGTCCTTCCTGGATGTCGAGCTGGGGTGCACCGAGCTCGCGAAGCGAGGAATCAAGGTCCTCAAAAATATAGCACACGAGCTCCACCGGTTGCGGGAGGACAACGACGTGCTTTAGCGGGAGTGCGCGTGGCTAGTTGGCGAGGTGAGGGAGGACCCGGCGGGCGAGGCGACGTCCCTTACACCACTGCTGGAGGAGCTGGACGAGAATCTCCTTGCTGCCCGGGGGGGGCTTGAAGTGGATCCGCGAGCTCCGCAATTCGCGCTGACCTACGAGGGAGGAGACGCGAGGCCGGGGTAGGTAGAGAATGGCCCCCTTGTTGGACCTACCAGAACTCGCCTCCTTTCCCCATCAGCTCGCACACGTGCCGAACTTGCTGCTTTATTTGCATTCAATTTCTCTGGACAATATCCCTCTTGGGCCGGTAATAACTTAGAAATATTTTCTGATTTTATTGCTTGTTGTTCGAATATAATATTCTTACTTGGCACATGATGGGACAGGCCGCGGAAGTCATTGAGCTTGACCGATCGGTCAGCTCGACCCCTCTTTTCTTATAAATAGGCCACCTCACCTACCCTGACTTACTGCTTTTATTACTTCTGTACTTTCCACCCCTGCTCGCCTTCTCCCTACCTATACTTGTGTAAGATCCCCCTCCCGGAACACAAAACATGGCACGAGAGGGATCTTATGCCCAGAACAGCCGCCTTGGGGTAGTACCAACACACGGGTTAAGAAGCCAATTCACACAAGTTATATATCCAAATGTATAGCAAAATAGAAGCTAAAACATGCTTCTATAATATCAGAGTATAACAATAAAATTGCCTCGAAGGGCTACAACCAAAAACTCTCATCACTCACATCCTTAACAGACGGTAACGATGGCACTGTCCCTTCAGGCCCTATCGTCCTAGCCTGGCTGACCATCTCCATCACCTGCTGCTCCACCTGCGGGGTTTCCTCCTAAAAAGGAAGACGTAGCAACCGTTAGTCATAAAGAGTAAGTGGCTTCACATCCGCTCCCCCGACGACTCCTCGGCACCGGGCGGAGAAATAAACAAGGTACAATATATATAATAAACAGGAGTATAAACAAGTAAGTGGCTACACGAGTAATAAGAAATTCTATCAGTTCTACCATCTATCACAACATATGAATATAGAGTTACAACAAAAGTAACTCAACTTATATGGATGCCCATACACGTATATAAGTTGAGGTTCGTTCAACAATAAATAACTCATCGTATAGGAGTGCCCATACAAACTTATACGATGAGGGTCTTGTGTATGTAATGAGTTGCAATGTTATGTATGCAATGCAATGACACACCCATGATCACGCACATGCAGTTGCTATGTCGACACAGACTAGTAGTTCCCACTTTTCGAGCAGGTAGCTAACCTCTCAGGCGCCAATCATCGTGGCCAGACGGTGACAGTAGAACAAGCATTTCTACTACTAAGTGGGTATTCACACTACTTCACTTAGGCCTTCATACACCTCAACGCTAAGAACACAACAACGGAGCCCATGCGTACTACGGCCCAGCGGTTTTACTTGGGTAGATGTGCACCAAGATCCTAGCCCCGAACTGGTCATGTGTGACAGATGGATCCTCGGGAAAGCACGAGGATCAAGTCCAACCAATCACTTGGCACGGAAGGGACCACGGAGAAAGCACGAGGGGCAAGCCCAACCGCCCTAAGTCTATCCATCAATTCCAATCGGTGGAACGATAGGCGAGCCCATAGACCAGCCACACCATCCTTAACCAAGGATTACGACGCCGCGTGTTGGCTCACAATGCATGTAATTCCACAACACCGTGGCATGGAATGAACCCCTAAGAAAGCATGAGGGTCAAACCCAACCATCCACTTGGCATGGATGGCGCCTCGGGACATGAACACCGAGGGACTAGCCCAACCGTCATGTTTATTCATCTCAACCCATTCCGACTAGTGTCGGCCAACGCCGCACTTACAACCTTCCACAACGCTACCGGTAGGGAGACGACACTCTAAGCATTGGACTACTAAACATCATTCTATCAACTCAACATACATATGGCCATAGTTTATTCATCTACATGTCACCCCAAACGATTTCCACATAGAATATATACAATGCGCAAAAATGATCTAGCAATTTATATCAGACATTTCATTCAATTTAAGCTTGCATAAACACCCACCCATATTACGAATTCAAATAAACAAGCTTCAATATTCATATCACTACGTTGGTTATCATAAAAGAGTTTACCCGAACCTCGCATTAGATTGCAACATTAATTCCACCGAATCCAAGTTCATGTTATAATCACTCAGAAATTTAAGTTCAGAATTAAATCTGGACAGCAAATTCAACCGAGGATTCCTGTGGCTACAGGAATCTGGTGAGTGCAAGTAACCCCTTTATGGAAAGGTCTCTCCATGAGCTACAACTTTCGTGTTCAGCCTGCAACCCAGATCATGCTCTAACCTACACAAAATCAGCTCTAAAGACTGTAGCGTACAGAATTCAAATTCTGTGCGCTTAGTTTACAGCCCTTAATTCGATCAGATATTCCCGTGGCTACAGGCTTCACCCGAAGGCATGTAACCACCCGTTGGAAAGGTAATCTCAGTGGATACGACTTTCGTGTTTAGTCAAAAACCCAGATGCGATCATTTCTTGCCCGAAAACGGACAAGAAGGTCGTTGCGTGCAGAACACAGATTCTGCAAGCATCTTGAAGCAGAATGAATGACATCCATTCATCTTCCTCCTCAAGCGATTTTCCCCAAATCGCCACCAAAAACTCCTCCACCCTTATTCTCCCTCTCAAGGCCATTCCTCTTCACGGATCCACCTGTTGGGTTTCTCTATGAGGATGGCACAACGCTTGTGCATGCAGTGGAAGGAATAAAACATCAAGAACAACCCAAAAGATATGGGATCGGGCCATGAAAGTTGAATCAAGAAGTTAACAAACAACTAGGCAAAAATTACCTTAGCGGCGTTGAGTCACAACTCAACGGAGATGCTCCAAGCTTTGAGTCCTTGTCGGTGGCAAGTTCTACATGGAATAATGTCCACGTCTCTGCAGAAATCCACACGAGCGGGAGAACACCGAGCTTCGTCGCACGAAGGGTCGGGAAGGAGATCAACCGCACCTTGCACTTCCACAAACTGCTAGGTCCATTCCGGGCGGAGCAACACCGGCAACAGTCGCCGGAGAGGAGGAGGTCGGCGGAGCGAAGAGGCGGCGGAACACTTCCGTCCGTCGGGGTTCGGGAATCGGCGGAGCGAATGAGCGGCGGAATGTTTCCGTCGGATTCGATTCGGCTACAGGAGAAATCCCGATCTATCACTTTTTCCCAAAACCCTAAGTCCCCTATTTATACCAAAGGCATAAATAGTCCAAAGGTATCACTGTAACGCCCCCGATTTTTCTGCGTTTATTTTTATTCTCGTTTGGCGTTACAATGACGCGTTGCCGTGGCTTGTGCCATTTGTGGAGTGTGGTTTAGCTCCTTAGAACTGAGTGCCCTATTCTGTAGCCTGTTGGCAAGATCTCCCTAGCAAGCCGAGTCGTTTTGGGTGACCCGGTGTGGCCTCTCGGGGGGATGTTGGTGTTTGGCTTTATTTGGGTATAACTCGAGTTCTGTTCATCGAAAATTAATTTCGACTTCGCCGTTGTGTTCGTAGCGTGGGTATTTAGCTACGGTGCGAATTTCGTCGAATTCCGAGGTAGTTCGGTTTTCGCGTCATTTTGGTGCTTTATGTAATTTTGTAATAAAATATATTATTATATATTAATATATATATATATATAGGATAGAAAGCCCGGTCATCATCTTCTTCACGTTAAAACCGCCGCCCCTGTACGAGAGGAAACGGAGAAACCGCCGAGCCTTGCCTTCCACCGCCGATTCCCGGAGCGTTTGTGGACGGAATTCGATTCCGAGAGTGGATTCGGATTGCTCTCGTCGAGACCTTCATTCCTACGGTAAGAAATTCGATTTTCGTGGAGCTTTAGGGGGATTGGAATTTTTGGTTTTTGAGGTTTCCGCCATTAAAGTTCGGATTTGCTTGTTAGGTGAGTTTTTGGTGCTGCTCTGTCTAGTGCAGCATGAAGAGGAGGGAAAGCCGACCAAGCTTCGCTGGAAATCGAGGCAAGTGGTGTTCTTGCCCTTGCCAAGTTGTTTTCTTTTGTTTAAAGCCTATTGTTTCTATCGTTTTATCTCCTATTTTTCCGTCTCGGATGATTAATCATAGTTTGAATGGTAGTGGCGTGCGTCGTTGGTAGTTTCCTACTGCTACTGTAGTTGCGTGGGTCGTGTGCGCATTCCGGTGTCATCCAGGGAAATCCCAACGGTACAGGTTAACCGCGCACGGTCATCAACCGTTAGGGCGCACGACCACTGGTCGTGTGCCTCTGTTCGTGCGCGGCTGTCTTTTTATTTTCCAAAGTTCTGTCTCGGCAATCGCACGAGCGCTGACAACAGTGCGCACGACCAGTGGTCGTGCGACACTGATCGTGCGTAGTTGCTAGGTTTTCTGTCAGGTTTCCCTGGTTCACTTCGCACGACCATCAACCAATGACCGCGCACGACCACTGATCGTGCGCCACCGATCGTGCGCTTTGAATATTTCCTTTCGCTCCGTATTTAGCTGGCGTCGATACGCGGGTTAGGTGGGCATGAGTGTTTTGTGTAGTGTTAAGGTAGTAAGGTAAGAGTTATTGTTGTGATAGTTCGCCTTGCGTGGCACGTTGAGTGGGTGAATCTCACTCAATGCGGTGTCGAGAGGACCCAGCGCCACGTCGTGTTGAGTCATTTCAACACTTTCTTTTTCTCTTTCCTCGATTTATGTTCCCGAGTGAATTTTCTTGTTTATATTTGTAATTTCCTTATCGGTCATGTTTCTCTTTCCTAATGGCCGAATCGTGGGTCGTGGGTTGTAGTGGTGGTTTGTAGCTCTTTATGGGGGTGGAGTTGTGTAATTTAGCCAAGGCCACTCGTGTTTTTTCTTGCTCCAGGTACGGGCTGGGCATGTGTGGGTGGAAGGTCCCTTGTGCTTTCACGTGTAGACCCTCGAGCTTGTTGACTTGGACATGGTGGATGGGGGGGACTGAGTTTGCCTCCAATCCGGTTCCTCGTTGTTTGATTTTGCTACTACCACCTCCCACAGTTTAGGGTGTTAGAAGTTTCTTCCTTGGTAGTTTGCAGCACTTTGGGCTCTTGGTAGCCTAGTAGGCCCTGCAGAATGTTGTTCCTGGGCTGGGTTGTTGCTGTTTCCCCGCACGTAGTGCTTTTCTTGTTGTCCTATTTTGGGCAGTTGTGACTCTTTCTACTGCATGTCTTACTGGTATTTTTTCCCCTTTTGGTTGACTCTTTCATGCAGTTTTACTTTGTTTAGCTTGCTGAGGTATTCTGTTTTCTTTTGGAATACCCCAGGTTCTGAGCCGTAGCCAGTTGGGTGGCTTGTTTGCAGTGGTGGTGTTGGTGGTCTCTGGGACCTTGGTGTTTCGTTTGCCGTGTTGGTGAGGTAGTTTTTCAGTACTTTCTTACAGACATACATATATGCTAGTGGGTTCGTGTCAGGTTGTTGGCGCTCACTGGTAGTTTTTTTTACCTTTGTACTGGATATATTTACTTATGCTACTACCGTTTTCTGGAGATAGTCTACTTGCTCTGAGAAGGTTTATGCTAGGTTGCTAGTTATTTTTAAACTATAATTATTATTATAAATAAAGCTCATGATCAGCATGCTTTATAAAGCGTAATCACTATTTTTCCAAATCACGTATAAAGACCGTTTTCTTATATATTATATAAATTAAATGTAGGGTCTTGCATAGCATGAGTGGTTCTCTTGGGACCCTTATGTGCTCTTTAGGATGTCAAACCTAAATAAAGTATTTTTCAGCAGCGTATAAATATAGTTTTTCTTTTGCGGACTAGGTGATCCACTGAGCCGAGGGATACGGTCTCTAAAATATAACTGATTTTCTAATCATTAATCACATGATTTTCTTTCATTAAGTTGGTAGTTGGTTTTGCCTGAGCGTCAGCAGTTATCCCCTGCTTGACGTGGCATCATGACGCGTGTTTTCTCTTACTCTGATAATTTTTAATTCGGAGAAAATGCGGGTTGTGACAGTTGGTATCAGAGGGAGGTTGCTTGACAAGTTAGTTGAGCAACCTTCCTTTGTTTGCTTTTTAGTAGTTCAGCATCATGTCATTCACACACCGATATGTCATCAGCACGTCTTGGCAAAAGCACGAACACTACACTCATAGCATAACATGAAGTATACGGGGCATATTATGTAGTATGGGATGCATAATATGTGTTCGTATATGGATCCACCATAGGGGCAATATGTGAGGGTTATGTAGTATGGGATGCATAACCTCACCACATAGCTGCGACTAGCACGTTTTCTTTTCCGTTGCATGAGAATGTTATGTAGTATGGGATGCATAACATTTTCATGTGTACGCCGCTCATAACATGCATTAGGGCCTTTTTAGAATGCATAGCACAATCATGCATAACATATCATTGCATAAGCACAACGTGCCAAGCTAAAGATTTGCAGGATGACATATGTACACACATAAGTTTTCAAATTAATATAAAAGTCATGCATTCCCGATCTAGGCACACGAGTTAGTAAGGTGGTGGTTAACCATCCTAGGTTAGGGCATAACATCTAAATTTTGTTAAAAAGATAAACTCTCAGAGCAAGTTTAGCAGCTTTAAGTCTATATCTATATATGTATGGTGTGTACTTGTGTTTTGGTTCTAGTCATAGATTGGGGATCTGATTTGGGGTGGTTATGATTTTAGAATGGCAAGGCGTCCTGCGACTCGATCGACTCCCCTGTCTGAGGGTGAGTCATCTGGGGCTCAGAACGATGCGGTGATCGAGAGTCTGTGTCTGAAGCAAAGGCAACTCACGGTGGGTGAGTATGAGATAGAGTTCAGCAAGTTGAGCCGTTTTGCCTCGGGATTGGTCAGCGTTGAGGCTGATCGAGTTAAGCGATTTCTCGGTGGTTTGAGGAGCGAGGTGCAGCAGTTGACCAGTGCTTATGGGTCAGAGACTTATGCAGGTGTAGTAGAGGCTGCTCTGAAGGTGGAGGCTATTGAGACCGCGAAGAGCAGAGGCCAGCAAATGAGGTTGGACAAGAGAAAGTCGGTGGAGGAGAAGAAACCCCAGGTACCCGGTGCGGCTTCGGGAAAGAGGGGCAAGGTGGAGTGCAGCTTCTGTGGCCGGTCAGGCCACCCTGCCGAGAAATGTTTCAAGAAGGCAGCAGCTCAGAGGAAGGAGCAGGTTCATGCGATTCAGGGTGCTCCTAGGAGAGATGTCTCCTGTTCCGTTTGCAAGCGATCCGGCCATGATGCGGCCCAGTGTTGGACCAAGGATAAAGTCTGCTTTCAGTGTGGGCAGAAGGGTCACATCAAGTCGAGGTGCTCTCAGTTTCAGCCAGCTCTTCCTGCAGTTCCGTTACAGGATTTACCTCCACCTCAGCGTGTGGGCAAGGGAAAGGGGAAGCTGAACGTGATCTCTTCCGAGGAGGCTCAGGCTTCGACCCAGGTCAACTTAGGTTAGTTGTTTGTTGTTTTTCCAGCCTAATAGTTCTATTTGCTAGAATGTTTGCAGTATTGTTGTGGTAGTTCCTTAGTCTTCTATGCTCCTATAGGGAAATTTAAGGTAAAGAACCGCTGGGCGCGGGTTCTGTTTGACTCCGGCGCTACCCACTCGTTCGTGGCTAGAGCCTTTGTGGAGCGACATCGGTTGACCTTAGATCGTGTTCGGGATTCCTTCCATGTCAAGTTTCCCTCTGGTGAATCTGTGTTGTCAGATTTGGGCATTTTGGATTGCCCTATTTTGTTGGGGAACTTTCTTGCGAAGGCAGACCTGAAGATGATTGATCTGGAGGACTTCGATGTTATTCTGGGCATGGACTGGCTCTCTAGGTATGATGCAGTCATTCAGTGCAAGGGAAAGCGCTTGGACTTCATCAGGGACGACGGTCAGCCCGGCAGCGTGTATGCTGATCCGTGTCAAGATTCTCCTGTCATCTCTGCGGTATGTGCTCAAAGGTTGTTTCTTTCTGGTTGTTGTGCTTGTTTAGTCTCGGCGGTTGAAACCTCTGTTAGCGTACCACGCTTGGAGGAGATTCCTATTGTTTGTGGTTTCGCCGATGTTTTTCCTGATGACATTCCTGGTCTTCCTCCCAAGCGGGATGTTGAGTTTGTGATCGATTTGGAGCCGGGTACGCGTCCTATTGCTAAGGCGCCGTGCCGGATGGCCCCTCGTGAGTTAGAGGAGTTGCGAGGTCAGTTGGATGAGCTGTTGGCTAAAGGTTTTATCAGGCAGAGTTCGTCGCCTTGGGGTGCTCCTGTTTTGTTTGTAAAGAAGAAAGATGGGTCGATGCGGCTTTGCATCAACTATAGAGAATTGAACAAGGTCACTATTAAGAACAGATACCCTCTGCCGAGGATCGATGATTTATTTGACCAGTTGCGCGGTAGCACGGTGTTCTCCAAGATCGATCTTCGTTCTGGTTATCATCAGCTCAGGATCCGTGAGGCGGATATTCCACGGACTGCGTTTAGATCGAGGCATGGACACTTTGAGTTTTTGGTGATGTCGTTTGGTCTGACCAACGCACCATCAGCCTTCATGGATATGATGAACAGGGTGTTCAAGGATTTCCTCGACAAGTTCGTTGTGGTCTTCATTGATGACGTGTTAGTTTATTCTCGTAGTGCTGAGGAGCATGAACATCATTTGCGTTTGGTCCTATCAGAGTTGAGGAACCATAAGTTATTCGCCAAGTTGAGCAAGTGCGAATTTTGGTTGCCTCAGGTTTCTTTTCTAGGCCACGTGGTGAGCAAGGAAGGGATCTCGGTCAATCCAGAAAAGATTGCAGCAGTGATGGATTGGAGTAGGCCAAGTACGCCTAAGGAGATCAGGAGTTTCTTAGGGTTGGCTGGATATTACAGAAGATTTGTGGAGGGTTTCTATTCCCTAGCTGCACTGCTGACCAAGCTGACTCAGAAGAATGTGGCATTTGTCTGGAGCGAAAAGTGCAAGGAGGCTTTTCTGGAGCTAAAGAAGAGATTGTGCACTGCCCCTGTTCTGACCCTGCCTACTGAGGGTGTGGATTATGATGTATATGTGGATGCTTCGCTTGTAGGTCTGGGATGCGTATTAATGCAGGTTGGGAAGGTGATTGCCTATGGGTCAAGGCAGCTGAAGACTCATGAAAGAATTATCCTACGCATGACCTTGAGTTCGCAGCGGTTATTTATGCGTTGAAGCTGTGGAGACACCTACTTTATGGGGCTCAGTGCAAGATCTTCACTGACCACAAGAGCCTGAAGTACGTGTTCACGCAGAAGGAGTTGAATCTGCGCCAATGACGGTGGCTAGAGTATGTGGCTGATTATGATGTAGAAATCCAGTATCATCCGGGCAAGGCCAATGTGGTGGCCGACGCCCTGAGCCGAAAGACGGGAAAGATCTTTAACCTCTCCGCCGATCGGTTAGTTGAGGAGTTCCTCCTTATGGATATTTCAGTGGGATGCTGTGGTTTGCAGAGTAGTTTGTCAGTGGTAGAGCCGTCCTGGATTTCTTTGACCAGACTGCACCAGAAGGACGACCCGGATCTGTTGCACTTGTTCATCAGGAAAGAGAAGGGAGAGTTGCCAGATTTTGCTATCGATGATGCAGGTACTTTGAAGTACCGCGGTAGGTTTTGCGTTCCTGCGGTTAAGGATATTAGGAGGATGATTTGCAGTGAGGCTCATGGATCTAGCGTTGCCTATCATCCAGGATCTATGAAGATGTACCGTGACTTAAGGCAAATTGCCTGGTGGTATGGCATGAAAGGTGATATAGCCCGATTTGTTGCTGAGTGCCACACTTGCAAGCGCGTGAAGGCTGATCATAGAAGGCCTGGTGGCAAGTTGACCCCGTTAGAGATCCCGACTTGGAAGTGGGAGAGTATATCTATGGACTTCATTACGGGCTTACCAAGATCTCCGAGGGGATTTGATTCTGTTTGGGTTATAGTGGATAGATTGACGAAGTGTGCTCACTTCGTGCCTTATAAGATTGATTACCCGATGAAGAAGATAGCGGAGTTGTACTTGAATGAAGTCATCCGACTCCACGGTGTGCCGGTTAGCATCATTTCTGATCGAGACTCCCGATTTACTTCTCGTTTTTGGCAGAGTCTGCAGGAGGGTTTGGGTACGGATCTGAGATATTCTACCGCGTACCACCCACAGACAAATGGGCAGACGGAGCGGGTGAATCAGATTGTTGAGGATATGATCTGATGCTATATTTTAGACCACGGCGGAGCGTGGGATGAGCGACTGTGACTTATGGAATTTGCTTACAACAATAGTTATCAGGAAAGTTTGCAGATGGCTCCGTTCGAAGCCTTGTATGGGAGGCGCTGTAGGACTCCGTTGTTTTGGGCCGAGGCTGGTGAGAGGCCGTTGTTGGGTCCAGATGCGCTGGAGGATATGGAATTCGCCGTGAAGCTTATTCGGGAGAAGCTTCGTATATCTCAGGAGAGGTACGAAAAGAACGCCAATCGGCGTAGGTCTGCTTGGGAGTTCTCTGTAGGGGACCTTGTATTTCTTAAGGTTTCCCCAATGGTGGGTGTAAAGAGGTTTCGTAAGAATCGGAAGTTGGACCCAAGGTATGTGGGGCCATTCGAGATCTTGGAACGGATTGGCGTGTCAGCTTATAGATTGGGTTTGCCAGCAAACTTCCCAGGAGTTCATAATGTTTTCATGTTAGCCAATTGCGGAAGTGTGTGCGCAGCAGTGGGCAGGTCTTGGACGTTGTGCCCCAGTTGGATCCCAACCTCTCTTTTGTTGAGGTGCCGGTTCGTATTTTGGATACTCAGGAGCGAGTGCTGCGAAAGAAGTCCATACCGATGGTGAAAGTTCTGTGGAAAAATCAGGATTTGGAGAGCGCGACTTGGGAGCTAGGGTCGGCCATGAGGAGGGCTTACCCTCACCTGTTTCCCTGATTTGATCGGTATGTTTCCCTTCTTGTAACTCCTATTGGTTACTTTTCCTTCTTTAGTAGGAGTGTTGTGCGTAAAGTTTCGGGACGAAACTTTCTTTTAGGGGGAGTGACTGTAACGCCCCCGATTTTTCTGCGTTTATTTTTATTCTCGTTTGGCGTTACGGTGACGCATTGCCGTGGCATGTGCCATTTGTGGAGTGTGGTTTAGCTCCTTAGAACTGAGTGCCCTATTCTGTAGCCTGTTGGCAAGATCTCCCTAGCAAGCCGAGTCGTTTTGGGTGACCCGGTGTGGCCTCTCGGGGGGATGTTGGTGTTTGGCTTTATTTGGGTATAACTCGAGTTCTGTTCGTCAAAAATTAATTTCGACTTCGCCGTTGTGTTCGTAGCGTGGGTATTTAGCTACGGTGCGAATTTCGTCAAATTCCGAGGTAGTTCGGTTTTCGCGTCGTTTTGGTGCTTTATGTAATTTTGTAATAAAATATATTATTATATATTAATATATATATATATATAGGATAGAAAGCCCGGTCATCATCTTCTTCACGTTAAAACCGCCGCCCCTGTACGAGAGGAAACGGAGAAACCGCCGAGCCTTGCCTTCCACCGCCGATTCCCGGAGCGTTTGTGGACGGAATTCGATTCCGAGAGTGGATTCGGATTGCTCTCGTCGAGACCTTCATTCCTACGGTAAGAAATTCGATTTTCGTGGAGCTTTAGGGGGATTGGAATTTTTGGTTTTTGAGGTTTCCGCCATTAAAGTTCGGATTTGCTTGTTAGGTGAGTTTTTGGTGCTGCTCTGTCTAGTGCAGCGTGAAGAGGAGGGAAAGCCGACCAAGCTTCGCCGGAAATCGAGGCAAGTGGTGTTCTTGCCCTTGCCAAGTTGTTTTCTTTTGTTTAAAGCCTATTGTTTCTATCGTTTTATCTCATATTTTTCCGTCTCGGATGATTAGTCATAGTTTGAATGGTAGTGGCGTGCATCGTTGGTAGTTTCCTACTGCTACTATAGTTGCGTGGGTCGTGTGCGCGTTCCGGTGTCGTTCAGGGAAATCCCAACGGTACAGGTTAACCGCGCACGGTCATCAACCATTAGGGCACACGACCACTGGTCGTGTGCCTCTGTTCGTGCGCGGCTGTCTTTTTATATTCCAAAGTTCTGTCTCGGCAATCGCACGAGCGCTGACAACAGTGCGCACGACCAGTGGTCGTGCGACACTGATCGTGCGCAGTTGCTAGGTTTTCTGTCAGGTTTCCCTGGTTCACTTCGCACGACCATCAACTAATGACCGCGCACGACCACTGATCGTGCGCCACCGATCGTGCGCTTTAAATATTTCCTTTCGCTCCGTATTTAGCTGGCGTCGATACGCGGGTTAGGTGGGCATGAGTGTTTTGTGTAGTGTTAAGGTAGTAAGGTAAGAGTTATTGTTGTGATAGTTCGCCTTGCGTGGCACGTTGAGTGGGTGAAGCTCACTCAATGCGGTGTCGATAGGACCCAGCACCACGTCGTGTTGAGTCATTTCAACACTTTCTTTTTCTCTTTCCTCGATTTACGTTCCCGAGTGAATTTTCTTGTTTATATTTGTAATTTCCTTGTCGGTCATGTTTCTCTTTCCTAATGGCCGAATCGTGGGTCGTGGGTAGTAGTGGTGGTTTGTAGCTCTTTATGGGGGTGGAGTTGTGTAATTTAGCCAAGGCCACTCGTGTTTTTTCTTGCTCCAGGTACGGGCTGGGCATGTGTGGGTGGAAGGTCCCTTGTGCTTTCACGTGTACACCCTCGAGCTTGTTGACTTGGACATGGTGGATGGGGGGACTGAGTTTGCCTCCAATCCGGTTTCTCGTTGTTTGATTTTGCTACTACCACCTCCCACAGTTTAGGGTGTTAGAAGTTTCTTCCTTGGTAGTTTGCAGCACTTTGGGCTCTTGGTAGCCTAGTAGGCCCTGCAGAATGTTGTTCCTGGGCTGGGTTGTTGCTGTTTCCCCGCACGTAGTGCTTTTCTTGTTGTCCTATTTTGGGCAGTTGTGACTCTTTCTACTGCATGTCTTACTGGTATTTTTTCCCCTTTTGGTTGACTCTTTCATGCAGTTTTACTTTGTTTAGCTTGCTGAGGTATTCTGTTTTCTTTTGGAATACCCCAGGTTCTGAGCCGTAGCTAGTTGGGTGGCTAGTTTGCAGTGGTGGTGGTCTCTTGGACCTTTGTGTTCCGTTTGCCGTGTTGGTGAGGTAGTTTTTCAGTACGTTCTTACAGACATACATATATGCCAGTGGGTTCGTGTCAGGTTGTTGGCGCTCACTGGTAGTTTTTTTTACCTTTGTATTGGATATATTTACTTATGCTGCTACCGTTTTCTGGAGATAGTCTACTTGCTCTGAGAAGGTTTATGCTAGGTTGCTAGTTATTTTTAAACTATAATTATTATTATAAATAAAACTCATGATCAGCATGCTTTATAAAGCGCAATCACTATTTTTCCAAATCACGTATAAAGACCGTTTTCTTATATATTATATAAATTAAATGTAGGGTCTTGCATAGCATTAGTGGTTCTCTTGGGACCCTTATGTGCTCTTTAGGATGTCAAACCTAAATAAAGTATTTTTCCGCAGCGTATAAATATAGTTTTTCTTTTGTGGACTAGGTGATCCACTGAGCCGAGGGATACGGTCTCTAAAATATAACTGATTTTCTAATCATTAATCACATGATTTTCTTTCATTAAGTTGGTAGTTGGTTTTGCCTGAGCGTCAGCAGTTATCCCCTGCTTGACGTGGCATCATGACACGTGTTTTCTCCTACTCTGATAATTCTTAATTCGGAGAAAATGCGGGTTGTGACAATCGCTATCCGCAGACCACACATGATAGGGCTTCTGGACCGTTCGGCGAGAATCACCTCCAAGATTCGGCGAGAATCAATCGCAGAATCGGCGAGAATCAGTCACAGAATCGGCAAGAATCAATCGCAGAATCGGCGAGAATCAGTCGTAGAATCGGCGAGAATCGAACAGTTCGATTCTCGACGATTATAACTTAGTCAGCGAGTCATACTCGACGACTCTCGACGATTTTGCCTTAGTCGCCGAGTCATACTCGACGACTCTCGTCGACTCTCGACGAATTGGCCTTAGTCATCGAGTCATACTCGACGACTCTCGACGATTTTGCCTTAGTCGCCGAGTCATACTCGACGACTCTCGTCGACTCTCGACGAATTGGCCTCAGTCGCTGAGTCATACTCGACGACTCTCGTCGAACCATTCTCGACGAATCTCCCTGGCAGCATTTGCCTGACCCCATTCTGTATGGTGATTGGTAACCTTTACCAACACAATCAATCTTCCAATTTATCCACATGCTCTTATGTACAACCCTGCAGGCTCATATCGCGTTGGCAGTGAGATTACATGTTTGACCACTTCTAGATCACCATGGTAACTCCAACAGTCTCCCACTTGATCTTGAAAGTATCAAACCAAAAACCTCACAAACAATGAGCGGCATCTAGAAATGCATCATTGCTCCCCAAGCAATAAGAGTTCATAACTCGTAAGCCTTTATGAACAATATCCCAGCGTTGTCTTTGTCCCTTTGTCCCTTTCATCCGGAAAGAACTAGAGGCATGGACCGTGTCACCCTCATAATAGCTCAATCCAAGTTTCTTGATCTAGAACGGACTTCAAGAGAATGGTGAGTCCAATATCACATATTGACTCAACCAAGCATGACCATGCATTTCTTAGTCCAGTTCCATCAAGGGGCCCATGGATGCAACTCCTGTCATATAGGATGACAAATCCCATATCTGCTCACACACAAACACCCAAATGATTCGTAACGTGCCCAACAACCACCCTTATCATCAACCTTTCTCAAGGAAGACTTTAGATGGCATCAAAGCACGCTCTTCCTCACTTGATGAATGCTGTGACTTCAGGTCAAAGGACCACAACATCATTGTTAATTGAGACCTACTCATGACACGATTAGATAATAATCCACAAAGTAGTCTCAGGTTGGGTCTGTCCAGTACAACTTGTTCATTAACAAGTACCCACGTGATGACTTTATATCACAATATCATGACCTATGAGAACTGGTCATCAGTCAACACACGTGCTAGTCTTAATGTATCATCATCACCCTTAGTTTCTATGATAATACAACAACCAGGGACCTTTTAAGAATGAAGCTTCAAATAAATCATAGGCTCTCACATTCAAGTCTCGTAGTTGATGTCCTATGGAAGCAAACATTCTAAGGGTATTTATTATGTTAATATTTAACTATCGCATAGAGAAACCATAATAAAAGAACTTGTCATTAATTGTAAAAGAAAAACATTGGTACACAATTCATCATATGAATAAACAACAAACAGCTAACAGTATATATGTTTACATGCAACCCACAAGGCTCTCACTAGAGTTGATCATTTAGGTATCGTATACCACTTGATCTAGTATGACCATCATGCTTTCTCTGCGCGAGAGGCTTTGTCAGTGGATCCGCAATATTCTCCTCAGTCGGCACTCTGCAAATGTTCACATCTCCTCGTTCGACAATCTCACGAATAAGATGGAACCGCCGAAGTATGTGCTTGGAGCGCTGATGTGATCTAGGTTCCTTAGATTGTGCAATTGCACCATTGTTATCACAGTAGAGAACTACGGGACCAACAATGCTAGGAACTACATCAAGCTCACCGATGAATTTCCTAATCCATACAGCCTCCTTCCCTGTGTTAGCTGTAGTGATATACTCGGCCTCTGTTATAGAATCGGCAACTGTCTCTTGCTTGGAACTCTTCCAGCTCACAGCTCCTCCATTAAGGCAAAACACAAAACCTGGCTGAGACTTTGAGTCGTCCCAATCAGTTTGGAAGCTAGCATCCGTGTAACCATTTACAACAAGCTCTTCCTCTCCACCATACACCAAGAACACATCCTTTGTCCTTCTCAAGTACTTCAGGATATTCTTAACTGCAATCAAGTGACACTCACCGGGGTCTGACTGATACCTGCTAGTCATGCTCAAAGCAAAGGAGACATCGGGTCGAGTACATAACATTGCATACATGATTTATCCAATTGCCGAAGCATATGGAATCAACTTCATGCGGTCCTTATCTTCACAAGATTTTGGACACTGGTCCTTAGAGAGATTCACACCATGAGACATGGGTAAAAATACTTTCTTGGACTCAAGCATGTTGAACCGCTTCAACACCTTCTCGATGTATGTACTCTGGGTCAAACCCAGAAACTTCTTCGATCTATCTCTATAGATCTTAATACCGAGTATGTAAGTCGCTTCACCCAAGTCCTTCATAGAAAAGCAGTTCCCTAGGTTGTTCTTAAAAACTTTCAGGGTAGGAATGTCATTCCCAATCAACAGTATGTCATCTACATACAATATCAGGAAGACTACAATGCTCCCACTGATTCGCTTGTAAACACAAGGCTCATCTTCATTTTTGATGAAACCAAACTCTTTGATTTTCTCATCAAAATGAAGATTCCAACTTCGAGAGGCCTGCTTCAGTCCATAGATGGACCTATTCAGCTTGCATACTTTAGTGGATTCATTTGGGGATACAAAACCCTCGGGTTGTGTCATGTACACTTCCTCAAGGAGGTTTCCATTAAGGAAATACGTTTTGATATCCATCTGCCAGATCTCGTAGTCATAATACGTAGCAATAGCAAGCAGTATCCTTATGGACATTACCATGGCAATAGGGGAAAAGGTCTCATCATAGTCAATGCCATGAATTTGCTTGAAACCCTTAGCCACCAGTCGCCCTTTGAATGTCTGTACATTCCCATCCATGTCGGTCTTCTTCTTGAAGACCCACTTGCACCCTATGGGTCGTACCCCTTCAGGTGGTTCCACCAAGTTCCAAACTTGGTTTGCATACATGGAGTCCATTTCGGATTTCATAGTCTCAAGCCATTTGTCGGAGTCTGATCCATTCATAGCCTCTTGGTAGGTTGCTCGTTCATTATCATGATCCATAAGTAACACATTAATTATTTTAGACATGAGAAATCCATTTCTATCAGTCTCAAATCTAGGTCTACCAGATCTACGTAGGACTTGTGTTTCTTGAGTAGGTTCTCTAGCTACAACATCTTGTAGTCCTATCTCAGAATCCAATTCCGGTTCATTCACTACTTGTGGTTCTTGAACTTCTTCAAGTTCTACCTTTTCAGTCTTTCTTGATAAGAATTCTCTTTCCAAGAAGACGCCAGTTCTTGCGACAAACACTTTGCCCTCGGACGGTAGGTAAAAGTAATACCCTTTCGTTTCCTTAGGATATCCCACCAGATAACATTTATCCGATTTGGGTTCCAGCTTGTCAGGCATTTGACGTCGCACGTATGTCTCACAGCCCCAAATTTTAATGAACGACATACTAGGACGTTTCCCAGTCCATATCTCATATGGTATCTTAAGAACCGTTTTCGTTGGAGTGCGATTCCGTGTCATAGCAGCAGTCTCTAAAGCAAAACCCCAAAAAGAAGCAGGCAAGTCTGCATGACTCATCATCGAACGTACCATGTCTAACAGAGTACGATTTCTCCTCTCAGACACACCATTATGTTGTGATGTTCTAGGTGGAGTGAGCTGTGATACAATAACACACTCTTTCATATGATCACGGAACTCATGACTCAGGTATTCGCCACCTCGATCAGATCAGAGTGCTTTAACCCTTTTACCCAACTGGTTTTCTACTTCATTCTTGAACTTTTCAAAGGTCTCGGATTTGCACTTCATAAGATACACATATTCGTATCTACTGAAATCATCAGTAAATGTAACGAAGTAGAAATACCCGCCTCTAGCCATAGAGCTCATGGGTCCGCATACATCACTATGTACAACACCCAAGAGATCCTCAGCCCTCTCAGTATAACCAGTGAAAGGGGCTTTAGTCATCTTGCCTAACAAACAAGATTCGCATCGCTCAAATGATTCATAATCAAATGAGTCCAAAAGTCCATCTTTATGGAGCTTGGATATGCGCTTCTCGTTTATATGGCCCAAACGATAATGCCAGAGATATGTAGGGTTTGAGTCATTTGTTCTTAGTCTTTTATTATTTTCTACATTATAGATCTGATGGTCCAAGTTCAAAACATAAAGACCATTAAACAATTGGGCTACAACATAACAAACATCATTCTTAAATATAGAACAATAGTTGTTCTTAATTATAAAAGAAAATCCAATCATGTCCAAGCATGAAATGGATATAATGTTTCTTTTTATGGCCGGAACAAAATAACAGTTATCTAGTTCTATTACAATCCCACTGGGCAAAGAAAGACGGTAAACCCCTACGGCCACAACAGCAACTCTTGCTCCATTGCCGACACGCAGGTCCACCTCCCCTTTACTCAGCAATCTTCTCCTTCCCAGTTCCTGCACATTTGTACAAATGTGAGAACCACATCCGGTATCCAATACCCAAGATGAAGGGGCAGAGAGGTTTATTTCTATAACGTAAATATTCGAAGCGGAAGTCATACCTCCCTTCATTTTATGCAAACCCTCAATGCAAGAAGGACAATTCCTCCTCCAATGACCAGCCTTGCCACAGTGGTGGCATTTCCCCTCCTTCACCATGCTCTTCTTTTTCATCAGTGCAGAAGACTTGGGCTCGAGATGTGACTTAGGTCCCACCTTCGTCTTCTTAGAGCCCTTGGACTTGCCCTTGCCCTTATGCACCATCAATATGGTGATGGCAGGCTTGGCCTTCTTCATATTGATCTCGGCAGTTCTCAACATGCCTAGGAGCTCGGGCAGTGTCTTGTCTATTTCATTCATGTTGTAGTTCAAGACAAACTGCTCATAACTGTCCGACAACGATTGCAGGATCAGATCTATGGCCAACTCTTGACCCAGAGGAAAACCCAGCCTTTCAAGGTTCTCTATATACCCAATCATCTTGAGTACGTGAGTCCTTACTGAGTCTCGAACTCCCATCTTGCACTTAAACAATGCTTTTGTGACGTCAAACCTCTCTTGGCGAGCTTTCCCTTGAAAACTTTTCTTGAGATGCTCGTCAATCTCCTTGCACCCCATGTTCTCATATTGCCTCTGAAGCTCAGAGTTCATGGTGGCAAGCATAAGGTATTCGACGTCTAAGGCATCATCAGTATACTTCTTATAAGTATCTTTATCAGCACGGGAAGAATTCCCGGTCGGCACCTCGGGGGCTTCTTCTTCCAAGACATAGAGCTTTCGCTCTTGCCTGAGCACAATTCTCAGGTTCCTATACCAGTCCATGTAGTTAGTCCCACTGAGCTTATCCTTCTCAAGGATGGCTCTCAGAGACAGAGTGGAGTGTGAACCACTTGCCATGAAATTCTACAAGAATTCATGCAGAATAATATCAGTACCAAAATTTCAAAATACAATTTATTTTTAATTTGGACTTCAATTAAAACTCCCACTATTTTATTCGAAATTATAGCCCTCACTATCAATTCGGAGAGTTCATGCGAGCTACTCTCTTAGTGGACAAGATCCGTATTTCACCAACACAATGAGTCAGCTTTGGCTTTTCTCTAATGATGCGATTATTTAGGTAGACAACGCTTGCCAATTGCATCCTCATGAAATTCTTGTATGGTTGGTGAATAACTCCTTATTCGCTTCCATCATATGGTGCATGCCAACCCTATGCCTCTAGGCACTCAACCTTTGAGGTCACCTAGTTAAGTTATACCCGATGTCGACAGTGGGATATCACAATTATCCGCTCACACCCTTACCCAGATAGATTAATGCATCTTTCTTTGGCAAGCCCACACTTCATCGATCGAGGCAGGAAGAGTGTCAACCATCGGAAGGCATCCGAACACTTAATATTAGATTAAGGGATTTTTAATTATAGGTTAACAATTAACCATGATCAACATTTGATCATTGTGCACATCCACAGAAAAACAATTTCTAAAAGCCACATGCATCCCTTATGTGCACAACCTGGCACTATCAACACTTGATAGAAGGAAGGGCTAAATCTAAACATCCGGACTCTTCTAAATCTTCAGATTTACATGCATTGGACAAAGGCAAAGGCAACTCGACTTAAAGCAGTAGACAAGCTTGTCTCTCATTGTTGGATTCAAAATCCAAAACAATACACCGGTTCATTAACCACTCGAGGGACGGTTACTGCTAAGGAGACAACAATTTCTAACAATTAGAAATTACCACGAAATCCCAGACATTCCTAGCTGGGTTCTAAGGGGCAGAGCCCCTAACCTGTGGGTTATTGGACCACCAATATCACTTGGAAAAACCATCAACAATTGATGTTCCAGGATTAAATCTAGACATTTAGAACGCTTCTAAATCCCTAGGTTTACACGTACTGGAATAACCTAACTTCCAAAACAACAATCATGGCCGGAACCTCCCTCTGATACCACTGTTGGGTTTCTCTATGAGGATGGCACAATGCTTGTGCACGCAGCGGAAGGAATAAAACATCAAGAACAACCCAAAAGAGATGGGATCGGGCCATGAAAGTTGAATCAAGAAGTTAACAAACAACTAGGCAAAAATTAACTTAGCGGCATTGAGTCACAACTCAATGGAGATGCTCCAAGCTTTGAGTCCTTGTCGGTGGCGAGTTCTACGTGGAATAATGTCCACGTCTCTGCAGAAATCCACACGAGCGGGAGAACACCGAGCTTCGTCGCACGAAGGGTCGAGAAGGAGATCAACCGCACCTTGCACTTCCACGGACTGCTAGGTCCGTTCAAGGAGGAGCAACACCGGCGACAGTCGCCGGAGAGGAGGAGGTCGGCGGAGCGAAGAGGCGGCAGAACACTTCCGTCCGTCGGGGTTTGGGAATCGGCGGAGCGAACGAGCGGCGGAACGTTTCCGTCGGATTCGATTCGGCTACAGGAGAAATCCCGATCTATCACTTTTTCCCAAAACCCTAAGTACCCTATTTATACCAAAGGCATAAACAGTCCAAAGTTATCGCTATCCGCAGACCACACATGATAGGGCTTCTGGACCGTTCTGCGAGAATCACCTCCAGGTTCGGCGAGAATCAATCGCAGAATCGGCGAGAATCAGTCGCAGAATCGGCGAGAATCAATCGCAGAATCGGCGAGAATCAGTCTCAGAATCGATTCTCGACGATCATGCCTTAGTCGGCGAGACATACTCGACGACTCTCGACAATTTTTCCTTAGTCGCCGAGTCATACTCGACGACTCTCGTCGACTCTCGACAAATTGGCCTTAGTCGTCGAGTCATACTCGACGACTCTCGACGATTTTGCCTTAGTCGCCGAGTCATACTCGACGACTCTCGTCGACTCTCGACGAATTGGACTCAATCGCCGAGTCATACTCGACGACTCTCGTCGAACAATTCTCGACGAATCTCCCTGACAACATTTGCCTGACCCTATTCTGTATGGTGATTGGTAACCTTTACCAACACAATCAATCTTTCAATTTCTCCATATGCTCTTATGTGCGACCCTGCAGGCTCATATCGCGTTGGCAGTGAGATTACATGTTTGACCACTTCTAGATCACCATGGTAACTCCAACACCACCCCCATCATCATTTGAGGAAAGGGAGGTTGGAGATGACTAATCCTTAGAACACATGTTCTAGCAAGGCCCTTCCTAAAGAAATCTCCATCTCCCATGTCTAGACTCTCTTGAGTCGACATCTCACCTAGATATCTACAGATTTAGCACCAAGGGAGAGGGTAGGAAGCTCACCTCATTTCCAACGGTAACACCATCCTCGACCATGGATCTTGTCATCCTCCCCTGCGGCATCACTTTTTCCTTGACGACGGTGGCATTTCTCCTCCTCCAAAGCTAGCTCCAGCAAGAACTCCCTTCATAACTTCTCTCTCCAGAAAATGGAACTTGGAAAGAGGATGAAAAGGTTAGGGTTTCACTTTTATCTTTTATACAACAACGACACGGGTAGGGACACGGCCGTATCCTTACACGTGTCATGCTCTAGCGAAATGGCTTGACCGCTGTTTTGTGCTCTTACATGGGTACTGACATGCCTGTGTCGGTACCCGTGTCCAGGTGACACGGCTGTGACACTTCCCATGTGAACACCCGTGTTGTTCTCAGGGCAAAACTCATCGAGCTGGGCTTGAAGCACACGGGTAGGGACACGCCCGTGTCCCTACCCATGTCCTTCATGGGACACTTATTGGCTCTTCTTAGCTAGATACACACGTGTAGAGACACAGCTGTGTCTCTACCCGTGTCCTTCTCGGGATGAACCACTCAATGCTATTTCACTCAAAGCCATGGCACACGGGTAGGGACACGCACGTGTCCCTACCCGTATCCTTCTCGGGACACACCACTAAAAGCCATTTCACTCAAAGCCATGGCACTCAAAGCCATGACACTCAACGCCACTTAACACGGGTAGGGACACGCCCGTGTCCATACCCATGTCAAGCTCAACTCAAGTTTTCAGCCTATTTTCTTATTTCCCGCAAGTGCGAACCTGATCACATGCACCCCCTTGAGCCTATATCAGCTCTCCTGACACCATAAACACGCACAAGGGGTCTAGCGCGAATCGGGACATTACAAATCCTATAAACAAAATAAAAGATTTTGTCCCCGAAATCAGGCTAAGGCTATGGGGAATGAAGCATACAAGAAAATAGAATATGCTTTTAAATAAAGTTACCTGGAGTAAACAACTCCGGATAGCGTCTTTGCATCAAATCCATTGGCTCCCATGTGAATTCCTCCTTCCCATGATTAGACCATAGCACCTTCACCAAGGGAACTCTTTTGCGGTGCAAGGTTCTTATCTCGTTGTCTACGATCCGCACCGGCTCCAGTCTTACAGATCTATCAGATGCCACCGCACCATCAGTTGTGGGGATGTATTGATTGGGCCGCAACACTGCCTTCCGAAGCGACGACACATGGAACACGTCGTGGAGATTCTCCAGCTTTGGCGGTAACTCCAACTGATAGGACAAAGGGCTAATCCTTTCCAAAATGACATAGGGCCCAACATACCTTGGGCTGAGCTTCTTTACTCCACGCACCCGTGACACTCCATGCATCGGCCGGATTTTCAGAAACACCTTATCACCCACTTGAAACTCAACCATACGGTGCCTTGCGTTATAATACTTCGCCTGCCGACCTTGAGCCTCCAACATATGATCCCGTATCAGTCTAACCATCGCATCAGTGTCGTCTATATATTCAACTCCCAGAGTCTTTGGGTCTTCATCCTACACCCAAGACAAGGGGGTTCTGCACCTTCTTCCATAATGGGCCTCATGGGGTGCCATGCCAATGCTCGCTTGATGGCTGTTGTTGTAGGAGAATTCCAACAATGGCAAGAGCCTTTCCCACGACTCCCCATATCCAACACACATAATCTCAACAGATCCTCCAATGTTCGGATGGTCCGCTCAGTTTGCCCGTCCGTCTGAGGGTGAAACACGGTGCTGAAGGTAAGGCGCGAGCCCAAATATGCCTGTACCACCTTCCACTCCTTGGAGGTAAAGCGACCATCATGGTCCGAGACTATCGTCTTAGGCACGCCATGATACTGTACAAACTGCTCCACAAAGAGGCGTACCAAGACATCCACGTGAGCCTCCTTCTTCATAGGGATAAACTGGGCTACTTTTGTCAGTCGATCGACGATCACCCACACTGAATCATTCCCCGAGCGGGAGCAAGGTAATCCATGTACGAAGTCCATGGAAATATCCTCAAACTTCCATTCGGGGATGGACAACGACTGCAACAGGCCACCGGGACTCCTGCACTCCGCCTTCACTCTTTGACAGGCTTCACAATATGTAACAAAGTATCGGACATCCTTCTTCATTCCCGGCCAACACATAGTCTTCCGTAGGCCGGCGTACATCTTTGCAATTCTCGGGTGTACTGAATACTGAGAGCAATGTGCCTCTCTCAATATATCCTCCCGGATTTTACCTCCCTTGGGAATGTAAAGCAGGCCGCAAAAATAAATGAGGCCTTCTTTTAGGGTGTATTCGTCGGTAGTCCCGTCTTCGATTGACTTGATTGCCGGGGCCAGAGCTGCGTCCACTCCTTGCTCCACACGAACTCGGTCCCGGATGTCACAAACTATGCTCATGCTAGCCAAGTACTCCATATATATATTCCGCCGAAGGGACCGTAAATATCAAAGTACTCTCCAACTCCTCAATCATCCGAGCCAGCTCCATGATGCGTGGAAAATACGGCAAGCGCACCGGTCGCACAAGTAATAAAGTTTGGGAATAAATCCCCGAGTGTCGGTCTCTTGAGGAACACAGTAAGGGATGAGTTAATGTCGAGGAGGACTTGAGATTGAAGTCCTCGGGTCGGCTCAAAAAGGGGGGGGGGGGTTTGATGGTTGCGGAAACAGAAAATAAAACACTACCAACTACTCCTATGCAACGCCGCTATGCGAAGCTTCGCCAGGCGGGATGGAAACTACACGGCCCGCTATGCACCGAATCGCTTGGCGGATGGACAAGTAGGCTAGCGGATGAGGTGGTTAGAATGGCGGAATGAGGGTCGTGAGCACCTCTTCGCAACGCACTCCACTAGCAATTGCTAGTGCGGCAAGGGTGGATGGTGGAGGATGGAATATGGCGCACCTCAAGCAATAATAACAAAATCACAATAACTCACATAGACATGAATAAGTGAAAATGCTAATCAATAAAAATACTTCATCAATACATAGAAATTAGACTAAGCTATCAACAACAACATAAGAGGAGTGTGCGAAATCGACCGGGTCCGAAGCCTTATTGAGGGTTCATGGTTGGAATCCCGGGTTGTCAATCCAAGTCCAAGCTCGGTCCTCAACTGCGTCCGGGGTAGAGGAGGCTGGCACTCACTCCCAATGACCCGTCTTCTTCGTATCACGTTGCGGAAGATGGAAACACAAGCTCCTCCTAGCTTGGTGGAGAAGGCTAGGTCAAATTTCCCTTGAAGCTCGAGGATGAAAGAGGAGGCCGAGGGGATGCTCCGGCTTTGATTTGGCGTTGAAGGCTTGCCCGGAGCAACTACCTATGGTGGAAGATGAAGAAGGACGGCGGAACCCTTTGTCGGGGATGAAAAACGGCGGAAGAATGTCGAGGATCCGGTTTAGGGCGAGACCTGCGTATTTATAGAAAGTAGAATAAACAGCGCGCACGATCACTGGCGCACGACCAGTGATCGTGCGCCCTGTGGTCAGTGATAGTGCGCGAAGGCCAGGCAGAACTCCAGGAAAAAGTGGAATCAACGCGCACGATCAGTGGCGCACGACCAGTGGTCGTGCGCACTGAAGTCAGTGGTCGTGCGATTTGGAGGCAAAAAAGTGGAAAAAGATGTCATGACTGCGCACGACCAGCAGCACAAGAGCAGTGATCGTGCGCGGTATAGCTGGTGATCGTGCGATATGGCAGGGGCAGAACTTTCATAAAAGAGGGCAGACTGCGCACGACCAATGATCGTGCGCCAAAGAGGTCGATGGTCGTGCGTGGGTAAAAACGCACGACCACTGGCTCCTTTGTCAAAAATGGTGAAAGCCCTAACCCGGACGCCCACACGATCCCATAACCTGCAGGAAAACTGGACGGGATGTCGACATGGCAGTCACAGACATAAATATAATGCACAGCAAAAGGGAAATACAAACACACATAGAAATAGGCTAAAAAGGTGCACAAGACATGGAAAATCGTAGCGAACCAAAAGGAGTGCAAATGACGCTAAACGGTGTGCAAAGACAAGAAAATAAGCCTAGATGAGTTCGGAATTAAGTATAAAATATGGACTCATCACACCCCCAGACTTAACCGTTTGTGCGTCCCGAGCAAACAAAACCTAAGCAGACGGGGAAAATGAACTAGCTAACAAAGAAATTGCAAAACGGAGTACCATGCGAAGTCGCATGCTCGCGTGCATAAAAATAAAGTAGAGGAAATTTTTAAGTATACAAAATATTTTATATTTTTCACAATGCGTATCAAAAATTTTTTATTACTTAAAAGTGGAATCACAGTGAATTATCTGGTCCTACGCAGGGAGAAAGTAGACAGGACACTAAGGTGAGCATTGCCGAAGACCGGGGTTTGGGATCACCTCCAAAGGAATCCACCAATGTCGGAAACCATATGCTTGCCCGTTCGCACTCTCTCCACGGCACTAGTCAACTCAAGCGCAAGTCCGTAGGACTTCGGGTAATAATGGGGCTTGGGTTACGGTGAGGAAAATAAGGATAAACATGAAGGGTATGCACCTAACCCAAATGAGCTAACGTACAAAACTAGTACCCGCTGCCCACAAAATAAACACGGGTGCACCACACCCCCAGACTTAACTTTTACTAAATGGGTGTGTGCACCGCCTACTCCAAATCCAAATCATCTCAAATAAAGATTTTCAATCAAACTTTTTCTTTCTCTTTTTCTTTTCTCTTTTTCTCTTTTTCAAATATTTTTCTTTTAAATATTTTCTTTTCTTTTTCATCTTTTTATTTTCATAATTTCAGCAGATATAACTTGAAAGCACTTCCACATTTTCACAAATAATAACACCACATCACAACCCAACATAAAATGTAAACTACTAAAGCTCGAATTGGGTGTGCGACTAGGATCGGCTATGAGGCTTTGGCGAATATAGTGGAGCTGAATCAAAAGGAAGGGTAGGCACAAAGGGGCTAGCAAGGGCGATGCTAGGAATGGGTACAAAGCTCAACCGGGCCAAAAGGTGGCCTACATCACTCTCACGCTAGACTAACCGTGTACCAATGCTTCAAGAATAGCTTGGGGCAAGTTCTTAGCAACCGAGAAAGATAATCCTTCCTCCCGACTCAAGCAATACGAGTCTAGTGGCGGCTACACACATTCCTACGCTACCGTTTGATTCACACCGGATTCACCAACTTTTGAGTAGAATAAGAAATATTTACGCAAATAGAAAAATATAGAACTATAAGCATACGAAAAAAAATTAAATCTACACAAATTTCTATACAAAACGAGAGCAGTTGACTAGAAACACAGCAAGGCCAACATTTTACTCCGTCGCACAATCCTAAACTAGCACAGAAATTTTCCAAATCTAACAAAGATACAAGTTCAACTCGTGGCACGCTAATAGCTAAGCTCGCGCTCATGTGGGTGCAGTGGTGTGCGATGCAACGAACATAAACAAAATAAAATACGAAAAGCTTCTAGTATGCAAAAGAAATGTGCACGTGCAAAAGGTAAACATGCTCTCCCCCAGACTTAAACTAAACAACACATCAAATGATAGAGAAATTAAAATCAGAATGAGCTAAGGGAAGAGGTTACCCAATGCTCAGCTAGTGAGCATACCAGAAGACGCGTGGAAAGTAGCAGAAGGCCCGCCAAACGAAGAATCAGAACCCCGCCAATGCGTAGTTTCCATGAATACCTGCAGGGGTGAGATCCGCAAAAACAAAACAAAAGAAAAACAAAATACATATAAATTCTAAACTAAGCTAGACATAAAAAGTAAAATGCAGAAATTTAAGATAACTACTGGGGTTACTGTCATCCCAGCATGACTTATTCGAAGCAGAACAGCCTTAGCTAATGGGCCTATGGAAGAGAAGATGAACAGGTAACTGTTCCAATATCCGTTGCGGTAACGGGTACCGATACAGCGATAGAATAGTTACCCCTCTGCCGAGATAATAATACCTGAAAAGCTCAGGTAGAGGAAGCAGGAAATAAGATGAGGAGGCGACCTTGTCCTCGCTCATCTCATCACAAAAAGAATCCTTGCCTAGCAAGGGGTCATCCCACACAGGTGCGTAGGAGTCAACGGCTTGAGCACAAGGCTCATCGTCATCCTAGCACACCAGCGGAGAATCAACCCGCACAGGCTCAGATATGGAAGGGGGATCAAGGAATAAAAGAGAAGAAGGACAAAAATAATAAGAAATCGGGGGAGTGATCCCGATATCACCCCCAGTAGGATCCAAACAATGATCATCGTCAGTGTCATATGAGTCATATTGGGGAGAATCCGAGAACTTGAAGTCCGCGGTGGAAAGGGGGACCGCCTCGTTAGATAGGGAGGTACAAACCTCTGCATCCGAAAGGTAATACTCCTCGTCCCACCGGGGTGCGTCATAGTGGTCCGAAGATCCACATTCTCCATCGGAGATAGCAGAATCGTCATCCCACTTCGGCACAACCTCAGGCACTGAATCATCCACAATAATGGCCTCATCAGCCGACTCACAAGAAAAAGGAGTAGAAAACTCCGGCAAATACTGCGTAGGGGCAAAGTTGCTCTCAAAATCAGGCATAGAATGCGCAGGCCCCTTCGCAACATCATCCACAGATGCCACCCCATCAACGACCGGAACACTCTCATCGTCCCATACAGGATCGTCCATGAGTTCTCGATCCACTCCTTGCGGGCTAACATCCGAGTGAGAGTGATCACTCAAAGGAAGCTCGTAAAAAGGGGTTGAGGAACCCATGAAGGAACTATATGCGGCGAGAGATTCTTCCGTAATCTCAACGAGCAAAGATCGAACAAGGTGCGCCATGTCAGTGTATGGGCCAGGCAACACCCTGGTAGTCCCATCCACAGTAGTCTACCGCGAGCAGGGGACTGCTGCGGATGCGTCCACAGAGGTAGAAGGCTTGCAAAAGCGAGGGCAATCCTTCAACATATGGCCCACACCTTGACATAGAATACACCAAAAATAGTGCTCGGTATTAGAAACAGCCATGGCATCGATGCAACTCCGCAAAGCGTCAAAAATACGGCACTCGGCAGCAGAATCCATCGCGAACAGAAATATTTACCGGAAATTACTACACACAAGAATAAAACAACTCGGATCTGCAATATTAAAAAAAAGAAAACAAGGAAGGGACAGAAAAAATAAAGTAAACAATTTCAAAAACTAAAATAAAGACAAAACAGGGTATGAACAAATGGACAAGGGCGACTATCTCGCATCTACCTCTTCAAAAACTCAAACGACTGTGTTCCCCGGCAACGGCGCCAAAAACTTGATGCGTGGAAAATACGGCAAGCGCACCGGTCGCATAAGTAATAAAGTTTGGGAATAAATCCCCGAGTGTCGGTCTCTTGAGGAACACAGTAAGGGATGAGTTAATGTCGAGGAGGACTTGAGATTGAAGTCCTCGGGTCGGCTCAAAAAGGGGGGGGGGGGTTTGATGGTTGCGGAAACAGAAAATAAAACACTACCAACTACTCCTATGCAACGCCGCTATGCGAAGCTTCGCCAGGCGGGATGGAAACTACACGGGCCGCTATGCACCGAATCGCTTGGCGGATGGACGAGTAGGCTAGCGGATGAGGTGGTTAGAATGGCGGAATGAGGGTCGTGAGCACCTCTTCGCAACGTACGCCACTAGCAATTGCTAGTGCGGCAAGGGTGGATGGTGGAGGATGGAATATGGCGCACCTCAAGCAATAATAACAAAATCACAATAACTCACATAGACATGAATAAGTGAAAATGCTAATCAATAAAAATACTTCATCAATACATAGAAATTAGACTAAGCTATCAACAACAACATAAGAGGAGTGTGCGAAATCGACCGGGTCCGAAGCCTTATTGAGGGTTCACGGTTGGAATCCCGGGTTGTCAATCCAAGTCCAAGCTCGGTCCTCAACTACGTCCGGGGTAGAGGAGGCTGTCACTCACTCCCAATGACCCGTCTTCTTCGTATCACGCTGTGGAAGATGGACACACAAGCTCCTCCTAGCTTGGTGGAGAAGGCTAGGTCAAATTTCCCTTGAAGCTCGAGGATGAAGGAGGAGGCCGAGGGGATGCTCCGGCCTTGATTTAGCGTTGAAGGCTTGCCCGGAGCAACTCCCTATGGTGGAAGATGAAGAAGGACGGCGGAACCCTTTATCAGGGACGAAAAATGGCGGAAGAATGTCGAGGATCCGGTGTAGGGCGAGACCTGCGTATTTATAGAAAGCAGAATAAACAGCGCGCACGATCACTGGCGCACGACCAGTGATCGTGCGCCCTGTGGTCAGTGATAGTGCGTGAAGGCCAGGCAGAACTCTAGGAAAAAGTGGAATCAACGCGCACGATCAGTGGCGCACGACCAGTGGTCGTGCGCACTGAAGTCAGTGGTCGTGCGATTTGGAGGCAGAAAAGTGGAAAAAGATGTCATGACTGCGCATGACCAGCAGCGCACGAGCAGTGATCGTGCGCGGTATAGCTGGTGATCGTGCGATATGGCAGGGGCAGAACTTTCATAAAAGAGGGCAGACTGCGCACGACCAATGATCGTGCGCCAAAGAGGTCGATGGTCGTGCGTGGGTAAAAATGCACGACCACTGGCTCCTTTGTCAAAAATGGTGAAAGCCCTAACCCGGACGCCCACACGATCCCATAACCTGCAGGAAAATTGGACGGGATGTCGACATGACAGTCACAGACATAAATATAATACACAGCAAAAGGGAAATACACACACACACAGAAATAGGCTAAAAAGGTGCACAAGACGTGGAAAACCGTAGCGAACCAAAAGGAGTGCAAATGACGCTAAACGGTGTGCAAAGACAAGAAAATAAGCCTAGATGAGTCCGGAATTAAGTATAAAATATGGACTCATCACTCCATACTCATCAACCGAGACTCGGGGCTCGAGCCTTGTATTTTTCTAATCAACGCATCGGCTGTAACACCCCTATCCGTCGGATAGCATATAGCAGTAGGTCCGGCCAGGGCCCGACGCCATATACTACGGATAGACTGGTTCGTTACGCGTTGAAACCATTCAACCAATTGCACGCCCTACACAACACCTAGCGGAAGCATTAAAATTAAGTTGCACAATTAAGAACCCTGCAAACAGCATGAATGTCCACTACAATAACACCCGCAGGAATGATCCAATACATAGAAAAATAGAAATGGCCTTAAGACCTTACATAGTTTGCTTGACATAAAAGTGTTTTCATACATCGGCTCGCAGGCCGGCCACACATGGTCACAATGAAACACTCAAAATTAGGCCTTCGAGGGCCAGCTCAGCAACTTGGGCTTTAGCCCGCTATTTTTCGCTCGGCTCCGCAGCACCTGCAAGCACAAACCACCGCCCGGTGGCAAACAAAAGCAACGGTCAGCTATGCTGACCAAATTATAACGATCCCGCCCCAAAATCGGGGCGGCGATACTCTTTCCCTGCACTTTATTAGTATAGCCAATTTATTAGTGTAAACACACATCATCACAGGCGTAGGCTCGCACGGCCACACACCTCGTGCACACAGGGCACATTCACGGCGAACCGGCCAACGTCACGTCAATTCAAGCCATAGACGTTCCCGTTCCACCACCGCCCCTTGGACGGCCAACCATATGAGCATTTTGTATTCTTGGCCTTGGTCACGATAATTTAAGCCATAGACCGCCGAAGACTCTCATCCATGCCAACGGTCCCACCGAACGACATAGATTGGGTACGGTTCCGCCTGACCCGTGCTCATATCGCAACGGCAATTTAAGCCATATGCGCAGGTCAAGACTCACCGAGTCCCGTTTCCGCCACAATAATCACATAACCTGGTTATGTTCACGTTGGCTCCCCGGCCATCGTGTTGGCAAAACTCACTTTTGCCCAGTTTTCCGGGTGCACCTTGGAGTTAATCTCCAAGGCTCCCTGTTGCAGTCTGCCACGTAGAAAACCAGAAAAACGCCCAAATACCCGGAGTCTTTCCCGGTTCATATGCAATGCAACATCACCGATCCGGCTCTACTTGTCCGGATAGGCTTCACACACAATGCCTATGTCCGTTTTCGCATACGGACTCTATACAAGGGGGACTTTACATATCTACCCCAAGGAACGCTCCAACTCTTCGCTCACTCGCGAGAGAGGGCTTCCTATGCAAAGGGAAAAAAGGGCTTCACATGCCCAAGGATGAGAAATCGTTACCCTTGCATTCTTCCGCGGCACCATGAAAAACTATGCGGTTGCAAAGCACCGCAATGGCGTCACCTTCGGGGATCTGGACTTAGATCGTGATTCGGAGCTCCGACGCTCCACCGGCGGCCGGATCTTTGTCTCCAACCTCTTCCTTGCTCTCCCCTCTCTCTAATCCCTTAGAGAGAGAATGCCCAAAAGAAAATGGGGTATTCCACCCTAATTCCCGGCTAAAACCACCCAGGAGCAGCCCCCCACCGTCGGATCCAAAGCCAAGGAAATGAACGGCCACGATTAGGCCTCAAATTATAAAATCTGGGCCGAACACGGGTTGCAACACGGCCATATCACCCATTCGCCGTCTCGATTGCCTCGAAAACCAGCACACGGCATTCGACACGGCCTCCGACACGCCCATGTCACATGTGATACGCCCGTGTCGAGACCCGTGTCACGCCCCCCGTGTGCAATCGGCTAGCTTTCCCAACCCGAGAAGGACACAGCCTGCGACACGGCACCCGACACGCCCGTATCGCATGTGACACGCCCGTGTCAGGGCCCATGTCATGGCCCGTGTGCCTGACTTAGAAAACTGCCCAAAGCGACACGCCCTGGGACACGCCCGTATCCCAGGCCGTGTGCCTCAACTCGACGATCTCCGATCATCAAAACATCGACCACATGACCCGTGGCTGAACACGCCTGTGTCACGCCCGTGACATGCCCGTGTCACGCCCGTGACACGCCCGTAACACCTGCTCCAAAATTCAGACTGGGCTTAAAACGTCACCCGTCCCTCTTTTGAGTTTCGGGGTGTTACAACTCTCTCCCCCTTAAAAGAATTTCGCCCACGAAATTTACTGAAGGAAAAAAATAGAAACTTAAAGCTTTTAACGGTACCTGAGCGGAATAACTCCGGGTACTCCTCCAGCATAGTTTGCTCCCTTTCCCAAGAGAGCTCCTCCCGACCACAATTATCCCACCGGACCTTAACCATCCGGATCTCCTTGTTACGGAGCCTCTTGACCTCTGCATCTTCAATACAAACGGGCTTGACCTTAGTCGTCAACCCTTCGTCCACCGGCACTTGATCAACTGCGATCACTAGCGAAGGCTCTTGCACTGCCTTCCGCAACACAGAGATGTGGAACACATCGTGTAGCCCACTCAACTCCATCGATTGCTACAAACGGTATACAGCTTCGCCGACTCGCTCCAGAACCTCAAAAGGTCCAAGGTATCTTGGGCTCAGCTTCTTCAAGCGTCTCACCCGCGAAACCCCCTTGAACGGCTTCACTTTCAAGTGCACCCAATCGCCTACCGCGAACTCCACGTTCCGGTGCTTGGCATTGTAATACTTCGCCTGCCTGTCCTGAGCGATCAACAAGCACTCCCAAATGATCCGCACCAACGAGGTAGTACTCTCCACCTCCTGCTTCTTGTACAACCTTGCCTCACCCGTTTCTAACCAAGACAACGACGTGCGACATTTTCTACCATATAGGGCCTCAAAGGGCGCCATTTGGAAACTCGCCTGGTAGCTATTGTTGTACGCAAACTCCACCAAATACAGGTGGTCCTCCCAATGCTTCCCGAAGTCTAGAACACACATGCGGAGCATGTACTCCATCGTTCTATTGACTCTCTCGGTCTGCCCATCCGTCTGCGGATGGAAGGCTGTGCTGAACTTCAACTTTGTCCCCAACATCTACTATACCAACCTCCAATCATTGGACGTGAAATGCCCATCGCGATCACTCACAATGCTGCGAGGCACACCATGCAGTCTAACTATATTGTCCACATATAGCTTCGCCAACTTCTCCACCGAGTCATCCTTCCTATGCGGAATGAAATGCGACACCTTAGTTAATCGATCTACGATCACCCAGATGGCGTCATTCCCCTTCTGCGACCTTGGCAACCCATGCACAAAGTCCATAGATATGTCGTTGAACTTCCACTCCGGTATAGTTAAGGACTTCAGAAATCCTCCCGGCTTTTGGCAATCCGCCTTCACCAAGGCGCACGTTTGGCACTTAGCCACAAACAACGCTACGTCTTTCTTAAGCCCCGGCCACCAAAACAGCTTCTTGAGGTCACGGTACAACTTTGTGCTTCCTGGGTGGATCGAGTACTTGGTATGATGTGCCTCATACATCAACTCCGCCCGTAGGTTACTCCCGCTTGGGACGCACAACCGATGATCCTTCCTTAACAACTCATCTTCCACTGAAAACTGGGAATTTGACCCATCCAACGCTGCCTCCATAAGCTCCTTCATGGAGTTATCTAACTCCAATGCCTGCCGAACCCGATCAGCCAGGTCATACTGAACCTCTGTCTAGTTCAACATTGCTTTGGCGCTCGTCTGCTTGTCAATGCAACAGATCTCAAGCTCCTCCAACTCCCGTACTAGCCGCTCATCATGCACCGACAACCAGTTGGCTTTGGCGGGAGCCCTGCGACTCAACGCATCTGCAACTGCATTGCCCTTCCCGGGTACATAATGAATCTTTAAGGTGTAGTCCCCCAGGAACTCCATCCACCTCCTCTGCCTCATGTTAAGATCCTTCTGATCCAATAGGTACTTCAGGCTCTTGTGATCGGTATATATATCGACCCTTACGCCGTATAGGTTGCCTCCACAGCTTAAGTGCAAATATCACGGCCGCCAACTCCAAGTCGTGGACCGGATAGTTCCTTTCATGCACTTTTAGCTGACGCGATCCATAAGCTATGACGCTCCCATGCTGCAATAGCACACAGCCCAAACCACTACCTGAGGCGTCACTATAAACCTCGAAGCCCTCGGTCCCACTCGACGAACTAAGCACTGGCGCCGTGGTCAACCGTCTCTTCAGCTCCTCAAAAGCTTGCACGCACTCCTGCGTCCACAAGAATCTCTGATCTTTCCTTGTCAACTTTGTGAGAGGTAGCGCTATCCGCGAGAAGTTCTCTACGAAGTGACTATAATATCTGGCAAGCCCGAGAAAACTACGGACTTCTGCGATAGAAGACAACGCAGGCCACTCCCGTATCGCAACGATCTTCGCCGGATCCACCGCTATACCTTCCCCACTGACAATGTGACCAAGGAATGCTACTGAGGGTAGCCATAACTCGCATTTGGAGAATTTCGCATACAGCTCATTCCTCCTCAAAGTCTCCAACACCAAATGCAAGTGCTTGAAGTGATCTTCTTCGCACTGCGAGTACACCAATATATCGTCAATAAAGACGATCACAAAGCGGTCCAGGAAATCTCGGAACGTCCTGTTCATCAAGTCCATAAACACTGATGGCGCATTCGTCAGTCCAAACGGCATGACCATGAACTCGAAATGTCCATACCTTGTGCTGAACGCCGTCTTCGGGATATCACATTCCCTTATCCTCAACTGATAGTACTCCGACTTCAAGTCCAACTTAGAATATACCGACGATCCGACCAACTGATCGAACAGATCATCAATCCTCGGGATCGGGTACTTGTTCTTCTCCGTCAGTTTGTTCAACTCTATGTAGTAGATACACAACCGCATACTACCATCCTTCTTCTTAACGAAGAGGACCGATGCGCTCCAAGGCGACGAGCTCGGACGCACATAACCTTGCTCCATCAGCTCCTCTAGCTGAACTTTCAACTCTGCCATCTCCTTAGGCGCCAACCTATACGGAGCACGTGACACCGGTTTTGTAACACCCCAAAAATCTCAAAATATGTTTGTACACAATTTTGGGTTGGAGGCTGTTAGACACGGCCTGGGACACGGGCATGTCCCAGGGCGTGTCAGGTGTACACGGCCTGGGACACGGGCGTGTCCCAGGGCGTGTTCAGGCTAGTCGACGTTTGAGAGTCGACGATCGTCGAGCCTGGGACATGGCCTTCGACACGGGCGTGTCCCAGGGCGTGTTCGAATTAATTTTCGAAATTGACCTATTCAAGTCAGAGCAGGACACGGCCTTGAACACGGCCGGGAACACGGGCGTGTGAGGCTGGACACGGGCGTGTCAGCTGCCGTGTTCCGACCCGTGTACTTGTTTTGGAAATCGGTGAGTACCGTATAACAGGAGACACGGGCGTGTCTCATGACTGACACGGGCGTGTCAGGTTCGACACGGGCGTGTTGATGCCCGTGTTCTCGAATATTTCAGTCGGTGCGACTGCCGCGTGTGCCGCTTAAGGGTACACGGCCTGTGACACGGGCGTGTCACAGGCCGTGTCGGCCAAATTTCAGGGGAATTTTCAGTAGATCGTGGCCCTTCATTTTCTTTAAATAAGATCCTGTGGCTGGAGTTCATTCCTGGGCTGATAAGGCCGGAAAAAGGGGGGAGAAGCTCATTCTTCTTTTTCATCTTCTCTTTCTAAAGTAAGAGAGAGGTGAGAGCAAGGAGGAAGAAGAGGAAGTGGAGTCCGGCTGCCGGTGGTGCTACGGTGGTCCAAATCGCGAGCCGAGTTCGGATTTGCGAAGGCAACGCTGCTGCGAAGGCTTTCATCCATCTCAAATTTCTCTCCATGGCTCCGAAGCGAACTCCTAGGGTAACGATTTCCTGCTTGGACATGTGAAGTCCTTAATTTCTGCATTGCATAGGGAAAACCCTTCCCCGCGAGTGTGCGGTGGGTTGTGGCGTCCCTTGGGGTAGATATGTGAAGTCCCCCTTGTTAGAGTCCGGAATTGGAGTACGGATCTAGGCATGCTGTGTGAAGCCCATCTGGACATGGTCTGGATTGGTGATGCTTGGTTGCATATCGGAGAAGGCTCCGTGATGATTGCTTGTATGCATGATGGATAAAAGTACTGGAGGAAGTCCAGGAAATTATGAGAGTTGGACTCTCTTGTGGCCGTGAGTGCTACTGGTGGAAAGTTGAGCTGTGAGGCTGCAACTAGGAAATGGTGGAACGGGTAAGGTGAAATTGTACCCGCGTCAGTCCAGGCATGAGTCTGACGATGTGAGCAACGGGAAAGGTGGATCTGTACCCACGTTATGGTTGTCTAACCTTGGGTGCTTAAGACCCTGTTAGGATCACATAGCGAGAGTCGACGGCCGGTGAGCCGATCAGACTAGAATGCTCATAGTGCGCCGTTATGTCTGGGACCTCTGAACGGTGTGAATGTGCCCTGAGTGCACGGAGCGTCGGGCCGTTGAGCCGACGTTTGTGATATGTGACGGTGCGGGCGTGCACGTCTTGCTTGAATGGCTATATATATCATGTTGGATGAATGCTTTGCAGGGATGGAATTCCGCTGCCCCGTGCTAGGGGCAGGGTCGTTATAATTGGTCAGCTGAATGCTGACCGTTGCCCTATTTTGCCACCATTTGGTGGATTGGTTCTTACAGGTGCTGGAGGAGCTGGTCCGAGCGGGACTTAGCGGGCTGAAGCCCAAAGCTGCATTGCTGCCCTCGAAGGCATTGTTTTGTTTCTTTTGTTCATGTGTGGCCGGCCTGCGTGCCGATGTATGTAAACCACACTCTTGTTAAGAGAAACTATTGTAAGGCCTTAAGGCCAGACTCTTTTGATGTATATATATACATTCCTATGTTAGTGGACAATGTTGTTTATCTTGAGTTCATGAATTCAACCGTGAAACTTCCGCTAGAATGCTCTGTGTTAGGATGCGTTGGTTATGATATTATTTAGTAACGTCTCCGCCTGTTTGTGGAATATGGTGTGGGGCCCCGGCCGGACCCTCTATTATATTCTTCTTGACGGGTAGAGGTGTTACAATTTGGTATCAGCTTGTTGGTCGATCTCTTCCGAATTTGCGGACGAATTCTTTTGAGAGGGGGCGAGCACGTGTCAGTGCCGTCGTTATAACACTTAATTTGAACTCAAGATTGTCCACTTAGGAATGCAAATACACTTGTTTGTTGAACTTGTGTATTCTCTTTGTATGATTGCCGTTTTTATTGGTCGTTAACTTGTGTGTTTTACACATATAGGTGACCAGAAGTGTTGCGGGTCAGTCCGAACCACAACGTTCTGTTGCGAGTGCGGCACCAGCCGAGGTGCCCACAAGTCCTCCATCCGCTGAAACAGTCCGTCTCATCACGGAAATGGTACTTGCTGTGATGAATGCTCAGCAAGCGGGGCAAGCACGTCCTGCAGTGGTGCCAACGCAAGCTGGGGTACGGCAAGAACCGATAGAAGCCGAAGTTGATCCGCGGGTAGCAGATCAACAATGGAAGCAATTCTTGAGCTTTAACCCTCCGCAATTTCATGGGGCGGGTACACCGGCCCAAGCAGAGGATTGGCTTGCAAGAATTAAGAGGATTATGAGGGCTATCAGGGTTGAGGAGGAACAGAAAGTGATGTTAGCCACTTTCCTACTGGAAGGAGAGGCGCGATTGTGGTGGGATGAGATTGAACTGCATCACTTGGCCGGCAGGCAATTGGCAGAGATTACAATGGAAGAATTCTCTCGGTTGTTCTTAGCACAACATCTGCCGATGCAGCAAAGGATGTCGATGGAAATGGAGTTCCAACGGTTAGCACAGGGAGATCGAAGTGTGGATGACTACCTACATGAGTTCACCCGGTTGGGAAGATATGCGGGCTCGATCTTCGCAGAAGAAGAGCGTAAGACTAGTCGGTTTTATGCGGGACTGCGAGATGAGCTAAGGTATTTGCTCTCGAGTTCTGTGAGTCAGGGATTCCAAGCCTTAGTCTGTACGGCTCGTTCTTTGGAGACGGACATGAAACGGGGGCAAGCAAAGGGAAACTTGGCGGTTGTGAAGCCGGAGTTTAAGCCGCCGCGTCCGGACAAGTTTGGCTACCGAAGGAAATGGAATAAGAAGTCTAAGTCTTCTGGACAAGCTCCTTCTGCGACTGTGACGAACACATCTGGGAATGGAGCTCGTGCTTGTTTTACGTGCGGGAAGGTTGGACACTTCGCACGTGAATGCCGATTTGGTCCTCCAAAGGGTGATAAGAAGACGGGAGCGTCTTATGCGGAGAAAGGGAAGGCTGTGGTGGAGTCTTCTGCCTCGCACGCGCAGCCCAGGGTCTTCAACCTTGGACAACAGGAGGCCATTAAGCAGGCTGATGTCGTCACAGGTGCGCTTAAGTTTTAATATTTATACTTTTGGTGTGCTGTGCTTGTTTTAATTGTCATGTTATAGGGTTTGTCCTTATACGAGAGTATCCGGCGCGAGCACTGTTCGACACAGGTGCTTCACATTCGTTTCTGTCTGAGGATTTTGTCTTGCGTGTCGGGGTGCCTATCCGGACCAAGACAGACAGTGTAAAGGTGTTGTTGCCTAACGGATGTTTGATGTGCGCGGATCGATCTTGCGGTCTTGAGGTCAAGATAGGAAGTCGGGAGTTCAAAGTGGAAACACTAGTATTGCCGATCAAAGAGTTTGATATAATCTTTGGTATGGACTGGCTTTCAGAGCAGCGTGCCTGTATTGATTGCACTTCAAAAGAGGTCACACTTGGGCAAAATACCGAACAAGAGACCAAGTTCATTGGTATGCAAGGGATGAGTGGGATGTTGTTATCCGCTCTCCAAGTTATTAAGGCAGTTCGGAAGGGTGCGGAGTTGTTCTTCACACTCATAGAGGCGGTGGCGCCAAAGGCCAGTGTGAGTGAAGTGCCGATTGTGTCGGAATATGCGGATGTGTTTCCAAAGGACCTTCCGGGGTTACCTCCCCAAAGGGAAATTGACTTCGCTATCGAGCTGGTGCCGGGTGCAAAACCCGTGGCCCGTTCGCCGTATCGGGTAGCGCCAAAAGAAATGGCCGAACTAAAAGTTCAGTTGCAAGAGTTGTTGGAGCAGGGATACATACGCCCAAGTATGTCACCTTGGAGCGCACCTGTTCTTTTTGTGAAAAAGAAAGACGGTGGTTTGCGAATATTTATTGATTATCGCGAACTGAACAAGCTGACGGAGAAAAACAAGTATCCAATTCCTCGGATCGATGACTTGTTCGATCAGCTAGCAGGCTCAACCGTCTATTCGAAGTTGGATTTGAAGTCCGGGTATTACCAGTTGCGGATTAGGGAAGGTGACATTCCCAAGACAGCGTTTGGCACACGCTATGGTCATTATGAGTTCACAGTGATGCCGTTCGGCTTGTGTAATACGCCTTCGGTATTCATGGATCTCATGCATCGTACGTTCCGCGAATACCTGGATCTATTTGTGATTGTGTTTATTGATGATATCCTGGTATATTCACAATCGGAGGAAGATCATGCAAACCATTTGCGATTAGTATTGCATACCTTGCGAAGGAATAAGCTGTATGCCAAGTTCTCAAAGTGTGAGTTCTGGCTCTCGTCGGTGGCTTTTCTAGGCCATGTGGTAAGTGGAGAGGGCATAGCGGTGGATCCGGCTAAGATAAGTGCCATTCGGGATTGGCCAGTGTTATCTTCAGTGGCCGAAGTCAGGAGTTTCCTTGGACTGGCGGGCTACTATAGGAGGTTCGTGGGGAACTTCTCCCGGATTGCTTTGCCTCTGACTACGTTGACGAGAAAGGATCAGAAGTTCATTTGGACGCCGGAGTACGCACGAGCTTTTGAGGAGCTGAAGAATCGTTTGACCACGGCGCCCGTGTTGACGTCGCCATGTGGTACAGATGGATTTGAGATATACAGCGATGCGTCAGGAAGCGGCTTAGGCTGCGTTCTCCTGCAGTTTGGCAAGGTGATCGCTTATGGTTCACGTCAATTGAAAGTGCATGAACGTAATTACCCCGTCCATGATTTGGAGTTGGCGGCGGTGATCTTTTCGCTAAAGTTGTGGCGGCATTATCTATATGGCGTGAAAGTAGATATTTATACCGATCATAAAAGCTTAAAGTATCTGCTCGATCAAAAAGAGTTGAATATGCGACAAAGAAGGTGGATGGAATTCCTTGGGGATTATACCTTCGACATTCACTATGTTCCCGGAAAGGGAAATGTGGTCGCTGATGCCTTGAGTCGTCGGGCTCCGGTGCAGGCAAATTGGTTGCGGATACATGATGAGCGGTTAGTCCAAGAGTTGGAAGCCTTGGAGATATCTTGTGTGGAAAGAGATTCTTCAACTGAAGCAAGCATGAACTGGTTGGAAGTTCAATATGACCTTGCTGACAGGGTTCGGCGGGCAACGGAGTTGGATGAAAGTCTCCAACGCTATGCAAAGGAGGGATCTGGTGATCAGTTCTCCTGGGATGATGGTTTGTTACGAAAGGATGGCCGATTGTGCGTCCCTAGTGCGGGTAAATTGCGAGAAGGGCTGCTATATGAAGCGCACTTTACAAAGTATTCAATTCACCCTGGGAGCACAAAAATGTACAAAGACATGAAGAAACTGTTCTGGTGGCCTAGTTTAAAGAAGGACATAGCCGCGTATGTGGCTAAATGTCGTACTTGTGCTTTGGTAAAGGCAGAATGTCAACGGCCGAGTGGTTTCCTGAAGTCGTTGCCGGTTCCGCAATGGAAATTTGAGGATATTTCTATGGATTTCGTGCACGGATTGCCGAGATCTCAGCGTGGCCATGACTCAATCTGGGTGATTGTAGACCGGTTGACAAAGGTGGCTCACTTTATACCAAACAAGCGGGACGATTCAGTGGAAACGTTGGCAAAGCTCTATGTGGAGCAGATAGTTCGATTGCACGGTGTTCCTCGGAGCATCGTAAGTGACCGAGATGGGCGCTTTACTTCAAAGGATTGGAGATTAGTTCATCAGATGTTGGGCACGAAGTTAGCATTCAGTACGGCCTTTCACCCGCAAACGGATGGCCAAACTGAACGAACCAACAGAACGATGGAGGATATGCTCCGTATATGCGCCCTGGACTTCGGTAAGAAGTGGGAAGAACATCTTGTTATGGTGGAGTTTGCCTATAATAATAGCTATCAAGCGAGTATAGGCATGGCCCCATTTGAAGCGCTGTATGGTCGCAAGTGTCGTACACCGCTAGCTTGGGCAGAAACTGGCGAGACTAAACTTTTAGGCAAAAAGGAAGTCGAGGATGCTACCTCAACAATACGCTCTATTCGAGAGAGGCTCCTAATAGCCCAAGATCGGCAGGCCAAGTATTACAATGCTAAGCACCGGAACGTGGAGTTCGCGGTGGGTGAATGGGTCTATTTAAAGATTAAGCCCTTCAAAGGCGTATCTCGGATCCGGCGGTTGAAAAAGCTAAGTCCGCGATACCTTGGTCCGTTTGAAGTGGTGGAGCGAATTGGGGAAGCTGCCTATCGGTTAGCTCTTTCATCGGAATTGAGTGGATTGCATGACGTGTTTCACATCTCGGTGTTACGCAAAGTAGTCAAGGATCCAGCTCATATAGTTGAAAATGATCGAGTGCCAGTTGAGTATGGGCTAACGACAAAGGTGAAGCCTATACGGATAGAGGATCGAGCCGAGAAACAGTTGCGGAACAAGGTGATCGGGATGGTCAAAGTCCGGTGGGACAATTGTGGCCGAGAAGAGCTAACATGGGAGCGCGAGCAGACCATGCGAGCCGAGTTTCCCGAGTTATTTTCGTAACTTGTTCGCTCGTTATATATGTAATAGAAACATATAAATGTTTTATTATTTTCTCCCTTTTGTCTTCAAATTTCGGGACGAAATTTTATTAAGGGGGGGGGGGGGAGGATTGTAACACCCCAAAAATCTCAAAATATGTTTGTACACAATTTTGGGTTGGAGGCTGTTAGACACGGCCTGGGACACGGCCTGGGACACGGGCGTGTCCCAGGGCGTGTCGGGTGTACACGGCCTGGGACACGGGTGTGTCCCAGGGCGTGTTCAGGCTAGTCGATGTTTGAGAGTCGACGATCGTCGAGCCTGAAAAACAGCCTTCGACACGGGCGTGTCCCAGGGCGTGTTCGAATTAATTTTCAAAATTGACCTATTCAAGTCAGAGCAGGACACGGCCTTGAACACGGCCGGGAACACGGACGTGTGAGGCTGGACACGGGCGTGTCAGCTGCCGTGTTCCGACCCGTGTACTGGTTTTGGAAATCGGTGAGTACCGTGTAACAGGAGACACGGGCGTGTCTCATGACTGACACGGGCGTGTCAGGTTCGACACGGGCGTGTCGATGCCCGTGTTCTCGAATATTTCAGTCGGTGCGACTGCCGCGTGTGCCGCTTAAGGGTACACGGCCTGTGACACGGGCGTGTCACAGGCCGTGTCGGCCAAATTTCAGGGGAATTTTCAGTAGATCGTGGCCCTTCATTTTCTTTAAATAAGATCCTGTGGCTGGAGTTCATTCCTGGGCTGATAAGGCCGGAAAAAGGGGGGAGAAGCTCATTCTTCTTTTTCATCTTCTCTTTCTAAAGTAAGAGAGAGGTGAGAGCAAGGAAGAAGAAGAGGAAGTGGAGTCCGGCTGCCGGTGGTGCTACGGTGGTCCAAATCGCGAGCCGAGTTCGGATTTGCGAAGGCAACGCTGCTGCGAAGGCTTTCATCCGTCTCTAATTTCTATCCATGGCTCCGAAGCGAACTCCTAGGGTAACGATTTCCTGCTTGGACATGTGAAGTCCTTAATTCCTGCATTGCATAGGGAAAACCCTTCCCCGCGAGTGTGCGGTGGGTTGTGGCGTCCCTTGGGGTAGATATGTGAAGTCCCCCTTGTTAGAGTCCGGAATTGGAGTACGGATCTAGGCATGCTGTGTGAAGCCCATCTGGACATGGTCTGGATTGGTGATGCTTGGTTGCATATCGGAGAAGGCTCCGTGATGATTGCTTGTATGCATGATGGATAAAAGTACTGGAGGAAGTCCAGGAAATTATGAGAGTTGGACTCTCTTGTGGCCGTGAGTGCTACTGGTGGAAAGTTGAGCTGTGAGGCTGCAACTAGGAAATGGTGGAACGGGCAAGGTGAAACTGTACCCGCGTCAGTCTAGGCGTGAGTCTGATGATGTGAGCAACGGGAAAGGTGGATCTGTACCCGCGTTATGGTTGTCTAACCTTGGGTGCTTAAGACCCTATTAGGATCACATAGCGAGAGTCGACGGCCGGTGAGCCGATCAGACTAGAATGCTCATAGTGCGCCGTTATGTCTGGGACCTCTGAACGGTGTGAATGTGCCCTGAGTGCACGAAGCGTCGGGCCGTCGAGCCGACGTTTGTGATATGTGACGGTACGGGCATGCACGTCTTGCTTGAATGGCTATATATATCATGTTGGATGAATGCTTTGCAGGGATGGAATTCCGCTGCCCCGTGCCAGGGGCAGGGTCGTTATAATTGGTCAGCTGAATGCTGACCGTTGCCCTGTTTTGCCACCATTTGGTGGATTGGTTCTTACAGGTGCTGGAGGAGCTGGTCCGAGCGGGACTTAGCGGGCTGAAGCCCAAAGCTGCATTGCTGCCCTCGAAGGCATTGTTTTGTTTCTTTTGTTCATGTGTGGCCGGCCTGCGTGCCGATGTATGTAAACCACACTCTTGTTAAGAGAAACTATTGTAAGGCCTTAAGGCCAGACTCTTTTGATATATATATATACATTCCTATGTTAGTGGACAATGTTGTTTATCTTGAGTTCATGAATTCAACCGTGAAACTTCTGCTAGAATGCTCTGTGTTAGGATGCGTTGGTTATGATATTATTTAGTAACGTCTCCGCCTGTTTGTGGAATATGGTGTGGGGCCCCGGCCGGACCCTCTATTATATTCTTCTTGACGGGTAGAGGTGTTACAGGTTTGGCCCCCGGTACGAGCTCGATCGTGAAATCAATCTCCCGCTACGGTGGGGCTCCGGGAAGACTATCCAGGAACACATCGGGGTATTCACAAACCAAGGGGATGCTATCCAATATGGACTTTGGCTCCTCAGCCCCCACTATTGCGAAGAATAGCTTTGCACCAGCACGAACTGCCTTTACCACCTGAAGAGCAGACATCAGCGTCTTGCTCGACCCCTTGAGTCCCTCGAATGTTGTCCCCCGCCCAACACCCAGCTTGACCTCCTTCCGGTCGCAGTCAATCCAAGCCTTCTGCAACAAAAGCCAATCCATCCCAAAGATAACGTCGAACTCTACTACCGGCAGCAATGACGCTAGCAAGTCGAACTCTTGGCTCCCTATGTGAACCTTTACGGTGCACACTCTGTCCGCACGCATCGAGCACCCATTCGGTAGCAGCACATCCAACTTGTCCTTCGCCATCGAAGAAGGGAATCTGATGCGTGATATAAAATTTTCGGACAAGAAGGAGTGTGAAGCTCCCGTATCGAATAGTGCCCGTGCCGGACTTTCGCTAATCAAAACAAAGCCTATGCAAACCATATTAGGCTAACAAGCAATAAACAATAGTATCTAAGTTAACTTGCTATAAATTAACTCGTACCTGTCACCACATTCGCTTGTTTAATAGCCTCCTACTGCCCCAAGTTGTAGACTCTAGGCTGAGTCGGAGCATAGTGGGACGCGGTTGACTCCACCTCCTTGCCCTTCTCTTCGTAAGTAGCTCCTTGCTTTCTCTCGGACTTTGGGCGTCCTTTCCAGCAATCGCGGGCAAAGTGCCCCATCTTTCCACACGTGAAACAAATGCCCGGGGTTCGGTTGGTAGTTATCCCCGAGGCACCTGCAGAAGGAGCTGGACCTGACGTCCTAGTATTCTTGTAGAATCTTCGATAGCCCGACTTCGACGTAGTCGGCGCTTTGAACTCCGATTTCTTCCCGCCAGATTCCTTCTTAGCTTGCACATTTCTCATGTCCTTCTCCAAGGACCGAGCCGAGTTGACCAAGGTTAGGAAAACCTGCGCCATGGGCCCCGACAGTAGCAACCTCAGCTCATCTCTTAACCCTTCATAGAAGCGGTTAGTCTTTCGCTCCTTGTTGGCAAAGGTAGCGCTAGCATATCTCCCCAATCGAGTAAACTCGTGGAGGTACTCGTCTACAGTGCTATCTCCTTGCACAAACTTTTGGAACTCGTTCTCCAATGCGATCCTCTGCGCTGATGGGAGGTATCGAGCCATGAACAATCTTGCAAACTCCGCCATAGGAACTTCGGCCAACGGCCTTCCCCTCAACTGGTGTAGCTCTAGGCCTTCCCACCATAACCTTGCGTCCCCATCCAAAAGGAACGTCGCTATTGTGGTCTTCTGCCACTCTTCCGTTTCTGTCGCTGTCATCACCCTATTGACTCTTGAGAGCCAATCTTCAGCCTGGGTCGGGGTTTCTGCTCCCATGAACACCGGTGGATGGAAGCCCATCACATGCTTCAACTTTCTTTCAGTTGCTTTCCTAGGCAACTCTGGCTCCACCGCCACTTGTTCAACCCTTCTTGGCTCCGCCGCTTGGAGCGGCACTTGCTCCTCCGCAGGAGCAGGCTGCTGCACCTGTCTTGTAGGTTGCGCATTAATCATCGCCATGACAGCTTCTGCCACCAACCTAATGGTCTCGGCAAACGAAGGTGTTGTAGGCGCTTCACTTGGCGCACTGCTTGCCTTAGAACCTGGCCGTTCTGACGGCCCAACACCACTTCTGGTCACCTATAATCGTGCAAAACACAGATAAGCGACCACAAACTATTGCAAACAGCAATTATAGGAACACGCAGGTTCCTCAAACATATGTATTTTCATTCCTAAGTGGACATTCATGGGTTCTTTTCATGTTATAACGATGACGCACACATGTGCTCACCACCCCTTAAAGTGAATTCGCCCACGAATTCTTTTAAGTTTGACTGAAACCTCCCTCTGATACCAATTTGTAACACCCCTATCCGTCAGATAGCATATAGCAGTAGGTCCGGCCGGGGCCCGACGCCATATACTACGGACAGACCGGTTGGTTACGCGTTGAAACCATTCAACCAATTGCACGCCCTACACAACACCTAGCGAAAGCATTAAAATTAAGTTGCACAATTAAGAACCCTGCCAACAGCATGAATGTCCACTACAATAACACCCGCAGGAATGATCCAATACACAGAAAAATAGAAATGGCCTTAAGGCCTTACATAGTTTTGCCTGACATAAAAGTGTTTTCATACATCGGCTCGCAGGCCGGCCACACTTTGTCACAATGAAACACTCAAAATTAGGCCTTCGAGGGCCGGCTCAGCAACTTGGGCTTTAGCCCGCTATTTTCCGCTCGGCTCCGTAGCACCTGCAAGCACAAAGCACCGCCCGGTGGAAAACAAAAGCAACGGTCAGCTATGCTGACCAAATTATAACGATCCCGCCCCAAAATCGGGGCGGCGATGCTCTTTCCCTGCACTTTATTAGTATAGGCAATTTATTAGTGTAAACACACATCATCACAGGCGTAGGCTCGCACGGCCACACACCTCGTGCACACAGGGCACATTCACGGCGAACCGGCCAACGTCACGTCAATTCAAGCCATAGACGTTCCCGTTCCACCACCGCCCCTTGGACGGCCAACCATATGAGCATTTTGTCTTCTTGGCCTTGGTCACGACAATTTAAGCCATAGACCGCCGAAGACTCTCATCCATGCCAATGGTCCCACCGAACGACATAGATCGGGTACGGTTCCGCCTGACCCGTGCTCACATCGCAATGGCAATTTAAGCCATATGCGCAGGTCAAGACTCACCAAGTCCCGTTTCCGCCACAACAATCACATAACCCGGTTATGTTCACGTTGGCTCCCCGGCCATCGTGTTGGCAAAACTTGCTTTTGCCCAGTTTTCCGGGTGTACCTTGGAGTTAATCTCCAAGGCTCCCTGTTGCAATCTACCACATAGAAAACCCGAAAAACGCCCAAATACCCGGAGTCTTCCCCGGTTCATATGCAATGAAACATCACCGATCCGGCTCTACTTGTCCGGATAGGCTTCACACACAATGCCTATGTCCGTTTTCGCATACGGACTCTATACAAGGGGGACTTTACATATCTATCCCAAGGAACGCTCCAACTCTTCGCTCACTCGCGAGAGAGGGCTTCCTATGCAAAGGGAAAAAGGGCTTCACATGCCCAAGGATGAGAAATCATTACCCTTGCGTTCTTCCGCGGCGCCATGAAAAACTATGCGGTTGGAAAGCACCGCAACGGCGTCACCTCCGCGGATCTGGACTCGGATCGCGATTCAGAGCTCCAACGCTCCACCGCCGGCCGGATCTTGGTCTCCAACCTCTTCCTTGCTCTCCCCTCTCTCTAAACCCTTAGAGAGAGAATGCCCAAAAGAAAATGGGGTATTCCACCCTAATTCCCAGCTAAAACCACCCAGGAGTAGCCCCCCACCGTCGGATCCAAAGTCAAGGAAATGAACGGCCACGATTAGGCCTCAAATTATAAAATTTGGGCCGAACACGGGTTGCAACACGGCCGTATGCCTGGCTGTGTCACCCATTTGCCATCTCGACCGCCTCGAAAACCAGCACACGGCATTCGACACGGCCTCCGACACGCCCGTGTCACATGTGAACGCCCGTGCCGAGACCCGTGTCACGCCCCCCGTATGCAATCAGCTAGCTTTCCCAACCCGAGAAGGACACGGCCTGCGACACGGCACCCGACACGCCCGTGTTGCATGTGACACGCCCGTATCAGGGCCCGTGTCATGGCCCGTGTGCCTGACTCAGAAAACTGCCCAAAGTGACACGCCCTGGAACACGCCTGTGTCCCAGGCCGTGTTCCTCAACTCGACGATCTCCGATCATCAAAACGTCGACCACATGACCCGTGGCCGAACACGCCTGTGTCACGCCCGTGACACGCCCGTGTCACGCCTGTGACACGCCCGTGACACCTGCTCCAAAATTCAGACTGGGCTTAAAACATCACCCGTCCCTCTTTTGAGTTTCGGGGTGTTACATCGGCTACTTAGTTCGTTTTCTGGGGTGGTAGTTCAAGGTGAACTCATAGTCGCATAAGAACTCTAACCACCGCCATTGTCTTAAGTTCAACTCCTTTTGAGTATGAATGTACTTCAAGTTTTTATGGTCTGAGAAAATCTCGCAGTGGACGCCGTATAGATAATGCCTCCAAACATTCAAGGAGAACACCACTGCTCCTAGCTCCAAATCATGATCTGGGTAATTGATTTCGTGCTTCTTCAATTGTCTTGAAGCATAAGCAATCACGTGCCCGCGCTGCATCAATACCGCACCAATCCCTTGATATGACGCGTCCGTGTAAACTTGGAATCCTTTCTTCCCAGATGGAAGGACGAGGATAGGGGAGGAGGTAAGTCTATCCTTCAATTCTTGGAACTCCGCTTCACATTGAGGTGTCCACTCAAATGGCACTCCTTTTTTTGTCAAAGAAGCGGGAGGGCAATCTTGGAGAATTCTTTTACGTACTTGCGTAGTATCCGGCAAGTCCAAGGAAGCTCCGCATGTCAGCCCCTGACTTTAAAGGCGACCACTCCTTTACGACAAGCACTTTGGCCGGATCCACAGCTAGCCCAGCCCCCCCGGTCACATGACCCAAGAAGGAAACCTCCTTAAGCCAGAATTCACATTTGCTAAATTTGGCGTACAAGGCGTGCTCCTTCAATTTCTCCAACACCAAGGTTAGGTGCTCGCCATGCTCCTCCTCCGTCCTTGAGTAGACTAGGATGTCGTCGATGAAGACATTGACAAAGATGTCCAAATAGGGCTCGAACACCTTGTTCATCAGGCTCATGAAGGCCGAAGGGGCATTTGTGAGCCCAAACGGCATCACAGTGAACTCGTACAGCCCATATCTTGAACTGAAGGCTGTTTTCTGGATGTACCCTTCTTGTATTATCAATTGGTAATACCCTGAGCGCAAGTCCAGCTTAGAAAACCAATGCGCTCCCACTAGTTGGTCGAACAACTCGTCGATCCGAGGTAGCGGGTAAGTGTTCCGCACCGTCAACCGATTGAGTTCCCGATAATCTATGCACAGACGCAAGGTTCCTGTAACATCCCATTTCCGGCTAGACCCCTAGGAGTCGGTTGGTTGTGGTAGAACCCTGGGGAGCCCAGAAATCGAAATAAAACGACCAAGAATTCGGGTCACGGGTTGGTCACGCCCGTGACCTACCCGTCACGCCCGTGACCTAGGGCGTGACTCACTCGACGATCGTCGAACTCAGGGAGACGATCGTCGGACGCTGAATTTTCAACCCGACCCTGTCACGCCCGTGACCCAGGTGTCACGCCCGTGACCTGGGGGCGTGACTCCTTCGACGATCGTCGATCTCAGTTAGACGATCGTCGGGCGCAGAATTTGCCTCATGGCCTGTCACGCCCGTGACCCGCAATGTCACGCCCGTGACATAGGGCGTGACCACCTTCGATGATCGTCGATTTCAGTTCGACGGTCGTCGGCCAGGAATTGGCCACACGGGCATGTCACGCCCGTGACCCACAATGTCACGCCCGTGACATAGGGCGTGACCACGCTCGACGATCGTCGATCCCAATTCGACGATCGTCGAACCAGAATTGGTCACACGGGCCAGTCACGCCCGTGACCCGGGTGTCACGCCCGTGACCACCCTTCGACGATCGTCGATCTCAGTTCGACGATCGTCGAACCCAGAATTGGCTAACCAGGCCTGTCACGCCCGTGACCTATGTGTCACGCCCGTGACCGAGGCCGAAACGTCAGCCAGACTGAAAATTTCGGTAACCGACGCCATAATAAATTCTTATTATGGGAAGGAAAACCAAGGGTATTTATGGGCCGTTTCCTACTTTAATTATTTAAATAATTAAGGAAATGTTGGTCCAATAGGAAATCGCCACCTGGCGAGCACCTCTTCATCTCCAACGTTTCAACTGCCATTCGTCATAACCGAAACGTCATTAAGGGAATTATTAATGGCCGCGGACGTTTCATCCTTTTCCCTCCCCACTTGCTGATCTATAAAAGACTCCTAAGAGCAAGAGGAAAAGGTTACACTCTCCCTCAAACTGTTTTAGATTTTCCCCCTTGCTGTTGAAGAATTTCCGGCGACGCCACCACCGCGCAAATGGCTTCCCGACGCTCTGCACGCCTCCAACCCGCGAACAAGGTCCTCCCCTCCCCCTTCTTCTGCGGATAGATCTTAGAAATCGTTAGGAGAGATATCGGGCTCAAAAGAGCCAGATCGGGTGAGCGTATTCGTGGTTTTTCCGAAAATTTCATGGTGGCGGGTTCGCCGGAAACCGCCTCTCCGGCGGCCGTGCCGCCGCCTGACGATATCCCTCACCTCAACAGAGGTGGTGGTGGTGGTCGGCCAGGGAGATGGCTGGATGGCCGGTAAATAGCTTGGAAAAGCTACAGGAAATTAGGTTTTCAGGGCTCTGGATTCGGGCTGTAGAAGAAGATGAACAGTGCCGTTTAATTAGATTTTATTTGTGAAGCAATTTCTGAATGAAAATATCTGTCACTTTAAATAAATTGGGAAAAATACCTAGAGGCTCCTACAGGAAAAGTGGTCAACATAGAAAATGTAGCACTTGAAGTCTAGTTTAATTCAAAATTGATTTCACTCAATTTGGAATCCTGGTTAGACCACAGCACCCTTTTTGGTGAGGTCTATCCAGAGGGCCGTCTAAACCTTAGAAAAAATTCCCCACTCTAAACCAGTCATCAAAATGACTTGAAATTTGGGGTGTGGCCTAATCTTATCTATATCTAGGTGGTATCCAAAAATCAGAATTTTTGGGAAATATTTTTCTATAGTTTTGAGAAAAATTCAATAATCCTAGTCTAATTTAATTAGATGGTTAAATAATTTCCAAACCCTCCCAAATTTTGGTGAGTGGTCCCTGGGTTCACCATAAGGTTCTGTATAATTTTTCATCTCATTTGGAGATGGTTTGGATTAGAAATGATTAACCCTAAGTTTTGCCCTAATAAGGGGTCTTAGGTTAAAAGTGCACTTTTGAGATTTGAGTGGTCAGATCACCTCAACAGAGGCTGAGACTTTTACCACTGGCTAGTAATATTCTCTAGCACCCCCTCATAGAGTTTGAGGTAGATCGGGGTAAGTTTGCCCTAAGAACCAAGGCCAAACCCTAAGGATGGATCTTGGTGGTGTGTGAAGATCATGGGGTCAGATGACCTTGGATTGACCCGAAATTGGGTGAAGAGAACCATAGGGCCAATATAGTTCTCTGGATGAAATCTTAGTAGATTTGGAGACCGTTGGGATACCTAAAAACCTAGCCCTAGTTTAGGGAGCAAAACTTGTAGAGATAGGGAATGACACTAAACCACACTGAAAAGTGATAAGAATTGGGTAGAATGTATTATAGGGATGGTACAAGCTCTGGATATTTTTCTATGAATTTTATGATCATTATTTTGGATACTTCTTTAATGATTTAGTAGTTGTATGATTTGCTTAGAAAATTTATTATGGAATTCACACTTTCTGGAAATTGATGAAATTTAGGTAGGGAACGTTTATTATGATTTTAAATCTCTGTGAATTTTTATGGGATTTTTGGAAGATTAAATCCAAGGCTTGCTTCATTAAGTATGTTTTACCTTGATTATTTGATTAAATCTTTAGTGGTGTTTAGCAAGCTAGTAAAATTATGATTCTCTGCACAAAGATCTTTTATATATCATACTACTGACTAGTAATTTTTCTATAATTTTTCGATGAATAATTCCAGTACTTCCTTCTTTACGTAGTATTAACGTGATTATATTGGATAAATTATTTAGAGGCCAAGTACTTTCTACAAAATTCTGAGAATTTGTATTTGAGGTTATCTTGCTGTCATTTAATGATCATGATTTTTGGGTAGCCATTACTTAAGAGGATCATGTACTTCATGTTTAAAATGACCCATGGCCCGTCCTTTGGAAAAATTAAATAAATGTCTGATTAATTAGGGAAATTATAAGTTTATGGATTTAGACGAATTATGTTATGGTAGACTTCCATTAAATATTATAGGAGATTAGGAAGATAATTTGGTGTACCTCCCCTTGTGCACCTCATATAGCTTAGGATGGTCTGCATATAGTAGAACCACGGAAACTCTGATAATTGATGGTTGGTAGGGCAAGCTGAGATAGAGTTCATCATGGGAAGTCAGGGTAAGTAGAGTGTGAGACTGGTTAGGATAAGGGAGTACGGGAATGACGAAAGATCGTCCATCCCGGGAAGAAGAGGAAGAGTCTTAATACTCTAGGGTTAGAACTAAAGTAACTAAAAGAGGATCGGGTTAAGGGAGATCAACCAATAATAATAAGTGCCTTGCGAAAGGGAACTTCGGGCCGTAATGCCGCCGTCTTGGTTCCTAGTGCCCCTTGAGAGCCCTTCACGGGGTATACCGGGGGCAGTCCTGGGCTAACGTAAACCATAGGAATAATAAATTGAAAGAGCAACTAGTATAACTAGGGTTGCACATACACACACCTCGGTGGCTAGAAAGGTAGAATAATTGGTTTGGTTGCTTTCAGACAGTAGCTCTGAAGGTAGATGCACAGACGGACTGTCCGGGGGGGCCGAGGGCTCGAGGGTTGGAGTACAGAATAAAAGTGGTGGGTCTTCGGTATCTGATTGTCGTTCACACCGACATCGGTACGCTGACTCGGCGGTGTGGGACACTTAGCCAAAGAAAGTCTGGTGGGTACAGCCAGCAGTAGTACGCGGATACTCTAGGTTGTGTTCTTCTAGGGGCGTACGGAAGGGCTAGGCCTGGTAGTGTGGATGCCCGCCTAGGAGTGGGGGGCCCGACCCACTGTCTCCGTTTGCCACTACGGAGGTTCTTGGGAGTGAAGCTAGCTGCCCAAACAGGGGGAACTAAAGGTCTGTGCGCATAGAGTCGTGTGCGTGAGTTGCACTTGCATGAATCATGGCATAGCATATCACTACACTCATATTTGCATACAACCGACACCCCAACGTATAAATCGGTATGAGACTTTTTATACGATGGGAGCCTTGTAGAAGATCCCTTAACTTATAAGTTTGTATGGGCATTCATATAAGTTAAGGTTACATACTTACTTGTTTGTTTACTTACTGTTCTCTAGCTGCCTTTTTATACAATTTGCAATTTATTAATTGCTCTACCTATTACAACATTTACACTGTTCACCTATTATAACTTGCTAGTTAGGACCACCGTCACCTGCTTGATTATTCTCCACTTTTGCAGCTTCCCTTTCCTCCTATCCGCCCGGTGCTTAGGAGCCGTGGTGGGAGGGGTAGGGGATGATAGGGCTTAGTCTTTATGACTAATGGTTTTCGAACCAAACATTACAGGAGCTCCGGATGGGAGACAGGGACAAGCACCAGCGGAGTACGGTGCGCATGGAGGTGGGACAGTCTAGCACCGGTGCACCTGCGACCAGCTCCGTGAGTGATTAGTATTTTCTTAGCTTCCATGATGAGTGACTTGTAGTGAGGACTCTGATGTACTGGGCTTGAGCCCATCTATCTATTTTCCTATTATTATCTACTGATGGACTGGTTATGATTTCACTTTTATTTACATGATTCTGTGGACTTGTTTACATTTTTTGTATAAATGCTTCTCTTTCTTGTGATCGAAAAGGGCCGGCAGAATTGGCGTTTTGTAGTGGTTGCCTTCCCGTGAGTCGGTGCCACCGCAAAACGGCAATTCTGGGCTAAGACCCCGGTGGTTGAAAAAGAAAAAAAAAGGGGGTCCTACAAGTGGTATCAGAGGAGACCTCGATCGAAAAAAGAGAAGTAGTCCACAAAAAACCTTGGGCCACCCCCGTGCGAGCTTAGTTTGCGGACAAACTAGCAGCGGAAGCAGTGGTGTGCCCATGAGGGAAATCACATGTGAAAGTCCATCCTAACTCTTCTTAAATCTAATTCATTCACTCTCTAACAAATGGAATTTTTACTTGTAGCCTGCGACGAACCCTACATCGCAACAGGGGACACCTCAGGCTCCGAATGTGGTCCCGACTCCGCCAGCACCAGTTCCGTTCCAGTAGACGGAGATGGGGCAAACACTGACGGCCATCCTGGAGGCCTTCAGAGCCCAGCAAGCCCCGGCCCCACAGCCAAACCCCGGGGCCAATTGGATGACTGTCTTCCGGGGACTTTCCCCTCCATCTTACTAGGGGACGGAGTCTGCAGTACGTACAGAGGAGTGGTTGGACACTATTTACGAGATGCTGGCAGGGATTCGATGCCCCACGGAGGAGGCAGTCGCTTTGGCAGTCTCCTGCTTAGAGTCACATGGAAAGAGATGGTGGAAATCTCAGCTGGACACCACCTTTGCAGGGATGGACTGTGCTGATATTACTTGGGAGGAGTTCAGAGCAGCGCTCTTGGGACATTTTGTACCTCAGTCGGCGAGAGATGACCTGGAGGATAGGTTCCTGCGGTTGAGGCAGGGGAACAGGACTGTAGTGGAGTACTATCAGGAGTTCACTCACCTGGCCCGTTATGCGGACGCTTACCAGCTAGACGATGCTGACTATACCCGGCAGGTTTGCTGCAGCCGCTTCTGGTGCCGGAATGGAAGTTTGAGGATATAGCCATGGACTTCATACATGGGCTACCTCGATCCCGTGTGGGGAATGACTCGATCTGAGTGATAGTGGACAGGCTAACAAAGGTGGCCAAATTCATTCCAGTGGCAAAGGGCGCACCAGTCAGTGTATTAGTACGGAGGTTCATTGAGCAGTTTGTGTGTTATCATGGGGTGCCCAAGACTATTGTTTCGGATCGGGATGGGCGGTTTACATCTAGGGAATGGAGGTCAGTCCAGGCCCATCTGGGTTCTCGGTTGACATTCAGCACAGCCTTTCACCCTCAGACCGACGGTCAGACAGAGCGCACTAACCGTACACTAGAGGATCTGTTGCGACTATGTATTTTGGACCGTGGCGAGCCTTGGGAGAGATTGCTGCCACTGGTCGAGTTTTCGTACAACAACGCTCATCAGTCCAGCATAGGCATGGCTCCATACAAAGCATTGTACGGGAGGAGGTGCAGAACCCCACTATTATGGGTTCAGGATGAGGATCCGCAGGCACTAGGCTCGGAGTTTGTGGGAGATACAGATGCTCAGATTAGATTGATCCGAGACAGGATGTTGGAAGCCCAGAGCAGACAGGCGAAATACTACGATGCGAGGCATCGCCAAGTAGAGTTCCAGGTAGGAGACCGGGTTTTCTTGAAGGTACGGCCGATGCACGGAGTCTCGCGGGTTCGCGGGCGGAAGAAGCTCAGTCCGAGATATATAGGGCCCTATAGGATCCTGGAGCGGATCGGCCCCTTAGCCTATAGACTGGAGCTACCGCCGGAGTTAGCGGGATTGCATGACGTCTTCCACGTCTCCTCACTTCGGAGGGCTCTGCTACGCCCTGAGCAGCTGATTTCCTCGGCAGATGGCCCGGTGGCCTCGGATCGGTCAGTCAACTTGGAGCCTATCAGGATTGACGACACGACAGTGCGTGTCTTGCGACGGAAGAAGGTTCCGTTGGTCAAGGTTCTGTGGAACAATCATGGGCAGGAGGAGCATACATGGGAGCCACAGGACTTGATGCGGCAAAAATACCCGGAACTTTTTCGTCAGGTATACCTCACAACCCCTCTGGACAATCAATTTGCCTTCCTGTTTTAAACCAATGGGACTGAAATTTCAAGAATAGGGGCTAATCTTTTGTTTATTGGGGTGAATATACCTAGTTAGGTGGGCGAATTAATCTTAAACTTGAAACTTCATAAAGCGAACATAACATAGGGATGTAATTTCTTTAATTCTCATGGGATGTTACAAGCTTCTTTTCCCGATTTGAGTCCCGTAGGCTTAGCCTTGATTTCGGGGACGAAATCTTTGTTTTGTTTATTGGGATTTGTAACATCCCATTTCTGGCTAGACCCCTAGGAGTCGGTTGGTTGTGGTAGAACCCTGGGGAGCCCAGAAATCGAAATAAAACGACCAAGAATTCGGGTCACGGGTTGGTCACGCCCGTGACCTACCCGTCACGCCCGTGACCTAGGGCGTGACTCACTCGACGATCGTCGAACTCAGGGAGACGATCGTCGGACGCCGAATTTTCAACCCGACCCTGTCACGCCCGTGACCCAGGTGTCACGCCCGTGACCTGGGGGCGTGACTCCTTCGACGATCGTCGATCTCAGTTAGACGATCGTCGGGCGCGGAATTTGCCTCATGGCCTGTCACGCCCGTGACCCGTAATGTCACGCCCGTGACATAGGGCGTGACCACCTTCAATGATCGTCGATTTCAGTTCGACGGTCGTCGGCCAGGAATTGGCCACACGGGCATGTCACGCCCGTGACCTACAATGTCACGCCCGTGACATAGGGCGTGACCACGCTCGACGATCGTCGAACCAGAATTGGTCACACGGGCCAGTCACGCCCGTGACCCGGGTGTCACGTTCGTGACCACCCTTTGACGATCGTCGATCTCTGTTCGACGATCGTCGAACCCAGAATTGGCTAACCAGGCCTGTCACGCCCGTGACCTATGTGTCACGCCCGTGACCGAGGCCGAAACGTCATCCAGACTGAAAATTTCGGTAACCGACGCCATAATAAATTCTGATTATGGGAAGGAAAACCAAGGGTATTTATGGGCCGTTTCCTACTTTAATTATTTAAATAATTAAGGAAATGTTGGTCCAATAGGAAATCGCCACCTGGCGAGCACCTCTTCATCTCCAACGTTTCAACTGCCATTCGTCATAACCGAAACGTCATTAAGGGAATTATTAATGGCCGCGGACGTTTCATCCTTTTCCCTCCCCACTTGCTGATCTATAAAAGACTCCTAAGAGCAAGAGGAAAAGGTTACACTCTCCCTCAAACTGTTTCAGATTTTCCCCCTTGCTGTTGAAGAATTTCCGGCGACGCCACCACCGCGCAAATGGCTTCCCGACGCTCTGCACGCCTCCAACCCGCGAACAAGGTCCTCCCCTTCCCCTTCTTCTGCGGATAGATCTTAGAAATCGTTAGGAGAGATATCGGGCTCAAAAGAGCCAGATCGGTTGAGCGTATTCGTGGTTTTTCCGAAAATTTCATGGTGGCGGGTTCGCCGGAAACCGCCTCTCCGGCGGCCGTGCCGCCGCCTGACGATAGCCCTCACCTCAACAGAGGTGGTGGTGGTGGTGGTCGGCCAGGGAGATGGCTGGATGGCCGGTAAATAGCTTGGAAAAGCTACAGGAAATTAGGTTTTCAGGGCTCTGGATTCGGGCTGTAGAAGAAGATGAACAGTGCCGTTTAATTAGATTTTATTTGTGAAGTAATTTCTGAATGAAAATATCTGTCACTTTAAATAAATTGGGAAAAATACCTAGATGCTCCTCCAAGAAAAGTGGTCAACATAGAAAATTTAGCACTTGAAGTCTAGTTTAATTCAAAATTGATTTCACTCAATTTAGAATCCTGGTTAGACCACAGCACCCATTTTGGTGAGGTCTATCCAGAGGGCCGTCTGAACCTTAGAAAAATTTCCCACTCTAAACCAGTCATCAAAATGACTTGAAATTTGGGGTGTGGCCTAATATTACCTATATCTAGGTGCTATCCAAAAATGAGAATTTTTGGGAAATAGTTTTCTATAGTTTTGAGAAAAATTCAATAATCCTAATCTAATTTAATTAGATGGTTAAATAATTTCCAAACCCTCCCAAATTTTGGTGAGTGGTCCCTGGGTTCACCATAAGGTTCTGTATAATTTTTCATCTCATTTGGAGATGGTTTGGATTAGAAATGATTAACCCTAAGTTTTGCCCTAATAAGGGGTCTTAGGTTAAAAGTGCACTTTTGAGATTTGAGTGGTCAGATCACCTCAACAGAGGCTGAGACTTTTACCACTGGCTAGTAATATTCTCTAGCACCCCCTCATAGAGTTTGAGGTGGATCGGGGTAAGTTTGCCCTAAGAACCAAGGCCAAACCCTAAGGATGGATCTTGGTGGCGTGTGAAGGTCATGGGGTCAGATGACCTTGGATTGACCCGAAATTGGGTGAAGAGAACCATAGGGCCAATATAGTTCTCTGGATGAAATCTTAGTAGATTTGGAGACCGTTGGGATACCTAAAAACCTAGCCCTAGTTTAGGGAGCAAAACTTGTAGAGATAGGGAATGACACTAAACCACACTGAAAAGTGATAAGAATTGGGTAGAATGCATTATAGGGACGGCACAAGCTCTGGATATTTTTCTATGAATTTTATGATCATTATTTTGGATACTTCTTTAATGATTTAGTAGTTGTATGATTTGCTTAGAAAATTTATTATAGAATACACACTTTCTCGAAATTGATGAAATTTAGGCAGAGAACGTTTATTATGATTTTAAATCTCTGTGAATTTTTATGGGATTTTTGGAAGATTAAATCCAAGGCTTGCTTCATTAAGTATGTTTTACCTTGATTATTTGATTAAATCTTTAGTGGTGTTTAGCAAGCTAGTAAAATTATGATTCTCTGCACAAAGATCTTTTATATATCATACTACTGACTAGTAATTTTTCTATAATTTTTCGATGAATAATTTCAGTACTTCCTTCTTTACGTAGTATTAACGTGATTATATTGGATAAATTATTTAGAGGCCAAGTACTTTCTACAAAATTCTGAGAATTTGTATTTGAGGTTATCTTGCTGTCATTTAATGATCATAATTTTTGGGTAGCCATTACTTAAGAGGATCATGTACTTCATGTTTAAAATGACCCATGGCCCGTCCTTTGGAAAAATTAAATAAATGTCAGATTAATTAGGGAAATTATAAGTTTATGGATTTAGACGAATTATGTTATGGTAGACCTCCATTAAATATTATAGGAGATTCGGAAGATAATTTGGTGTACCTCCCCTTGTGCACCTCATATAGCTTAGGATGGTCTGCATGTAGTAGAACCACAGAAACTCTGATAATTGATGGTTGGTAGGGCAAGCTGAGATAGAGTTCATCATGAGAAGTCAGGGTAAGTAGAGTGTGAGACTGGTTAGGATAAGGGATTACGGGAACGACGAAAGATCGTCCATCCCGGGAAGAAGAGGAAGAGTCTTAATACTCTAGGGTTAGAACTAAAGTAACTAAAAGAGGATCAGGTTAAGGGAGATCAACCAATAATAATAAGTGCCTTGCGAAAGAGAACTTCGGGCCGTAATGCCGCCGTCTTGGTTCCTAGTGCCCCTTGAGAGCCCTTCACGGGTATACCGGGGGCAGTCCTGGGCTAACGTAAACCATAGGAATAATAAATTGAAAGAGCAACTAGTATAACTAGGGTTGCACATACACACACCTCGGTTGCTAGAAAGGTAGAATAATTGGTTTGGTTGCTTTCAGACAGTAGCTCTGAAGGTAGATGCACGGACGGACTGTCCGGGGGGGCCGAGGGCTCGAGGGTTGGAGTACAGAATAAAGGTGGTGGGTCTTCGGTATCTGATTGTCGTTCACACCGACATCGGTACGCTGACTCGGCGGTGTGGGACACTTAGCCAAAGAAAGTCTGGTGGGTACAGCCAGCAGTAGTACGTGGATACTCTAGGTTGTATTCTTCTAGGGGCATACGAAAGGGCTAGGCCTGGTAGTGTGGATGCCCTCCTAGGAGTGGGGGGCCCGACCCACTGTCTCCGTTTGCCACTACGGAGGTTCTTGGGAGTGAAGCTAGCTGCCCGAACAGGGGGAACTAAAGGTCTGTGCGCATAGAGTCGTGTGCGTGAGTTGCACTTGCATGAATCATGGCATAGCATATCACTACACTCATATTTGCATACAACCGACACCCCAACGTATAAATCGGTATGGGACTTTTTATACGATGGGAGCCTTGCAGAAGATCCCTTAACTTATAAGTTTGTATGGGCATTCATATAAGTTAAGGTTACATACTTACTTACTTGTTTGTTTACTTACTGTTCTCTAGCTGCCTTTTTATACAATTTGCTATTTATTAATTGCTCTACCTATTACAACATTTACACTGTTCACCTATTATAACTTGCTAGTTAGGACCACCGTCACCTACTTGATTATTCTCCACTTTTGTAGCTTCCCTTTCCTCCTATCCGCCCGGTACTTAGGAGCCGTGGTGGGAGGGGTAGGGGATGATAGGGCTTAGTCTTTATGACTAATGGTTTTCGAACCAAACATTACAGGAGCTCCGGATGGGAGACAGGGACCAGTACCAGCGGAGTACGGTGCGCATGGAGGTGGGACAGTCTAGCACCGGTGCACCTGCGACCAGCTCCGTGAGTGATTAGTATTTTCTTAGCTTCCGCGATGAGTGACTTGTATTGAGGACTCTGATGTACTGGGCTCGAGCCCATCTATCTATTTTCCTGTTATTATCTACTGACGGACTGGTTATGATTTCACTTTTATTTACATGATTCTGTGGACTTGTTTACATTTTTTTTGTATAAATGCTTCTCTTTCTTGTGATCGAAAAGGGCCGGCAGAATTGGCGTTTTGTAGTGGTTTCCTTCCCGTGAGTCGGTGCCACCGCAAAGCGGCAATTCTGGGCTAAGACCCCGGTGGTTGAAAAAGAAAAAAAAAGGGGGTCTTACAGTTCCATCCTTCTTCTTCACGAACAATACAGGGGCTCCCCTTGGTGATGAACTGGGGTGAACAAATCCGGACTCCTCCAGTTCTTCTAGTTGAACTCTAAACTCCGTGAGTTCTTTTGGGGCCATTCGATAAGGGGCCTTGGATACAGGCTTGGCACCAGATACCAGATTTATTTGGAAGTCAACTGCTCTATGCAGGGGTAATCCTGGTAGCTTCTCAGGAAATACCTCGGGAAAGTCCCGCACTACCCGTACGTCTTTTACATCCAATGCTATCTCCTTCAACTGGAACCAAATCATAAAGACTTCGTCCCCCTTCATGTGAGCTTTTACAACTTGGACGGATGATAAAGTTAGACGAGGTGCGAAGTTAATACCTTGGAAGGTGACATCGAAGTCTCTATGTCTCAAATAGATCCGCTTCTCCGCGCAGTCGATCCTTGCAAAGTGCCATTCCAACCATGCCATGCCCAGAATGATGTCGAATTTTGGCATTTTCAAGACGGTGATAGGTGTATCGAAAGCCCTTCCCTAAATAAGTGCCTCAAGTTTGCACTTAGCGGTTGCAACCATATCCGAACCGTCCGGAAGGCACACTAGTCGGGCTATTCCAGCAAATTACTGTACACCCCCCATGTCCTTAATGAAATCCTCGGACACAAAGGAGTGTGAGACACCGGTATCGAACAGCGCATAAGCCGTCTTTCCGCCAATCATCACGGTGCCTAAGTGCCAATAATCAAAACGTATTGCTAGCCTAGAATGTCGTAAGCAGCTTAAGTTTAATATTGAAAACATGAAAGGTTACTGCATGTACCTGCAATAACATTCTGAGGATTCCGTTCTTGCGCCATGTCTAGCGTGTACACTTGATCCCGGGTAGGGCTGGGATTACCTCCTCGCGGTCCTCGTCCTCGACCACACATGTAACCCCGCCCTCTAGGGGCCGATGGAGGGAGAGCGGGAGGGGCGTTCCCAAACAATTGCGGGCAGAATTGTCGAATGTGAACCGGTTGGTTGTATTCAAAACACACCCGCCCAGGACGCTGTTGGAACCTTAGGTTCTGATTTGGGTTAGGATCACTATTAGGTTTATTAGTTTGACCCAATTTGTATAGTCTAAGGTTCATCGGATTCTCCAGGTATACATCAAAAGAATCCAAGAAGAAAGTGCAGAAAATTCCAGAGAAGTTCAGTTTTGAAGTTCAGAATTCCAGTCCAAAAATAGTAGAATGACGTTCGACTATAGTAGAACGACGTTCCACTATAGTAGAACGGCGTTCAACTATAGTAGAACGACGTTCAACTATAGTAGAACGACGTTCCACTATAGTAGAACGGAGTTCCACTATAGTAGAACGACGTTCAACTATAGTAGAACGGCGTTCAACTATAGTAGAACGGCGTTCAACTATAGTAGAACGGCGTTCAACTATAGTAGAACGGCGTTCAACTATAGTAGAACGGCGTTCAACTATAGTAGAACGGCGTTCAACTATAGTAGAACGACGTTCAACTATAGATTTATATGCGTTCTTTTCTGTGTTTTATTTCCTGTATTTCTAGCATATATTTATTATATAATATCTGATTGATTTACTGCTATTACTTCAAAGCAATCCTTGCTATTATTATGCATAAGTCTTTCCTTTCAGATAAAGTAGTTTGTCTTATTAGTTGACTTATTGATTACTTTATCTGCAGCTGTCCTTTATAGCTGTTGGCTGTAAAGAGTTATCTGATGTGACCTTTTATAGCATTCTTTATCAGATTTAATACTGTAGCTTCTTATGAAGCTTTATTCCTTTTATAGAAATATATATGTCTGCAGATATGTTTTGCCTTGTGATAATTGCAGCCCAGATTCAAGATCTGAGAAGAAGACAAAAGCTCAACTCAAATAATAGATCCGTTACTGCTTCTTATATATAAAGAGTTCATTTGAAGAAAGAACTAAGCTTGCTACCAGCAATATACAGCTGCAGAAGGAAGAAATACAATACAGCACAGCTACTCTCAACATTCATACATCCAACTGAGAAGATATCTCTTCACTCTTCTTCAACCTGAGTGCTCCTATTCCAGGAAGACTACACTCAGAGATATTGAAGAAGAAGAAGAAGAAGGAAGCTGCTGAAGAAGATCCTTTTATTTTATATTCTATTATCTTCTCTTAAGCATTACCCTTCAGAACTTCAAGACAGTATTCTGTCAGAAGTTCTGAAGAGGCCTTGTGCTTCTCTAAGTAAAATAGAGAAGACATTTTAACCTCCTTTCCCCCTCCTGTAAAGGGTTATTACTCCCTTCAAAAGTATCCCTTGGTGGCAGGGAACCTGATCAAAAACCTGTGTTGGTTTTTAGACACCTGATCAAAAGTCTAAAGGGTTTCTAGATCTACCTGAAGCAGATCTTGTTGGTGGCAGGGCACCTGATCAAAAACCTGAGTGGATTCCTACCTTGTTGGTAGAAGAGTGGACGTACCCAGTGTTTGGGGAACCACTATAATATCTTGTGTCGTCTGGTTGCTTGATTTATTAATTGCATTATGGCTGTGATTAGTTTTAACTAGGATTGCTAGTTGCTGGATAGGACTTGAAGCTTAACTGTAATTATAGTTAGCTTTAGTTTGTGCATAACACCTTGTGTTAGGCTTTAGGGTTATTCTAAAATATCTATAATCTGAATACCGCAATCGGTATCTATCTCTATTTTCTTTAAATTAGTATCAGAGCCAGGTTGACTGACTGTACAGGCTAACACCTGAGTCACAAGATCCTGATAGATATCAAGGATTATAGATATTCACTTTCACTATCATGGCCCAGTACAATGATTATTTTAGCACCAGACCTCCAGCTTGCAACTTAGCTGAGTTTAGCATCTGGAAGGAAAGAGTCAAATTATTTATGAACAATATTGATGAAGAAATATTTTCTTCTATTTTGACAGGTCTTCCAACATCGGCAACAACAACAAAAAGTGCTAGGCTAGCTGATGCCCGAGCAATGAATATCCTAGCTCAGTCATTGTCTGATGACATTTTTCAAGAGATTGTTGAATGCTCAACAGCTAAGGAGATGTGGGATTCCCTTCACCAAATGGCTTCTGAACCCGTGGATAATATATCAGAAGGAAGCCACAACATCTCATCTGAAGAAGGAAAACCAACATCCCTAGATGTTATCTGGGATGTCTCAGATGATGACTCATCATTTGAAGATGAAGAGGAGGAAGCAAGGGCCAAAGAATTTTGCATAATGGCCATAAATGCTTCATGCATCAACTTAGATGCTGAACAAATAGAAGACAAATCAAAAACTGAAAAGGTTCAGGTAATATCTAATTCTGTTATCAGTTTAGTTAATTTAGAAATTAAATATTGCTGCCAAAGTTTAACAAAACTTGAGAAGGAAACAACACTTCTCAGAGAAATGTTTTCAGATTATTCTAATCAACAAAATGAGTTCAGATTTGATAACTCGGTCAGCTTTTTCATAAATTTGTTTTATTATCAAAAGGATAAATTACTTAAAATATTTTCAAATCCTTCTACCATCTGGAACAGATTTATTAGGAAGCATTTCCTTTTTCTTAAGGCTGTTTATATATCTGTTTGATATTTTGTTCAAATATTGTATTCAAATTTCTGTATAAAGAAATTCTCAGTCAGATAACTCTATTTCTTATAGATCCTTTTCTAATTTCATCTAGATTGAGTCCTCTACTCTAGTTGCATTGGTCAACTGAGTTTGAATCTCGTCTAATGAAAAGAAATTCTATAGAAAGGAAGATATCTGATTTTGGTTTTCAGATCCAGAATCCTAATTAAATTTGCTGGACAAATATCATTTTTTTTGCTGCTAACATACCCTTTTTCAAGGAGAGAGCAATCTCTATCATAGTCTTCTGCAGGTACTATTTATAAGAGTTTGCTGGATGACTCAATCAAAATTCAAAGTCATCTCAATCTCCTTCAATCACAGGTACCGCATCAACATAGGGGGAGATTGCAAATGCCTGCAAGCAGCCAGCTTTTATCAAAAACCGAAGCCTGCTATGCAAAGCTTTTCCTTCAGAACTTCAAGACAGTATTCTGTCAGAAGTTCTGAAGAGATTCTTATGCTTTGCAAATATATATTTATTATAATATTATTTTGCTAATAGGATCCTCACCCAAATAGGGGGAGATTGTTGGAACCTTAGGTTCTGATTTGGGTTAGGATCACTATTAGGTGTATTAGTTTGACCCAATTTGTATAGTCTAAGGGTCATAGGATTCTCCAGGTATACATCAAAAGAATCCAAGAAGAAAGTGCAGAAAATTCCAGAGAAGTTCAGTTTTGAAGTTCAGAATTCCAGTCCAAAAATAGTAGAACGGCGTTCGACTATAGTAGAACGACGTTCAACTATAGTAGAACGGAGTTCCACTATAGTAGAACGGCGTTCAACTATAGTAGAACGGCGTTCAACTATAGTAGAACGGCGTTCCACTATAGTAGAACGGCGTTCAACTATAGTAGAACGGCGTTCAACTATAGTAGAACGGCGTTAAACTATAGTAGAACGGCGTTCAACTATAGTAGAACGGCGTTCAACTATAGTAGAACGACGTTCAACTATAGTATTATATGCGTTCTTTTCTGTGTTTTATTTCCTGTATTTCTAGCATATATTTATTATATAATATCTGATTGATTTACTGCTATTACTTCAAAGCAATCCTTGCTATTATTATGCATAAGTCTTTCCTTTCAGATAAAGTAGTTTGTCTTATTAGTTGACTTATTGATTACTTTATCTGCAGCTGTCCTTTATAGCCGTTGGCTGTAAAGAGTTATCTGATGTGACCTTTTATAGCATTCTTTATCAGATTTAATACTGCAGCTTCTTATGAAGCTTTATTCCTTTTATAGAAATATATATGTCTGCAGATATGTTTTGCCTTGTGATAATTGCAGCCCAGATTCAAGATCTGAGAAGAAGACAAAAGCTCAACTCAAATAATAGATCCGTTACTGCTTCTTATATATAAAGAGTTCTTTTGAAGAAAGAACTAAGCTTGCTACCAGCAATATACAGCAGCAGAAGGAAGAAATACAATACAGCACAGCTGCTCTCAGCATTCATACATCCAACTGAGAATATATCTCTTCACTCTTCTTCAACCTGAGTGCTCCTGTTCCAGGAAGACTACACTCAGAGATATTGAAGAAGAAGAAGAAGAAGGAAGCTGCTGAAGAAGATCCTTTTATTTTATATTCTATTATCTTCTTCTAAGCATTACCCTTCAGAACTTCAAGACAGTATTCTGTCAGAAGTTCTGAAGAGGCCTTGTGCTTCTCTAAGTAAAATAGAGAAGACATTTTAACCTCCTTTCCCCCTCCTGTAAAGGGTTATTACTCCCTTCAAAAGTATCCCTTGGTAGCAGGGCACCTGATCAAAAACCTGTGTTGGTTTTTAGACACCTGATCAAAAGTCTAAAGGGTTTCTGGATTTACCTGAAGCAGATCTTGTTGGTGGCAGGGCACCTGATCAAAAACCTGAGTGGATTCCTACCTTGTTGGTAGAAGAGTGGACGTACCCAGTGTTTGGGGAACCACTATAATATCTTGTGTCGTCTGGTTGCTTGATTTATTAATTGCATTGTGGCTGTGATTAGTTTTAACTAGGATTGCTAGTTGCTGGATAGGACCTGAAGCTTAACTGTAATTACAGTTAGCTTTAGTTTGTGCACAACACCTTGTGTTAGGCTTTAGGGTTATTCTAAAATATCTATAATCTGAATACCGCAATCGGTATCTATCTCTATTTTCTTTCAGACGCCTCTCAAGTTTCTGAAATTACTGAGGCTGTGGCGGTGGAGGCAACGCGGGAAATTATGAAACCGGATGCTACACCTTATAGTTTCGATGGACACGCCCTCCATCTCCTTGATATCCTCTTCTTCTTCTAAAGTCCTGTCTCCTTCTATTGCTCGGGCCAGCTTCAATAACGCCCTCAACAGGTATCTTACTACTACCCAAGTGGTCCGCCTCCAATCTTTTTGCCATATCGATGATCTCCGCCAAACTAGCATCCGCTATAAACAAAAGGGCCTGCCTTAGGGAATCTCGCAGCCCTTTATAGAAACGCTTGGCATAACCTCTATCATCTAATTCGTATGAGTCCGCGAACCTTGTGAGGTGTTGGAACTCTCGCTGGTATTCCGTAACTGTCTTTGATCCTTGTTTCAGTATAAGAAACCTCTCCTCAAGTTCATCTCGAGTGAAGGAAGGAGTGAAGTGCTCCAAGAAAACATCCGAGAATTTGCTCCAACTTATCTCTGTATAGACTCGGCCTTGGAAGTTTGAGCCCATGAGTGACTTCCACCACCTCTTAGCATGTAGCTCCAAGGTGTACACCACCAATGACACAGCTATGTTGGCTGGATAACGGATACCAGCCAATAACTCTTGTACTATGCCAAGCCATTCTTCCGTGCGCACGGCTGAATCCGTCCCAAGGTAAGTGGGAGGGGAGAGAGCCCGGAAGGTGCTTAGCCAGTTAGAGCTCGGGGCCTGTTGTAACACCGGAGGCTGTTGTGCCCTGAAAGCATCCAAGATTGTGGTGAGCGTCTGCCCCAACTCGGATTGTTGGAACTGAGTGGGTATCGGAGGGGCAGGAGTGCCCCCCAACGGCTTAACATGTACTGGAATCTATACGTAGAATGCAAACTTACGGTCAGGTTGGCTAATCTTAAGGTCAGAGTTGGACAAACTTAGTGTGAATTACATATGGGCACACCACTGCTTCCGCTAAGTCATTTTGTACCCAAACTGACAAGTCAAACGGGAGTGGCCCATTATTGAAGGACTTCTTTAGTTGAGGATCGTGGCAAATTGATACCATTTGTAAGACCGCCCTCCCGGAACACAAAACACGGCACGAGAGGGATCTTATGCCCAGAACAGCTGCCTTGGGGTAGTACCAACACACGGGTTAGTCTGTACCCCAAGTCGCCTATTCTGTCATCTACAACCAATATAAAAACAACATGCCAACGCAACCAAAAGAATATAAGAAGCCAATCCACATAAGTTATATATCCAAATGTATAGCAAAATAGAAGCTAAACATGCTTCTATAATATCAGAGTATAAGAATAAAATTGCCCCGAAGGGCTACAACCAAAAACTCTCATCACTCACATCCGTAACAGACGGTAACAATGACACCGTCCCTTCAGGCCCTGTCGTCCTGGCCTGGCTGACCGGCTCTATCACCTGCTGCTCCACCTGCGGGGTTTTCTCCTAAAAAGGAAGACGTAACAACCGTTAGTCATAAAGACTAAGTGGCTTCACATCCGCTCCCCCGACGACTCCTCGGCACCGGGCGGAGAAATAGACAAGGTACAATATATATAATAAACAGGAGTATAAACAAGTAAGTTGCTACACGAGTAATAAGAAATTCTATCAGTTCTACCATCTATCACAGCATATGAATATAAAGTTACAACAAAAGTAACTCAACTTATATGGATGCCCATACAAGCATATAAGTTGAGGATCGTTCAGCAATAAATAACTCATCGTATAGGAGTTCCCATACAAACTTATACGATGAGGTTCTTGTGTATGTAATGAGTTGCAATGTTATGTATGCAATGCAATGACACACCCATGATCACACACATGCAGTTGCTATGTCGACACAGACTAGTAGTTCCCACTTTTCGAGCAGGTAGCTAACCTCTCAAGCGCCAAGCGTCGTGGCCAGACGGTGACAGTAAAATGGCCATTTCTACTATTAAGTGGTTATTCACACTAATTCACTTAGGCCTCTGTACGCCCCAATGCTAAGAACACAACAATGGAGCCCATGCGTACTACGGCCCAGCGGGTTTACTTGGGTAGATGTGCACCAAGATTCTAGCCCCGAACTGGCCATGTGTGACGGATGTATCCTCGGGAAATCACGAGGATCAAGTCCAACCAATCACTTGGCATGGAAGGGACCTCAGAGAAAGCACGAGGGGCAAGCCCAACCGCCCTAAGTCTATCTGTCAACTCCCATCGGTGGAACGATAGGCGAGCCCGTAGACCTGCCACACTATCCTTAACCCAGGATTACGACACCACGTGTCGGCTCACACCGCATGAAATTCCACAACACCGTGGCATGGAAGGAACCTCGGAGAAAGCAGGAGGTTCAAGCCCAACCATCCACTTGGCACGGATGGCGCCTCGGGACATGAACACCGAGGGACTAGCCCAACCGTCTAGTTTTTTCATCTTAACCCATTCCGACTAGTGTCGGCCAACGCCGCACTTACAACCTTCCACAACGCTACCCGTAGGGAGACGACACTCTAAGCATTGGACTACTAAAATCCATTCTATCAACTCAACATATATATGGCCACAGTTTATTCATCTACATGTCACCCCAAATGATTTCCACATAGAATATATACAATGCACATAAATGATCTAGCAATTTATATCAGACATTTCGTTCAATTTAAGCTTGCATAACCACCCATATTACGAATTCAAATTAACAAGCTTCAATATTCATATCACTACGGTGTTATCATAAAAGATTTCACCCGATCCTCGCATTAGATTGCAACATTAATTCCACCGAATCCAAGTACATTTTATAATCACCCAGAAATTTAAGTGCAGAATTAAATCTGGACAGCAACTTCAACCGAGGATTCCTGTGGCTACAGGAATCCGATGAGTGTGAGTAACCCCTCTATGGAAAGGTTTTTCCATGGGCTACAACCTTTGTGTTCAGCCTGCAACCCAGATCAGGCTCTAACCTACACAAAATCGGCTCCAAAGACTGCAACGTACAGAATACAAATTCTGTGCGCTTAGTTTACAGCCCTTAATTCGATCAAACATTCTCGTGGCTACAGGCTTCACCTAAAGGCGTGTAATCACCCGTTGGAAAGGTAATCTCAGTGTCTACGACTTTTGTGTTTAGTCGAAAACCTAGATTCGACCATTTCTTGCCCGAAAATGGACAAGAAGGTCGCTGCGTGCAGAACACAGATTCTGCACGCATCTTGAAGCAGAATGAACAGCATCCGTTCATCTTCCTCCTCAAGCGATTTTCACCAAATCACCACAAAAAACTCCTCCACCCTTATTCTCCCTCTCAAGGCCATTCCTCTTCACGGATCCACCCCCCATCATCATTTGAGGAAGGGGAGGTTGAAGATGACTAATCCTTAGAACACATGTTCTAGCAAGGCCCTTCCTGAAGAAATCTCCATCTCCCATGTCTAGACTCTCTTGAGTCGACATCTCACCTAGATATCTAAAGATCTAGCACCAAGGGAGAGGTAGGAAGCTCACCTCATTTCCAGCGGTAACACCATCCTCGACCATGGATCTTGTAATCCTCCCCCGCGGCATCACTTTTTCCTTGACGGCGGTGGCGTTTTCTCCTCCTCCAAAGCTAGCTCCAGCAAGAACTCCCTTCAGAACTTCTCCCTCCAGAAAATGGAACTTGGAAAAAGGATGAAAAGGTTAGGGTTTAACTTTTCTCTTTTATATAGAAGCGACATGGGTAGGGACACGACCGTGTCCTTACCAGTGTCCTGCTCTGGCGAAACGGGTTGACCGCTGTTTCGTGCTCCTACACAGGTACTGACACACCCGTGTCGGTACCCGTGTCCAGGTGACACGGCCGTGACACTTCCCGTGTCAACACCGTGTGGTTCTCAGGGAAAAACTCGTCGAGCTGGGTTTAAGCTCACGGTAGGGACACGCCCGTGTCCCTACCCGTGTCCTTCACGGGAAACTTACTGGCTCTTCTTAGTTAGATGCACACGGGTAGAGACACGACCGTGTCTCTACCCGTGTCCTTCTCGGGACGAACCACTCAACGCCATTTCACTCAAAGCCGTGGAACTCAAAGCCATGACACACGGGTAGGGACACGCCGGTGTCCCTACCCGTGTCCTTCTCGGACCTTGTCCAAAGCACACACCACCTCAAAGCCATTTCACTCAAAGCCATGCACTCACTCAAAGCCATGGCACTCAAAGCCATGGTACTCAATGCAACTGAACACATGTAGGGACACGCCCGTGTCCCTACCCGTGTCAAGCTCAACTCAAGTTTTCAGCCTATTTTCTTATTTCCCGCAAGTGCGCACCTGATCACATGCACCCCCTTCAGCCTACATCAGCTCTCCCAACACCATAAACACGCACAAGGGGCCTAGCGCGAATCAGGACATTACAACTTACTCCATATACCTTCTGCGAGCTTGGCAAAGTCCAATCCAGACTATGATGGTCGCTCCAAGTGCGCTCAGCACTTTACCGACTACTGTTTTCTTAAGGGGAACACGACGGAGGAGGAATTCGCCATATTCACTGCAGAATTCAAGTCCCCTGGCTTCGAGATGTGCTAGACTAGGGAGGGCGAGGCCATCAACACTTTCTACTCCGAGGAGCGCACCTTACCCATTTCGCATTTCGAGGTGGGTTGCGCCTTTCGCTCTGGCCGGAGATCCGCCAGATCCTCAAATACTTCGGCGCGGTGCCCGCATAGCTGAACCCGAAATCCATCTCCATGATGGTGGCTTTCGTGAGATTCCTCCGTCGGGAGCGAATTGAGTTCAACCTGACAGTGTTCAGGTAACTCTTCAACTATAAGGCGACTCCCGACGGCATCACCTTCTTTGGGGGTTCCTTTATCAAGGTTCAAGAGATCGCTAACAAACACCGCAACTGGATGACTAAGACTGTCTTCCTATAGGGTGATCTCGGCAACGTCCCCTACTCACCGTAGTAAAAAGGCGAGGAAATATATCGACACGCCACCGTCTCCGACAACGATACTGAGCTCCATAAATTTTTCCTCCACAAGGACTTTGAGGTCGCCTTCCTCCGAAGGGGCCTCGAATCGCTCCTCCCTGTCCTTCCCAACGAAGGTATATCTTTCAACTCTCCTCCTTGCTAGATCTCGCCAAATCCATCGGAATTTTTACTAAGTTATTTCTGTAGGGGAGCAGTTTATTCCCGAAACCCCCTTTTTTGGATCCGGGACTACTCGCCGACCCACTATCCCATGAGAAGGCGGCTGCAGCCGCCTGTCGAGATGAGCCGTCGTCTTCTAAGCCCTCTAACAAGAAGCGGGCGGATCCTGCGGGCCCAGATCGCCTCGTCGCAATCCACCGCAGAAGAAGATGAAGGCGGTTGTGATTTCTTGGGTGAAACAACGACAATAGCCCAAGTACATGAGCTCGCCCGAGACCACCCTAGACGGATCACCGGGGAGTCAGCTGAAGGAGACAACGGCAAAGGGATGGAGGGAGGCAAGCCCTCTACTCCTGTAGTCAATAAGGCCCCAGCCCGCGAGTCAGGCCCGCCGAAGGGCCATCCCCTCTTCGGCCTCTGGGGCAGGTGGAAGGACTCGGCCGGCGAGCCCGTGGTTCAGTGGGACGAGTCCGCCCACCGGGTCTCCGTCTCCACAATCCAATCCTCCTAGGCCGACCACGAGCCCTCATCAGGTCAAGCTTATGTGCTCGGCTTCGGCCTCTACGGGCGCGAGGACGCCGCGGACTACAAGCGAATTACCCTGTGCCAACTCGGCCATGAGGGCCTGTAGGCCCATATGCGGGCACTGGAGCTCCACCACATAGTTATTCGTTGCGGTTTCAACCTCAGCCATCTCCTACAGAAGGCGGAGCAAAATCGCGACCTGGACCAAGACAAGCTCGCGTACCTAGAGAGGAGGCTCGGCAATGGCGAAGGCTTGCTCGCCAAGGGAACCGACGGACTGGTGAGCACTGGTTACCCCTTCCTCCTTTCACTTGGGATTTTTAGCTTCAGATTTTACTTACCTGTTCTTACCTTAGAATGCTGAGGCTGCCGGGGAGCTGCGGGCTCGCACTGCCGGGCTAGAGGAAGAGAATAATCAGCTCCGTGCTCGCTCCACCGAGTAGGAGACTCGCTCCGCCGAGCTGGAGGCTCGCGCAACCGAGCTGGAGGCTCGCTCCGCCAAGCTGGAAGGGAGGAGTGCGAAGCTGAGCGGGGAAAATAAGGGGCTTCATGGCGAAATCGCCCGTCAGGCGATGCCTTACTCCCGCCAGGTGGTGGCGAGCCCCCCTTCCCATACAAGATCCTGAGGATCTTTGGCGAGGCTGAGGTCGTTGAAAGGCTGCGGGTCAACTCAATCGAATCCGCCTAATGCACCCTGCAAATTATGAAGGATGTGCAGGTGCTGGTGGAGGCTGTGAGGAGGTCTCTGTCCGAGACCTCATGCCGAGTCTGTTCCCGCCCACGCTGCTGAGCGAGAAGGAAGGAAGCCTCAACGTGTTCTTTTGCAAGGACTTCAAGGACAACCCTTCTGGCGGAGCAGACGGAGATCGCCAATCCAGGGGAGGAGGCGAGAGCTGACCTTCACCCCCCTCTTTCCTTTTTTTTCTTTGTAACTCTCTCTCCCCTCTTTTGTAACCTCGCTTAGGCGAGCTCTCCTTTTGTAATCATTTTATACTGAATGAAGAATGAATTTTTTCTATCTTCTTTTCTTTGAATTTTCATTCTGCGATGCACTCGGCCGCGAGTCTTCCCCTTTGTTAGATCTCGCTGGGACAGAATTTGCCATTAGAGCGCATGTCTAGGATTCGTACTCGTGAGCGAATTCCAAGAGCTCGCCCCTCCCCGAGTTAACCAGGAATGGACGACTTGCCGAGCTGGGCCCATAACCACCCAGCTCGCGCGCGAGTTATCCCTTCTCTTGCTTATGCTGAGTCAAATCTGTCCAAATATTTCACAAGAAAAGCTGAAGGGGGGGGGGGTGGATTGCCTTGTTGGAGCTCCCCATCCTCAACAAGAGAACCGATCGGGGCTCGTCTTCTCTCTGCCGAGCTGGGCCTACGAGTTCAAGCTCACCTATAAGGACCTTCTACCCCTACACCCTTAGGAAAGCAATCTTTCTAAATGATTCCAGGAGAGGTTGGGACCACCTCGAGTGACATCCAGTCCTGCCAGCTAGGTGAGAGCCTTACAACGAGATTTGCTTGGGATCTAGGGCAGACTCCCTCGAGTGACATCCAGCCCTGCCAGCTAGGTGATAGCCTGACAGCGAAATCTACTAGGGGTCTGGGGAAGACTCCCTCGAGTGACATCCAGCCCTGTCAGCTAGGTGAGAGCATGACAGCGGGATCTGCTCTGGGCCTGGGGCAGACTCCCTTGAGTGACATCCAGCCCTGCCAGCTAGGTGAGAGCCTGACAGTGGGATCTGCTCCGGGTTTGGGGTAGACTCCCTCGAGTGACATCCAGCCCTGCCAGCTAGGTGAGAGCCTGACAGCTGATCTGCTCGGATTTTGGGGCAGACTACCTCGAGTGACATCCAGCCTTGCAAGCTAGGTGAGAGCCTAATAACGGGATCTGCTCAGGGTCTGGGGTAGACTCCCTCGAGTGACATCTATCCCCTCCAGCTAGGTGAGAGCCTGATAGTGGGATCTGCTCGGGGTCTGGGGCAGACTCCCTCGAGTGATAACTAGCCCTGCGAGTTAGGTGAGAGCCTGACAGCATTATCTGCTCGGGTCTGGGGCACACTCCCTCGAGTGACATCTAGCCTTGCCAGCTAGGTGAGAGCCTGACAGCGGGATCGCTCGGGGTCTGGGGCAGACTCCCTCGAGTGACATCCAGCCCTGCCAGCTAGGTGAGAGCTTGATAGCGGGATCTTCTGCTCGGGTCTAGGGCAGACTCTATCGAGTGACATCCAGCCCCCCTGCCAGCTAGGTGAGAGCCTGACAGCGGGATCTGCTCGGGGTCTGGGGCAGACTCCCTCGAGTGACATCCAGCCCTGCCAGCTAGGTGAGAGCCTGACAACAGGATCAGCTCGGGGGTCTGGGGAAGACTCCCTCGAGTGACATCTAGCCCTGCCAGCTAGGTGAGAGCCTGATAGCGGATCTGCTCGGGGTCTTCAAAACGAACACTTCAACCGTTCACACAGATCACAACGAGAGAATTGACACTTTAAATTTTATTATAAAAGAGGAATGGTACTTACACGTTTTAAGGAAAAAATGTTTCAAGTCATCACCGCTCTAGGTGATACCTAGGGTCTCGCCCTCCACATTATGGAGGCGATACCCTCCAGACCTCAATGTTTCTTTTACAATGTATGGACCCTCCAAATTGGGGTTGAGCTTTCCCACGATAGCTGGTCGTCCCACGACATCTACCTTCTTCAGGACCAAGTCTCCTTCTGCGAATTGCTTGACCCTGACGTGCTTGTCAAAATACTTTGCAATTCTTCTTTTCACCTTCTCCTGGCGGATGACCGAGAGGTCGCTCACCTCCTCCACCATATAAGGGGAGAGCCACAGCTCCTCCTAATTCTCAGCTCTCCATTCTTCCTTACCTTCACCTGTTTCGACCACCCGAGACATCCGGATCTCGAACCCTACTGGGAGTACCGCCTCACACCCATGGGAGAGTTTGAAGGGAGTCTCTCCTGTGGCTGTGTTGGGTGTGGTCCTAAGGGCCCATAAGACCGAAGGGAGTTGTTCCACCCAGGTGCCCCTCAAGTTCTCCACCTTCATCTTGAGGAGGTTGACGATGATCTTGTTCGCAGCCTCCACCTGTCTGTTGCTCCTGGGGTGATGAACCGAAACAAATCTGAGATCTATCCCGAGTTTCCCACAAAAGCTGATGGATTCGGCGCTAGCAAACTGGGGACCGTTCTCCATGATAATGGCCTGGGTAATCCCATGCCGCAGATGATTTCCCCCCACACAATGTTCCTGATGACCTGGTAGGTCACCTTGGCAAATACCTTGACTTCTAACCACTTGGAAAAATAGTCAATCATGACCAACAAGGATCTCCTTTGCCCGCTGGCCTGGGGGAAAGGCCCTACCAGATCCATTCCCCAGATTGCAAAGGCAAGGGCGCGGTGATGCTCTTGAGGCATTGAGCTGGCTCAGCTAGAGTGGGGTATATAACTGACACTTGCTACACTTCTTTGCGAACTCTGTGGCGTCATGGATCAGGGTTGGCCAGAAGTACCCTTGCTTGATGATTCTTCCTTCCAGGGTCCGGCCCCAGAATGGCTCCCATACTCTCCGGAGTGGACTTCTTCTAAGATCCTCGGGACCTCTCTCTACACTACGCAACGTGCCAACATCCCCGAGAGGGCCTTCCGGTATAGCTGCCCGTCTCGTACGAGGTAATATGATGACTTGTACTTGAATTTATTCTTGTCCATCCCCTCTGGATACTCCCCGTGGAAATAAAGGCCGTGAATGGGTCCATCCATGAGGGGTGTTGCTCCACTTCCATTAGCTCTCCCTCCTTGATGGAGGGGTGGAATAGGTCGGTGATGGTACCCACTACCTGGGGACCATGCTTCGCTAGTTGATCTACTTGCCGATTCTCCTCCCAGGGCATATGCCGGATGGATAAAGTCTGGAACGTGCCGATTATTGAGACCGAGCAGTCTGTCGGCTGAGACTGAGCGGTCTGGAGGTCTGGCGGTCTGGCGGCTTGTACCAGCAGTTTGGTAGTCGGGTTGGAGACCGGGCGGTCTGGCGGTTTGTCTGGCGGTCTGAGCGGTCTGGCGGCTTGGGGATATTGGCCGGCTGTCTTCCTCTTTGTAGTGGCCATGCGTTTAGTCTAACCGTCCGGCTTGTGCGGCTTATGCGACTTGTATATTTTCATGTTCTTGTAATTATTAGTCCCACATTGCTTATTTGTAATCTCTCTTCTCTCCTTCATTCTATAAAAGGGAGTCATACCTTTGTAATAGTTATCTTTTTGGATAATAGAACTTTCAATTATTCAAAGTTTCGGCTTGTTTTCTAGTCGTTTGTTCGCTTCTTTCACATGGTATTAGAGCACTCGATTTTCTCCTCTTGATTCTGTGTGCCCTCTCTAACCGCGCGACCTCTCCGCAAGGCTTGCTTCATCTTCTTGCGACCTGTCCTCGCGGCTTGTTTCTTCTGCTTCTTGCGCCCTGTTCGCGTGGCTTCTTTCTCTCTTTGTCGCTGCCCTTTGTGTGCGCGACCTCCTTATTTCTCCATTCTTCTCGCCGCAACCTGTGTTTAGTCGCTGCGCCCTCTTTCCTAGCTACTCCTCCTCTTTAGTCGCCTCGGCCTGTTGCCGCGACCTGTTTGCCTTGTTCGCCTTGTTTGCCTCCCGACAGACTTTTCTCTGTTTGCGTAGTCTTCTCTTTCCTCTGTTCGCGCGGGCTGTTCTCTATCCGCCCGACTTATTTCCCTCTGCTTTGTTCTGCAGCTTGGTCGTTGCTTTTCTGGCCGCTAGTGTTTATCATCGTGACGGCTGCAGATCTCTTTCTCCTAACCGCTGTGATTTCTCTCTGTTCGGGCGGTTTCTTCCTTGTATGGCGGTCTCTCTGCCCTGTGCTCCTTTGCTCACTTCCTTTCTCGGTTCTCTTGCCCCTTGTCGTCGCGACCTGCCCCTAAGTTGCAGAGACAGCCTGTCCTCCTCTGTGCGACCCCTCCTTTAGCCGCTTATGCTTGATTAGTCGTCGCGACCTCCTATTTAGTCATATGGCTTGTTCTTCTCTCTCTTTCCCTTTGCCTTGCTCTGCACCTTGGTCGTGGCCCTTCTTGCCGCTGGTGTGCTGTCACCGTGACCGCTACAGTTTTTCTCCCTTCATGGATTTCACATCCTCCTCACAGCCATTCGTCTCGGTGATCACGTCTTCTGCTAGTGCTCACGTTGTTACTCAAGGAAAATGGCTGATCGACACCGGTGCTACCAATCATATGACCGATAATCTCCAGTGTTTTTCTCCTCCTAGAAACACATGATCGGTTACCCTCGTTATTCTCGCTGATGGCTCTTCATCATCGGTCAATGGGACGGGAATGGTTCATGTGACTCCGTTTCTTCGCTTGGCGAATACTCTCTACGTGCCCAAGTTCCCGTGCAACTTATTATCTGTTACCTCTCTATGCAGGCAATTACAGTGTTCCGTCACATTTACTTCTACTTCTTGTTCCTTTCAGGATCCGGACTCCCAACGGACGATTACTATTGGGACTGAGAGTGGAGGCCTATACATCCTTTACAACGTTTCCACTTTGTCCACATTCTCCTCCACTTCCACAGATCTTCTGCAATGGCATCTCCGCCTTGGTCATGCTCCTCCACATCTTCTTCGTCAACTTCTGCCCTAACTTCCTCCACAAATTCCTCCCCTAAACTGTGAGTCCCTGTCAGCTTTGGCAAGCATCACCTCACCGCTCCTCCTTCCCTCCAAAGCACGTTCGTGGATCTACCTGTCCGTTTGATCTCATCTACTCCGATGTTTGGGTCCTTCTCCTACCCTTACTGTTGGTCGGGGTAGTTCATATTTTATCACGTTTATTGATGATTTCTCTCGCTGTACGTGGGTGTATCTGTTAAAAGATCGCTCTGAATTATTCTCTGTATGGACGTCCTTCTATCTCATGATCAAAACTCAGTTTAATGTTTCTATTAAAGTTTTTTGATCTTATAATGCCAAATAATATCTCAGTCATGACTTTTCTATCTTCTGCATGGAAAATGGATTATTCATCAAACTAGTTGTGTCTATACTTCACAACAAAATGATGTGGCAGAATGCAAAAACCGTCACCTCTTTGATGTCGCTCGCTCCTTGAAGACCCAGATGCATGTTCCTCGCTCCTATTGGGGCTATGCTGTTCTCCTTGCCTACTATCTTATCAATCGAATTACCTCCACGGTTTTCCATGGAAAAATCCCATTCTCCATTCTGTATCCGGGCAAGGAACCTTTTTCTCTCCCTCTCTAAATCTTTGGGTGCACTGCCTTTGTACATGCTCCATCTGCCACCCGTGATAAGCTCTCCCCTCGCTCCACCAAATGTGTCTTTCTGGGTACTACACCCACTCAGAAAGGATATTGTTACTTTTATCCCATTCTTCGTAAGCATGATCGTCTCTGCTGACGTCACCTTCTTCAGAAAACCTCCTTCTTCTCGATGACTCCTCTCCTCTTCCCCCAACTTCTAATTCTCTTGCTGTTCCCTTCGTTTCCTCCTCGTCTCCTACTACGATCTTCATCCTACACCGTCTCTGCCTCTCTCTCCCTCTTCTCCGCCACCGTCTCCCTCATCTCTGTGTCGTCTCTCTCTACTCCCACTCCCGGCCAGCTTTCTTTGCCACGGATGCTCCCGATGCCGAGGGACCTGCAGACCTGGATCTTCCTATAGCTCTTCGCAAAGGGGTGCAACGTGTACCCTACACCCCCTTGCTATTGTTGTTTCATATGATTGTCTTACTCATTCTCGTAGGGCCTTTGCACTGGCTATCTCTACCACTGCCACACCCCGCTCCTACCAGGAGGCCCTTACTATTCCTCATTGAAGATGGCCATGGATGAGAAAATGGCGACCCTAACTAAGCGGGGTACCTGGACTCTTGTTCCACCCCCTTTGGGCACTGATGTGGTTGGTTGTCGATGGGTATTCGTTGTGCAATTCCGTCCAGAGGGCAGTGTGGATTGATACAAGCCCGCTTAGTCGCCAAAGGCTTCACTCAGACTTATGGGGTTGATTACTTTGACACATTCTCTCCAGTTGCTCGTCTCAACACCATTCGGGTTCTTCTCTCTGTGGCTGTCAACATGGATTGGCCCATTTCTCACTGGATGTCAAGAATGCCTTTCTCTATGGTGACCTTCAGGAAGCGATTTACATGGAGCAACCTCCTTGGTATGTTGCTCAGGTGGAGACACAAGTAAGTCATCTGAAGAAGGCTATCTATGGCCTAAAAGCAAACCCCTCGGCTTGGTTTGACAAGTTCAGCGGCATTGTTGCAGCCATTGGTTTTCACGAAGTTTAGCCGATCACTCCTTATTCATTCGCAAAACCTCCTCTTGTATGGTGGTTCTTGCTATATATTGGATGATATTCTTCTAACTGGTGACGACCAGGCTGGGGTTGCTTTGACGAAGAAATACCTCCGTCAACACCTGGTCACAAAGGATATGGGCTCTCCCAAATACTTTCTCGGGATTGAGATTTCTCGAAAAACCCAACTCTTTAGTTCTCTCCCAACAGAAGTATGCTCTTGATTTGCTTAAAGAGGCAGGGTTGACTGGTGCTAAACCTGCCATATGTCCAATGGCTATTGGGAAGACAAAACGTGGACAGATGACTCTCCTCCTCTATCTGATTCTTCGAGTTACCGACGTCTAGTGGGTAAACTCATTTATCTCACAGGACCAGACCCGATATCTCCTATGCTGTAGGCAAGGTTAGACAATTCATGCAAGCTCCTAGGAGTGTCATGTACAGTCTGCCCTGAGGATATTGGAGTATGTAAAAGCAGCTCCAGGAAAGGACTGCTTTTTCAGAAGAATGGTCATTTGAGGGTTGAAGCGTACTCAGATTCAAGCTATGCTAATGATAAAGGAGACCGCAAGTCAACATAAGTTTTTTGCACATTTGTTGGAGGAAATCTTGTGAGCTGGAAGAGCAAGAAACAGTCTGTGGTCTCCAGGTCTAGTGCAGAAGCGGAATATCGTAGTATGACTCAACCACATGTGAGTTAAAATGGTTACGGGCTTTCATGCTTGACCTAGGAGAGGTCTACAACTAATCCTCTTCCTATGTTCTTGACAACAAGGCTGCGATATACATTTCCAAAAATCCCGTCTTTCATGAGAAACAAAACAAATAGAGGTCGACTGCCACTTTATTCGAGAAGAGATTTTGAAGAAACAGATTTGTACTGCATTCGTCACTTCTGACAATGAGTTGGCAGATGTCTTCACCAAGCTGGTGTCCACCTCTTTGTTTCATATTTGCGACAAGCTGGGCATGATTGATATCTATGCTCCATCTTGAGGGGAGTGTTGAGACCGAGCGGTCCTATCGCCTGAGACCAGGCGGTCTGGAGGTCTGGCGGCTTGTCCCAGCAGTTTGGTAGCCGGGTTGGAGACCGGGCGCATTGCGGTCTGTCTGGCGTCTGAGCGGTCTGGAGCTTGGGGATATTGGCCGCTGTCTTCCTCTTTGTAGTGGCCGTACGGTTAGTCAAACCGTACGGCTTGTGTGGCTTATGCGGCTTGTATAGTTTCATGTTCTTGTAATTATTAGTCCTACATTGCTTATTTGTAATCTCTCTTCTCTCCTCTATTCTATAAAAAGGAGGTCATACCTTTGTAATAGTTATCTTTTTGGATAATAAAACTTTCAATTATTCAAAGTTTTGGCTTGTTTTCTAGTCGTTTCTTCGCTTCTTCACACTGATGACCCCCTTCACCTTTGCCAATTATAGTTATAGAGTTGGCTCCCTTACTTCGAATTCTCCATTGATCTGGGAAGGCACCACTATGGAGTCAGTGAGGACCTCCACATCATGCACCCCCAACTCCCTAGATAGGCAGAGCCCTGCGATAACCGCTCCGAACTCGGCTTGTTATTGGTGATGGGAAAGTGCACCACCACCTTTTGCTCGATCCTCATCCCTTGAGGGTTCTCCAAGATTACTCCCACCCCCAGGGAATGCCTTTCTTAAGCTCCATCCACCATCACCTTCCCAAGAATGGGGCGAGTGAGTTCTGCCTCCCTCCACCTCGACCATATAGTCATCCAGGAAGTCAGCCATGGTTTGGGCCTTGATCGAGAGACGGGGGATGAAGGAGATATCGAACTTGCTCAGCTCCACCGACCACTTAGCCAATCTGCCTGAATGCTCCACCCCCTCGAAGATGTTGCGGAGAGGGTGGTAAGTCACCACACCAGATTGAGTGTGCCTGGAAGTAAGGCCGGAGCCCTCCGAGCCGAGATGACTAGCGCGAAAGCCATATATTTCCAAGATGGGATAGCGAAGCTCGACCTTCCTCAACACCCGACTTACATAATATATGAGGAGCTGCTTTTCCCCTCTTCTTGAACCAGGACGGAGCTCAGTGCCTCTGCTCCGACCCTTAGATACAGAGATACGTCTTCCCCCTCCTTTGGCCCCTGGAGCAGGGGCCTGAGTCAACTGCTTCTTCAAGGCCCGGAATGCCTCCTTGCATTCTGAAGTCCACTAGAACTTCTGGCCTCAACTCAAAGTCTTGAAGAATGGAGAGCACTACTCTTTTCCTGGGAGAGGAATCTGCTCAACCCTGCCAGCTTCCCCGTCAACCTCTGCACTTCTTTAGCATTCTGAGGTGAACCCAGCTCCATGATTGCTCAAACCTTGTCAGGATTGGGCTCTACCCCTGCGGGGGTGAGAAGGTGGCCTAGGAACTTGCCCCTGCTCGCCCCGAAGATACACTTCAGGGGGTTAAGCCTCATCTTATACTTGCGTAGGGTGCAAAGGTTTCCCTCCAAATCGTGGAGGTGAGAGTCAACATTTCGACTCTTGATCATGATGTAATCAACAAACTCTTCAAAGTTCCTCCCTCTTTGCTCTCGGAAAACCCTGTCCATCATCTTCTGATAGGTTGCACCTGCGTTCTTTAACCTAAAGGCAACAACTTATAGCAGAAGCACCCATCCCCAGTGATGAAAGAGACATCTTTGACGTCAGGGGGGTGTGTGCATCCAGATCTGGTGATAACCTGAAAATGCATCTAAGAAACTCCATTATAGGGAAACCGACGGCTGAATCAACCAGCACGTTGATCCGAGGCAAGGGTAACAATCCTTGGGCATGATTTATTAAGAAGAGAAAAATCAACACACATGCGCCACCTGCCATCTCCTTTTTAAACCATTACTACATTGGAGACCCAGCCGGGTATAGGATTTCGATACAAATACAGCCTTGAGAAGCTTGGCTACCTCCTCCCTGATCGGCTTGGCCAACCTGTCCTCCGTGGATCTCTTCTTTTGCTGGATGGGGCGAGCTCCGAGTCTAGGTTGAGGTGATGGTAGGCCTCGTCAGCATCAACCCTGGCATCTCCGCAACGCTCTAAGCGAAGATGTCCACGTTCTTCTGGATGCATTCCAGCATCCTACCTTGGGCCTCCTCGGGTAAGCCCCCCGCAGACGCGAACCTTCTCCACCCTAATTCCTACGTGAGAACCTCCATCTCCACCACCTCTTCTGCTGTAACACCCCAAAAATCTCAAACTGAATTTGAGGTGCAGGCTGTTTGACACAGCCTTGGACACGGGCGTGTCCCAGGGCGTGTCGGGGGTACACGGCCTGAGACACGGCGTGTCCCCAGGCGTGTCACTCAAGAAATGCCGGTTGAGTCAGGGAAGTACACGGCCCGGAACCAAGCCTTCAACACGGCCCGAGTCAGATTTGACACGGCGTGTCCGATGCCGTGTGCCTACCCGTGTACTACTTGTTGGTTTTGGAGCTCGTTGAGGCAGGGGTGACACGGGCGTGTCTCATGACTGATACGGGCGTGTCAGGTTCGACACGGGCGTGTCGATGCCCGTGTTCTGGTAGTTTTCAGTCGGTAAGTGTGGCGCGTGTGCCGCTTAAGGTACACGGCCTGTGACACGGGCATGTCACAGGCCGTGTCCAGCCAAAAAAAGTAATTTTGGGAAAATCGTGGCCGTTCCTTTTCTCTATTTGGATCCAAAGCTCAGGTGCTTCCTTGCTGGATTAAGTCACCAGAGGCTTGATGAAGAGTTCATTCTTCATTTGGCTAAGTAAGAGAAGAAAGAGAGAGGAGGAAGAAGAAGGAGGAGATCAAGCCACCGGTGGAGCTCCGTGGTCCGATTCGAGATCCGAGGCCAGCGCTGTGAAGGCAAAGCTACTGCGGTGATTTCTCACGGGCTAGATTTCGATGGCTCCCAAGAGATCGTCAAGGGTAACGATCTCCCATCTGGACATGCGAAGTCCTTCTTTTCTGCATTGCATAGGAAAACCCTTCCCGCGAGTGTGCGGTGGGTTGTGGCTCCCTTGGGGGTAGATATGTGAAGTCCCCTTGTTAGAGTCCGGAATTGGAGTACGGATTCTAGGCATGCTGTGTGAAGCCCATCTGGACATGTTGGGCTGGATTGGTGATGCTTGTTTGCATATCGGAGAAGACTCCGTGATTATGGCTTGTTTTGCCTTGTGCCTACCTGTTGCTTGGTGCAGCAGGAAGTACTGGATGAAGTCCCAGAATGAAGAGGGTTGGATGCAACTCTTATGGCCGTGCGTTGCCACTTCGTGTGCGGTTGAGCCGTTGGGCTGCAACTCGATGAAAAGGCAGATTGCCGAATAGGAAATTTGAAACCGACCCGCGCCTATAAATTGCCATGGATACTTCCGTATTCGAGGTGGCAATGCGACTTGAGCAACGGGGGGTGGCTGATCCGTACCTACGTTATGTCCGTCCGACTGGTAAGCCTGGTTATAGTTTCGTTGGAGCGCATAATGAGAGTCTTAGGCCCGCGCGCCAAAAATACTAGAATGCTCAATACCGTGTAAACGGTGGTGTTGACCCTGGTATTCCGTGCACCAATAATGTGCCCTGAGTGCACGGACTGTCGGCCGTGTGGCCGACGGTTGTGATGGCTTGAGTGTGCCTGCGAGCACATATTTGCTATTGTTGATACCATGCTGTGCAGGGAAGGAATGCTACTGCCCCGAGAAAGCGGTAGGATTGTTATAATTGGGTCAGCTGAATGCTGACCATTGCCGTATTTGCCACCGTTTGGGTGGATTGTCCCTGCAAGTACTGGAGAGCCGAGTGGTAAAAGAAGGGCTAAAGCCCTTGCTGCTGTTTGCTGCTGCTGCTGCTGCGGCTAAGCCCTTGAAGGCTGCGCGAATGTTTTTGTTTGTTTTGCTTTCACTCATGTATGCCGGCCTGCGCGCCCCGATGTTTGTAATCCATGATGTGTGGAAAGAGGAACTGTAAGGCCTTAAGGCCAACCTTTTCACCTTTATTGTACATTCCGTGGCTGTATATATAACTGTGGTTTATATATTGGACATTCCTGGTTAGAGTTCAATTTACAACTTAAAGCTTCCGCTAGCATGCTCTGAGTTAGGATACGTGTATGGTTTGGTATTATCCTGTGACCTCACCGTCTGTTTGTGGCATATAGTGCGGGGCCCCGCCGGACCTTCTACTATACATCATGTAACGGATGGGGTCGTTACATTTTGGTATCAGCTTCATTCGGTCTTCCTCTTTCAATTCGTGGTCGAATTATTTATGGGGGTGGCGAGCGCGTGTTTGTGCGCCCTGGTGTAACGCTAATGAACTCTGGAATGTCCACTAAGGAATGTACATAATCTTGTTTGAGGAATCTGCGCGTTCCTTTTCTGTTGTTTTGCTTGCATACGATTGCTAATGTGTGTCTTGTCCACCTATAGGTGACGCGTAGTGGTGCTGGGCAGTCTGAGCCCCAGCGCTCTGATGAAGTGCGGCACCCACTGAGGTGCCAACACCTCCTCCATCTGTGAAAACTGTTCGCTTAGTTGCTGAGGCTCTATTTGCCATGATTCAGCCGACCGGCAACGCAGCCGGCTGTATTGCCCAGTTCGTGTTTTGAGTAAGACCCGAGCTGTTTGAGGCGGTCGATCAACGAGCAGCGACCGACAGGGTTGG